>CAWUFW010007184.1:0-600000 GCA_963921515.1 Calotriton arnoldi
ATTCACTGAAAAAACCATAGGTTTCAGGGGCGTTATAGTTAGTTGGACATTTCACTCGTACAAAACCATAGAAATTCCCCCGTTATAGTTAGTTCAGCTAACTATAACTCGCGCGCTCGCAATGCACTGCTGATGACGTCACATATTACATCACTCATGACATGGTCAGTGACATCACTCATGACATCACTGATGACATCTCAAATGACATCACTGATGACATCATCCTTGTGATAGAGTGGCAGACCTCCTCTCACCCTAATATAACCTTTGATACACACACTCAAAAATACAAACTAACATTTTCAAAACAATGGACATACCAATACCAGTTACAACACACCTACTCAGTAATTCCAAGATCTACACACACATCCACTCATTCACCAACAGTCCCTATACAGTCACTCATACATGTACTCACTCATCATATGTACTCATACACCTATACATCCTGTTACACACCGCCACTCATCCATAGAGTTACTCACACACATAGTCACACATGCAAACAAAGTATCAAACTTGCATATACAGTTATACACACACTACCACACTTACTTCTACAGAAACTTACACATACTTACTCTCTTAAACAATCACTTATAGAAACACCTACTTATTTGTACAGGAACTCTTCCAATCTCTCACTCTCACATATACTCACTTATATATACCAATACTCACATATACTAGTTTAAAACATATGTAGTTACTCATAAAGACACTATTGAGACAGTCATTCACTCACTAACACACCCATACACATACTCATCCACCTATACAGTCCTGCACACATGCTGTCTTCAACACATACAAACAGTGAGTCACTCATTCATGCATCTATGCACTAAGTAATACCCCCACCGAACCATACAGACACTCAGACACTCATACTGATACTCAAAAAACCAACTAATAACCCATATAGACACTCATGTAGCTACTCACCAACCCATGCAGCCACTTATACACAAAGTGAGAGACTGATACAGATATTTTCATATTTAAACATTACTCACTAACCCATGTATTCACTAAGATACACTTAGTCAGTTATACAATCAATTTTACAAAAAAAATCATCCATTTAGACACTTATATACCCATTTATTCTTCCATCTACCTTGAGATATACATATATAAAACATATTTAATTTTCAGAAAAACACACATTCACTGGATGATGTCATCAGTGATGTCATCAGTGATGTCATTTGAGATGTCATCAGTGATGTCATGAGTGATGTCACTGACCATGTCATGAGTGATGTAATATGTGACGTCATCAGCAGTGCATTGCGGGCGCGCGAGTTATAGTTAGCTGAACTAACTATAACGGGGGAATTTCTATGGTTTTGTACGAGTCAAATGTCCAACTAACTATAACGCCCCTGAAACCTATGGTTTTTTCAGTGAATTTCTAAGGTTTTTTAAATGCTAATTTCTAACTATAACGTGCCTGAAACCTATGGTTTTTTCAGTGAATTTCTAAGGTTTTTTAAATGCTAATTTCTAACTATAACGTGCCTGAAACCTATGGTTTTTTCAGTGAATATATATATATATTTATTATACTATGTATACATGTGAAAATGTCTCGGTCCCCTGTTTGCCTCGGTGGCACGGAAAAAATGGGTGGAACTGACGTCAGACTGACGTCAGCACGCCGACGAGGTCCTCTTATGGCTCCGATGACGTCATACGGTGTCGCGAGCAAAGCCGTGCTATTATGACATCCTCGTTGATGTGGGAAAGCTAGGAAAGAATTTCCGTGGAATGCTGGTGCAGGGGATATTCACCTAAGTGTTCAGGCTAGTCCTTTGGGAGCAACTGTTTATGTTGCCACTCCAGAAACCGAAACCAGTGATCCGAGGGCAGAGGCCCTCCAGATGGCACACAAGGTGGGGTGCCCAGTCGTGTGCACCGGCGGGGCAGCGAAGTGACATGCACCACAACCCACAAAAAAGGTAACGAGGGCACTGAATAACACAGGATCTTCTCTTTGTATCTGGCAGGAACAACGAAGTTAAAATGCCCTAGTACCAAAATGTAGAATTAGTGCTACAACAGTCTTCAAGAGGACCTGCGATGCCGCTTCTGCCTCCCGTACCCTGGAGGTGGCACATGGGTCACGCGGTACGGTCATACTGCGGTGGGACGCACACTCGTTGACCTCTCATGGCACTGCTCCACACTTCAGGGAGGACGCTTTCCATTAGCTATGTTTTCTGATGACATGTCGCGCCGGCCCCGTCCAACAACAGAACTCCTTTAGATCCAAACAGACTCTTCCACTCTCTCACCGGAAGTGAAACCAGGCCACGCGGACACTTTCACAATACAACAGCCGGGAATGCACTTTTCGGTAAAAAACCACATTCCTTCCTCCTAATTAATCAAATAAACGTCTCACTGAAGAACAGGGGTCAGCTTCGATCGGTAAACAGCCGTTACAACGACTTTTTACTTTGCCATACCATTACAACGCATGCATTACCACGCATGCGTTGTACATCACGAAGTCATTACTACGCATTTTTTAGAACGCATGGTCATTTACCACGCATGCCTTTACAACGAATTTTGTTGTAAAGGTATGTATGGTAAATGACCATGCATTCTAAAAAACATGTAGACGATCCATGTCGTTGTAAGGAAACAGAGGCTATTCCGTTTCCTCACAACGACATGCACCGCCCCTCAGAGACGACGTGAAGCAGGAACCACGAGGAGAGAGGAACCACGAGGAGTGAGAGGTAAGGGGGATTGGGCATGGGGTGGGGGTTTCTTTTCTAGGGTTTAGGGTAGTGCAGTGGTGTTTGGGTGGTGTAGGGGGTCGTGCTGGGGGTAGTGTTTTAGGGTTTAGGGTTTAGGGTAGTGCAGTGGTGTTTGGGTAGTGTAGGGGGTCGTGCTGGGGGTAGTGTTTTAGGGTTTAGGGTAGTGCAGTAGTGTAGGGGGTCATGCTGGGGGTAGTGTTTTAGGGTTATGGGTAGTGCAGTGGTGTATGGGTAGTGTAGGGGTCGTGCTGGGGTAGTGTTTTAGGGTTTAGGGTAGTGCAGTGGTGTTTGAGTAGTGTAGGGGGTCATGCTGTTGGTAGTGTTTTAGGGTTTAGGGTAGTGCAGTGGTGTTTGTGTAGTGTAGGGAGTCATGCTGGGGGTAGTGTTTTATGGTTTAGGGTAGTGCAGTGTGTTTGGGTAGTGTAGGGGGTCGTGCTGGGGGTAGATTTAGGGTTTAGGGTAGTGCAGTGGTGTTTGTGTAGTGAAGGGGGTTGTGCTGGGGGTAGTGTTTTTGGGTTTATTTTAGTGCAGTGGTGTTTGGGTAGTGTAGGGGGTAGTGCTGGGGTAGTGTTTAGGGTTTAGGGTAGTGCAGTGGTGTTTGTGTAGTGTAGGGGGTAGTGCTGGGGGTAGTGTTTTAGGGTTTAGGGTAATGCAGTGGTGTTTGGGTAGTGTAGGGGTTCATGCTGGGGGTAGTGTTTTAGGGTTTAGGGTATGGCAGTGGTGTTTGGGTAGTATAGGGGGTCGTGCTGGGGGTCGATTTAGGGTAGTGCAGTGGTATTTGTGTTGTGAGGGGGTCGTGCTGGGGGTAGTGTTTTAGGGTTTAGAGTAATGCAGTGGTGTTTGTATAGTGTAGGGGGTTTAGGGTAGTGCAGTGGTGTTTGTGTAGTGTAGGGGTTCATGCTGGGGGTAGTGTTTTAGGGTTTAGGGTAGTGCAGTGGTGTTTGTGTAGTGGAGGGGGTAGTGTTTTAGGGTTTAGGGTAGTGCAGTGGTGTTTGTGTAGTGTAGGGGGTCATGCTGTGGGTAGTATTTTAGGGTTTAGGGTAGTGCAGTTGTGTTTGTGTAGTGTAGGGGGTCGTGTTTTAGGGTATAGGGTAGTGCAGTGGTGTTTGGGTAGTGTAGGGGGTCATGCTGGGGTTAGTGTATTAGGGTTTAGGGTAGTGCAGTGGTGTTTGGGTAGTGTAGGGGGTCGTGCTGGGGGTAGTGTTTTAGGGTTTAGGGTAGTGCAGTGGTGTTTGTGTAGTGTGGGAGGTCATGCTGGGGGTAGATTTAGGGTTTAGTGTAGTGCAGTGGTGTTTGGGTAGTGTAGGGAGTCATGCTGGGGGTAGTGTTTTAGGGTTTAGGGTAGTCCAGTGGTGTTTGTGTAGTGTAGGGAGTTGTGCTGGGGTTAGTGTTTTAGGGTTTAGGGTAGTGCAGTGGTGTTTGGGTAGTGTAGGGGGTCGTGCTGGGGGTAGTGTTTTAGGGTTTAGGGTAGTGCAGTGGTGTTTGTGTAGTGTAGGGGGTCATGCTGGGGGTAGTGTTTTAGGGTTTAGGATAGTGCAATGGTGTTTGGGTAGTGTAGGGGGTAGTGCTGGGGTAGTGTTTTGGGTTTACGGTAGTGCAGTGGTGTTTGTGTAGTGTAGGGGGTCATGCTGGGGGTAGTGTTTTGGGTTTACGGTAGTGCAGTGGTGTTTGTGTAGTGTAGGGGGCCGTGCTGCGTTCTAGTGTTTTAGGGTTTAGGGTAGTGCAGTGGTGTTTGTGTAGTATAGGGGGTCGTGTTTTAGGGTTTAGGGTCGTGCAGTGGTGTTTGGGTACTGTAGGGGGTCGTGCTGGGGGTAGTGTTTTTGAGTTTAGGTTAGTGCAGTTGTGTTTGGGTAGTGAAGGGGGTCGTGCTGGGGGTAGAGTTTTAGGGTTTAGGGTAGGGCAGTTGTGTTTAGGTAGTGAAGGGGGTCGTGCTGGGGGTAGTGTTTTAGGGTTTAGGGTAGTGCAGTGGTGTTTGTGTAGTGTAGGGGGTCATGCTGGGGGTAGATTTAGGGTTTAGGGTAGTGCAGTGGTGTTTGTGTAGTGTAGGGGGTCGTGCTGGGGGTAGTGTTTTTGGGTTTAAGGCAG
This sequence comes from Calotriton arnoldi, assembly GCA_963921515.1. Classification (NCBI taxonomy): domain Eukaryota; kingdom Metazoa; phylum Chordata; class Amphibia; order Caudata; family Salamandridae; genus Calotriton; species Calotriton arnoldi. Next base: position 4,866 of record CAWUFW010007184.1, read on the forward strand.
TGCAGTGGTGTTTGTGTAGTGAAGGGGTCGTGCTGGGGGTAGTGTTTTAGGGTTTAGGGTAGTGCAGTGGTGTTTGTGTAGTGTAGGGGGTTGTGCTGTGGGTAGATTTAGGGTTTAGGGTAGTCCAGTGGTGTTTGGGTAGTGTAGGGAGTCGTGCTGGTGGTAGTGTTTTAGGGTTTAGGATAGTGCAGTTATGTTTGGGTAGTGTAGGGTGTCGTGCTGGGGATAGTGTTTTAGGGTTTAGGGTAGTGCAGTGGTGTTTGGGTAGTGGAGGGGGTAGTGTTTTAGGGTTTAGGGTAGTGCGCCCAACCAGCCACAATATCCGTGGACAAAGGGGATCCTGACTCTTTGGAACGCTCCGTCAATTGGATAATTTGAGTCAAGGGCCCCACCACGTCCAAGACCTATCAATTCCTTTCTTGGGATCCCTCATATACTTGGAGAAAAAGGTACATAGTTTCTCATCAATTTCAGGCGTGTGTGCCACCTTCCCCTTCAGTGAGGGCCTGGGGCATTCTCCCCTCATCCTATTCCTGACCTCCCTTTCAAGGGGTTGATGGATTTTCCCCACCACATACTCTGCCACTTTGGCATCAGGTGTCCACTCCGCTGACCTAGGATGGTAAATTTGGGTAGGCTCGAACATGTCCGAGTGGACCCCGTCCCCAACCGGGGACTGAGAGGAGTGGGACTCTGGACGCCAGGGACGCCCCGAGTCCTTATCCTCATCGGAGGAGAAATCGTCCTCCGATACACCCTCTCCCTCTAAGGGAAACCCGCCATCGGAGTCTACAATAGTGGTGACAGGTTCGCAATTTTCTCCGGGCCCCTCCTCCTCTCGGCAGGGTGCATGTTTTAGCGTTTGCGCACTCTTGAGGAAGGTCTCCGTAAGTTTATCAAATCCTTCCAAGTGCCCCGCGTTATGCTTAACGGCCCTTTTATTCCCCATCTGGGAGCTACTGGGACCCGCCACCACCAGATCTGGGTCACTGAACACCCCAGGGATGCTTTTTGCCAGCTTATCAACCTGATCCCTAAGAGGAGCCAGCGCCCTAGAAATAGCCAGAGAGAGGGCTTGGTCCACTGCTGGAGGGAGAAGTTGGGGGGCCATTCCTCCTCCACTTCCTGGTAGGAGGAGTAAAAATGGTCTTCTCGAGAAGACGTGATAGCAGAGGGTGTGAGCACAGAACAAATGCCCTTAAAATCCTTAAGGCAGCCCCCTCGCCGGTGCTCCAACAGCTGGGCTTTCCCCGAAGCTGTTATAAGAATAGACTGAGGCGCAATACCAATTACCACCACCAGGTGGCACTGGTCACTAACGTGGCCGTGTGGGGAAATCACCGCGTAGCGGTGTCAAAATTAGGCGAGGGTTGGTCGGGAATCAAGCGGACACTAAAGGAGTGACCGGATTCCCAAACGCACGTAAAGACCAGCGGGAGCGCTCGACGGAGCTGCCTCGCTCGGACCAGACGCGCCTGACAGGATCTCACCGCGCGCAGAGCACACAGCGGGAGAAACTGCGAGGGGGAGAATGCGCTCGGGCAAGAGCCTGCTGCGCAGGGAATATGAAACAATACCAAGGCAATAATGCTAATAATGTGCACAAGAAACCGCTATACAAACAGCAACAACGTCAGATTAAGCCAAGAATGTAAGGAATGGACTTAACTGACGAGCAGTGAAGAAAGAGGAAGCGGAAGGGACGTCACGATATTATATACGATGGACTGTGATATGATTGGACTATAGTTGCCTTGGAGACTACCCCCCTAATGGTTCATGGGTTGTGTAGTCTTTTGTTTAATTAATGTTGTGTTACGTTTTCTTTGAACTGCTATGCAAATAAAGTGAGGAAAGATATGCATAATCCTCGCCTCCGTCCTGCCATAGAATTCATTAAACTTTATTTGATCTGATTTAGAAACATAGATCATAAAAGTGTACATAAAAACTGTAAATCCTCTTTCCTAATACAATACAGTGAGAATGAATTAAAACCAGTAGGTAAAAACGGGTGTTACAAAGCCCGGTTCAGAGCAACTTCAGGTTAACAGAATCGTAAAGGTCAATGTTTCGCAAGATCAATCTCATGTACTTCGTGCAAAATACGCAATAAGGGGTCCAAGTAAGATGTAACGCTCCAATACCTGACCAGTTTGCACTATATAAAACTGCAGAAAAACTAAAAATAAAAAGTGTTTTGCACACTTCTGTCATTGGGCTATATGTGGGCTACATCTGGGTGATATTTGTGCTACATTTGGGCTCTTTTTAGGTCTCGCCTACGCAGCGCGCATGCGCTGCTTAGGAAAAAGACCTTTTGGAATCGCTTCGGCTTTTCAGCCAAAAACGTGCACGCGTTCCATTGCCTTCAATGGCAACGCGTGCACGTTTGGCGATTCACTTGCGGGAGCGAGCGGCGCCATATGGTAGCAATTATCGCTCCTGGCGCCGCTCGCTCCCGCAAGGGAATCGAGCAGGCCCCCTCCTCTCCCCCCTCCCCCTGCTGCCGTGCGAGGCGCGCGCGCTTGTTTTCCTTTATCATACAGTCTGTCATACAGCCTTCTGATACCAATAAGCAGCAGTCTGGGGTGCAATAGTAACTTACTACCAGTAGTAGTAGTAACAAAGCTGCAAAAAACACAACAGCAAGTTACAATAAAGCTTTTTTCCTAAAAGTCTGATTTCGCTAATTTTGTTCTAGAGTATCTAGGAGGAAAGGGGCTGATGAGTAATTCTTCCAAACCCCAGACCTTATTAGTGCGAACATATTCAACTCCTAGCGGCCCTGTATCTTGCATAGTACCTCTCATTTGCTTTGCCTTTTTGAACTGAACTTTACTAGGGACTATGTAAAATGGGGAACGGAAAAAAAAGCCCTAAGTGGGGCAATGAGCAGTATAATAGTCTGCTATACTCCCTATATGTAATGAGGCTAATACCCCCACCCCCTACTGAAAAATCACACGGTGTATTGAATAGAAAAAACCTCCGTCAACTTTCAACTTTAAAGGGACTATGTAAAGATCAGTTATATAATCTGTGAAATGCCAGTACATTTGCAGGGCATTTAGCTGCAGAGGGCATTAAGGTGAAAAGTAGGAGATTTAATGTACGTACAGTTCCAGCTCCAAACTCTGCTTGGGTTACATAAAATAAATGCACACGATTTAAAATTAAAACATTTTTAATTTTGTAGATTCAAAATTACTCCCCTCAAATTGGATACAACTTTATTAGTGCCAAAGAAATCTTTTAATCCAAACAAACTTCAATAGGTCATGTATAGAACAGCCCTAATTATTATTTTTTAAAAACAACATTTTTCGGAGTCGACAGTTTTAGCAATCAAAATGTTGTCGTAAAAACAGTCAGGACTGGCGAATGATGTCAAAGATTACTTCTGCTTATTTTCCAGCTCATTTATTCTGCGAATGTGCAGAGTTTGTGTGATCTGATGATGAAACCGCCCTGAGAAACGCCTTTAGTAATAGTTGTTTTCTAGTTGCTGATTTACAGCATTCAGAACCAAGACACCAGTTATGAAGTGTTAGCCTGCCCGTCTGACTAAACTGCGCGTTCCAGTGCAAATTACTTACATCTTCATTTGCCTTAATTTCTTGAAGTGCCAAAATTAGCATCTTGGAGGAGAGATTCGGTTTACTGGTGTGCACTATACAAATATAAATAATGCAACCATGAAGTGCACCATGAGCAAGCATCAAATGCTTAAGTATCTCTGGTACCTACCTGTGGTCATAACCGGGTAACTTCATTCATCGTTGATGCCACGAGGTTGGTCAGTACAATACTTATGACTAAGCTGAATTGTGTTCAATTACTTGCATTCGTTACAATGAAGAGGGGCAGCAATTAAGTCAGCAGTCAGGAAACATAGGGAGACAAAAGTGTGTGGCACAAACGCAAAACATGGTTTAGGAACGCACCAGAATCGTAATGAAGAAGATGATAGATATAATAGTGTCTTTATTATGGCTCTTGCCAATTCCAAAAATATAAGTATGGGTCTGGCCTGCCAGGGTTCAAATCAGTGGCTTGCGGACCTCAGAAGCGAATACCTAACGTTATTATTTCACCAGTTGGCAGAGATGGGGTGCGTGAGGGAGCAGGACAGGGTCTAGAATGAGGCAGAAACAAGTTACAGTACAGGAAAATTGAAAACAGGTGGGGACAGAACCTGAGAAAACGTAGATTCACAAAGCTCTCCCACTATTTATCTCACCCGACATACAAGCTGTTCTTTCTTACCACCTCACTTGTGACCCTGAACCTGCTATGCTCCTCATTCATTTCAATACATAGTGAGGAACTCCGCAATTACTTCAGCTTATTGCTATTTTGTAGAACTGTGATGAATTATTTATTATACCATAGAACCTCCTCCCCTAGGACTGCTGGGTCATCTCTTCATCCTTTGGGGAATACCCCCTCTAAAGCTAAGGAATAAGCCAAGTTAGCCCTGCATGTCGTCCTTCTTTTGTATCGGCACCCCCACATTGCGGGGTTGAAATAGCCGTTGGCAGCCATCACATTGCTAGCAAACCTGCTTATCAGCCCATCCCGCCCTATTCCAGCTATTCCATCTCTGATTGGCAGGCCTGCTACTAATCTCGCTCCTTATTGGCCGAAAGCCTTCTAAGCAGCTGCCAGCATTCAGGCTTTCAAAGCAGCCCGAGAAGAACAAGCGGCCTTTTGGGATAAAGGAACCCCATATCCTGGTGGAAGGGGGTCGGATAAAGCCAGTAGATTAAGCGAAGCCCAAGGGGTAAAGGGCGGGCGCGCAGGGCGGTACTGACCGGTAGCTCTGGCTGTGGTCGGGTGGCGTTCCCTCACTGCTCCCGCTCAGTGGTCACAGTGGCGCTCTGGCCTGCCTCTCGTTGCTCCAGCGGGCTCTCTACCCTGTGCGCGCCCCTCCCCGCGCTTGCTGGTGGTGCGGGTGTTCTTAGTGTAGCAGATGACGCTCTCTCCTGTCCTCTCTCTGGTTCATCGCCGCTCTGAAGCTTGCGCGCTCTCGTTGGTAAAGGTACTGACTGCTGGTCTGTCCCTGCGGTCGAGGGTGGACACAGCATCCAAATATTGCGCTTATTTATATTGGTGCACAATACAATGTACCACAGAGACTTTAAAAACAAAATTTGGACATTCTTGACACGGTTTTAGAATTCTTTATTTTATTCTATGTTAGGACTTAGGCTCAAAGTTCTTTATTTTTTGTTTTAACAATTAATCAAAATCATTACAAATCATCCATTAAAAGAAAAAAACACAATACAAATGCGACGGGGTTTATACCAACGTCGACTACCAGTATCAGCAGATCCCGAACAAGTCTGAATCGCAGAAAGCATAGCGATTAAACAATGCTTTCGGAAAGCTGATACAGGTGCAAAAGCAGCGATACAAAATAGCATTAAATTCACATATCTTTTGAGACGTAGGTAAAATGCAGCCGAACAAAGCAGAATACAAACAACCCAGATCAAACGCAGTTAAAGTGCAAAGGATATTTCCCTCAAAGCCTGCTAATACTAGCTGATAGAGAAGCTGCAAGATTGCAGACACCAAAATCATTTTTAAGACAGAGCAGCGGTATTAATCGAAGTAACAGCACAAATCCCCTTGAGGCATTAGACAACTGCAGCTTTGCAAGATGTAAAGTTCAATTATCTAAAGATCGGATAATGACAAGTGTCGCCTAAAACAGGAAGAGGAGGTGCACGAAGGAATCAACAAGAGTGTAAAGACTGCGGTGGAAAATAAGAAAGAAGTTGACAGTCTTTTAAGACTCAGTTGAATTGCAACTGAATAGCGCAAAATGCAAACATCCCACATCAGAAGCAATTAAATTGTGAGTGCTGTTCACAGGGCACAAGTCCTAAAACAAGCATTGGCATAGCCAATAGGTCTCGCCTTTGGGACCTTATAAGTGTTTAGCCATGCAACACTTGATGTTGTTGCACCAAGGATATTGTGCTGGATAACTAAACACTTATAAGGTCTCAAAGGCGAGACCTATTGGCTATGCCAATGCTTGTTTCTCTGGTGGCCATCTTGGGAGACTTATTTGTTATGAAGTTTCCTAATTTCGTCATTTACTGCAGTCTCCTCAGTAGGAAATGCTTTCAGTTTTTTACTTTGATTCCATCAAGAAGGCATTCAGATGTGTCACACATTTGCCATGAATGTTAGCACTCTAGTTGTTCATTAGATCACTGTAGTAAAGCTACTGCTCACCAGGGAGTTAACTGGAAGTCTACTGCTGGTATTGAAAGTGATTGTTTCAGTCTGCATGTCAGAATTTTCTAATGAAATAGAAGAGGATTTGAGATCTCACTTAAAACATGCCCTAAATTTTCTTTCTGCAGCACTAACCATAATTTCTATGGCAAAATGAACCCCCTCATTTTGTTCCTTTTTAAATTAAATGTTTTAAGTGTTACCAGTTTATTCCAATCAAGATGGCTTCAGGTGTGCCATACTTTTGTCATAAGTAAGGCTCTTAGCACTCTAGTTGTTCTTTAGAACACTCTGGGACGCTGCAGTAGAACACAAAGGCATCAACTGACAGGCTGCTCCTGTTGAAATATAACAGGAAGATATTTGAGATCTCACTTAAAACATGTCCTAATTTTTCTTTCTACAGCACTAACCATAATTTCTATGGCAAAATGAACCCCCTCATTTTGTTCCTTTTTAAATTAAATGTTTTAAGTGTTACCAGTTTATTCCAATCAAGATGGCTTCAGGTGTGCCATACTTTTGTAATAAGTAAGACTGTTAGCGCTCTAGTTGTTCTTTAGAACACTCTGGGAAGCTGCAGTAGAACACAAAGGCATCAACTGACAGGCTGCTCCTGTTGAAATATAACAGGAAGATATTTAAGATCTCACTTAAAACATGTCCTAAGTTTTCTTTCTACAGCACTAACCATAATTTCTATGACAAAATGAACCCCCTCATTTTGTTCCTTTTTAAATTAAATGTTTTAAGAGTTACCAGTTTATTCCAATCAAGATGGCTTCAGGTGTGCCATAATTTTGTCATAAGTAAGACTGTTAGCGCTCTAGTTGTTCTTTTGAACACTCTGGGAAGCTGCAGTAGAACACAAAGGCATCAACTGACAGGCTGCTCCTGTTGAAATATAACAGGAAGATATTTGAGATCACACTTGAAACATGTCCTAATTTTTCTTTCTACAGCACTAACCATAATTTCTATGACAAAATGAACCCCATCATTTTGTTCCTTTTAAAATTAAATGTTTTAAGTGTTACCAGTTTATTCCAATCAAGATGGCTTCAGGTGTGCCATACTTTTGTCATAAGTAAGGCTGTTAGCACTCTAGTTGTTCTTTAGAACACTCTGGGAAGCTGCAGTAGAACACAAAGGAATCAACTGACAGTCTCTGCCCTTGTTGGATGTACATGTTTTACTGAGAATGTCAGACTTCATTCTCACATGACTGAGAAAGATAATGTGAATTTACAGAAAATATGCTCTCATTTTAGCTTCTGGAGCACCTTCCAAAACTGTATGGGACAAGCATGTGAAAATAGTTTTCTCTCAAACATGATTCATGATATCCCAGCAGAAGGTTTTTCACAGGGTAAAATCACCTTAGAACACACCACAATTCCTGAAATTAGTATGGTCACATCAACAAATGAATTCTAATGTAACTAAAGTCTGTTATCACCCTTTATAATTCTCCTTTTGGTAACCCTCAAAATCTTCGATTCACTACAATGCATTTCAATGGGGTACTATCATTTATATTGGTCCCAAGATGGCTGCCAGCAATTCCAGGATGAAGTGCTGACAGCCAATCAGATCTCACGATGACATGTGTGGTTAGGCTCCGCCCAGATATATATGTGTTTTTACTTTTGATTTTCTCAGGAACTACTGAACGGATTTACACCATTTAACAAAAAGGGTTCTTTCTCAACCAAGAACTAGCTCTTTGCCAAATTTGGTGTAATTCCGTTCAGCAGTTCGGGCTGTAGCCTTGCATAAAGTTTCCTATGGGAAATTAATTTTTTGACTCTTATTTTTTTAATTTCTCCGCAACTACTGAACGGATTTACACCATTTAAAAAAAAGGTCGCTTTCTGAACCAAGCGCTACCTTTTTGCCAAATTTAGTGTAATTCCGTTCAGCAGTTCGGGCTGTAGCCGTGTCTAAAATTTCCTACGGGAAGTAACATGGAGAAAACCCATTTTGGGACCCCCTTTCTTCTCGGCCCCCGCTTGCCGAATCACCCCGAAACTTTCAGGATAGGAGCAGACTGGAGCGCCCCACGAGTTTTGAAAATTTCGCGAAGATTCATCAACCGGCGCCTAAGTTATTGGAAATAGAATGTTGCGAATTTCCTATGGAAAATAGGTCCTAACTATAACTATCTACTGGCGACCGCCAGTAGATAATATATATATATATATATATATATATATATATATACATGCCAGTTTGGCAGTAATCGAAGTACTTATGTAACTGTATTTGAAACCACTGAGAAACCTATCTAAAAGGCACTCACATGTAAATCCAACTACGTGATATATGTGCTGGAGTGCCCTTGTGGCCTACGGTACATAGGTAGTACTATACTACAGGGACACAAGAGGGTACTCCAGCACATAAGGGCAATCAAAAACAGGGATGCCACATATCCAGTGGCCAGACATTTTGACGAACTCCATAATGCAGACCCCAAACATCTCAAATATTACTTGATTGATTCTGTTCCTCCACAAAAAAGAGGGGGAGACAGAGAGAAGGCCCTTAGATGTTTGGAAACATGGTATATTCTTAACCTCGATTCCAAATACCCCAAAGGATTAAACGCTACAGAGGAATTACATACATGTTTATAGATATATATCTTCCGCCGCACTATAGTCCCTCAAATTTTATTCACCTGGGAAAAATAGGTTTTTACATCAATTTCACACTATCAAAAAAATCTTTTTTAGCACTAAGCACTTTTAAAAAAAATGTTTTGCACTAGCACGAGTCACTTATTGTCATCTGGTTTACATGGTATATGTTTACGTATATACACGTCGTCGTGGGGAGGCCGATCATGGATTTAGAACGCCGCTGATGCCCCGCGGCCCATCCAGGGCTGATGTTACGACATACCTGCCCATTGGGGTTTACAGACTGTGTGGCACTACAATTCCCAAGAGTCGCTGGGACTTTCTATCTAGAAGCCCATTGGCGGGCGAACATTTTAAATAAAGTGTCTGCACCTGTGTGTAAAAAATCGAGTGTTTGCCTATGAAGAAGGGTGATTCCCGAAACGCGTCAGGCGTACTCTGGTCGGAAAGCAGGCAGCGTTCATGGTGGATTACGACCCCCCCAGTGCACCCTCAACTGCTGAGCACCCTGTTTATGATATATATATATATATATATATATGTGTATATATATATATATATATATATTCTCTATACAATTGACGCTGCACTCCAGAGTAGAATTTCAAAATGAGTTTATTTTGCAATACTCAACCAACGCGTTTCAGCCCTCTCACGGCTTTGCTCACGGTTAGTGAGTCCTTTCTTTGTTGCACTTTTTATACCCATATGACCTTAATGTGGCATTCTGGGACTTGTGGTGCCAATATGAACATTATAATACATTATTAACAATATTTACAAGAAAAAGAATCATTACTGTTGCGAATTTTTAACAGTGGAAGTCTCTTGTATTTTGATATAGTATCAAGCGACATATTTACAATGCTGTACGTTAATTTCATTGTATAGTACATTTTTCTATATCATACGGTGCTTGCTGCTTTTTGGTATCACTTTACACCCCACGTTCATATTAGAGAGCAAACATTGATTACATCAAAAATGTGCTGTTTATCTGTGTTCGCAGTCTTATTTAGAGAGGATATAGTATCCAATTCAATAATTCACAACAATTTCGGTGTCATTGTTTCAATACTGATATCAGGAGTTTCTTATAAATGCTTAGTCTAGATGTATGAAAAGTTCCTCGTCACTGTTCATCCCCCTCGAGGTCTTTGTTTTTAATCTGATGATGTAGCGAGATTCTAATTGACGCAGTCTTTTCATTCTGTTTCCACCATGTTCATTAGGTGTTATTGTGTGGATTCCATAGTAGCGCATTGCTCTCCAGTCTCCCTTCTGGCACAGTGTCATGTGTTTGGCAGTTGCATATGACATATCTTTGTTCTTAACTGCTCGAATGTGCTCCAGAATGCGCTTCCTTAGAAGTGCAGATTGTGCTGCCAATGTATTTTGAGCCGCAGTTACATTCAAAAATTGTAGATCACATAATGCGTTGTGCAGGTGATTTTTTGATTTAACAATATTGTGTTCCCATTGGGTTCTAAGTTGGTTCTCGTATTTTTCCAATCTTGCATGCTTTACACGAATTACATTTCGTGAATCCGTTTTGTTGTTCCATTAGCCAGTTAGTTTCTTGTTGTTGTTTGAAGTAGCTCTTCACTAGCATGTCTTTTAGGGATTGTGTTTTCCTATATGTGACTACCGGTTTTGATCCTATGAGATGTCCTATGTCAGGATCTTTTGCAATCAAATGCCAGTGCTTTTTGATCTTGCTCATGATCTTCCCACTTTCTTTGATGTAGGTGGTTATAAATCGTGGTGCTTGTTGTTTCTCAGTGCCTTTTGGTTTTTTCCTTTTTGGTATTAGTGTTTCCTCTCTAGATTTTAGGTCGATTCTTCTTTTGCTTTTGTTTAGCGTAGTTTCTCTGTATCCTCTTTGTTTCAGTCTTTCCATGGTTTCTTTGATCTTTTCTTCAGTGTCTTCTGATTTAGAGCAGTTTCGCTTCATCCGCATGAATTCTCCATACGGAATGCTGTTGATTAGCTGTTTCGGGTGAAAACTTGTCCCGTGCAGGATGCTGTTGGTGGCTGTCTCTTTTCTGAAGAGTGTGGAGTGTATCTGATCATCTTTGATATATATCAAGGTATCAAGAAAAGCGATCTCCGTTTTACTTGTATTACATGTAAAGGATAAGCCAATTTTATTTGTATTCAGTTTTTGGTAGTATTCTTGGAATTCTTGTTCAGTGCCATTCCATATTACAAATAAGTCGTCTATATAACGAACCCATAGAATGATCTTATCCAGATCGTCTTGGTTCTCCACATCCCAGGCTACCGTTTTCTCCCACCACCCCATAGTGATGTTGGCATAATTTGGAGAAAAAGAAATGCCCATGGCAGTCCCGCATTGCTGTTTAAAAAGTTCTTTATTGAAACAAAAGATGTTGTTGGTTAGACACATTTCAATCATGATAAGTAGCATTTGTGTATGTTTCATTTCTGATATTTTTCTTTGTTTCAAAAAATAGCTGCATGCATTGAGACCTACTTCGTGTCTTATCGACGTATACAGTGATACTACGTCTATCGTAATCAGGAGGAATTGACTGTTCCAGGTGATATCCGTTAGTATCCTCAGGAAATCACCAGTGTCTCTGATGTAAGAACTCATACTTTGAGCTATTGGAGCAAGAAATTGGTCCACGTATTCTGAAAGATTTTCATATAGTGAGTCACACAAGGAGACGATCGGTCTCCCGGGTGGGTGCTGAAGAGTCTTGTGTATTTTTGGCAAGAAGTAAATTGTTGGGATTACCGGGAAGTCTTTTGTCAAAAATTTGAATTCATCGTCACTGATCAGATTCTCATTGTGCCATTTATTTAATTTTTCATTCAAATCTATTGTCATTTTATTGATTGGATTACTTAAGATTTTATTGTAGTTGTTAGTGTTCTCTAGTTGTCTGTAGGCTTCATGCATGTAATCTTTAATGTCCATCAGCACAATATTTCCTCCTTTATCGGCGGGTTTAATTATGAGTTCTTTGTTATTCAGTAGGTTTTTGATTGCTTCCCGTTCTTTCTTGCTAAGATTTTCTCTTTGATTTTCATTTCTATTATTTGATATTTTTTCAAGTTCCTCTGCTATTGCCTCACTGAATTGGTCAAATCTGTTTCCAGGAGGTAGGACAGGGCAGTACTTTGATTTCCTCTTTAAGACACTATCCACTCTTTTGTCCGTTTCGATTTCAAGATGATCAAGGACTTGCTCTTCTGTCATCACGTCATCGTTCAAATTATACAGGAGATCAAACATATTTTTTAGGTCCTGCGCTTGGTCAATGCTGATTATTGGTTCGAGGGCATCCATTTGGGTGGGTTCTCTTATTTCTGTATTTTTATTTTTGTTGGCATGAATCTTTGCTAGTTTGAGCTTGCAGACATATTTATACAAGTCGATTCTCACTTGTGTGTAGTTAAAATGGCTCTCTGGGCAGAAAGATAGGCCTTTGTTTAGTGCTGTCTTTTCATCCGACGATAGTACGTGTTTCCAGAGATTCACAATAAGATTGGTGCTATCTATTTGCGATTGCGCAATGGATATTGTCTTTTTGCGTTTTGCCCGTCTGGTTTTTCTGGTGCTTGTGAGACGTTCTCTCCCCTTCCTCGACCTCGGTTTGCATTTCTTCCGCGCCCTCTTCCCCGTGACGGGGTTTGGTCCATGTGCATGAGGCGCATTTCCTCTAAAAAATTGACTTTTGGTGCAGCAGTTGCTCCGCTGATTGGCTCTCCTTCACTTAGATCCGATTCGCTGGCGCTTGTGCTATCAAATGTTGTTTTTGAAGCTTGCATTGGATAGTCTTTCTTGAGTGTATCAAACCGCTTTCGAATGTGAGGATCAATCAATCAATCAATCAATCATGTCACTTATAAAGCGCACTACATACCCGCGAGGGTCTCAAGGCGCTGGGGGAAGAGGGGGGTGGTGCTGCTACTGATCGAAGAGCCAGGTCTTGAGGAGTCTTCTGAAGGCCAGTAGGTCTTGGGTCTGTCGGAGGTTGGTGGGGAGGGTGTTCCAGGTCTTGGCGGCGAGGTGGGAGAAGGATCTGCCGCCGGTGGTCGTTTTCCGGATGCGGGGGACTGTGGCGAGGGCGAGGCTGGTCAAGCGGAGCTGGCGGGTGGGGGTGTAGAAGCTGAGTCGTCTGTTGAGGTAGGCTGGTCCGGAGTTGTGGAGTGCTTTGTGTGCGTGGGTGAGGAGCCTGAAGGTTATCCTCTTGTTGACAGGGAGCCAGTGCAGGTCTCTCAGGTGGGGTGTGATGTGGCTGCGTCGGGGGATGTCGAGGATAAGACGTGCAGAGGCGTTCTGGATGCGTTGCAGCCGTCTCAGGAGCTTAGCCGTCGTTCCTGCGTAGAGGGCGTTTCCGTAGTCCAGCCTGCTGGTGACGAGGGCCTGGGTGACTGTTTTTCGTGTTTCGGTGGGGATCCACTTGAAGATCCTGCGGAGCATTCGGAGGATGTTGAAGCAGGATGAGGAAACGGCGTTGACCTGCTTAGTCATGGAGAGGGTGGGGTCGAGGATGACCCCTAGGTTGCGTACGTGGTCGGTGGGTGGCGGGGCTGTTCCCAGTGATGTTGGCCACCAGGAGTCGTCCCAGGCTGAAGGGTTGGAACCAAGGATGAGGACCTCTGTCTTGTCCGAGTTCAGCTTCAGGCGGCTGGTCCTCATCCATTCGGCGACGGCCTTCATTCCTTCGTGGAGGTGGGCTTTGGCGGTGTGAGGGTCTTTGGTGAGGGAGAGGATCAGCTGGGTGTCGTCGGCGTAGGAGATGATGTTGAGGTTGTGCTGTCGGGCGACGTGGGAGAGGGGTGCCATGTAGATGTTGAACAGCGTTGGGCTGAGGGAGGAGCCTTGGGGTACGCCGCAGATGATCTTGGTGGCCTTGGATCGGAAGGGGCGAGGCGGACGCTTTGTGTTCTGCCGGAAAGGAAGGATGTGGTCCAGTCCAGGGCCTTCTCTTGGATCCCGGCGTCGTGAAGGCGTGTTCGTAGTGTGTGGTGGCAGACCGTGTCGAAGGCGGCTGATAGGTCCAGGAGGATGAGGGCTGCTGTTTCTCCGTTGTCTAGCAGGGTCCTGATGTCATTGGTGGCGGCGATGAGGGCGGTTTCGGTGCTGTGGTTGCTGCGGAAGCCGGACTGGGAAGGGTCCAGGATGTTGTTCTCCTCGAGGTAGCGGGTCAGTTGTTTGTTGACGATTTTCTCGGTGACCTTCGCGGGGAACGGGAGCAGAGAGATGGGTCGGAAGTTCTTGAGGTCCTTGGGGTCTGCCTTGGGTTTCTTGAGTAAGGCGGTGATCTCGGCGTGCTTCCAGCTTTCCGGGAAGGTTGCTGTCTCGAAGGAGATGTTGATTATTTTCCGGAGATGGGGCGCGATGGCTGTACTGGCTTTGTTGAAGATGTGGTGAGGGCACGGGTCTAGCGGTGAACCAGAGTGGATGGTGTTCATGATCTCGCTGGTGTCCTCGTCGTTGATGTTGGTCCAGGAGAGCAGGCGGTTGGTGGTTGTGGGGGCAGTGGTCTCGGTGGTTGCCGGGGCGGTCGTGGTGTTGAAGCTGTCGTGGATGTCGGCGATTTTGCGGTGGAAGGAGGTGGCCAGTGAGTCGCACAGGTCTTGCGACGGCTGGATGTTGTTGGTGTTGGAGCTGGGGTTGGAGAGTTCCTTCACGATGTTGAAGAGCTCTTTGCTGTTGTGTGCGTTGTTGTCTAGGCGGTCTTTGAGTGAGGCCCTTTTGGCGGATCTGATGAGGTGATGGTGATTTCGGGTGGCGCTCTTGTGGGTGGCGTAGCTGTCCGCTGTCCGTTCGTGGAGCCAGATCTTCTCCAGTTTTCGGCATGTTCGTTTGGAGGCCTGGAGGTCTTCGGTGAACCAGGTGGCTTTCTTGCTGGTGTGGCTGTTGGGCGGATTCTTGAGCGGGGCGAGGGTGTTGGCGCAGTCGTCGATCCACTGTCTGAGGTTGCGGGCGGCGGTGTCGGGGTCGGAGGGTTCGGCGGGTGGGCTCAGGGCGAGGGTTGTGGTTAGCTGGTCTTCCTTGACTCTGCTCCAGCAGCGGCGAGGCATTTGTTCGGTGCGGTGGTGCGTGGTGGGCTTCCTGTAGGTGAAGTGGATGAAGTGGTGGTCAGTCCAGTGGGGTTCGGAGGTGTGGTTGAAGGAGACGTGTGGGCTTGCGGAAAAGATGGAGTCTAGCGTGTGGCCGGCGGCGTGGGTGGGTGTAGTCATGAGCTGTCTGAGTCCGAGGGTGGCGAGGTTGTCGATCAGGGTGGTGGAGTTGGTGTCCTTGTTGTTCTCGAGGTGGAAGTTCAGGTCCCCGAGGAGGATGTAGTCCGTGGAGGCGATGGCGTGTGTGCTGACGAAGTCAGCGATGGAATCGCTGAACTGTGGTCGGGGTCCGGGGGGTCTGTAGATGAGGATCCTACCATATCTGTAATCCTGTTCGTCCCTTTTGAATTTACGTTTTTTCCTTTCTTGGATTTCATTTTCATATTTTTCTAGTCTTGACTCCATTTCTTTATGTAATTTGGCAATTTCCTCTTGGTTAGTTTGACTCTGTATTTTTAACTCCATTTCTTCCAGCTGTTTAGTGAGTTCTATTACATCGATTTTGGCGAGTTTGATTAGTATACGCATCATGTTGAGGGAACATTGTGCATTATTGTCAGCCCATTCCTCTAATAGTTCGGTTTTGGTGTCAGGGTGTGTGGGCATAGTGAAAATTCTCAGTCCTCTTGGAATTCGCTTAACTTCAACATAATTTTCCAAAGCTAGTATTTCCCAACTTTTATTTATCTCTTTTTTATACAATTTTTCTATTTGATTGAACTGTTGCTTAATCGTTAGATCTATCGCGCTCCTGTTGCTTGTTTCCCTTATGTTTGTATCTTCTATTTCAATAGCAGCTTGAAACATTAATGCCGCTGTTGTTAATCTTTTCACTTTGCGGGCCTCCATTTTTTGTTTTACACAGTAATTCACAGTAATCCACTATTTGAGTTATTGCCACGATGTTAAAGGAATTAATCACAGTTCATAGATCTTTTACTCCTGCCTGCTTGTCTGAGATAGACCAGCCGTAATGTATACGTGCCCGGTTCACTCGGTCTCAAACACGCAATGGCCGCAGAAGGGAGACTGGAGAGCAATGCGCTACTATGGAATCCACACAATAACACCTAATGAACGTGGTGGAAACAGAATGAAAAGACTGCGTCAATTAGAATCTCGCTACATCATCAGATTAAAAACAAAGACCCCGAGGGGGATGAACAGTGACGAGGAACTTTTCATACATCTAGACTAAGCATTTATGAGCAGGCGCCCCCCGCGCCTAGAGGAGGGGCGCCCTTAGTAGCGCCACGGGACCGAGCATCCCACCGGGAGGCTGGATTGAGGAGGGGGACTGGCTAGTGACGTTACGGTTTCGGGATGGGTCAATGATGAAACCAAACCGAATCTTAGTAGTTAGGTATTTAAGGCAGTGCCTCGAGGGGTCGTCCTCTTTGTCTCCCTGGATCCTAGCTGCAGAAGCGCCGGAAAAAAGCGGGAGTGTGGAAATCAGGTGTTCCGGTTGACGGCCCGAGGAGGGCAACGCGGTGGGTTCAGGGGGGCCGGCGTAGTGTATGTGCATTCTGAGTAGTATTTTGCTAAATGCCAGGGGTCGCGGTGGTGACTAGGGTTGCTCCGGTGGTCTCTGGGATATGTCCTTTGGAAGGTCAAGGGACGTCTGGGCCTGGGGTCGCGAGGGTGATTTCGATCGCTCCGGGGGTCACCGTAATATGCGGAGGGCCTCCGGAACTTGACCATCCAGGTGGGTCTGCCTGGACGGGCCCGTCGAATTCAGGTACTGACAAGGGGCAGATCAGGGCTGTTAAAACCGATGAAAGAGAGGCGGATTAACCATGGATGAGAGAAGGGAATAATCGGTTGTTAGCAGATACGCAGGCATTAATTATATTCCCAGAGATTGTGAATGAAGTGGGTGCATCAGCCACCGAATGCAAGGCTGAATTAAGGTCACGATAGCCTGTCTGACCAAGAAACCCTTTATGGAACCGGCTGGTGTTCTACCTCGAGTGCAGGGCACTTAGTATGGGCTGGCGTGGTCTGTGAGCTGACGGGAACTTTGCTGCGAATTTAGGAGTGAGGCGCTCATCACCTTGTGCAGACTACTCTGAATTGGTTTCAAGAATGGGTTGTAATCTGCTTCTCATCTTGTTCTTTTCTTCAAACGTTCTTTTCCTGTGCAGTAAGTGATTTGCCCAGCATCACAGGATGCGGAGCCGACGCCGGGACTGGAATCTAGGTTCGTGGCGGGAGCGAGGCAGCGCGCGACTGTAAAGGGGGGCGTGGCCCGGGGGGGGTCGGATCCCTGGGAGCTCTGTCCTGAGGCGGTTTGGTGACTGGCGGAGCCACAGTGGAGGGGGATGGCTCCCATAGGAACTGGAGGCTGTGAGGTGAGAGGATGAATTTAAACGAAAGCGAAATGCGCATGGTTAATGCTTTTTCAGAGTTAAGTGATTTGCCCAGCATCACAGGAGGATGAGCCGACGCCGGGACTGGAACCTAGGTCTGGCGTGGGAGCGAGGCAGCGCACGAGCGTTAAGGGGGCGTGGCCCGGTGGGGGCCGGATCGCCGGGAGCTCTGTCCTGGGGCGGGTTGGTGCCGGACAGAGCCAGTGTGGTTGGAGAGGGATAGAGCTCCCGTGGGGACTGAAGGGCTGCGGTCTAGACGCTGGTCCGGTGCGGGAATGAGGCAGCGCATGAGTGCTAAGGTGGCGTGGTCCGGGGGTGGGCCTGATCGCCGGGATGCCTGGGCATTGCTAGCGCTGTTTTTTCTATAATGCACCTTGGAGCCGGGAGGGCTTTGTTATTAATACCTCGGATAGGTGACCTTTTAGACGCACATGCATGGATTTGGTCCGCACCTTGGAGCTGTGGGGGCTAGGCATGTATATTACTATGAATCCAGGCATCTTTGGGGGTGTTTCATGTGGGAGGGGCGCCGCAGTCCCTGATTAAAAGGTGCATTTTCGCACAATGCCTGCGGGGGCATCGGCTGGCAGTGTTAACATGGCTTGTTATCAGGGGGCAGGCTTTAACAAGGCACTCAATGATGAAGATGCTCTGCTTTATACAGGGCTCGCCCCACTTCCGGGAAGTCTGTGACCCAGGAGGATTTTCACAACCTGAATGAGCTTTGGAAGGCGGCTAAGCGGCATGGCATTGAAGCAGCGCTTCAAAAGTTGGCCGGCGAGCCAGAGCAACAGCCAGACGGCAGGGCACCAAAGCGGCAGAGGAAGGTCCCTGTTTGATATAGAGAGGGGCAACAGGACAAGCCGCGCACACAGCCTGAAACAGTAGCCACTGTGGGGGGTGAGTCAATCACTCAGGACATGGCGGTGCGTTGCGCAGACCAGGCAGCGCAGGGGCCCATGCTTAATATGACGGTGGGTGCGGTGGGGCAGAGCATCATGGCGATCTCCACAACAGCAGCATCTGTGGGGGCACCACAAGTGGGGGGAGCGCCAGTAGTGTCACAAGCGGCAGGTAGCGCTGCGGCCCTGCAGCCCCTGGGGAATATGGCAGGGGTAATGGTACCGCCAACGCATGGGCCAGGTGTGCCTTCCGGAGCTCAAGGGGGGTTGCAAGCGACAGGGACCTCTGTTGCCCATCAGGCCCCAGTGGTGTTGGGAGGGGCACCAGTTCCACCACCACCCGGACCAGTTTCAGTAACAGGAACACAAGGGGGGGTGGCAGCACAAGTATGGGCACAGACTGGTGGGACTCCAGTAACGGCGGGCCTGGGAGTAGGGCAGCCTTCTACCACACTGTCTGCAGTGGGGGCGAGCGTGGTCCAATCGCCTCCGGTGGTGGCCCCTTTAATATTTGGGTCTACATCTTTGGTGCTGGCCCCCCCTTCCGCGATTGCATGGCACGTCCCGTCGGAGACAAGGGACAAAATTCACAGGGGGGAATTTGTGAACGTTTTTGATTTGATTAATGCGGGGGTGGTCCCAAGTCGGCCCAAAGCAGCTAAGGAAAGCGAGTTCAAGCCAAAAACGGTGTGGGTTGAGTGGTCCTTGCGGAATTGGGTAACAGGGTTTTCTATTTAGGCGGTGATCTTAACTGAGAAAACACCATCGTTAGCCCCGCAGTTGTTTGGGTACATGTCCCTCATACATGGGACGGCCTCCGAGTTCCAAGGGTCTGCGTGGATGCAGTACAACACTAAATTTAGGCAAATGAAAGCTGTCAGGCCTGAGATAGCATGGGACCAAAGGGAGATCAATATTTGGCATGCGGAGTTCAATATGGCTCAGGTACCTGGGAAGACAACTCAGTCCTTTCGATTCAACAGAAGTTTGGGAGGCAAAAAACTGGCCTGCTGGCAGTACAACAAAAAGGAATGTAGCAAGGGGGCAGCCTGTAAGTTTAAACACATTTGCTCATTCTGCGGGGGACAAGGACATCCAGAGTTCAAGTGTTTTAAAAAACAAGGCAAGCAAAGAGAGCGCATACCCTTTAAGAGCATACTGCCCAAGCAATAATGCTGAGCGCCCTTCACCAATTCGAATGCATGTTCTCACGCACCTACTCAGTAGATACAATAATCACGAAGATGCTTACATGCTGTATTATGGTTTCAAGGATGGGTTCCGCATTCCTTCCCGAGCACCCCCTTTATCAGTCCCGCCGAAAAATCGCCAGTCAGTTCTGCAACAGCGGGAGTTGGCCCGGGACAAGAATATGGGGGAGGTGCGCGCGGGCAGGGTGGCGGGTCCTTTTAGTTCTCCACCTTGTGAATCTTTAGTGTGTTTGCCCCTGGGGTTGGTGCCAAAGAAAGAGCCAGGCAAATTTCGTTTGATTCACAACCTGTCTCACCCCACTGGGCTATCGGTAAATGATGGTTTGGACCAGGCTCTATGCACAGTGCGGTACACCACTTTTGACGAAGCCATTGCAAAATTGCAGAGATTAGGCAAAGGGGCGCTAATGGCCAAGTCAGACATAGAGTCCGCTTTCCGCCTTCTTCCCATCTACCCAGAGGATACTCGCTTGCTGGGTTTCACTTTTGAGGGACAGTTCTTCGTGGATTTGTGTATGCCCATGGGGTGTTCCATAGCGTGCTCAGTATTTGAGACATTCAACAGATTCCTGGAATGGGCGGTGAAGGACTTGGTGTCATCAGACGATGTGGTGCATTACCTAGACGACTTCTTGTTCATGGGTCCCCCGGGTGATCGGGCGTGTGGGAGGGCGCTGCAAGGTTTCCGGCAGCTTGCCCGGGCATTAGGGGTTCCGTTAGCTGAAGACAAGACAGAAGGCCCCACCACCTGTTTCTGTTTCCTGGGGATTGAAATAGACTCAGTGGCAGGGGAGTGTAGGTTGCCACAGGAGAAGGTGAAGGCATTCAGGGATGCGGTTAACGCCTGCATCACAGCCAGGAAGGTTACCTTACATCAGCTGCAAGTTTTGGTAGGACAATTGAACTTTGCCTTGAGAGTGATTCCCATAGGGAGAGTCTTTTCAAAAAACATAGCAAGAGCGATGTCAGGCATACGGGCTAAGCACCATCACACAAGGTTGTCTGCAGACGTCAGAGAGGACTTGGAGTCATGGAGAGGGTTCTTAGATAATTTCAATGGAACACTGTTATTGCAGCAGCCAGCGTGCAACAACAGAGAGTTAGCCCTCTATACGGATGCGGCGGGCAGTATTGGTTTTGGAGCAGTGTTGGGCTCTAGGTGGTGCATGAAGCATTGGCCTGAGGAATGGGTTACGTCTGGGCTCACACGCAACGTCACCTTTCTAGAATTGTTTCCTATCATTGTCGCCTTGCACATTTGGGGGGCTTCTTTGGCAAACACAAGAGTAATTTTTTGGTCAGACAGTATGTCTGCGGTCATGG
Organism: Calotriton arnoldi; assembly: GCA_963921515.1. NCBI lineage: Eukaryota > Metazoa > Chordata > Amphibia > Caudata > Salamandridae > Calotriton > Calotriton arnoldi. The sequence continues at coordinate 25,676 of CAWUFW010007184.1, forward strand.
CCATTAATAATCAGAACGCAAAATGTCCTTTGGTGCTGCGGTTGTTGAAGACTCTTATTCGCCTGTGTCTCTTGCATAACGTGCATTTTGCTGCCAAACATGTACCTGGTGTGGATAATACAGTGGCTGATGCTTTGTCTCGATCTAAGTTGGCAGAGTTCAGGGCACGGTGGCCGCAAGCAGATGAATTGATGGCGGAGTTCCCAGAGGAGTTATGGAGGCTTGGTGCCCCATTGCCGCAGACCTAATTACAGCAGCATTGGCACCCCAGACAAAACGTATGTACGAGAGGGCTTGGGGAGTGTACAGCGCGACATTCGGAGCAGGCACGGAGTAAAACAGATTCACACCGGAAGGAGTACTGGGTTTTCTTGTGGGCCAGAAGGACCAAGAAAAGTCGCTCTCGTTAGTGAGTAGGCAATTGTCTGCCATTGCTTTCTTTGCCGGGTTGCATGGAGTCAGAGATCCCACCAAAGATTTTAGGGTACAAAAGGCCATCAAGGGTTGGGAACATTTGGTACCTGGAGTACAGGACACTAGGCGACCTATAAATGTAGAGAGGCTGGGTAGGCTTGTGGGGGCCCTACAGCTGGTGTGCCGGTGCCAATATGAAGTAAAGCTATTCAGCCTGGCATACTTGCTTGCCTTTTTTGGGGCCTTGCGTGTCTCCGAGTTGGTTGCAGCATCCAAACAAGGTGAAGGTGGATTAGGACTGGCGGATGTCTTTCAGGAGGAGGGAGCAATCCATATAAGGATCCGGCGGTCAAAAACAGACTCGCGCGGAAGGGGCACATGGGTGAAATTGCAGGCGGCCCACCAGGTAGCATATTGTCCAGTAGAATTGACAAAGGAGTACCTTAAGGTACGCCCAGTGGTGGCCTCAACGAGGCTTCTAGTGCACAAGGATGGTATGCCAATGACAAGATATCAGTTTACTCAGGTGTGTAGGAAGGCGTTAACATATCTAGGCGAGGATTCAATGCAGTTTAGCTCCCATTCCTTTCGCATATGGGCAGCCACCACAGCGGCGGCAATGGGATTGCCAGCTGATGCAATCAAAAAGGTGGGTCGTGGCAGTCAGAATGTTTTCAACGGTACGTCCGGCCAAGTCTCGTTTAAGGGGAGGAATGATGCCCAGGGTGCCCATCAGTCATGGTCTTAACACCACTTCTTTCTCTATTTCAGTTGTTTCCCGCAAACCAGTGCATATATGTTGGTGTGGGCATTCCTTGATTCGCAGTGCGGAGCAGCAATTTCACGGGTCCAGTTTGGAGGCAACACAAGGGGCCGCTGGGTTTGCGCACCACTGGCTTGGGTTGCGGGGTCTGCAGTTACAGGATCTCTTTGTCCGGCTTCAACAAGCGGTAGAATCTGAAGAGGTGCCTCGCCCCATCATTTTAGTTATGCACGTGGGCGGGAATGACATGCTGCCACTAGGCAGGCAAGGAGTAAGAGAGGCCTTGTTTTCAGTCCTGGCTAGGATTCGGCATTACTTACCAACTACCTTGATATTGTGGTCAGAGGTGATACCGAGGGCGGTATGGCTTGGCGGGGCTTCGGCGAAGGCCATTAATAAATCTGTACAGAAGCTGAACTCTTCGATACATAAACTCTTACGCGGCTCTTCAATGGGTACAATTCGGCACAAATTGCTCCATCCGGGGAGAACGGAGTTGTTCCATCACAATGGAGAGCATCTGTCGGCAAAAGGAACAGAGATATTCATCCACACGATACTAGGGGCTATTCTAGAGCACAGTCAGCGCCGGGGGGGGGGGAGGGCGAGTGTGCCGGGGAGCTTCTCACCCTGTGGCGGAGCGCTGACAGTTAACAACAAAGGGGCATGCACAACAATGGAGGTTAAGCGACTGGATGGACCCCAGGATGGGGTAGGATTGAAGTGTGCAGTGGATTGGCGGTGAGGGGGACCGGCCTGCCGGTGGTCCTCAACTCTACTGCCCTAACCCGCCACTTAAGGACTGAGATGTATCTTGGGGAGGCTGCCTGTGTTCAGGTACCTCGGAGGGCCGGTGCGCTATGAGGTGCCCTGGATTTAAAGTAAGGCAACTGTTTGTTGTAGCACGTTGTGGCCTGCCGGCACAATGTGCGCAGCAGAGGGTTCAAGACTATGGACAACTTAATGCTATGCTCATCTGTAATGACAATTTTAATTTCGTGGTGCCTTTGATATGTGAATTATGCTAGAGGGTTATGCCATTGTTCAGGTACCTCTGAGGGCCGGTGCGTTATGCGGTGCCCTGGTTTTCAAGTAATGCAACTGTTTGCTGTAGCGCGTTGTGGCCTGCCGGCACAATGTGCGCAGCAGAGTGTTCAAGTGTATGGTCATCTTAATGCTATGCTGAAATGTAATAACTATTTTAATATCTTAGTGCCTTTGACATGTGAATGTCACTAGAGTGTGAAGCCATGTATATGATTTATGTACCCAAGTAGGATACTTGTACTCTCGTAGTGGTTATGGTGAATTATCCTGTTAGATGTGAATAAAATCTACGCCTTGGACAATACCACCGGATTATGAGAATCCATGGGCATGGCAGGGCGTGGGTGGAGATGGATGCTGGAAGTGGCGGGGAGATGAGAGTGTCACGTTGTGCGCACACTATGAGCAGGCGCCCCCCGCGCCTAGAGGAGGGGCGCCCTTAGTAGCGGCCCGGGACCGAGCATCCCACCGGGAGGCTGAATTGAGGAGGGGGACTGGCTAGTGACGTTACGGTTTCGGGATGGGTCAATGATGAAACAAAACCGAATCTTAGTAGTTAGGTATTTAAGGCAGTGCCTCGAGGGGTCGTCCTCTTTGTCTCCCTGGATCCTAGCCGTAGAAGCGCCGGAAAACCACCCACCAACCCGGCATTGAAGTAAAGCGGAGCGCTGACAGTTAACAACAAAGGGGCATGAACAGCAATGGAGGTTAAGCGACTGGATGGACCCCAGGATGGGGTAGGATTGAAGTGTGCAGTGGATTGGCGGTGAGGGGGACCGGCCTGCCGGTGGTCCTCAACTCTACTGCCCTAACCCACCACTTAAGGACTGAGATGTATCTTGGGGAGGCTGCCTGTGTTCAGGTACCTTGGAGGGCTGGTGCACTATGAGGTGCCCTGGATTTCAAGTAAGGCAACTGTTTGTTGTAGCTCGTTGTGGCCTGCCGGCACAATTTGCGCAGCAGAGGGTTCAAGACTATGGACAACTTAATGCTATGCTCATCTGTAATGACAATTTTAATTTCTGGTGCCTTTGATATGTGAATTATGCTAGAGGGTTATGCCATTGTTCAGGTACCTCTGAGGGCCGGTGCGTTATGCGGTGCCCTGGTTTTCAAGTAATGCAACTGTTTGCTGTAGCGCGTTGTGGCCTGTCGGCACAATGTGCGCAGCAGAGTGTTCAAGTGTATGGTCAACTTAATGCTATGCTGAAATATAATAACTATTTTAATATCTTAGTGCCTTTGACATGTGAATGTCGCTAGAGTGTGAAGCCATGTATATGATTTATGTACCCAAGTAGGATACTTGTACTCTCGTAGTGGTTATGGTAAATTATCCTGTTAGATGTGAATAAAATCTACGCCTTGGACAATACCACCGGATTATGAGAATTCATGGGCATGGCAGGGCGTGGATGGAGATGGATGTTGGAAGTGGCGGGGAGATGAGAGTGTCACGTTGTGCGCACACTATAAGAAACTCCTGATATCAGTATTGAAACAATGACACCGAAATTGTTGTGAATTATTGAATTGGATACTATATCCTCTCTAAATAAGACTGCGAACACAGATAAACAGCGCATTTTTGATGTAATCAATGTTTGCTCTCTAATATGAATGTGGGGTGTAAAGTGATACCAAAAAGCAGCAAGCACCGTATGATATAGAAAAATGTACTATACAATGAAATTAACGTACAGCATTGTAAATATGTTGCTTGATACTATATCAAAATACAAGAGACCTCCACTGTTAAAAATTCGCAACAGTAATGATTCCTTTTCTTGTAAATATTGTTAATAATGTATTATAATGTTCATATAGGCACCACAAGTCCCAGAATGCCACATTAAGGTCATATGGGTATAAAAAGTGCAACAAAGAAAGGACTCACTAACCGTGAGTAAAGCCGTGAGAGGGCTGAAACGCGTTGGTTGCGTATTGCAAAATAAACTCATTTTGAAATTCTACTCTGGAGTGCTATGTCAATTGTATAGAAAGTGGAAGTTAGGGGCTGGATCTGGCCCCCACGCTGAGCACCCGCTGTGTGAGCGCATCGAACTGTTGGATCACATTGTCTGGGATATGTATATATATATTTATACATATATATATATATATATATATATATATATATATATATATATATACATATATATATATATATATATATATATTCACTGAAAAAACCATAGGTTTTAGGGACAGTTATAGTTACTTGGACATTGCACTCGTACAAAACCCGTGAAATTCCCCAGTTATAGTTAGTTCAGCTAACTATAACTCGCGCCCGCAATGCACTGCTGATGACGTCACATATTACATCACTCATGACATGGTCAGTGACATCACTGATGACATCACTGATGACATCTCAAATGACATCACTGATGACATCATCCAGTGACTGTGTGTTTCTGTAAAGTTTAAATATTTTTAATATATATAGGAAAAGACGTATTGAAGAATGAGTGGGTGTGTAAGTGTCTGTATGGATGATTTAGTAGGTGCGTGACTGACTCTATAAGTGAGTGATTTAACGTATCTTACTGAATGCATGGGTTAGTGACTAAACTGGATGAATGTCTGTATCCGTCTGTCTGTTGCTGTGTAAGTGGCTGCATGTGTTTGTGAATAGCTACATGAGTGTCTATATGAGTTATTGAATGCTTGTCTGAGTATCTGTATGGGTGCCTTAGTGTTTGTGTGGGAGGGGTGTGTGCAACTCTGTGCATAGATGTGTGAGTGGGTGATTCACTGGGTGGATGGTTTCAAGAGTGCATCTGTGATAGACTGTATGGGTGGGTAAGTGTGTGTAAGAGTGTGTTAGTGAGTGAATGTATGTCCCAGTGGTACATGTGTGAGTAACTACATATGTGAAAGGCAGTATATATGTGTGTTGGAGTATATAAATAGCTATAAGCAAGAGTGAGTGATTGTGATAGTGGCTGTATGGATGAGTGTGTGCTTGTATCAGTGATTGTATAAGAGCGTAACAATGTGCTACTATTTGTATGAGTAAGTGAGCTGGTGTGTGTATAACTGTATAGGTGAGTAAATGGCAGTGTGTTTAATTATTTGCATGACTGACTAGGTGTGTGAGTATCTCTATGGATGAGTGGCGTTGTTTGAGTGTCTATATAGGAGTAAGAGTGCATATGATAGTCCTGTACTGAGTGACCGTAAGTATGAGTGACTGTACGGGTGAGTGAGTGGATGTGTGTGTGTAGACCTAAGAATCAGTGAGTGGGTATGTAGTTATTGGTGTTGGAGTGTCTATGGTTTTGCGAATGGCAGTCTGTAATTTAGAGTGGGTGTATCAAAGGTTATATTAGGGTGTGAGGAGGTGCATCAGATTATCACGTGGATGATGTCATCAGTGATGTCATTTGAGATGTCATCAGTGATGTCATCAGTGATGTCACTGACCATGTCATGAGTGATGTAATATGTGACGTCATCAGCAGTGCATTGCGGGCGCGAGTTATAGTTAGCTGAACTAACTATAACGGGGGAATTTCACGGGTTTTGTACGAGTGCAATGTCCAAGTAACTATAACTGTCCCTAAAACCTATGGTTTTTTCAGTGAATTTCAAAGGTTTTTAAATGCTAATTTGTAACTATAACGTGTCTGAAACCTATGGTTTTTTCAGTGAATTTCAAAGGTTTTTTAAATGCTAATTTGTAACTATAACGTGTCTGAAACCTATTGTTTTTTCAGTGAATTTCAAAGGTTTTTTAAATGCTAATTTCTAACTATAACGTGCCTGAAACCTACGGTTTTTTCAGTGAATTTCAAAGGTTTTGTAAATGACAATTTTTAAATGTATTAATTGTTATATTAATTTTTTTCAAACTGATTTACTACATTTTTAGAAACAATTTTTTTTTACATATTTTATTTTTTAAATTACATTGTAATTACATTATACATTACATTACAAAAAATACTTTCTCAGAATGAATTACTTTAGTTTAAATACTTTGCAGATAGGCAATAGACTTTCAAGTACAGTAGTTACAGTTGTTGCAATGGGCAACACATTTTCAAACACAATGCAACATTCAGCTCAATGTGAATTTCTAGTTAAATGCAATTAGTTACTTTATGGATTACTTTTGTAACCACAGGACTGGATCCTAGATTCAGTCCTGGTACATCTCCTGTAAACAGTTGAGTAAAAACGTTTTGGTTACAGTCGTGATTTTTAAGGAATATTATTGTATTTTAAAAGTTGACACTTAGAAACTTTTTCTCATAGAATCACCAATGTTATCCTATGGAAGGAAATTCACTTAGCAGGTAAAAACTGTTATCGTTACTTTTTCTTACTCAGTGTTGGATCCTGGATCCAGCACTGGTGCATCTCCTGTAAACAGTTGAAAGAATGCGTTTAAGTCATACAGGCGATTTTTAAGGAATATTTGTAGTTTGTGAAAATCAACACTTTGAAACTTTTTGCTGAAAACCAGTCAATCTTAGCCTATGAAGGAAATTCAAGTTACCGGTAAGTACGGTTAAAATTACTTTTGAGGATCAGTACTGGGCTGAAAGAAGCAGCACTGAGGTCTCTCCTGATAACAGGTGAGTAAATCAGAATCCGTATTTCGGCTGATTTTAGAAGAATATTTTTAAGTTCCAAAACTCCACACTTAGAAGAATTTCCAAGTGAAACCAGTCAATGTTAGCCTATGGAAGGAAATTCAAGTTACTGGTAAGTACGGTTAAAATTACTTTTCAGGACCAGTACTGGGCTGAAAGATGCAGCACTGAGGTCTCTCCTGATAACAGGTGAGTAAATCAGAATTCGGATTTCGGCTGATTTTAGAGGAATATTTGTATGTTTCAAAAATCAACACAGAAACTTTTTCAGCAAAAAGCAGGCAATGATATCCTATGGAAGGAAATTCAAGTTACTGGTAAGTACGGTTAAAATTACTTTTGAGGATCAGTACTGGGCTGAAAGATGCAGCACTGAGGTCTCTCCTGATAACAGGTGAGTAAATCGGAATTCGTATTTCGGCTGATTTTAGAGGAATATTTTAAAGTTCCAAAACTCCACACTTAGAAGAATTTCCAAGTGAAACCAGTCAATGTTAGCCTATGAAGGAAATTCAAGTTACCGGTAAGTACGGTTAAAATTACTTTTGAGGATCAGTACTGGGCTGAAAGATGCAGCACTGAGGTCTCTCCTGATAACAGGTGAGTAAATCGGAATTCGTATTTCGGCTGATTTTAGAGGAATATTTTAAAGTTCCAAAACTCCACACTTAGAAGAATTTCCAAGTGAAACCAGTCAATGTTAGCCTATGAAGGAAATTCAAGTTACCGGTAAGTACGGTTAAAATTACTTTTCAGGATCAGTACTGGGCTGAAAGATGCAGCACTGAGGTCTCTCCTGATAACAGGTGAGTAAATCGGAATTCGTATTTCGGCTGATTTTAGAGGAATATTTTAAAGTTCCAAAACTCCACACTTAGAAGAATTTCCAAGTGAAACCAGTCAATGTTAGCCTATGAAGGAAATTCAAGTTACCAGTAAGTACGGTTAAAATTACTTTTCAGGACCAGTACTGGGCTGAAAGATGCAGCACTGAGGTCTCTCCTGATAACAGGTGAGTAAATCGGAATTCGTATTTCGGCTGATTTTAGAGGAATATTTTAAAGTTCCAAAACTCCACACTTAGAAGAATTTCCAAGTGAAACCAGTCAATGTTAGCCTATGGAAGGAAATTCAAGTTACTGGTAAGTACGGTTAAAATTACTTTTCAGGACCAGTACTGGGCTGAAAGATACAGCACTGAGGTCTCTCCTTATAACAGGTGAGTAAATCGGAATTCGTATTTCGGCTGATTTTACAGGAATATTTGTATGTTTCAAAAATCAACACTTAGAAACTTTTTCAGCAAAAAGCAGGCAATGATATCCTATGGAAGGAAATTCAAGTTACTGGTAAGTACGGTTAAAATTACTTTTGAGGATCAGTACTGGGCTGAAAGATGCAGCACTGAGGTCTCTCCTGATAACAGGTGAGTAAATCGGAATTCGTATTTCGGCTGATTTTAGAGGAATATTTTAAAGTTCCAAAACTCCACACTTAGAAGAATTTCCAAGTGAAACCAGTCAATGTTAGCCTATGAAGGAAATTCAAGTTACCGGTAAGTACGGTTAAAATTACTTTTCAGGACCAGTACTGAGCTGAAAGATGCAGCACTGAGGTCTCTCCTGATAACAGGTGAGTAAATCGGAATTCATATTTCGGCTGATTTTAGAGGAATATTTTAAAGTTCCAAAACTCCACACTTAGAAGAATTTCCAAGTGAAACCAGTCAATGTTAGCCTATGGAAGGAAATGCAAGTTACAGGTAAGTATGGTTAGAATTACTTTTCAGGACCAGTACTGGGCTGAAAGATACAGCACTGAGGTCTCTCCTGATAACAGGTGAGTAAATCGGAATTCGTATTTCGGCTGATTTTAGAGGAATATTTGCACAATGGTGAAGGGAGGGGCGGGGCCTGAGTTGACATCTGTGCAAACGCGCCCCGTGGCGCGTTTTAAGTTGGGGATTAAGTCCCCTTGAATCCTGAGGGTCCCTAGGGGCCAACTAGCCCACCAGGAACCTCCAATATGGCCAGGGGCTGCGTTGCAGAGACGTGTAGAGAGGCCACACCCCTTTTACACCTCTCTGCAACGCAGCTCTGTGGCGCTTTCTGGATGTACCTGTTGGGCTAGTTGGCCCCCAGGGACCCTCAGGATTGAAGGGATTTAATTCCCCATCTTAAAACGCGCCACGGGGCCTGTTTGCACACATGTCACCTGAAGCCCCGCCCCCTCCCTTCACCACTGTGCAAACGCACCCCGTGGCGCGTTTTAAGTTGGGGATTAAGTCCCCTTGAATCCTGAGGGTCCTCGGAGTCCAACTAGCCCACCATATACCTCCAAAAGCGCCACAGAGCTGAGTTGCAGAGAGGTGTAAAAGGGGTGTGGCCTCTCTACACGTCTCTGCAACGCAACCCCTGGCGCATATTGGAGGTTCCTGGTGGGCTAGTTGGCCCCAGAGACCCCCAGTATTCAAGGGGATCGTTCCCCCTCTGCAAACGCGCCAGGGGCGCGTTTGCAGAGTGGTGAAGGAAGGGGGCGGGGCCTGCGGCCCGATCGTTTTTTTTTAAATTTTTTATTTTTTGTGCTCTGAAGGGGGGCTGTGTGGCCCCCTTCCTTTTTCCTGTTTTTATGCCCTGGGGACCCCATCCCCCAGGGCCTTACCCCTTTTTTTTAATTTTTAATTAAAAAAAAACGGGAAGGGGGCCGCGTGGCCCCCTTCCCTGGGCCTGTATTGGCCCCGGGGACCACATCCCCCGGGGCATGGCCTTTTATTTTTATTCTTTGGAGGGGGCTGTGTGGCCCCCTCCTCTGGCCATTTAAGGCCCCGGGGACCCCATCCCCGGGGCCGGCCTTTCCATTTTTTTTATTTTTTTATTTTTATTTTTAGGGAGGGGGCCGCGTGGCCCCACTCCTGGGCCACTACTTGCCCCGGGGACCCCATCCCCCGGGGCTGGCCCTCTCCGTTGGGGACTGTGGGGGGTCCCCAATCCCCCACAGTCCCGCCGGCTCCCCACGTCCCTTGGGAGCCGACATTGCTTTTCCACATGGGGAGCAGCTGACATGCTGCTCCCCATGTGGAAAAGCAATGTGCTTTGGATATTGGAAGAGAGAGCAGGTTTCCCTGCTCTCTCTTCCAATATCCAAAGCAGTTTGCTATGGCAGGACGGGAGCCGTGAGGCTCCCGTCCTGCCATAGCAAACTACAGTGTCCCGGGGGTAGGCACCCCGGGACACTGCAGGAGCCGGCCCTGGGGGTGGCGGTCCCCAGGGCCATCAAAGGCTCCAGGAGGGGGCCGCGCGGCCCCCCTCCCTACATCAGCACAGCCCCGGGGAGGTGGTGGTCCCCGGAGCTTCGGGGGTCCAAAACGGACCCCCATTTTAATTTGTTAGTGCCCGGGGAGGTGGCGGTCCCGGGCGTGTGGGGGGGCTGGAGCCCCCCCACACAGGTTGTTAAATTAATTTTAAAAAAAGCCCCGGGGAGGTGGTGGTCCCCGGGGCTGCGGGAGGGCTCAGAGCCCTCCCGCACCATTTTTAAAAAGCCCCGGGGGGGTGGCGGTCCTCGGGGCTTGGGGGCCCTTTGAGGCCCCCACACATTAAATTATCCCCCCACCATGCCCCCGGGACTTGGGCCACCCGGGGCCAATTAACTATCGAGCGTGGGAGACCGCGCTCGATTTTTCGGCAGGATTCGCGCACCCTGAGCGCATCCTGCCGATTTAAAAAAAAATTATTTTTTGCCCAGGGGTCCTTGTGGGACCCCCTGAGCAAACCTAGGGCGTCAGGGTGTTTCTACCCTGCCCCCTTTGTGCGCTTTGCACACTTGTTTCTGTCCCTCGGTTCTACCGAGGGACAAAATGGCTGCCAACATTTCCTGAATCGGAATGTTGACAGCCAGCTGACAGCCAATTAACATTCAGCTCGTGATCGGGACGGTGCGCGCAGGGTGCGCTGAGGGTGCGCGAATCCTCCGTGCCCATAGATATCACTATCTTTTTACTTTTCATTTTCTCAGCAACTACTGAACGGATTTACACCATTTAACAAAAGGGTTCTTTCTGAACCAAGAACTACCTCTTTGCCAAATTTGGTGTAATTCCGTTCAGCAGTTCGGGCTGTAGCCGTGTCTAAAGTTTCCTATGGAAAAATGCATGGGGAAAACGCGTTTTGGGACCCCCCTTTTTCTCGGCCCCCGCTTGACGAATCCCCCGAGACTTTCAGGGTAGGAGCGGACCGGAGCGGGCCACAAAGTTTGAAAATTTCGCGAAGATACGTCAACCGGCAAGAGAGTTATTTCAAATAGAATGTCGCGGATTTCCTATGGATAATAGGTTGTACCTATAACTATCTACTGGCAACCGCCAGTAGATAATATATATATATATATATATATATATATATATATATATATATATATATATATATATATATATATATATATATATATATATATATATATATATATATATATATATATATATATATATAACATTCTTAAACTTTTAAAAACACTCAGTCACTGGATGATTTCATCAGTGATGTCATTTGAGATGTCATCAGTGATATCATCAGTGATGTCACTGACCATGTCATGAGTGATATAATATGTGATGTCATCAGCAGTGAATTGCAGGGGCGCAAGTTATAGTTAGCTCAGCTAACTATAACGGCTGAATTTCTCTCGTTTTGTACGAGTGAAATGTCAGCCTAACTATAACATCCCTGAAACCTGTGTTTTTTTAGTGAATATATATATATGTATATATATATATATATTTTTGTTCTTTCACTTTTTTCCTTTTGATGTGGGTGTGGTGGCGGAGGATGGAGCCGGAGGGGGGGGCTGGTGGTGTCCATTACCAGTCTCCATCACACAGACCCGGTGGGTCTGGCTGTCTCTAGTGGTGGGGGGAGGAGGGTGGGTGGTTGGTGGGGGCAGGCTGGGTGGAGGGTTTTTTGGGAGAATTGGGGCAGGGAGAGGGTGGGGGAAATAATGTCGGTTGACACTGTATGGAAAAAGCAGCAAGTATATTTTAGTAAGGCTATTTATCTTGCGGCATGGAGGGAAAGTTGGCGGGGTGATCGTAAAATTGGTTTGTTAAATGTTATGTCTGTTATTGACGGACATGACTTTTTGAGATCTGTTCAAGTTGATTTTGTGGGCAGGTGTCCCTGTTCCGGCCCTTTTAAATTTTGGGTGATAGTGTATGTGGATTGGACAACATTTGTGGGGGGTGGCTAAGCTTCACATTGCTACTATCAATATTTGTGGGTTGAACGATAAGTTTAAAAGGAGAAGGGTACAAGAACACCTTAAAATTCTAAGAGCGGATGTTTACTGCTTGCAAGAGACCCATATCGCCCGCTGTGATAGTGCGTTGTTGACCTCCTTAGGGTTAAATGTAGTTTGTCATACAACTTGGGATACCAGGACTAAGGGGGTTACCATTTTAGGTAAAGGAAATACTGTTGTCCCTGGTTGGAAGGCCGCAGATAGGTATGGGAGATGGGCAATAATTGAGTGTAAGGTTGGCAGTGGGTCCTTTTTGCTGTGCTCGATATATGCCCCAGTCGTAGCTGACCCTGGACTGCTTAATTTTTTATCAGCTGAACTACCATCTTGGCCTGCCCTATACATAGTCTGTGGGGACTTTAATTTAAATGGCTCTAGAGGAGGGCTTGGGGGCAATGAAGCTTGTCATGCTGGGCGCAAACCACAATCATTTAGATCTTTCAGGAATCTAGTGGAGGACATTGGCCTAATTGGCGTCTGGCCCAGCCTGAAAGGGCCTGATGCTGGGTACACCTACTATTCAGCTCCCAGTGGTAAATTTGCTAGGCTGGAATTTTTTTTTGGTCTCGCCATTATTTGTTAGGGGTGCTCAGGTAGGACTTTTTCCAAAATTAATGTCTGACCATAACCCTATCGTCTTGGAACTCCCACTTGACGGACTGAGAAGTGTGCCTAGAAGATGGACCTTCAAGAGGGCTCTTTTGTCTTACCCAGAGTACATAAGTCATATAAACGGCTGGATTCAGGAGTTTTTTTAACTTAACAAAGGTAGCTCCTCTCCGGGGTGGTTTGGGATGCTTTCAATGCCTGTATAAGAGGGGAAGCCCTCAGGTTTAGTACTGCCAAACAGAGGCTGGGTCTGGGACAGATCAAAGAACTTTATCAAAAGCTTAATGTCTTTGAAGCAGAATTGGTTGTAGCTGTGGCCTCCAGGAGAGATCTTACCCGCTTGCTGAACCTGATATCTATAACTCAGGCACGTCTGAATGAATTTACGGCTGAGAAGATCGCCAGGAAATTTGTGGCTAGAGACCAGGAGTGCTATGAATATAATGAACGGGTGGGGTGACTTTCAGCAGTCGGGTCAAGGCAAAAGCAGGCAGCTGGGCACATTAGTCAGGTCAGGAATATGCAAGGCAGCGTGGTAACTGATCCCGCTTAAGGTAGAGAAGCATTCCGGGAATTTTACGCTGACCTTTATAAAGCCTCTTCCACAGGACTCCCTGAGGATTAAGAGTTATATCTGGACCCGGTGACATTTGCCAAAGCAAACCAGGAGGAGAGGTCAATTTTAGGGGCAGACATTACACCAGAAGAATTCCAGGTGGCCCTCCAGGCTCTCCCATCTGGGAAGGGGGTGGGAACGGATTCCATACCACTAGAATTTTATAAGGTTTTCTCCGTACCACTCCTCTAGGAAATGCTGGAGCTTTTTAGGCAAATTAGAAATGGGGCACCCCTCCCCCCAGGGTCCTTGGGTATCACAAATATAATCATCTTTTTAAAAAAAGGTAAGGAACCTGCTGCTTTGGGCTCTTATAGACCAATCACATTGTTAAACAGTGATGGTAAACTCTATTCTAAAATCTTTGCCAGCAGGCTGGGCGGCATAATACATAGACTAGTCTCGGTTAGGCAGCATGGGTTTATTCCAGGGAGAGGGACCTCGGATCATGTACGGCGAGTAATATCATTGTTTGATGCCACCGAGGGCCTAGAGGAACCTATGGGGGTTGCCCTGTTGGATGCCGAGAAGGCTTTCGACAGGGTGTCTTGGGAGTATCTCTGGAAGGATTTGGAGGCCAGTGGCTTGGGTGGGCCTTTGATCTAAGCAATCCGGGTGATATACTTTAGTCCCATAGCCCGATTACAGATAATGGAAGGTGAGTCAGATCCCTTTCCGATAGAAAGGGGAACGAGGCAGGGCTGCCCAGCCTCCCCTTTGTTATTTGCTTTATACATTGACCCCCTCTTCAGGAGGTTGAAAGCTTCTCTGGATATCCTGCCCATCAGCCTGCAGGGCTGGGATATGAAAATACTGGCCTATGCTGATGATGTGACAATAGTTACCTGTGGTCCAGACAGGGCTGTCCGTTCCATAGAAAGGATAACAGAGGAGTTCGGGACTTACTCAGGGTTCTTATTAAACAAAGCAAAAATGCAGTTAGTGATAAACAGACATACTCTGGCCAATGATAGCTGAGTAGTAGAGAAGGCTACCTATCCGGGAGTTAGTATCACAGCAAAAGTGGAGCGCTTAGTTGAAATAAATATTATTTCTATTATTAAAAAAATTAAGAAGGAATTTAGCCGATGGGATAATTTAGGTTTCTCAATAATGGGAAGATGTAACCTCGTCAAAATGATATTCCTTCCAAAATTATTGTGTCTTTCGTGCGATCCCACTGGAGGTTGATAATGCATGGTTTAAAGTAATTGAAAGAATGGTGTCCAGATTCATCTGGGCATATGGGAAGACTAGGAGGGCAAAAACATTTTTGTGTTTACCCAGAGACAGGGGGCCAGGGCACTCTCCAACTTTAAACTATATTATCTAGTGGCAGCTCTGCAATTTTATTATCCCTCATTTAATAATAAGGCTACTGAAGGGGGGAATGCAGGTTACTTATGTTCCTTCGATTTATGAGCTACTGATTGAGGTAGCTGCCAAGCGCTGTCTGCTGAAGATTTTTGAGCCGAGTTACCATAAAAAGACACGGTTTAAGACTCTGATGGCTGCATTCCGGAATTGGCCGGGCATTCGAAAAAAACTGGGGGTTGGCAGGTATATTTGGAATACTCCGCTGCTTCAGAACAATAAACTGCCCGGAATGTTCCTTGACAATTGTTTAGCCAGATGAGAACAAGGGGGATTTGGTAGAATCGGGGGCCTGCTTACAGGGAATCATATTGCATCATTTGAAGAGGTTAGGGGCAGATTTAACATTGGGGCCCGGGATTTTTTAAATTTTTTACAGCTGAGGGATTTCCTATTGAGAAAGGTTGGGGATTGTCAGGCTTCGCTCGGATTCCCCTGATGGAGATTTTAACAAAGGGTACTATCTATTCAATCTCATAAATATATGGGTGCCTACTGGAAGGAGTCCCAGATGATTTGGAAAAACATGATTAAAAATGGTGGGCGAGGTTAGACTTGGCAAATTCAGTTTTTTTTAAATCATTGGAGCTGGGTGGGTCAATTTTATACCCATTGAACTTGCAAACGCAACACTATAAAACGATTTTTGATTTATATACAACACCCGCCAAAATCGCTAAATGGGGCGGGTTGGCTGGGACCCGTTGTCCTAGATGTCTCGAACTCAGCGCAGACCTGGTCCACATGTTCTCTTCTTGCCCTTGCCTAAAAACAGTCGGTTTAGAAATCGCAGGTTTTTAGGTGAAGTCCTCTAGGTCAATATAGCCCCATCACCGCAGCTTATGTTGTTGGGCGTTGATGAATTAAATATAGGTTTTGGGGTCGAGTTAATTTTTATAGATATGGTGGTTTTTAGGCTCTATATTGCTTCTGCCTGGCTTGATCCTTTACCCCCGACACGTCAGCAATGGAAGGGGCGTTTTCAATATGTTTACAATTTAGAAAAAGCACTTAATGAGCAAAAGGGTAAGAGGGCGAAAACTAAAGGGAGGAGGATCTGGGGGCTTTTTTCGAGCTGAGTATCTTTGTATAAATAGATAATAGCTGCTTGACTGTAAAGGATAAAGGGAACAGGGCTGTAGCGTTTGGTCATACATGGTAACTCTGGCCAAGCTGCTTTGTTTTGATGCCCGTAATGTATTATTATGTTGCGCCGATTACTTAATGAATTCTATTTATGATTTAACTGCCGGATCTGTACTTATTTAATGTATTTATGTAATCTTGCTGCTACAGTTTTGCTAATAATTTTTTTTATAAATATAAAACAAAATGTAAAAAAGAAGGTATACCTTTTCTGCGTAACACTGCACAGCAACACTCTCCTTCGTGGCTCAGTTTATGCAAGCTGATGGAACCACAGTCGGTGGTAACAGGAGTGGTATAGAGGATATTTAGTTCATGGTGGATGCTGTGTGCCAGTCTGGGCTGGCGCTGCCCGTATACAGCTGCCTAGGGCCTCAAAAATGCTAATGACTACAGGGCCCGGCAACATAGCACTGCCTTTAGGAGGCCTTCAGTGTTACAAGCTACAGGTGGTCAGCCCCATCCCTTGGGTTTTGCAGCCATTGTGCAGCAATGTGATGCACAATTAACGCACAACACCCCTCACCTGGGCCCCTAAGGAATGGGCTGAATTGGCAAAATGTTTGTCACAAACAGACTTTCAGTACACAAACTGTATTGAGTTTGTTTAATTTGAATATCTATGTTCTGACAGATGCCTTGCTGTCACCCCTCACTCTGCATAAACAATGCATCAGCATTATGACAGGAAATAGCCACAGCACTTGAGGGTGCTATAGATGAGTCCGGCAGCTGCCCCTGCCTGAATTAAAATCAGGAGATCGTATGGGACACACAAAAAACTTGAGTCTAACATCCATTATGCCATCATGTCACAATCGGCACTGCTCACCAGGTATGACGGCAAAGGGAAAACAGCGGAGAGTGGCATTTTTTACACTTTTCCCCAGACAAATCTTTTGTTTGTACAAACTATGACTATACTATTTTACACACACATCAGTTGGAGCTCAGCATATGATAGCTCTGTATTTAGGTATTTGTGTATTGAAAATAATAAAGGAGGTTTGAGAAATGCTTGATGCTGGCCCTGATAAACAGAGATGGACTTGAAGGGTTGTTAAGGCTAGTGGATTGCCCTGTGCTACATGTGGTCAGCCTATGTGAGTCCCCAGAAGTGTTGTGGGCCTGTCTGCTGTGCAGGGGCTGCAGGGGACTGTGTTACACCCATGCACTAAATTGACAGACAATTAAAGAGGTGGGTGCAGACCTGTGAAGCATAGCTGCACATGTTGTTAGAGAGGTAAATATTTGAGAGGCTGAGCTAGCTAAACAAGGGTAGAGGTAAGAGAGAGTTGTGATAACATTTTGTGCAGTGAGGGGAGGCTCAGACGTAATAGGGGCAGAACAAGTAAAAATTAGATGAGAGTGAAAGGAAGGAGTTAAGGTCAAAGGCAGTGCTTGGATAGGATACGTAAATTCTCCTCTTTATTACAATGGGAATTGGAGGAAATGCTGGGGTGTGGATATCAGAGTCTCAGAGTGTAGGACCTTGAAAAACTGGTTTAAGCCTGGGCGAGGTATGCTAGGAATAAGTAGATGTGAAAGAGGTAGAACCAGCTAGACAAGGTTAGAGGATAGCAAGAGATGAGAGCTGAAGTATGTAGCACTTCGGTGAATTGTGGCTGTGATAGAGTCAGATTCATTGAGAAAGGTAGTTGTTAATATGCAAAAGATAATGGAGGTATGGAGCATGGAACTGAGATGTGGATGTAAGAGATCCACAGTCAGACAAGGTTACAGTTTTTTGGGAAACCAAGTGTATAAGTGGATGTCAAGGGGATACACTAGCTGTGTAAGTTAGGATGCTGGCTGGAGAGATGCAAGGTGTTGGCCAGTAGATGGATGGTCTGTTTAAATATACTGATGCTCTAGTTTGTCTAATTACTCTTAGTAGGCCTTAAGCAGAGTAGAGTGAGTGAATGGTGAGAGGCTAATGAGTAAGGCCAGATTCAGTGAGCAATGTAAGGGTCAGGATGAGAGATGTGGTGAGGTGTTAAGAGTGAAGGTAAGAGGTGGATATAATGGTGCACCTTGGAAAAAATGAGGGTCCTAAAGCCGGTGAAAAGTGTAGACATGGGGATGAGGGGGTACATTTGACATGATACGATTATCGGCTGCTGAGGAGGTGATAAGATCAGTACATTCTGAGTACAGCATGAAGGGGAGAGGTGTTGTGTACATAGAGGTGAAGAGTAGTGCAGGGAATGTAGATGTAGATGTAAGAGGGGCAGCACCAGAATAAGAAGGTGAGAGTCTGGGTGGAATAGTAAGAATTCAAGAGTAGAGCTTAGAGGTAAGAGATGGATTTGAGAATGGCAGTACCAGAGGGTGATTATAAGAAGCTTGTGGATGAAGGAGAGGTTGAGAGATGATCATGCACTTTGAGGTGGATGTGAGAGGGGTCAAACCAGCAAAAGTAGGGAATAGGCAGGCCAAGAGGTAATGTGGAAAGGTACACATAGAGAGGATAGGTATGTAGGTATGCTAAATCTGTTGCCAGATGAAAGTAAGAGATGTAGTTAGGGGTCACTGCTGCTTGCTGTCTGCCATTGATTGTTCATTTCAGATAGTAGAAATGTCCACTAGGAGACCCCTAGCATATGCATTACCTATTGTCATCACAGGGCACGTTCCCTCCACCCTGCATGCCTTGTCAGAGTTGTGTGTGGGCATGACTGCTAAGTTTTACTTTGTAGGTTGATGTTGTTACTGATTGCTCAGTCTTCCCCTAGGATACTGCCCTGGGATAGAGGTATTGATGGTTCATGTTTTTGTTCATGATGCTGATCCATTGAGTAGCAGGCCATCGATTAGGGCACATAGCCCCCAAGGAAAGACTCCAGAATGTGTGTTGCTGGCCCACCTTGGGGTAGACTACTCCTGAAACCCCTCCCCACACTTCCCAGTGCACTAGACAAACATGGGTACTATTGGCAATATGACTTTGGATGTCAGAGGTATGGGGACAACAAGGAAGAGACATGCATTATGACAATATATCAGGAGGTGCAAGGGAAAGACATAGCACTGTTACAAGAGACCCACATGACACGGGGGCAGGAGAGCCAGTTTCAGAAGTGCTTGCAGAGTCATTCTTTTTGCTCCATCTACTCTTGTTTGGCAATGTAAGCCCTTGTGTGGGTCAGTGCGGGTGTCCCATTTAGCCCATTTGATACTGCCATAGAGCCTTAAGGCCAATATGTCTTTGTAGAGGGGCAACTTGATGGTTGCCAATATTATTGAGCAGTGTTTATGTGCTGAGTGTGGCCAAACCAAACTTCATTCTGTGCCTATCCCTCATCCTCATGAGGTGGGCCATATCCCCTGGGTTGAGGATGGCAATTTCAATTGTGTCCAAGAGCCGCGGCTTGACCCCTCTCCCCCCCAACCTGCCATCCTCTCCAGTGTTGGGAGCGTGCATTATACAATGGGCTGTGCACTGGTCCCTTTGACACTGTTGGTGAATCTTACATCCGGAGACCCAGGAGTTCTCCTACTATTCTTCAGTATACAATCTACACATTTGTATTGAGAATATTTGTTATCACCACACACTACAGCCTGAAGTGCTAAATGCTGAGTACCTGGGGAGAACATTCTAAGCGCATAACCCAATGCACATACACATTGGGTGTGGTGCGCGCTGACACTCTGTCCACACATGTTAACTGCAGCCTATGTTGTTGTTGCCCCATGCATTTTGTGAATTACTGAGGGAATCCATCTCAAATTATTTCACTGACAACTGGGACACAGCCACTTCTAGGTTGTTGGAGTGGGAAGCACTGAAAGCAGTACTGAGTGGCAGGTGCTTGGGGTTTTGGTGGGGGCTTAGGCCAATATCCACAGGGCTTTGATGTAAAAACGGAGGAACCACTAGGTCAGCAGGAGACTGCGGGTTGGTTACAGCCTAGGATGTTACCCACGCTGACAGATACTCAGACACACCATACCCATCTCATTGAGCAACTGCATTGCTTTTACTTTAAAACATGACAAGCTGAGATGCACGCAGAGGGAGATGAGTCAGGGCAACTCCTGGCCTGCCTCCTCCATGTCATTACATAAACCCAGCACATGACGATGATTAAGGATGACCTGAACCAGATGCACACTAGTCAGGCAGCCATCCATGAAGTGTATTGTCGTGGCCTATACAATCCCCCATAGTCTGAGTGCCAGGTAGATATTTCCGAATTCCTGACTGGATCAATTTTACCTGTACTAGATCCTGCAGCATGTGCGGTGATTAACAGCCAGTGGGCTGGAACCAGAGATACGCAGAGTGATTAAGAGCGATGCCACGTTAACAGCTCTGGGGTTGGACGGCCTCCCATCCAAGTTCTACAAGGCCTTTGAGCTTTTACTTGCCCCCAGGTTACTGTAGCTCTATCAGGCCACCTTGAGTGATTGGAGACACCCGCAATCCATGCAAAAGTCCTTGTTCGGATCACTGGCAAAAAAATTGACCAGATGGAACTGACGTCATACCATCCATTGTCTATGCTAGGTATGCATTATATAATCCTTAGTAAGGTAGTTGTGCCCCGCCTGCTGATGAACATGCTGCATCTAGTGCATAGGGTCCAAAGGGTTTTTATCCCTGATAGATCCACAACACTTATTATTCAGAGGCTAAATAGGGTGCTGGAGCTGGTCCGGGGGAGGTGGCCCTACATAGCCTGCTTAGTGCTGGACTTAGTGAAGGCATTCCATACCGTTGATTGGGAATGCCTGTTTACCACTCTGTCAAAATTGGACATTGCAGGGCAGCTACTACAACACATATATCTTTTTCCTACTGAGCCAACTGCCCAAGTGTGGTTTTTAAAACACTTATCACCCTCTTTTACGTTGGGCAGAGTGACTCGTCAGGGCTGTTCCCTTTCCCCACTGCTCTTTGTCCACCAAAAGAGGTAATGGAGGGGGAGCAGAGGTTGATGTGGGAGCTTCAGGTGTTATGGTACTTAGGGATCTGTAACTGTCATGATACAAATGATCTCATTGTGTAAATCTGACCAGGACTATATCCTCCTTGCGTTCACAGATGTCTTTTTGGAGCACTCTCCCAATTACAGTCCAAGGATGTATATCACTTTCCAAGATGGCAATGCTCCCCCGCATCTTGTCTTTTTACATCACCTAGCGGTGGCTGTGCCTCGTGTCACCTCCAGGGAGTTGGACACGATGCTGCGAGGGTCAATCTGAAATAGGGGCAGGAGAAGTGTGGCTCTGCGGAGGCGGAAGCTGCCGGTGGGAAAGGGTGTCCTGGGTGTGCCGCTTCTAGTAAATGTTACATGTCAGCATCTCTGCAATGGCCGACGTGATGTTTGGCTGAGAGACAGTTGTACAAAGTGGGCAGGTTCCCAACATGCATAGCACAGGAAATGGCGGGATTGATGTTGCTCACTAGAGCGCTGCTCCCCTGTGGAGCTCACAGCCTGGTAAAAGTGGCTTATTGTAGCTATGATAAGAGCCTGAGGCGACTGCTGGACATGATCCCATACTCTCCGTCTGTTAGTCTGCACTTCCTACCACTGTTCCATACAAGCATTATTAGGGAAGGACTGACGGCATGGAGAGACACAGGATTGACCTCAGTGTGGGACATATTCAGGGTCTGGCAGCTCATACCCTTTAACCAGGTGCAGGAAGATCATGACATTCCGGTGGGCCATTTCTTGGTGCATTGCACACTAATAGCTGAGATGGGAAGCCTGTGGAGGGTCACATAAACTGAACCTGCGCATCACCCACTAACTCACGCTCTGCACGCCATGGGTGCAGGTCAGAAACTGGTGACCTTGTTTGTTAATGGCTTGGGACACACAACAACTGACCCTCTGTCACCTGTTCGCTGGCTAAGGGACACTAATATAGTACGAGCCCTCATGGCCACGGATTGGGAATGCACTAGGCAATACCAATGTAAAGTATCTCATAATGCAAAACTCCAGTACATTCAATTTGACATCCAGCACAGGGCATGTCTTTCCCCAGCTGCCTTACACCGGAAGTTTGTGTCCTCCCCTCTGTGCCCACGATGTCATGCTACTATTTTGGATTTTATACATATGTTATGGCCACGGCTGGATGCTGCAAACCTGTGGTCCAGAGTCAAAGATGTACTTGACACAGTGACGGGTTGGGTCAACCTCCTTCCACTGGAGGGGACTCTGCTAGGGATATTCAGGCAAATGAGGGCTTAAAAGTGCACAATAAAAGGATAGATTTGGAAAATCTCATAGCACGCCAGGCCATTTGTATGCATTGTAAGGCCACTGTACTCCCAACACCGCAACACTTGGGCACAGCGACTCTCTAATGGGGTAGAGCTGAGGCAACTGCACTGCGCAGGGAGGAAGTTGTGTGTCTCCACAGGATTGCAATAGCTAACCTGTAGGACAACTTTTTACAGGACTTACAGGATACACAGGAAAAGCCACTGGATGGATGAAGAACTTTAAAGGGCCAGGCTCACAGACACGTGATCATGGACCTATCAGAGGTGGTCCTGACATAGCTAGATGGAGCTGCTATTCAATCATGTGATGCAGACTGGGTGCCTGACAACTCCGCCTTCAATCACGGGGAGGGGGGGGCTCTTAGAATCCACATATGCTAAAATCGCCACTGTTAACAATGGTTGTTGTACTAGAGGCCATGGTCTCATCCCCCATTTCTGGACTGTGAGGTATCTGGGATGCTGACCTTCTGAACCATATGCTCCTGTTGTGTATACTTGACTCAGTGATGAATGTTTGTTATGCACAGCCGACCGAATCTGCATTGCCTGCTTAATGAAAGATGATTTACATCCATACCAATTTGTTCCCAAGACATGATCATGAGATGAAACTAACAGATTTGTTTGGATGTTGAAATGTCTTGTAACTCATGTGCAGCGACATACATTGACTGTGGCTGTGACTGGGGGTGAGTGTCTGAAAAGTTTCAGCACTCCGTTCATCATTTCCTTGTATTTGCCCTAAGTTAGCAGGGTATGCCCAGACGTGCATCCCATGCTCACTTTACCACTGGATTCAAGCTAGCCTGGCTGATGAGGGGTGTTACCCCAAAACTGGTCCTAGGATGCTTGCTTCCGGTCCAGGGAAGACCTGGCTTGGTAGTTCGGACTGGACTGTTCCCATAAGGATCAGGGTCAAGACTGATTTGCACATGGCTGGGTCTGAACTGGGGTGGCGAAGTGAGCTAAAGAACGATGATGGATTCAACCCAGACCTGTGACTGGGGGTGAGTGTCTGAAAAGTTTCAGCACTCCGTCCATCATCTCCTTGTGTTTGCTTTGTTTGCCTTAAGTTGGCAGGGTATGCCCAGATGTGGGTCCCTTGCTCACTTTGCCACTGGATTCAAGCTAGCCTGGCTGATGAGGGGTGTTACCCCCAAACCGGTCTCAGGATGCTTGTTTATGGTCCAGGGAAGACCTGGCTTCGTAGTTCAGACTGGACTGTTCCCCTAAGGAACAGGGTCAAGACTGATTTGCATATGGTTGGGTCTGAACTGGGGTGGCGAAGTGAGCTAAAGAACAATGATGGATTCAAAACAGATCTGTGACTTGGGGTGAGTGTCTCAAAAGTTTCAGTGCTCCGTCCATCATCTCCTTGTGTTTGCTTTGTTTGCCCTAAGTTGGCAGGGTATGCCCTGACGTGGGTCCCTTGCTCACTTTACCACTGGATTCAAACTAGCCTGGCTGATGAGGGGTGTTACCCCGAAACCGGTCCCAGGATGCTAGTTTCCAGTCCTGAGAAGACCTGGCTTGGTAGTTCGGTCTGGACTGTTCCCATGAGGCACAGGGTCAAGACTGATTTGCCTATAGCTGGGTCTGAACTGGGATAGCGAAGTGAGCTAAAGAACGATGATGGATTCAACCCAGATCTGTGACTGGGGGTGAGTGTCTGAAAAGTTTCAGCGCTCCGTCCATCCTCTCCTTGTGTTTGTTTTGTTTGCACTAAGTTGGCAGGGTATGCCCAGACGTGGGTCCCTTGCTCATTTTGCCACTGGATTCAAGCTAGCCTGGCTGATGGGTGGTATTACACCAAAACCGGTCCCGGGATGCTTGTTTCCGGTCCAGGGAAGACCTGGCTTGGCAGCTCGGTATGGACTGTTCCCATGAGGAACAGGTTCAAGACTGATTTGCATACGGTTGGGTCTGAACTGGGGTGGCGAAGTGAGCTAAAGAACAATGATGGATTCAACACAGATCTGTGACTTGGGGTGAGTGTCTGAAAAGTTTCAGTGCTCCGTCCATCATCTCCTTGTGTTTGCTTTGTTTGCACTAAGTTGGCAGGGTATGCCCTGACGTGGGTCCCTTGCTCACTTTGCCACTGGATTCAAGCTAGCCTGGCTGATGAGTGGTATTATCCCAAAACCGGTCCCGGGATGCTTGTTTCCGGTCCAGGGAAGACCTGGCTTGGCAGCTCGGTATGGACTGTTCCCATGAGGCACAGGGTCAAGACTGATTTGCATATAGCTGGGTCTGAACTGGGGTGGTAAAGTGAGCTGAAGAATGATGATGGATTCAACCCAGATCTGTGACTGGGGGTGAGTGTTTGAAAAGTTTCAGCGCTCTGTCCATCATCTCCTTGTGTATGCTTTGTTCACCCTAAGTTGGCAGGGTATGCCCAGATGTGGATCCCTTACTCACTTTACCACTGGATTCAAGCTAGCCTGGCTGATGAGGGGTGTTACCCCAAAACCGGTCCCAGGATGCCTGTTTCCGGTCCAGGGGAGACCTGGCTTGGCAGTTCGGTCTGGACTGTTCCCATGAGGCACAGGGTCAAGACTGATTTGCATACAGCTGGGTCTGAACTGGGCTGGTGCAGTGAGCTAAAGAACGATGATGGATTCAACCCAGATCTGTCACTGGGGGTGAGTGAAAAGTTTCAGCGCTCCGTCCATCATCTCATTGTGTTTGCTTTGTTCGCCCTAAGTTGGCAGGGTATGCCCTGACGTAGGTCCCTTGCTCACTTTGCCACTGGATTCAAGCTAGCCTGGCTGATGAGGGGTGTTACCCCGAAACCTGTCTCAGGATGCTTGTTTCCAGTCCAGGGAAGACCTGGCTTCGTAGTTCAGGCTGGACTGTTCCCATAAGGAACAGAGTCAAGACTGATTTGCATATGGTTGGGTCTGAACTGGGGTGGCGAAGTGATCTAAGGAACGATCATGGATTCAACACAGATCTGTGACTGGAGGTGAGTGTCTGAAAACTTTCAGCACTCCGTCCATGATCTCCTTGTGTTTGCTTTGTTTGCCCTAAGTTGGCAGGGTTTGCCCAGACGTGGGTCCCTTGCTCACTTTGCCACTGGATTCAAGCTAGCCTGGCTGATGAGCGGTGTTACCCCTAAACCGGTCCCAGGATGCCTGTTTCCAGTCCAGGGAAGACCTGGTTTGGTAGTTCGGTCTGACTGTTCCCATAAGGAGCAGGGTCAAGACTGATTCGCATATGGCTGGGTCTGAACTGGGGTGGCGAAGTGAGCTAAAGTACGATGATGGATTCAACCCAGATCTGTGACTGGGGGTCAGTGTCTGAAAAGCTTCAGCACTCCATCCTTCATCTCCTTGTGTTTGGAATGTTTGTTATGCACAGCCAACCGAATCTGCATTGCCTGCTTAATGAAAGATGATTTACATCCATACCAATTTGTTCCCAAGACATGATCATGAGATGAAAGTAAGAGATTTGTTTGGATGTTGAAATGTCTTGTAACTCGTGTGCAGTAACATACATTGGCCCATATGCCACTAAATGCATTTTCCTGTCTCTTTATTTTGTAGGTGAGAAATTGTCTTAGTTTTGAGATGTATCTTCCTTTCCAAAGGTTTTGAATCATGAACCATCCTTTATGTGCCTGCAGAAGTCAAGCTTGCTCAGTGTGGACTCTTATTACTCTAGTCATTTTTGAGAAAAGTAACTCCAAGTGGGACATTCTTGAGACCATGTCCTGACTGTACAGGTAGGGATCCTAGCTCATGCCCTGCTGTCTGGCCTCAATAAACAGCGGTGGTGGAATACCATAGGTCCACTGGGGACATGTAAACCTGGCCTGGCAAAGCATACTGGGCCACAAGATAGTTGTAGCCCAATGTTTTGGAGTAAGGTGTGCGTGCAAGCAGACCTGGGTGCATGATAGGGATTGTATGGAAGGGATTCAGATGTCTGAGGCCTGCTTTGGAAATGTGCTGGATCGTTCAATTTTTTTTATTACTGACACATACATCATCCAATGCTGGTTGTGACTCCCTATACTGATATGGCTACATGCCCTGTGGTGAGGCTGAGCTCATAAAGAGTGGAGGGTCTGGTGGATGCCTGCTGCAACAATGCTAAACTTGTTAGGACACAGGATCTGAGACAGCTCAATTGAGCTGAATGGGGAGTGACAGGTCAGGCTGGACTATATTAGTCAGTTTAGTGTTTTGATTCATGTATTAATCTATCAACAACTAGTGCATCAGATTAAGAAAGTTGACAGATTAGAAACGACCTAGGCCTAGCTTTTCCATCCAATTGGGTGGATGTATTCTATCAACACTTGACAGATCTGCCATATATTTTGACATCATTTTAATGTGGTGTTTATACATATTGTTGGTAATTTACAGATATCCACACTAGATAAAGTGTTTGTTACAAAGCTGATGCAACAATGTCAGGGAAGTTATGGTAACTTAAAGTCACTTCCTGTAATGTGACTTCCTATGACATGACCTCTTATGGTATTTATGGGTGATTCATATAAACTGGTTCTGCCCGGGGAACTAATGATTCTAGGAGTGGCCCTGGGCCAGTGCATATGTTTCTCTGGACATACTTTTGTGTGTGCATTGATGTTCTATTGCCATTAAATATTGCTTTTTGCGTTGTGGTGTACTCATTCATACATTTAGCCATACATACATATATGTTGCAATAGCCATTTCTGAACAGACCTTAAATTTGCTTTTACCCTGTTATTTCAAGCTCAGACTGTGGGTCCCTGATGAAGCCATTCCCTCATTTGCCATGCTCAACATGCTACTGGACACTTTAAACTCTATTGATTTTGTTTGGTAGTTACGCTAATGTGTAGGGGTAGGTGTATTACTTACTGGCGGCGACATCCGTGTCGGTTCAGTTTCTCATATTCATTGATGATGTATAGGAGAGGGGTGACATGCGCGATGGGCTCCATAGCTGCACAGCAGAGGTCATAGGAAGCGTGTTGTGCCGATTTTCGGACTTGAAATACTCCCTTTCCACCGGCTCTGACGAGGTGGTTAGACCGACAGAGACGGCACGTCGGAAATACGCATTGTAATAGGGCGGGCGGTTCCGCGGTCGGAACTTGCTCATATCGGCTCCATTCGACCTTTCCGAGAGCTTCGTGGGCGGAATTTCCAGTTGGAGGAACTTGCTCATATCGGCTCCATTCGACCTTTCCGAGAGCTTCGTGGGCGGAATTTCCAGTCGGAGTCGGAGAAATCGCATCGGTCGGTAAGCAATGGGTTTTTGTGCATCATAATATTGCGGTCGGAGCGACCGCCTCTGAATCGAGGCCGGTCGGTCCAATCGCCCCCGACAGGACCGCGGAGGCACTTCCGCCCAGCATCATAATCGACCCCTTAGCGTTGTACCATGAATGTTGTTTATGGCGGCATGTTGTTGGTTTCCTAGGTTCTCTAGAGAGCAAATGCCTCATCCGTACAAACAGGTCCTTGTGGACTTTTATTATTTGACTGGGGTCTGCACCCTCATCAAGCAATTTGCTCATTTCCTCCAAAGCAATACCCACATTAATGTATACATGTTCCAAAATTTCTGGATGAGCCTATACATACTCCCATTTTAGGGCCTTTCTGTTGTTGGAAAGGGCTACATTCCCCGATATGCTATGCTTTGTTTCTTCTATACGGAGTTTAAGTAACCCACTAAGTTCCAATTTCAGGGCGTTGTGTTTGCTGCCCCCCCTTTCCACTATGATCATGTCGCCCATGTGAGCCCATAGGTGCAGGGAAAGAAATATATAATCAATTCTACTTCAACAGTTTGAACTTCTATAGGTCATAGCACCTTCTTGATCTGACAGGAAACTCCTGTTACAAGCTCTCACCCCTATTCTTAATGTAATACCCAACAACTGTAATGCCAAGGTTAAACATTTCTTTGCTTGGGAGATACTTATTCTTGGCATATTCCACAGGGCATCCTCCTCGTTGGATATAGATGAAGCATGGCTATTCAAAGGTTCTATTGTTACATTAAAATCATCTGCATCTATTATAAAGGCTAAGGAAGGCAAGGAACTTAACTGAGTATCCAAAAGTGTTAAAATTGGGGATACCTTAATCGTACCCAGAGGCCTGTTATACACGTTAAAAAGATAAAGGCAGACATTATCTTTACATAATTGGAGTCTAGGAAGATCAGCTGTGGTTCCAGGGAGTAAGGTGATTTTGCAATTCGGTGAGTTTTTAACCCAGATTAATAATCCAGCCTCTCTCCTGGGTCAAAGCGAGACAATCAAAACTGGAGTAGTCACCTCTGAAACAGGATTCAGGATACCATGTTTTCTGGAAATGAATATGCCATGCTCGTCTATGTAAAACCCCCAGTCAGGGTCCATGAGTTTTAACTTTGGTCCGGCTAGGTTCCATGATAGGATTTTCCACAATGTTTTCTCTACGTTTGGGGGGGGCTGAAGAGCCTTCTGGTGAACATTAAAGCAGTTGGACACTAATTCTCTGGGTTGATTTCCAATTACTAAACTACTTGAATTATCAGAAAACCTAGTGTTGTTGTAGTTAGTCCACAGTGAATCATTTTCTTTCATCGGAGAAGATATAATTACCTTGTTGCCAGTGCTTTTACAATGGTCAGGAGAGGTTTGATTCCCTGGTTCGCTGAGAGCGAGGCCCCGCTGGTCAAACCCTGTGGTGAGGTACTTGGGTTGGTCCTGTCAATGCTCGCACTGGCATCCATGTGCTCAACATGACCTGTCAATACACACAAGGTCATATGACTATGGGGTTGGGAACAATCTTCAGCATAGTTTGCAAAATCTTGTGCTGTTTTAAACTGGATTGTAGAGCCTGCGGAGGAAAGGAAGGAGCTTCCATTGCTAAAAGTCTATCAATAACGGCCTGATTTCTTATAACAGTTTGATATTGCAGCACTGATTATTTGATAAGCGCTGGACAGAGAGCACGTCTGAACGTTTATAACAAATCCAATGGGTGATCTTGTTTGCTAAAGAGTCTGATGATTGTCTCTGATCAAGGGCTAATCTGGGGCCACCTGTCATATAAATGATTCCTCTCTGCGAATTTGGTGGCGGTGTATAGGAACGGTCTTCTGAAGGAAATAATTGTACATTAGGGGGTAGATCCAGAATTGGCAAGCTGTGTTGGCTATGCTGGTGCCAAGTGTCTGCAGAATAGATGATGGGTGTGGAAGTGGATGAAATAGTGCCATCTCTGGATCTTTGATACTGTACAGTACCCATTTCTATGGCAGTGTCAGTTGGTATTAGGGCACCTAAATTTTGGTTTGAGTGGAGAGGCTGTGGGATTTTTGCAAGAAGGGGAGGGTCCAGGGAGTTTTTCTCACCCACTAATTCAACCTTTGAATGGCTGGTTACAGTAACCACTTCCATTGGTGCTTGACTTGGGGGGGGACGGGTAAGAATGGATAGCTACTGCAGAGGATGGAGAACAAGGAGTCTTCGATTGTATAGACAGGTCTATGTTGGCAGTGGTACCGCGTAAGGAGGAATCCTTTCCAGGGGTAACTTTCTTGTTATTTCCCTTGACATAGTGTGTTATTTTGGATTTTGCTACTAGTCTCTCATTTTGCTCTGATTCATCACCTAGTATGCCCTCCACCTCTTCTATTTAAACATTTATTGCTTCTAATGTGCTGTTATCGTTAGCTGATTTTTTTGCTATGTTCTCCTTTTGGCCATTATCCTTTTCTGGATTTTTCCTTTTCCCCATAGTTACACTTTTGTATATTGTAGGCAAGTTTGAGGACTTACCATTTGTGGCAAGATAGCAAGCTGTAGATTTGATGCAGCTTTCACTGGTTACTAGATCTGCCTCCTATAAACTGGTATGGCCGGCATATGATGACCACCCTAGAGAAGCTACTAATGGACTACTCGTTGTCAGCACTATTCTGGCCACAGGCAAAATGAACCTAGATAATTATTGGTATTCATTGCTCTCATGGTGTTATCGATATCCAATAACAGGGCTAAAGAGAGTGGGCCTGGCCTCTTTTGGGCAATGACGGGCGAAGACGGGCCTGTCTTTACCTGGTCTTCGCCTAGGCGCACGCCCGGGCGTGTCCCGCACTGCGGGTATGGTGGTGTACTTTCAGCGCATCGTGAGTATTCCCGCCCCTCAGGCACGCAGTGGACTAGGAGACCGAGTTCCACCCCAGCCGATGTGGAAAGAAAGTTTTACAATGTGGCCATGAAGCAGGGAAGCCACTGGTGGAAACATATTAAAACACCACACATCCACTCACTTCCGTACACATGCATACCTCAATCTCTTGCATTCATCGCACAAAAGGCTTCACAAATCACAAAGCTTGGTTAAATAATCAATACTTATGGGTCTGCTCTGTAATTGATCTTGCTAGGCCAAATCGTTAATGCTGCTCCATATTAGACTTTGCTTCTAGTTTCATAAATGAAACAATTCATGCATCAAAAATTCGTAGGGAGAATTCAACTTGCACAATTTATTCCTTTCAACATTTTTGATTCTTCTTGTTTTTATGTTGTTGAGTCCTAATGTGGCTTAGCCAAACTTCCTCAACGTGTGTTTTGGCAAAAAACGCCTTCCTCAGTAGTGCCACATCTAACAACCCCAAAAATCATCCAAAGCCTGCAATCACATAAAATATTGCTGAGCCACACATTCAAGTATAGGCTCTAAATATAGAGTGCTTCTAAATTCAATTTAATTTAAAATCCAAATCCTCAGACCGGGCCACCATGTGCACCACAAAGTATCCATCATCAAAGGAAAGAACAGAACAGAAAGCCAGGCACCTTTACTTGCACTTTTGCCTACACAGGGCCAATGTGAAGAAGTATCCCAAAGGATAAAAGCGCGCTTAGAGAATACATTCATTATGAGACTGAGTTCCCAAATTACACCAATGCTGTGGGTGTGCAATAAAAAGAGATTTGTACCTGCCAGTATTGTGGGTAGAGCATAGTTCTCAGAGAGCAATTCAAAAGCTCTGGATGTAAATTCACTTGAACACCTATTAGGGCTATTTTCACTAAAAAACGCAAAAGATACCATTACATGATGAATCTATATGTGCAGGGACCTACTCATAAAAAAATACTTGATAGTCACGCTACCTTAGTTTTCACATGTGAAACCAGACTGTCCTGGTTGCTTTCCATGGGTGAACCAATCCAAAGAGGGTTATATACCCTTTTTTCCTCTTGAAAACATCTCCGTTCTGCATACACTCCAGTCTTCACCACTTCACTGTACGCCACTGCACTATATACCATTCTACTCTACTCTACGCCAGTCCACTGTGCAACATTCCACTCTATGCTATTCCACTGTATGCCACTCCACTATATGCTACTCCACTCTGCGTCACTCCAGTGCACACCACTCCACTGTATGCCACTTCATTCTAAGCTATTCCATTGGACACCACTCCAATGGACCCACCCCCAGGACATAGCTGTTTGCTGTGGCTTGGTGGGAGCTTTGATAGATCCCTCCAAGCCACAGCAAACACTCCGCTTCCAGCAAGCAAGAGCGTAGAAATGCTCTCACTTGCTAGAAATGGAGCTTTCATCTGCTTCATTGCCCGCTGTCAAGCGAGCAGGGAAACAGGTGAAAGGATTGCTTTCACACACAGGAAGCTGAAAGTTTAGCAGCTCCCTGTATGTGGAAGCAATGGTGGCTCCTGCAGGAGGTGGGAAGCTGGCAGGGCCCCCCTGTGGTCCTATAGCACACTGGGTACCCTAGGGGCACCCAGGACAAGTGGCCGGGCCCAAGGGATGAGGTCTCCGGGGCCATGTGACCCCTCTCCCCCATTTGGTAATGGCCGGCCCCAGGGTCTGGAGTCCCTGGGACTGAAATCGGCCAGGGGAGGAGGCCACAAAGCCCCCGTCCCGTATTAAAAATAAAAAACTTTGAAGGCCGGGGATGGTGTTCAGGTGCCGAAATTGGCCTGGGGGGGGCATGCGGCTCCCTTCCCTCATTTGTGCCAGAGTTGAAGCTTCAGTTCTGTAAGGTACTAATCATCTTAACTTCATACGCATGGCCAAGGCAAAGCAAGTGTGTTTTCTCTGCATTTCCACTGTGGAAAGTTATTTGTATCCATGATGGAGGTGTTTGCATCCTTGCTTTTCTTGAGCGCAATATCTCACGTAGTGTCTGTGATGAGAGGGTTCTTTCTTCTCATCTGCTGCTGAGAGCAGGGATCGTTTTCTAAACTTTTAAAAAACTAGAAGTATGTAAACTTGCCTAAAAACCCCACCCATTTGGCCCCGCCCAAATATACATTAGCGGCATACAACGTCTTCTCACCCTTTTGCCAGGATGATGGACAGCTAATTAAAATGCCCGTTAGCACCTTTCCCGCCAATTTTGGGGACAGGGTCTTGAAGCCTAGGAATACGATCGCATCTCCACCAAACAAAGAAGCACTTACTTCTGTCAAGTACAAACCATCCAAGTGTGTTTTCTCTGCAGATCCACCTTGCAAAGTTACCTGAAGAAGACGCTCGAGGAACAATCACATTGGTAAAGTTACAGACACACAAAGTCACTGAAGACATTTCCTCGGCATCCTTTACGCAGCTGTAGTGTAGGAGATGCACTATTCGTTTGCCCAACGAGGTAGCACTTGCTAATTAGCCAGTAGAAAGTACTACACTTGAGTAGGGGTGTTGTACAAAACAGTGGCCTCTTCTTGGATAAATATGCAGGGCAGGATTGATTCTGGCACAATGCTCATTTCGCAGAAATGAAACCTAAACCTTAAGCACTTACAGATATAAACAAAGCAGGTGCCCGAGTTGAAGCTCCACTTCTGTAAGGTACTAATCACCATAACTTTGTGCACATGGCCAAGGCAAAGCAAGTGTGTTTTCTCTGTATTTCCACTGATAAGTTATCTGTAATCTGTGATGGAGGTGTTTGCATCCTTGCTTTTTTCAAGCGCAATATCCCATGTTGTGACTGCGATGAGAGGGTTCTTTCTTGTAATCTGCTGCTGACAGCAGAGTCCATGGTTCTCCCTTTTAAATGACCTAAGTAATGACCAAAATCCTTAGCATCACTCACACACCCACTCACAGACGCACAGGCACTCACACACCCACTCACAGATCCACACAGCTAATCACACACCCACTCACAGACCCATAGTGCCACTCACAGATTCAGTCACAGACCCACACAGGCACTCACACAACTACTCAAAGACCAACATAGGCACTCAGATACCCACTCACAGACCCACATAGGCACTCACACACCCACTCATAGACCCTCACAGGCACTCACATACCCACTCACGCACTCATACACCCACTCACAGACCCACTCAGACATTCACACAGCCACTAACAGACTCACACACCCACTCACAGAGCCACACAGGCACATAAAACACCCACTCTCAAAGGTTACAGGCCACAGTTAGGAAATACAATTTAAAAAACCCATAGAAATTCATTGAAAAAAACAAAGGTTACAGGGCCATTATCATTAGAAAATAGAACATTTAAAAAAAACTCAGAAATTCACAGAAAAAACCAAAGGTTACAGGGACATTATAGTTAGGAAATAGAACATTAAAAACCTTACAAATTCACTGAAAAAAACAAAGGTTACAGGGACGTTATAGTTAGGCTCAAATTTCACTCATAAAAACCAGAGAAATTCAGCAGTTATAGTTACCTGAGTTAACTATAACTTACGCCCCGCAAAATACTGCTTATGATCTCACATATTACATCACTCATTACATGGTCATGACATCACTCATGACATTTCAAATGACATCACTGATGTCATCATCTACAGAACAACTCACACCTCCATGGAGCATCTCATACACCCACTCCCACTCCCACACAACCACACACATACCCATTCACAGACCCATACAAGTGCTCACACAACCAATCACACATCCATAGAGCCACCCACACAACCACTAACTCACGCATACAGCCACTCTTGCATCCACTCACTCACCAATACAGCCACTCATATGCCCAGTCATACAGACATGAAGACACTTACACACCCACTCATACACCCATACAGCCACTCACACACTGAGTGAGTCAGTCACCCATACAGCTACTCAAACTCCGAATTACTCACCCATAAAGCCTCTCCTCACAGTCACTCATTCGCCCATAAAACTACTCACACACCCACCAACCACTTACATACCCATTTGTACATCCTTACAACAACTCACACACCTGCTCACTCACCTATACAGCCACTCAAAGAGACACTCACTTACTGTGAGAAGTTGGCCTGGTATATGCTGT
This sequence comes from Calotriton arnoldi, assembly GCA_963921515.1. Classification (NCBI taxonomy): domain Eukaryota; kingdom Metazoa; phylum Chordata; class Amphibia; order Caudata; family Salamandridae; genus Calotriton; species Calotriton arnoldi. The sequence continues at coordinate 60,104 of CAWUFW010007184.1, forward strand.
CCACTAGTTATAGTGGGCACCTTGCACAAGTCCAAACGACCTTTATTGATGATAGGTTTAAAGACAACCTTTATTGAAAGCTATCCTAGTGGTAGCTATGGAGACCAGCCTTCAGGCTAAGTCTTGAAGGAGTGTAAAGCTGTTTGTTTTACCAGTCTATAATCTCGTGAATGGCTAAATGAAAAGGAGACCACACCAGGTATATATATAAAATATATGTATTTATTTCTAAACACACCCTACTAGTCTCTTTATGAGGCTAGAGGTCAAAGCACATATGTTACACTTCAAATATCACAGTAAATTAGCACAATATACGATTAGCCCTAGGGGCGTACCAAACCATATATTAAGAAAGTGGTATAAGAACCACGATTTGACTAGACACAAGGCCTAGAGCCTGTAGAATCGCTGGGACCCCAAGGAACCACCCAAGGTAGTGACACAGGGGACCCACGGGGGACGTGTGCAGTGTGTGAACACAGCCAATAGCTCCGTTAGCGTCTATGGGGAAAGTCGCGGTTAGAGTTTTAAAGTTTAGGGACACTTCGGAGTGGACTAGGAACAAACCCTTTTGGACTTAGAGGGTTCTAGGGCCAACACCCACGGGAGCACTGGAGTACTCGTGTTACCTCACCCAGGGAAGCCGGGTGCATAGGTGTCAAATGTTGTCGGGCTGCACCGTCGTTTTCAATGGCCGCTTGCTGGAAAGTGCTGCTGCCGGGAAGATGCGAAGTGTCCAAAGAGATCCAAGCCTGGATCAAAGATGTGAAGAACCTTAAAGCAGAGGGGACAGAGTCTGGGTCACTAGCCAGTGACCAGGGGCACGATAGTCGAAAGCCCACCGATGTCGGGTGCTTCAAGTTCGAAGAGGTGAAGATTGTCTCTGCAGCCACGAGGACCAGGAGGTGTCGACGATGACCAGGAGCTGGATTAAAGCTGCCCCACAAAGGATGTCGCTTGCTGCGGTGTTGGTGTCTGGATTAGACACAACAAGCCTTGGCAACAGCAACCTATGCAGGAAGAGAACATAGGCTTCGGTGCGGACCAGCAAGGTCCGAGGGACTCCCCAAGCAAGGGAGAGTCAGGGCAGGCCTGGAGCAACCAGGGAGGCCCATTGAAAGTAGAGTTGTCCTTCTGAGGGACCCACAAGTTGACAGACAAGGGATCGCAAAGGGACCTCAAGCAGAATCACAAAATGGCAGCCCACGGGTCATTGGGAGTGGCCAGACCAGCAATCTTTGGTGGATTTACCGCTCGGGGTCGGGGCTATAAGTAACCCAAAGCACAGCCTCTAGGATCAACCAGAAGCTTATGCACTTGCAAATGTGCACAGTGTCCAGGGGTTCCAGTTCCACGGTACCCACGAGGGCTACGGGTCTCAGCTTTGCTGGGGACTTGGGTCAGCCTCTGGGAAGTCTGGAAACCCACCTCCTGAGTTGCAAAGTCGTCAGCATCCGGCGGAAGCTTTGTAGATGCAGACCGGACAGATGCGTCTTTGGTGTCTGCCAAGCAGGGGAGTAACTCCTTTACTCCAAGGGGGATTCTTCAGTCATCTGGCGTTTAACAGATTGTTGAAGGTCCAGGATTCAGTTTCAGAGTTTCATCCAGGGATATCTAAAGTCCTGATGCCAGGGGTTCCTATCTTATACCCAAGGAAGGGGTTGGACATACTCTGGGGACCCACCTATGGGAGGGTCAGGAAAGAGGGGTGGCTACACCCATTTCCTTTGTCCAGTTTCACGCCAGAGCAGGGGCTGGTAGCCCCTGCAGCCGGTTTGAACTGGGCTATGCACAGGGACACCAAATGTGCCCCCAGTGCAGGACTTCAAAGCACTCTGGGAGTGCACCCACCCAGCCCCAATACACTAAGGCCTGTCTGGGAGGTGGTAACCCCTCCCTGTGACAGGAAACCTATTGTCCAGGCCTCCCCTGCCGGAGTTTCGGTCAGCAGCAGGAGGCCAGACTCGTGTCTGTGGCTGCAGCATCCATTTTGTGATGCCAGGGCTCTGTTAGCTGGTACCGGGTATACCTGTGCTGTCATGTCTCTCCCTCTAGAAGGGTGGGATCATACTCCCACACCAGTTACTGGTGTGGGGGTATGATTCCAAGGTGTTTGACACCAAACACGACATGTTTCCGTGCAGCCATCCCAAAGTTAGCATTTACCATTTGGTTATAATCCACTTAAGAGTATATGGTCAGGCTGCATTCACAGACAACCCCGGAGGATAGATTCCGAAGGCTGCAGAGGGGCTCTGCTCATGCATGGGCACCCTCTCACACAAAACCAAGCACCCTGCCTTCAGGATTGATAAGGCCTGCCATAGGGGTGACTGATAGCTTTATATGTGCAGTGATAGGGTGAGATATAGTGAACCTATATCACAGTAAGGGGTGCATGCACCACCTCACTCAGGCTGCTGTAGCAGTCCTGTGGTGTCATTTTGGAAGGCTGCCCAGGGGTGGCATAATACATGCTTCAGCCCCTGGTAGGCCTCTGGGGTACCTATGTCCTTGGTACATAGTATACCATATACTAGGGACTTATAAGGGCACCCCAGAATCCAATCTGTGGTGTACCTAAGGTACAGGGAATCAATTTAGAGAGGAAGCAGCTAGGCTGGGGTCCTGGATAGCAGGGCCCCAGCCAGACTAAAGTCAAAAACAGTGAAACATCAGCAAAAAGTGGGGGTAACCATAAGAAGCAGATCCTACTCTCCTACACAACCCCCCCAAACGCAGGGACATTAAACTAACCTTGACCAGTTGAGTCTTCATGTTCTAAGTGGAAATATCTGGAGAGTCCATCTGCATTGGCATGGCTACTCCCAGGTCTATGTTCCACTGTATAGTCCATCCCCTGTAGGGAAATGGACCACCTCAAAAGTTTGGGTTTTCACCCTTCATCTGTTTTAGCCATAAGAGGGGCTTATGGTCTGTCTGAACAAGGAAGTGAGTGCCAAACAAGTATGGCCTCAGCTTTTTCAGAGCCCAAACCACAGCAAAGGCCTCCCTCTCTATGGCTGACCAACGTTTCTCTCTGGGGGTCAGCCTTCTGCTAATAAAAGCTACTGGCTGATCCTGACCTTCATCATTCAAATGTGACAGTACAGCCCCTACCCCCAACTCAGATGCATCTGTTTGCACAATGAACTTTTTGGAGTAATCAGGACTCTGCAGAATGGGAGCAGTGCACATGGCCTGCTTCAGGTCATCAAATGCCTTTGACAGCTAACTGTCCACTGAACCTTTTGGGCATTCTCTTAGAGGTAAGGTCATTCAATGGGGTCACTATGGATCCATAACCTTTACAAATCTTCTGTAGGACCCAGTCAGGCCCAAGAAGGCTCTCACCTGAGTCTGGGTATTGGGAGCAACCCAGTCCATTATGGTCTGGATTTTGCTCTGCAATGGTTGAACCTGGCCCCCACCCACAAGGTGGCCCAGGTACACAACCTGACTCTGCCCTATCTGGCACTTAGTAGCCTTGATAGTTAGGCCTACCTTTTGCAGGGCCTCCAAAACATTCCTTAGGTGGACCAGGTGATCCTGCCAGGTGGAGCTAAAGACAGCAATATCATCTAGATATGCTGCACTATAGTCTTCCAGGCCTATAAGGACTGTATTCACCAACCTTTGGAAAGTGGCAGGTGCATTTTTCAAGCCAAAGGGCATCACCACAAATTGATAATGCCCACTAGGGGTAGAAAATGCTGTCTTGGGCTTTGCATCATCAGCTAGTCTGATCTGCCAGTAGCCAGCTGTCAAGTCAAATGTGCTCAGGAACTTGGCTGAGGCCAAAGTATCTATAAGCTCATCTGCCCTTGGGATGGGATGGGCATCAGTCCTAGTGACTGCATTGAGACCCCTGTAGTCCACATAAAACCTCATTTCTCTCTTGCCATCTTTGGTGTGAGGTTTAGGCACAAGGACTACTGGACTAGCCCAAGGGCTATCTGAGGGTTCAATGACTCCCAAATCCAACATCTTTTGGACCTCTGTCCTGATACAATCCCTGACATGATCAGGCTGCCTGTAGATTTTATTCTTGACAGGCAGACTGTCCCCAGTGTCCACTTCATGAGTGCACCAGGTAGTCTGACTAGGTCTCAGGGAGAACATATGCCTGAACTGGCTGAGAACCTTTCTGCAGTCAGTTTGTTGCTGGTCAGTGAGGCTGCCTGCTAAGGCTACACCATCTACTGATCCATCATCAGTGTTCTGAGACAGCAGGTCAGGGAGTGGATCACTCTCTTCCTCCTGTCCCTCATCAGTAGCCATGAGCAAGCCCATGTCTGCCCTGTCAACATATGGTTTCAGTCTGTTGACATGGAGTACTCTATGGGGACTCCTGGGAGTTCCAAGGTCTACCAAGTAGGTAACCTCTCCCTTCTGTTCCACAATTGTATGGGGGCCACTCCACTTATCTTGGAGGGCTGCTGGGGCCACAGGCTCCAACACCCACGCTTTCTGCCCTGGCTGGTAAACAGTCAGCACAGCCTTTTGGTCATGCCAGGCCTTTTGCAATTCCTGGCTAGCCTCAAGGTTTTTAGTTGCCTTTTTCTTATACTCTGCCATCCTGGAACGGAGACCAAGTACATAGTCCACTATGTCCTGTTTAGGGGGTTTGAGAGGTAACTCCCTTCCCTCCTTCACCAGACACAAAAGACCCCTAACAGGAATGCCAAACAAAAGTTCAAAAGGGCATTTGTAGTAGTGAGCCTCAGCAAGGCCTACCAGTGCTTAGGGGTTCACCCTTCTCTGCACAGAGTCCTCAGACACTTAGGAAGAAGTTGGCATAGAAACTGGAATAAGAAAGACAGAGTTTATTAAACCTCATGAGGTGGAGCTAAATTCGCACATCACCCTTCAGTAATGCATGAAGTAGCACACTGAATGGAAGGACCATGGTCCTTTTATACCCACACAGGGGCTCAAATGAAGGCGGTACAAACACAAATGCTGGTTTTAGATACATATAAGGTCATACAGAAAATGCACAGTCGACAAGTGGGTGGAGCTAACAGTTTCTACTTCTAGTAGACACATCCTGACATTTATAAACTCGGAACAGCTGCAAGCTCAACTGAGCATGTGCAAAGCAAGAGGAACTAAATATAACTTGTCTCTAGGCAGATTTCAAGAGCAGTTAACAGGAAGGTAGGACAGAGCACATGGTGAGCACATGGCAGCACATGGCAACCAAAATGGCTGCCAGAAATACAAAATGGATTCCACAAAGCGGACAATTTAGCCTCTAAATACAGGCTGTCTTTAGCCAATGCTTAACTTAAGTGCTGCCAAATTACAACAGACGACCCTTTCAGCATTGGCTGAAGACATTCGTTTATCTGGGGTAATCTAGATATTCATCCCGTACATCTATTAACATTATTTCGGCCACCTCTTTATTCAACATTTGTTGGGCCTTTGTTTCAGCAACGTTCCCTTTGGCAGGTATACAAGCAGAGATGCAAATGGAGCAAAGCATTGGACCACATTGGATACATACACAGCATGAAAAAAGTATCAACATTACATACAGGATAGTCAGTAGCTTCCAGCCCCAAGCAGAAACAAGAGTCCAAAACCATCTAGTCTAATTCTAAGTTTCAGGGCTCTGATGTATTTCAGTGACTATCTATTTCAATTTCAGAATAGCCAACAGCACATACCTAATAAAAACATTTTCAATAGACTTTCTCAGTATTTTTTATGATGGCTAAAGTATCAATTAATATACTTAAGGAAAGAGTAAAGTAACATGCTCAGATGAACTTTTCTCGTGCAGAATAAACATTACTCTTAAAAAAAATATTAATGCAGTCAGACATATTATTACAAAAACAATCCTGGCTCCGGGGGACCAGGAGGACCACACAGGGCCATAGGAATTAGGACAAGGAGCCGCAAAGGGCTGTTCCTCCTCAAAAATGGGACGACCAAAGGGGTACATTACTAACAAAAAAAGAGTCCTTGGGAAATTGTAGCCGCTGTACAAACCAGCCAGAGGGGAGTCTTCTCCCTGTGTCCGTTTGAGCCTCACAGGCAGGCTCTTGTTGTTCCCACGGTGGAGCTGCACAACTCGCAACTCAAGAATCACGGCCCAGTTTGAGAAGAAAAAGTCTTTCTTTCAGAATAGGGCAATCACCCCCCAGGGCAAATACCCTCAACGATCCTGTCCAGTGTCTCAGGCAGTGCACCAGTTTTCTTCACTTTAATCTAACAAGCACCAAGGGCACAGCACCTGTACCCTAAACTCAAGTCCTTCCCTAACTCCTGTATTGCACCACTGGCGCACTGCTCTTTTGTTGGGGCCACTGATTGTAGCCAATATGCTCAGGCATCCCTTGATCAACAAACAAAGGCGTAGACTTGCATTCACTTTGGGACCAGGACTCAAGGCCTGAAGCAACCCTTGTTTCAAAGGGGGTCACCTCAAGCAAAAGCCTCCTTGCCGTCCTTATCGGTCTGTGACTCTCTCAGCTGGGCGGCATCAAAAACTGGATCCACAGAAAGATTTCTTCATCCTGATTTGTGACCCCGTCTTTCGCCCAAGACAGTGGCAGGGGTACACACTTTACGTCCCAGTGCTTCCGGCCTTCACTGAGGTCCTAGTTGCCAGCAACGTCTGTGCTGGTTCCCTTTATCTTGACTGTAGGCTGGACTGGTGCTGACTCCCAGGCTGGATCTGATGTCCGGGCCCCTCTGGCAATGGTTGTAGGGCAGCAAATATCTATTGGTGGGCAGAACAAAAAGTCTTTAGACAAGGCATAAAAATAATCTATCAACAGAGAGGATAGTCTCAGAATACTCTCTTAGTCCTGGGGCCCCATTCATTAGCAAGGCACCCAAGAACCACTTCATCTTATCTGAGAATAAAAAAACACCCTAGACCTATTGGCAAGTATAAAAGGAACGTTTTGGTGAACTGACAAGAGTAATACATCACCCAATCCCAAACAGCCAAGGAAGTCTGTGTTCATTTACTAAATTCTGAGGAAAAAAGAAAAACAATACAGACATACTCCAAATCCTTACATTTGTATATTCCTATATTATTCATCTGAAGAACCTCAAGAAAAAGAAACTTTTCCTACACTACTACTTATGAACCTTGCATTACTTGTACAGGACTGCAGACACTTCTAAAATACTTTCTCTTAATAAAAACACCTACATGTTACACTTAAGGTCATGCTTTCATGTTATAGGCGCAGCAGGAAAAATCTAAAACTGCTAATTTAACAGATTCTTATTGCAAAAAGAACTAAACTTCAACATAGTGGGTACATTTTCTCCAGCAGAACATGTTATGACAAACAAACTCCTATAAAACAATATTTTCCTTCAAAATGTTTGCTAAGGATCACATGGGCGTCTTTCCTGCATTCTACTTTTCACGATCCGGACTATGCAACATCATTTTCAAAAGGAAAAAACCCTATCTCCAGCTCTAATAAGGGCTGTCAGCTCAATTACACAGACTAGCTAATAAAAGACTAGCAATGCCCTTGCAAAACTGTATAGAACATGAGAATAACATAAACAATAATGGTATTGCCACCTGAGATTTTTGAACAGAAACCCCCACTATACAGTTCCCTTTAAAGGTCAAATAAGGGAACATCAATCTGTTCTACTCATTCTTTCATACAGGATGGGCAGTAACATAGTATATATGTTTCATCATTTTATTAATTCTAACAATTTTTAAAACAGTATTACTGAATAGCCAATAACTATCTCATGGCTATTTCCTAGACAGCTTAGACAGACTCAAGAGAGAGTGAGAAAAAGAGAGAGAAAACATAATTTTGCCTACCCTTAATTTGTATAGGAGCTAGCCTCCTTCCCCATTTTGACAGTAGGAAAACCTGAAACAGGTTTACCTTCTGTCAACACTATTTACCCCTATTTGTGGCAACTGGGCACAAACAACTTGTAGGACATATCTTAGAAAGTGGCTATTTTCTGATTCAGCCTAACACAAGCACATTGAGTACTGTGGAAAGCGTTAGTAACCAATGTACCAATTCCTTCAGCAATTGTAGTAGATTAACATGAGGGCGCATGAATGCAAACTAAAATCCATTTCCTCCTTATCTTAGCCCTTGCACAGTATTCTTTAAACTAAAACCATTATTTTTATATACATGACAGATCAATGCTCAACTGAGGGCTGCTTTTCCTTCGTTTCATATGACTGCGCAAAACGTGTGTTTGCCAAAAATAGGAAGCAAAGCTTCTCATTCCTCTCTCTGCGCTGTCATCTCGTCTTTCAAAAACTTTTCAGAGGTCGAAGTGGCCAAGCAAACCTTACCCTTCACCCTGCTAAGTTGCTAAATGCAGAACTCCGACCTTTGACCCGTTCAGCAGCTGGTCATTTTTTTTTTGTGCAAGGCTTGCCATGCGGTTTTTGTAATTCAAAGCAACTCTGGAGAATCACGGCTGATAGGCAGTCCTGTCCGGTGTGTTTGCCAGTAATTTAAAGGTAGGATAATAACTTCTGCTGTGGTTTCTGTATACTTATTTTCATTTGTGTACAGTGTGTTGGGTGCAGTAGGTCAGCTGTTTATTCTATACTTGCATGTATACTTTATTGAAGCCTCTGATCAGTTTAAAAATTGCCCTGAGTGGCAGAATTGCTTTTAAAATAGTGACTTTTGCTCAATTTCGACTTTGGTGGTAGGGGCACTTAAAAATGAATATCCTACAATATTTTGGCATATTAGGGATCACCAGGGTGTCCTCTAGATATCCCAGAGATGGGGGATCAGAAATGTATAAGGTATACCCTTATAAAAATGAGGTTTGTACGGCTGGGTAAAGTGACATTTCACATTTAAGTTTCCTTTTGTTTTTGGTACAGCACTGCTTAAATCCAACTTTGATGCTAGGAATTCACAGTATGATGATTAGGCTTTATAAAGATGAAAAAACGAATTTAAAGCATTTATTTTTAATAATATATTTTTTTCATATATATTTTTTTTTTTTAATAAAACCAACCATTTTGATGATTCCACATTTGAAAAGCAAGCTTCATTCGTAGCCTATCATATTTAAACGCATTCATGTATAACCCTAAGCACAGAAGCCTTACTTGAAACATGAAAAGTCTGCGCCACTTTTTAAAAGGACAGTTATTATTTAACAGCAGAACCACAGATGTACTTGTTAAAAAGGCATTAAGAAAGGAAATCCCTACTTTCAATTTTGTTCTCTGTTATCCAAAATAATGAAACTGGTTTTTTGAAACTTTTAAAATAATGCAGGCCTTCATACCAGTTTTACACTGACTTAAAATTTCGCTGACTCAGCATTCCTGTCTGTGGCCGTGATCAGGAATAGCCATATGCTATTTATGCAGCTGTTGTTTGTCAGCAGGCGTCGAATTTTCACGCCTTTCTCAGGAAAAAACCCCTTTATTATTTGAAATACCCTGACAGAGTTAAATCCCCATTTGCTGTGTCAAACAGTTTCTTTTCAGTTAGTCAGTTTAAACACAGCTGTTGGAAAGCTTTTTTCTCGGGTGCTGAAAGAAAAGCATGTCACAGTCTATTTAAAAACTGAGGCATTTCAATGCAGTCAAATCTATCTTTCTATAATGTGTATTTAGTTCAGCAACGACCAAATTCACTCAAATTATGTGCATGCCTTTTAATGTCTAATACAATGTATCTAAGGAAAATGCTGTAACATGTTGTATTTTAGTCTATTGATTACAAAACACACAATTTCGTTTTTCTTCCTCTGTATGAGGCCTATTTTAATCCTATTGAATACGAATTCTAATTTTATCTTTAGCATTGTGGCAATTTGCACACATGTATAGTGTCTTACTCTGTCAATTTAATAGTAACATGCAGCTGTTTAGCATATGTTATATAATTCATTTCTGGATTTTTATTTAATATGTAAGTAACTAAATGACAGTTTGCATAACAGAATGATGACAGCAAAAAAACATAAACAAACTCATTGAGCTCATTCCAGACATTTACAGAAGGGGGTCATACACTCAGAACACACAACACAGCGCGCTTAAAGCTAGCCATTCTTACACAAAGAGCGCAATCGCTATTTACTCACACAAGTATCACCAATGTCAAACCACATAGACATTGAAACACACATTTAACCCACAAATCAACACTTAGGACTTTAAGACAGCTTACAAATTGTACGCAAGACCAAACTATTTGTAAATACTAATTGTAAGTCATATTTACAAGAAGAGCTCTCAAAAGTAGCCCAAAAAACTGTTCCATGGTCAAGAAGCCAAAATACACCAAATTCGCCAGTTTTGGCTGGTAGAACACTCAAAAAGCGCTCTGCATATCACCACTTATGAATGTTACTAAGTGCACAGATCAGGATCCGTTTTATGTACATATTTAGTTCCATGGGGTACTTAGTCACCAAGAAAGAAATATCTTTTTACTATATCTAAACCTATTTAGGTATCCCCTCTGAGGGGAGTCAACTGAGTACTTACTAAATCCCTATTGGTACCTCCAAAACAGCAACACTTTCTGCGAAGTGTGCTAGAAACAGGCATGCCAAAAATAGTGCAGAATATGCAGTATTATAATCAAAGTAGCGCTTAAGGTACTCTTCGTACGTTGCGCTGTTCAAACAATTTCAAATAGAGAAAAATCTCCTCATTACCTGCCTATATGAATTGCAATGCATATATAACTTACAAAACAAATTCCAAAATTGGCCAATCATACAAACAAAGCCACAGTAAGTGTTACTAAAACTACCTTACCAATCAAAGGCATCAAACCAACAGCAAGTGCCGCAAAACGGCTCTTACCAATCAAATGGTGTCCAGGTTCCAACTGCCAAGTTCTCAAATCGACCAAATGGTCACTGCACGGCGAATCAACAAAAGAGATCTCAGTCAAGGACCGGCGCCGCCGGGATGGTCAGATCAGAAAGAAAGGAAAAACGCCATGGGTGCCAAGACTCAGGTCTCCTCAGGCAGCGATCGCGTCCAAGAGCGAGATTCCAATCCTTCGTCTTGACCAGTCCTTCGGGCATCCGAGTCGCTGATGAGTCCCACGTTGGAAGCGCCAATTTGTAGTAGTGAGCCTCAGCAAGGCCTACCAGTGTTTAGGGGTTCACCCTTCTCTGCACAGAGTCCTCAGACACTTAGGAAGAAGTTGGCATAGAAACTGGAATAAGAAAGACAGAGTTTATTAAACCTCATGAGGTGGAGCTAAATTCGCACATCACCCTTCAGTAATGCATGAAGTAGCACACTGAATGGAAGGACCATGGTCCTTTTATACCCATACAGGGGCTCAAATGAAGGCGGTACAAACACAAATGCTGGTTTTAGATACATATAAGGTCATACAGAAAATGCACAGTCGACAAGGGGGTGGAGCTAACAGTTTCTACTTCTAGTAGACACATCCTGACATTTATAAACTCGGAACAGCTGCAAGCTCAACTGAGCATGTGCAAAGCAAGAGGAACTAAATATAACTTGTCTCTAGGCAGATTTCAAGAGCAGTTAACAGGAAGGTAGGACAGAGCACATGGTGAGCACATGGCAGCACATGGCAACCAAAATGGCTGCCAGAAATACAAAATGGATTCCACAAAGCGGACAATTTAGCCTCTAAATACAGGCTGTCTTTAGCCAATGCTTAACTTAAGTGCTGCCAAATTACAACACTGTAACCAACCCCCTTTTGAGGCACCTCCCTGTAGGCAAATAAAAGGCAGGGCAAAAGGATGTCCCATCTGCGCCTAAGCTTTTCTGGGAGACCTTTGATCATGCCCTTTAAGGTTTTGTTGAACCTTTCAACTAAACCATTGCATTGTGGGTGATAGGGTGTGGTGAACTTATAATTCACTCCACACTCCTTTCACATTGCAGTCAAGTAACTAGACATGAAGTTTGTATCCCTGTCTGATACTACCTCCTTAGGAAAACCCACCCTTGAGAATACTCCCAAGAGGGCCCTTGCCACCACAGGTGCTGTGGTGGTCCTAAGTGGAATTGCTTCTGGGTACCTAGTGGCATGGTCCACCACCACCAGGATAAATCTGTGCCCAGAGGCTGTCTGAGGATCCATGGGACCAACTATATCAATCCCCACCCTCTCAAAGGGAACCCCCACCACAGGTAGTGGTATCAGGGGGGCCTTTGTGGTTCCACCTGCCTTCCCACTGGCTTGGCAGATGACACAGGAGCGACAAAACTCCTTGGTGTCTTCAGACATGTGGGGCCAATAAAAGTGAGGAACAATTCTGTCCCAAGTCTTGTTTTGGCCCAGGTGACCTGCTAGAGGAATATCATGGGCTAGTGTCAATAGGAAGCCCCTACATTTCAGGGGTATTACCAACCTCCTGGAAGCACCAGGCTTGGGGTCTCTACTCTCTGAATATAGGAGTCCATCATCCCAATATATCTTATGGGTGCCACTAGCATTCCCAGCAGCCTCTTCAGCAGCTTGCTTTTGAGGGTTTCAAGAGAGGGGCAGCTTTGCTGCTCCTGGCTCAGATCTGCCCTGGAAGGGCCCCTGTCCCAAAGAACTCAACCTGATCAGGTTCAAGCTCCTCTGGGACAGTTCCTTCTTCAGGACTAAGATCATCTCCCTCAGGAGGCTGATCTGTATTCTGAGTCAGGGGAAGGCACTGCCTTAACCCTACTGCTCCTCCTCTTGGGAGGCACCTGGTCCATTCTTCCAGAATCCAGGGCCTGTTCAGTGTTAGGCTTTTTAGGCTGTGACCTGGTCACAGCAAATACATGTGCAGGGATCCCTAGCATTTCTGCATGTGTCCTGAGCTCCACTTCTGCCCAAGCTGAAGTTTCTAGATCATTGCCAAGCAAGCATTCAACTGGGAGGTCTGCACTTACCACAACTTTCTTGAGGCCAGGTACCCCTCCCCAGGAGAAATTAACAACTGTCAAGGAATGGTCTGTCCTGACATTGCTAGCATTGGTCACTTGGTACATCTCACCAAGTATAATCTGCCCAGGAGCCACAAGATCTTTTGTCACCATTGTGACACTTGCTCCTGTGTCCCTGAATGCCAAAGCCTCTTTTCCATTTATCAAAGGCTGCTGTCTGTACTTGCCCAAGTTACTGGGACTCACAGAGAAGGACATGTCCATGCCTCCATCACAGACCAGGACAGCCTGAGTTGGAACTCTGACTAGGCCAGAGCCCATCTCAGAACCCAGGGTTAACCCTACTACACCCTTATTCTGAGTACCACCAATTGTAGCTGCACTAGGGGGAACAGTTGCCTTAGGGGCAATGGTGGCTGGACTTGAGTCTTTGGACTTGGTGCAATCACTGGTCCAGTGTGTTTTCTGCTTACAGATCTTACACCATGGTTTCTTTTGGCCTTTACTTTTGTTAGATTGGGACTCCCCCCCAGATGAAGATTTTTGGGGACCTTGAGAAGACTTCTGGTCTTTACCCTTTTCCCCACCCTTGTCAGAGTTCTTAGAATCTTGCTTCTTGGGGTCACCACCTTGGTTCTGAACCTTCTGCCTCACCCTGGTTCTGACCCATTTGCCTGCCTTCTTTCCCAATTCTTGGAGAGAGGTCAGATCAGAGTCCACCAGGTACTGATGCAACAGCTGATTTTGACAATTATTAAGGATCTGCTCCCTCATAATTAAGTTGTACAATCCTTTGAAATCACACACCTTACTGCCAAGTAACCAGCCCTCCAGAGCCTTGGTAGCACAATCTACAAAGTCCACCCAGTCTTGATTTTGTGCCTTTTGGGTATCTCTGAACTTTATCCTATACTGTTCAGTGGTTAGGCCAAACCCCTCAATCAGTGCACTTTTCAAGATTTGGTAATCATCAGCATCCTCTTCTCTTACAGTGAGGAGCTTATCTCTACCTTTGTCTGCAAAGGAGAGCCACAAGATTGCTGCCCACTGCTCCTGGGGACCCTCTGAACTTTACAGGCCCTTTCCAGTGCAGTAACCCATTTGTGGATGTCATCCCCACTCTGGTAGGGAGGGACAATCTTGCTTAGGTTTCTATGGTCATGAGACCTTTCCCTACCACTAGGAAGTTGCTGCCACCATGGGACTCTAGTTTCAACTTTCTTCTTGTTTTCTGAAGCTCTAGGGACTCCCTATCTAAAGCCAACTGCTCTCTTCTGATTCTAAGCTGAGCTTCTTCATACTTGAGCAGTCTCTCTTTCCTTTCATGAGAGGATTCCCTCCTATGAGAGGAAACAGAGGTCCCTATTGAGGTGTCAGAATGGTTAGACTCCTGAGAAGGAGATCTTGACCTTCTAGGCACACTCTCAACTCTCCCTGGTGGGATAAAGAGGGGGCCATTGTGGCCCTCCTCCTCATCTGCAGGGGGAGCTGGATTTTCCAGGGTAAGATCATTGTCATCTTCCTGGCCAGCTTCAGAGGTCAGGTCATGGGTATCTTCTCCCTTTGACCTTTCCTCATCTGCTGCCCCACCCTCTCTGCCTACCCCATCAGACCCTGAGGTCTTTTTGAGATCATCCAACAGCAGTACCTCTATGAGGCGTTGGGTGTTTGCAGTTTTTCCTGTCTTCAATTTCCTAGTACTACACAATGCTCTCAATTCCAAGAATTGGAGGTTGTCATACTTCGATGGTGGAAGCCCATTGGCTTCTGGCAGGGACCCACTGGTTCCTGGCCTTGAAGACATCACTAGTGAGGTGTGGTGTATGCACTACCTACTCTAGTGTGGCCTACTAAACTCTCTTGAGTTGTAGAAAGGGTGTGCTAAGCCCTTGACACACAACTCTAAGTTCAGTAGAACTTACTGTAATGTTAAGCTTGAATTATATGTACCTCAGGTACTTTTTAGTGGTTTTCAGTTAGTCACTCACTTGAGATTATCTGGTAAAGCAAAGGCAAGCTTGAATCCAACCGCTGCACACCAATGTGAGAAGTTGGCCTGGTATATGCTGTCCACTAGTTATAGTGGGCACCTTGCACCAGTCCAAACGACCTTTATTGATGATAGGTTTAAAGACAACCTTTATTGAAAGCTATCCTAGTGGTAGCTATGGAGACCAGCCTTCAGGCTAAGTCTTGCAGGAGTGTAAAGCTGTTTGTTTTACCAGTCTATAATCTCGTGAATGGCTAAATGAAAAGGAGACCACACCAGGTATATATATAAAATATATGTATTTATTTCTAAACACACCCTACTAGTCTCTTTATGAGGCTAGAGGTCAAAGCACATATGTTACACTTCAAATATCACAGTAAATTAGCACAATATACGATAAGCCCTAGGGGCGTACCAAACCATATATTAAGAAAGTGGTATAAGAACCACGACTTGACTAGACACAAGGCCTAGAGCCTGTAGAATCGCTGGGACCCCAAGGAACCACCCAAGGTAGTGACACAGGGGACCTACGGGGGACGTGTGCAGTGTGTGAACACAGCCGCAAGCTCCGTTAGCGTCTATGGGGAAAGTCGCGGTTAGAGTTTTAAAGTTTAGGGACACTTCAGAGTGGACTGGGAACAAACCCTTTTGATCTTAGAGGGTTTTAGGGCCAACACCCACGGGAGCACCGGAGTACTCGTGTTACCTCACCCAGGGAAGCCGGGTGCATAGGTGTCAAATGGTGTCGGGCCGCGCCGTCGTTTTCAATGGCCGCTTGCTGGAAAGTGCTGCTGCCGGGAAGATGCGAAGTGTCCGAAGAGATCCAAGCCTGGATCGAAGATGTGAAGAACCTGAAAGCAGAGGGGACAGAGTCTGGGTCACTAGCCAGTGACCAGGGGCACGATAGTCGAATGTCCACCGATGTCGAGTGCTTCAAGTTCGAAGCGGTGAAGATTGTCTCTGCATCCTCGAGGACCAGGAGGCATCGACGACAACCAGGAGCTGGATTCAAGCTGTCCCACAAAGGATGTCGCTTGCTGCGGTGTCGGTGTCCGGTTTGGACACAACAAGCCTTGGCAACAGCAACCCACGCAGGAAGAGAACAAAGGCTTCGGTGCGGACCAGCGAGGTCCGAGGGACTCCCCAAGCAAGGGAGAGTCAGGGCAGGCCTGGAGCAACCAGGGAAGCCCATTGAAAGTAGAGTTGTCCTTCTGAGGGACCCACAAGTCGATGGACAAGGGATTGTGAAGGGACCTCAAGCGGAATCACAAAATGGCAGCCCACGGGTCACTGGGAGTGGCCAGGCCAGCAATCTTCAGTGGATTCACCGCACGGGGTCAGGGCTACAAGTAACCCAAAGCACAGCCTCTAGGATTGACCAGAAGCTTATGCACTTGCAAATGTGCATGGTGTCCAGGGGTTCCGGTTCCACGGTACCCACGAGGGCTACGGGTCTCAGCTTTGCTGGGGACTTGGGTCAGCCTCTGGGAAGTCTGGAAACCCACCTCCTGAGTTGCAAAGTTGTCGGCGTCTGGCAGGAGCTTCAGAGATGCCGACCGGACAGATGCGTCTTTGGTGCCTGCCAAGCAGGGGAGTAACTCCTTTACTCCAAGGGAGATTCTTCAGTCATCTGGCGTTTAACAGATCGTCAAAGGTCCAGGATTCAGTTTCAGAGTTTCGTCCAGGGATATCTAAAGTCCTGTTGCCAGGGGTTCCTATCTTATACCCAAGGAAGGGGTTGGACATACTCTGGGGACCCACCTATGGGAGGGTCAGGAAAGAGGGGTGGCTACACCCATTTCCTTTGTCCAGTTTTGCGCCAGAGCAGGGGTGGTAGCCCCTGCAGCCGGTTTGAACTGGGCTATGCACAGGGACACCAAATGTGCCCCCAGTGCAGGACTTCAAAGCACTCTGGGAGTGCACCCACCCAGCCCCAATACACTAAGGCCTGTCTGGGAGGTGGTAACACCTCCCTGTGATAGGAAACCTATTGTCCAGGCCTCCCCTGCCGGAGTTTCGGTCGGCAGCAGGAGGCCAGACTCGTGTCTGTGGCTGCAGCATCCATTTTATGATGCCAGGGCTCTGTTAGCTGGTACCGGGTATACCGGTGCTGTCATGTCTCTCCCTCTAGAAGGGTGGGATCATACTCCCACACCAGTTACTGGTGTGGGGGTATGATTCCAAGGTGTTTGACACCAAACACGACATGTTTCCGTGCAGCCATCCCAAAGTTAGCATTTACCGTTTGGTTATAATGCACTTAAGAGTATATGGTCAGGCTGCATTCACAGACAACCCCAGAGGATAGATTCCGAAGGCTGCAGAGGGGCTCTGCTCATGCATGGGCACCCTCTCACACAAAACCAAGCACCCTGCCTTCAGGATTGATAAGGCCTGCCATGGGGTGACTGATAGGTTTATATGTGCAGTGATAGGGTGAGATATAGTGAACCTATATCACAGTAAGGGGTGCATGCACCACCTCACTCAGGCTGCTGTAGCAGTCCTGTGGTGTCATTTTGGAAGGCTGCCCAGGGGTGGCATAATACATGCTTCAGCCCCTGGTAGGCCTCTGGGGTACCTATGCCCTTGGTACATAGTATACCATATACTAGGGACTTATAAGGGCACCCCAGAATCCAATCTGTGGGGTACCTAAGGTACAGGGAATCAATTTAGAGAGGAAGCAGCTAGGCTGGGGTCCTGGATAGCAGGGCCCCAGCCAGACTAAAGTCGAAAAACAGTGAAACATCAGCAAAAAGTGGGGGTAACCATAAGAAGCAGATCCTACTCTCCTACACTCACCAATACAGCCACTCACATACCAGCTAAGTTAGCCAAACGCCCACTCAAACATCCACTCACTCACCCATACAGCCACATACACACCCAGTGACTCACTCATACAGCCATTGAGACATCCACTCACTCACCCATACAGTCACTTGCACACCCTCTCATGCACCCATACAGCCACTCACACAGCCACACACTCACTCATATACCACTGACTCACCCACTCACTCACCAATACAGCCAATCAAACAGCCACTCACCCACACAGCTACTCACACAACCACTTATATACCCATAGAGCCACTGACTCACCCACTCATACACCCAGACAGCCACTCACATATCCACTCACACACAGATATACATACAGTCACGCTACTCATATAATATATGTTCGAAATAGTATACACAAATTATACTAAGTTAAGTTTTGTAGTGCCTTAGTATACATGTTTAATACTCATAAATGCCTAGAAGACACTTACAATCACTGAATGATGTAATCAGTGATGTCATCAGTGATGTCATTCGAGATATCATCAGTGATGTCACTGACCATGTCATGAGTGATGTAATATGTGGTCATAACAGTGCATTGCGGGACGTAAGTTATAGTTAGCTCAGGTAACTTTAACTGCACAATTTCTCTGGTTTTGCATGAGTGAAATTTGAGTTTAACTATAAGGTCCCTGTAACCTTTGGTCTGACAAGAAGTTAGCATAGTATTATCAGTGAGGAGGAAGCTGACACCAAGTATTGAAAGAACACTGGGTTTTCATTGGTTCCTGGTCTCTGGGAAACCTGAAGATTGTATCATTTGAATGAAATGTTATAGTTTAACTGTGTGAAGATTGTTAGAGAGATCACTTGCCCAATGTCCACCTTTGCACACGAAAAGCATTTCTCCTCTCCTGAGAGCAAAGCTCCTTATTTTTCTGGTCACAGAGATACTTTCAAGAGCAAGTTTATTTTTCACTCTCTCTCTCTCTGTAGCATTCCCTCATTGTCTCCCTTCCACATCCAGCACAACTTCCCCACCCTAGGCTCCTTCTTCCAGTGATCAGAACACAATGTTCCTGCTGTCTCCCAAAAGCTCTGCAGCATTCCCTTCTTTCAGTCCTTCAGAATCGCCTTCTTTCACCAGTCCTCCTTCAGTCTTCTGCGCTCTGCCTCCATCTAGGCTCCTGCACTACCATCATAGCATAGATGGCAACTTATCTCATGCTATGAGGGTGGCCTGTTTTTTCACCCACCATTACTAAGCATTCTGCTGGTTATCTGCCTATACTTAGAATGGAGAAAGTGGAACTACAAATCTGAGGATGCTTAGTGATGGTGGCTGTAAACCACACTTGGTGAAGGTCACCCCTATGGAGTCAGTTGACATCTAGATGCTCGTACAGCACTGCCTCCATTCTGGTACTAGAGTTCTGCAACAGTGCACTTCCTCAATCTAGGCTTCAAGATAACTCCTATCCTTCTCATTCCCATCACAAAGGACATCATTTCTTCTAATTTCAGTTAAGCTGCCCAAGAAACTACTGCTGGTTCACTAACACAGTGAAATGACTGACCGGCTACTTTAACATCGTAGCACCATGGAGCTCCACTTATTCCACCTGCACAAGCCTACACCTAACAACAACAATGATTCTCTTATGCCATTCTGCTTCTAATTCAGTTGTTTTTGTATGTTGTTCCAAGTGATGTTTGAGGGCCTAGCTGCTAAACTGTGATGTGAGAGTCAAGCCCTTCTGGCCTGGAAACAAACTGAAAAACAGTCTGACAGACCCATAGGTGTCAAGCATCTCACTTCCATTGAAGATCGCATACAGTTTACTCATGAGATAAGTGACAGCCAAATAACCTTCCTGTACTGAAATATTTCTTTGAGTGACAGCAAATTAAATACCAATATCATTGTAGAACCAACTGACTGCAATAATTTATTACATTACTCCAGCTTTCATCAGTTTTCTTTGAAGAAGCATTTACAGTACTCACAATTATTAAGGGTGAGAATAATAACATCAGACAATGAAACATATGAAACAGCTAAATCCATGATATGTGGAAAGTTCACTAAGATAGGTTACCTGTCTGACATCATAGATGATGCTGCGAAAAGTGCCAAAAAAAAACAATCAACAAGTATTACTAAAGAACAAACTTCCACGATTAACCAACAAAAGAATGATATTCATATCAAAATACTCCACCAAAAGTGCTAAAATCAGAAAAATCATATTGAAATTTTGGCCAATGATAGAGACTGCAAAAACAACAGTTGATGGACAGAATGCAGAACAATGTCATACATTCACCCCAGTACAGAGATCTGGGCCTAAATCCATCGTTTTTTTGCTCACCATGCCCTTCCAGTTTGAACCCAGCCATATGCAAATCAGTCTTGACCCTGTGCCTCATGGGAACAGTCCAGCCCGAACTGCCAAGCCAGGTCCTCCCTGGACTGGAATCAAGCATCCTAGGACCGGTTTCGGGGTTTCACCCCTCTTCAGCCAGGATAGCTTGATTCCAGTGGCATGGAGCGCACGGGACCCACGTCTGGGCATACCCGTCCCACTCGGGGTGACAAATGCAAAAACAACAGTTGATGGACAGAATGCAGAACAATGTCATACATTCACCCCAGTACAGAGATCTGGGCCTAAATCCATCGTTTTTTTGCTCACCATGCCCTTCCAGTTTGAACCCAGCCATATGCAAATCAGTCTTGACCCTGTGCCTCATGGGAACAGTCCAGCCCGAACTGCCAAGCCAGGTCCTCCCTGGACTGGAATCAAGCATCCTAGGACCGGTTTCGGGGTTTCACCCCTCTTCAGCCAGGATAGCTTGATTCCAGTGGCATGGAGCGCACGGGACCCACGTCTGGGCAATGATAGAGACTGAACATGATTTCAAGGGTTTATTTAACCCAACACCTATGTTTGCATATGAGCAATCTAGAAACATAAAAGAGCTATTGCATGCTCGGAATCTTCACAAGAACCAAAGTCAAACATACAATGGCACGACCCCATGCTTTACTTGTACCAATTGAAACAGTATAATCAGGGGCACAGGGATAAATCACCCTTCAAAGGGTCACAAAATCAAATTACAAACTACTGCTTCTTGTGAAACCAAAAATTTTGTATGCATGTTGAAATGCCCATGTGGCCTCGCTTACATAGGGAAAACTGAACGCGAGATCAAAAGGAGATTGATTGAGAATAAGAGTAAAGTCAGATTGATAAATGCGAAATCTTCCTTTGCAGTACATTTCAATAATCTGGGACATAACATCAGTCAACTGAGATATACGATTTTAGAACATGTACAAACCAGAGGCAACTTAGACAACAAGAAAAACTTATTAAACAGAGAACAGTATTTGATCAAGCGACGCAATACACTGAGTCCATTTGGACTTAACGATCGCATTGAATATTCTTGTTTTTTGTAACCTTAGGAAGCTCTATGATTATTTACAGAGGGATTTCAAGATACCAACATCTGACTAAGACAGTATGCGGAACCTCTATTTGCACAATGCTTTCTTGCAAGTTACATATAGGGATGTTGGGGAGGGGAGAACAACTCCTCTGCCATGGGACACTGAATGTCGATAAGTATGATATGATACCAAGCAGCAGGTAACAATTATTCTTACATTGAATGTCCAAGGTGCGTAAACAATCCCTTTTACGTACTGTGATATCTTTATATTTATCTGATGGAGATGTGAATTTTAATTGACATACAGTACATAAACTGATGCATGATATATATATATGGATACTCACATTGACAATTGTACAATACTTTTTACATACAGGTGAGACACACAATTAGGGTACTGTTATTTCATATTTTTGATACTTTATCTTGATACATTATTTTGACATACTATTTATGCGCGGCTGACGTTAGAAAGGGGCACTAGCCAATGAACTGTGGGGCATATTAGCAAGACCGGCGATAAAATTATCGCCGTTTTAGCGTTATAGAATTCCAATAGAAGCCCAGGTTAGATGTCCTGCACATCTAACCTGGGCTTCTATTGAATTCTATAACGCATATTAGCAAGCCCATTATCGCCGTTTTAGCGGCAGTTTCCTGCCGCTAAAGCGGCGATAATTTTATCGCCGGTCTTGCTAATATGCCCCTGTATTTCAACCAGGACGAATTAATTCCGGTTTTTCACAGATTGTTAAAACACCCTTACTTTGTCTTACACAGCAATGTGTTTTACACCATTCACTCGCAAGTCACGAAGGGGTGAAGATCATGCAGACCACACTAAGATGAACATTACTGTCATTAAATTTAAGTTGGCTATATCCTGCGGATTTCGCGCGGTTTGCACTGATTATAGTATACTACGGGGCATATTAGCAAGACCGGCGATAAAATTATCGCCGTTTTAGCGGCAGGAAACTGCCGCTAAAACGGTGATAATTGGCTTGCTAATATGCGTTATGGAATTCCAATAGAAGCCCAGGTTAGATGTGCAGGACATCTAACCTGGGCTTCTATTGGAATGCCATAACGCATATTAGCAAGCCCATTATCGCCGTTTTAGCGGCAGTTTCCTGCCGCTAAAACGGCGATAATTTTAACGTGGGTCTTGCTAATATGCCCCTACATTTTTCACGCTTTTTGCTAACATTTGTTTTCGCATTAAGCTAGAACCTTAGAATTCCAACATTGTCACGCTTTTTGTGCGTCACTATTTTCCACATTTCTTCCAGGTCTAGCTTCCCGACCGCACATCATGTTGATCAAATTAAAATCACGCTTAGCAATGGCGTACAACCAGGATGCCAAGATCACTCCACACGATGCGGACTGAGCTCATTCTTGGAACACATTGCCAGTAAATTTCCCTCAGCTTCACACCGTGGCACACCAGGATGATTTATCCACACTTTAATATTCATGTAGTAACTCAGGGGCATATTAGCAAGACCGGCGATAAAATTATCGCCATTTTAGCGGCAGGAAACTGCCGCTAAAACGGCGATAATGGGCTTGCTAATATGCGTTATGGAATTCAATAGAAGCCCAGGTTAGATGTGCAGGACATCTAACCTGGGCTTCTATTGGAATTCCATAACGCATATTAGCAAGCCCATTATCGCCAGTCTTGCTAATATGCCCCTCAATTTTTATGCATTTTCACTCAGATTGTGTACAACACGTTATATGGACATTCCTGTTTTCGTTATGGAAATGTCATAATTTTTCTACACTCAAATACACTACTGGATGACAGTACGGGCTTGGTAAGAAAGTTGTTATGCTCTTTATCTGTTTGATCTGGTCAGGAACATCGCAATTTAATGAAAATCTGTTCAATATCAGTGTGATATAAATGTAAGTGATAGCAAACATAGGGAGTCATTCAACACCCACGATTAATATGTTTGTCAATGGAAGCTTTAATCCATTCGGTCTTTACCTGTGACAAGGAAATCCATGGCTGTAAAAACATGTGAAGAACCACTGTTGTCTTGATTTAAGAAATTATTTATTCAGGTATAAGAGGGCGATGTGAAGTCTGACACTAGCTATATATTCACGCACATTGTTTTCTTCAATATAGATTGAACTTTGATACCTGCACAGTGATGGTTGATTATGATACCTTATAAGGCTGACGTGTTTATACACATGATGGTTTCTTTCATAGAGAGCATTAATGTTTGAAAATAAGCTTTTCTTTTGTTCCACAGCAATTAATGACCTCCTGATGAAGGACATAAGTTCCGAAATGCATTGAGGATAATCACTTTTTTCTGTTATAAATGCATTTTCATGGAATTGAACTCTAAAAATCTTCAAGATAGACGAAGTAACAAATAAAATATGAATGAATGAAAATATTCATTGTCAAGCATTTTATTGAATCCATTTCTTAGAACAAACGTTAAAAGTAATACAGTGAGGGGCGTGGTTTGCGCGCAACTAAGATGGCCGCGCTGTGCTGAGCTCCGGCGGATCGCGGAGGCGGTCTTGCAGTTCCGGATGACTTAATCCCGGTTTTCTGCTCTTTGAACCAAAAATATCGGCAGCGGAACGGTGCGGGACCAGGTTGCGAGAATTTCAGCGTCTTTGGGTTGCTTTTGGCCATGTGAGAGCGATCGAGGTCATCTCCTCACAGACTCTACACAAAATGGCGGCTCCTGAGGAATCTTGATGAAGACTATCGTTGTTGGGGCGTTGGTGCTGTGGTGACACTGTTTTTTCTTATACTCATGAGGTATGGTGTCTAAGCATGATTTTCCTCGGGCTTCCCTGAGACTGATGAAATATTTAATGCTGGCCTTAAATACACTACGCAGCTAAACCCCGATGCAAGTTGCCTGCTTAAGTTTGTCCGCCCATCCACTCGTGTATACTTATACATATGTGGCTGTTCGCGCTACTACTACTACTAGTTTGTGTCCTCCAGTGCGCTTGCTGAATCTAACATTTCCTCTGATGGCAAAGGTCTCTCGTGGGAAATTATTGGAGCCTGCTGTTGGCGTCATGTGATGTGTCTTGGATGTCTTTCTGGCACAGTCTGTCAAGGGATCAATATCTGAGGCTCTTGCTTTTGGTGACTATATTCTACGGGCATTGTCAAGAGGAGAATTTGAGCCTCAAGTGAGTAATAAACGACGCTATCTGGCTTCCTTTGTTTTGCTGTTTTTTGTCTTTCTTTTTTTTGCCATCCCTGAGGAGAAGTTTTGTGATTCTCGTTTGATATAACGAACTCTGTATTATCCTTCATCTGCTGACTTATTTGCCCTGCTTCAATGGCTGAGAGTATGGGGGTCCCCTTGAAAGATAAGAACTCTAAAGCAGCTCTAAAGAGGGCTAAGCAAGCCTCTCCCATACCGGATATATCACCTAAAGATAAACCAGAATCTGGGGCTACTTTGGACATCATTCTCTCTCGCCTCAATTCCGTCCATGAGATTGCGCAGGGCATAAAGACGAACACTGATCTACTTCAGGTGGAAGTGGCGGCTGTCAGGAATGAGCTTAAACACTTATCACTACGTGTTTCCAATGCTGAGACCCGGATTGGGGCAGTTGAAGATTCCACACATAAGCAGAGCAAACATATGCAGAACATGGAACGTACCTTAAGTTCACTGAGAAGAGATCTCACGGAACAGGAAGATAGGAACCGTAGAAGTAATCTTCGTATTTTTGGTCTGCCAGAGGACTGTGAAAAAGAGGCACCATCCATGTTGGACTTTTTACTCAAATGGATCCCCACGACGCTAAATCTCTCTTTTCAAAAGGACTCTGAAATAGAGCGTGCCCATAGAGTGCCTACGTTTAAACCCAAGTCTCTCACTAATCCAAGACCAGTGATATTTAAACCTTTAAGACACCAACACTCTGAACAAATTTTAGCTCACATGAGGAGAATTAGATCGCTGCAATGGGAAGGACATAGAATCGCTATCTCTCAAGACTTTGCCAGAGACACAGTCATCCGGCGGAAAGGTTTCCTAAATATTCGACGACGACTTCAAGAGATGAATATTCCGTTCTCATTTGCTGGTCCCTCACGCTTCAGAATAACTTTCAGGGGTCGTAACCAGATTTTTCACGAACCAGCGGATTTGTCCACCTTTTTGGACAGTCAGTTTGAGTCTCGGATGGACGCGGAGTCTATCGCAGGCCCATCGAACCCCTAATCTCTTCTTCTTCAGGTGGCTGTATTAATGAGCATTTGTGGGTTGCTAGGTTCCTGTTGCTTTAATGTTATCTTGAAATTTGTGGTGAAACATGCTGGAATGATCTACGGTGTTTGAGTGTGCGGCGCTCTCCTCATGAGGCTACTAACTTTTTCCTTTTACAGATGCCTTCATTCATCCCCAAGATAATGATCTCCTAGTATTTACTGGCTTGATATGTATCTTTGTTATTTATGTCTTCTTGTTTTTTTTTTGTGCTTATATATTCTCCCTCTATATATATTTCTCGTCATCTTCTTTGACTCACTTTACCTCTCTCATTATCTGGTATGTTTTTGTGTAAACTCAGACATCCTTCTTTGATTTCTTCATCCTGTAATATAGATTTTCTAGCTAGTATTTCTGTGCTGGATGTCGGTTATATCGTTGCTTTTTGTCCCAGGAAGTAAAATATGGGTGGGGTCTGTCCTTAGATGTCCTATTCACCCTCTTATTCTCCTTTGGCTTTTCTTTTATATATCTTAGTCTGTGCAGTTATTATATGTTAACTTATAGATTATCGTAAACATTATTAGACGTGATCAATAAATTAGTTGAGATAGATAGTATGTTATGTATATCATTTTGTTAGGTATTGTTTATTGCTTTATATGTTTATTATCTTTTCTACTAATAGTTATGGAGTAATGTTTTATACTTATCTTTAGGCTGCTTTTAGTATTTATAAGATGTTTCTAATTAATTCCTTCCCGGTATATAAGCTGTTCACTTCCTTGCATATTCTTTAAAATTCCATAATGACTTTTTATCTGAGTCTGTTTACCCAGATTTATTTAATATTTTAATGCGAGGATTCGATTTTTACTATTCTATTTGAATGTTATTTGCCTTACCATATGTGATCTGAGATTTATTAGATACTGTTATTTATTTTTCTCTTTTAATTCAATATGTAGTATTTATTTTTATGTCTTTGATCAATTAACAGAATGAATTTATACAGGTTTTCCTTTAGATTCAATCTTTAGGCCTTTTTTGATACGTTGGTAAATTTAAGTTTACTGAACATTAACAGACTATTGTTGCTCTGCTGCTTAAGCTTTATCTATGATGTTGAGCATACTGAGTTATAGGTGCTGCCTCTGTGGTTGCTCCTTCACGTTTTCCTCCCATGCATTTTGTCTACTACAGACTACCCCTGATGGGGCCTTTTCTCTTTGATGTTAAGTTCTCTCTTGTATTTTCTTTTGCTATCCTCTTTTTTTCCTAACTTTTGTTTGCTCTTTCTTTTTTTCTTCTTTCTTGGGGACTTATGCTCCGGTTTGTGCTCTCTGTTTGCTTTATCTTCTATTCCCTACTATATTCAAGTTAAAATTAATGTGCCTCTTCTTTTTTCATACACCATATGTGCTTATCTATGTTGTTTTCTGTTCACTATGCCCGGTCTGAATGTACTCTCACTTAATGTGCGAGGTTTAAATCACCCTGTTAAGAGGGCCAAGATCTTAGATTACTGTAAAAGCCTATCTGGCGACATTGTTTTACTTCAAGAAACTAAGGCTGCTTATAAGGAAGCTTTATTTTTACGGAAAGAGTGGGTCCTTGATGTAGCTTGTTCTGAAGCTTCTGGTAAAAGAAATGGGGTTATTACGCTGATTTCCAAAAACTCTGGTCTAACTATTGTAACTGCCGAATACGATTCAGATGGTAGATGGCTGCTTTCGCGTTTGTCTAATGGCTCAACGGATTTTTACGTTATGAATATATATGCCCCTAATATTGATGATCAATCTTTTTGGCGGGCTATTAGTAGGAAGCTGTCGGATATCCCTCAAAATGCTAAAGTGATTGTTGGTGGTGATTTTAACCTTCCTATGGATCCTATTTTAGACAGACAATCGGCTTTTAAGTTTCGTCCTCCTAGGGCGCACAAACAAATGTTGGATATGTGCTCTTCTCACCATCTTGTGGATGTATGGAGAATGCATAACCCTACTGGTAGTGATTTCACTTTTTTCTCCTCTCCACACTCTAGTTTTTCCCGTATTGATTATCTCTTGGTTGACGCAGCACTTCTAAAACATACTACTAATGTGATAATCCATCCAATACTTGTCTCTGATCATGCGGCGGTTTCGTTTACTCTGCTTAATTGTACAGATACTCATAGGTCGCGAACTTGGCGTCTAAATACAGAAATTTTGGATGATGGTGAGTAGGTTAAACAATTAAACGTGGAGATTCATAATTTCTTCAGAGAAAATGTGTCATCGGTAAGCTCCCCAATAGTTTTGTGGGATGCCTTTAAAGGCACTATTAGAGGTCAGATTATAAAAACAATGGCGAAAAGGAACGCTGATATTAGAAGAACACTCACTGCCTTGGGGGATGAAATTAAAAGCAAAGAAATCTTATATAGAAGCTCCAAAGACAAATCCCTTCTACAAGAGATTAAGAACCTAAAGTATTCCTATAACTCCATAGTTACCAGAAGAGCTCACTTGGGAGTACAGGCACAAAAATCTAAACGGCTATTATTACGGAACCGCGCAGGTAAACTGTTAGCTGCTACATTAAAATATCAGGATTCAAATGTTAAGATGACTCAGATTTCTTGTATCACTAATAAGGAGGGTGCCAGGAAGTTTCATACTCAGGACATTCTTGAGGTTTTCCGGGATTTTTATAAAAGCTTATATACGCCCAAAGATCAATGTAATCTTAGTACATGTCAACAATTTTTGGCTACTATTCCCACAAATACTGTCTCTGATTCAGATATGGTTGATTTGGGGAAACCAATTGAATCTGAAGAAATAATTCAGGCTATTAAGAATACTAGATCAGGGAAGGCTCCGGGCCCTGACGGGTTTCCTATTGCCTTTTATAAGACATTTTTACCCTCATTTTTAAATTATCTCAAAGATGTTTTTGACACTTTTGCTTTATCGGGAAAGGTCTCTGGCTCAGCTGCGGAAGCCACTATAGTGGTAATTCCTAAAGATGGGAAGGATCATTCAGACCCTAAAAATTACCGACCTATCTCCCTTCTTAACATGGAAGCTAAGATTTTTGCTAAAATACTGGCTAAACGTTTAGAGAGCCATATCCCTCATCTTATACACTCTTCCCAAACTG
This sequence comes from Calotriton arnoldi, assembly GCA_963921515.1. Lineage (NCBI taxonomy): Eukaryota > Metazoa > Chordata > Amphibia > Caudata > Salamandridae > Calotriton > Calotriton arnoldi. The sequence continues at coordinate 88,614 of CAWUFW010007184.1, forward strand.
GTTTTATTAAAGGTAGGTTGGCTAGAGATAATATTCGAACTTTCTGTCATATTTTGGAAAAAGCGAAACTTTCTGACCTTCCGTCGGCAGCGATTGCCCTCGACGCCGAGAAGGCCTTTGATAAGGTCTCCTGGCCTTTCCTACAGGCAGTTCTTCAATCTCATAATCTAGGAGATCCATTTATCAATTTGGTAATGTCCTTATTTGCTCAGCCCAAAGCTAATATTAGAATTAATGGGGCTACCTCTGCTTTTTTAATCTCTCCCAGGGCACGAGACAAGGTTGTCCGTTGTCCCCTCTTCTTTTTCTTTTGTCTATAGATCCTCTCCTGCGATTATTTAATCTAAATCAGGATATTAGAGGCTTTCAATTTGGTTCTCAGATAATTAAAACGGCCGCGTATGCGGATGATGTGCTCATTTTTTCTGAAGATATCGTAAGTGCTATCCCTGCCATCTCCAACACAATCAAACAATTCTCTCGTGTTTCAGGGTATACTCTGAACAAAGATAAGACGGAAATGTTCCCCCTGAATGCGTCGTGTTTCTCTTCTCATATGGGGACAGCGGGTTTCAAATGGCAACCGACTCATATTAAATACCTGGGGATTTGGTTCTGTACCAATATATCAGATACTATTGTTCATAATGAATCTCTCACCATATCTAAGTTTAAGGATTTACTGAACGCGTGGTCACCTAAATACATTTCCTGGTGGGGCCGCCTTCAGTCCCTGAAGATGATGATAACTCCCATTGTTAATTTTGTTTCTTCTATGCTGCCTGTGAGGCTCTCTTCCTCCTTTTTCCACGAGATTGATGTTATTACTTCTAAATTTTTATGGAGTGATAAGCGTGCTAGAATAGCGTATAGGCACTTGAGGAAACCTTATACTCTGGGTGGATGCAATCTTCCAGATTGGAACTTGTACCAAACTGCCTTCTTAGCGTCTCAAGGGGCTCTCTGGTTTGCCCCAGACTTCAGCCTTACTCCTCCATGGATTTATATTGAACGGGAGTTGTGCTCCCCTCTTTCCACTTCTACTTTCATGACTGCATCTAAGTTGATCTTACCGTATTCAGGCCGTATTATCTCAGATACAATTATGGCATTAAAACACATAGACAAAAAGGTCTCTAAACCAATTCATAAGTCCAGGTGGTCATCGATTTGGTATAACCCTAAAATTGTGACTAATATTGACTCTATTACGGTGTCTTACTGGGCGACCAAGGGTATTGAGTTGGTCAAAGACCTTTATGATTCTAATCATGACCCGATTCCTTTTTCCTCCTTGGCCAGGGATTATAATCTCAGTAATCTGGATTTGTATTCCTTTCTGAAAGTAAAGGTAGCCTTATCTAGAGTACTCCTCTCTCCTGAGTCTACTACCATTTTGCTTCTTGCTATGTGGCATAGATCAGGCCATATTGCTTCCAAGATCTATAAGTTTCTATCTGACTCGTCGCCCTCACAACCTTCAGTTACACAGGAGAAATGGCTACACCATTTTGAACCTGATACGTTTCAACATATCTCACAAGAGACCTGGCAGATCATTGGCAAGCGTTCACTAAAGAATAAGATTGCGCCTTCGCTTATTCAATCCAAATTCTTTACGCTTAATCTCCTACACTGGACCCCGGTTCGTCTACACAAATTAAATCTTAAAGATGACGATCTTTGTTGGAGTTGCAAATTAGGTTCTGGCACCCATCAACATATGTTTTTTGAATGCTCATTATTGCAACCTTTCTGGGATTTGGTCCACAAACACCTCTTGTTAATTTTTGGTGTTAATTTTGAGCTTTCAATACCTTTAATTCTTTTAGGTCCATGGGCTGCGCCGTCTATGTTACCGCTTGATGATACGGATATGCAATTGCTAGATTTGCTTATATCAATTGCTGTTAAGATTATACTAACAGAGTGGAAATCGTTTAAATCAGTATCATACCATACTTGGTGGGCTTGGGTATCTTTTCTTCGAGGGGCTCATACCTTGGTTGAGGAGAAACGGTATACACCTGTTATTTCTAGTGGGGTCTGGAGTTCTTTGGATAGATATATGGACTTGGCTTCGCAAGGGCTGGTTGAGCAATTTCCGTTTGTGTCTTCCTCCTAGTTTATGTTTCTCTACGAAGCAAACGTCCCCATCTCTTGCACTTGCTCTCTCTTGTATCTATCCTCTTTTTCTCTCAGTATCCTCCTTCTTTCCTTTCTTTACTATCCTTTTCGATCTTTACTTTCTTCTCTCTTTTCTTTACTTTGCATAGCTGTTTTATTTATGCAATACAACCAGCTTCATGAATTTGTTTTTCTGCTCAAATAGATATCTATATATTACTTAAGATTTATTTATTACATGAAATATATTTCTATTTATGAATTGCTTATCTTGTTCTGGTTCACAAGATCAATTGTATTGCATTATATATTATCTTAACTATTTGTATTCCTTTTTTATAACAATAAAAATATTTGAACACAAAAAAAAAAAAAATAATACAGTGAAGAGATAAGATAGCGGAATCAAGTTTTGGAAATCAGAGGAGTGCAAGGTGAGATACTTGCCCAGCTCAGGTACAGTGCATGATGTGCATTTTCTTAAGACACTCAGGATCAGTGAGTGATACCCCATCAGCACCCAACACATTTACCTATTTGATAATTTGATCAAAGGGGAATGCACAGATCTATACACTTTGATCTTCCTAATATCACCAGCCTAAGCTACTTTAACACCTTGGCCCCATTGCCAAACTAGCTGCCCAAGTCTGTGCACATCTTCGCCTGTGGGTGCATGACCTCAACACATTGGCGGGTGTGTTCACCTTCATAGTGTCCCAGAGAGTCCACACATGACCCGTGAAGTTATTCATCACCTCTGTGGACTCAGAGATACTCCTCTCTTGTGACACAGTCGAATGACAGCAGCTCGTTCACTTCGCCACTGCCCAGGGCGACCTATCAGGAGACATGGACAAGCTCCTCCTCAAATTCCCTCGCCTCTTCACTGGTCTGAGTTGCCTCAAAGGTCCTTCAGTCTCACTTCACATTGATCCCTCTAACTACTGATGGCTTTCAGACACTCCAGAGTCCCATTCCACCTCTGCCCAACGGTGGAAGCAGAGCTACAAAAACTGGAGGATGCTGAAGTCATCAAAAAAGTGTCTGGCCCTACCCCATGGGTATCCCTAATGGTCATCACCAGCAAACCCAAGCAGCCAGGCTGTATCTGCATCTGCATAGACATGCCCCTTCCCATCAAAACAATCAAGAGAGATCTCCCCCACAATTGATGACCTTGTTGCCAACATGAATGGCTCTACCTGGTTCTCCAAACTAGACCTGAACTCTGGCTACCACCAACTCAAGTTCCATGAAAAGAAGATTCATCACAACCTTCTCCACATATGTTGGCCTCAGCCGCTGTTGACGGCTTAATTTTAGAATATCATCAGCAGTGGAGGTCTACCAAAATGCAATTCGGAAAGTCCTGACAGGCCTTGAAGGTGTCATCAACTTCAGTTACGACATCCTCATACATGCGCCTACCCTTAACAGCCATCGTTGCCACCTGCAGGCTGCCCTCACGAGGACTGAGTTTGCTGGCCTCATCCTCAACTGTGCCAATTGTCTGTTCTTCCAGCAGGAGATGGTGTTCTTCGGTTATATCTTTTCCAAGGACGGTGTCAAAGTCGATCCCTCAAAATGCATCAACATCAGAGACGTGGCCACTCCCTCCTCTGCAGCGGAAGTCAGGAGCTTCCTCTGACTTGCAACGTACGGCAGGAGGTTCATCCCCAACCTGACAGCACTGGCTGGCCTCCTCACACACCTTACCAAAGCATACACACAATGGGTGTGGGGCCCAGTAGAAGAAGGCGCCTTCCTGATGATCAAGAAAGAGCTCCTCCAAGACACTGTCATGGCCTACTTTCACCTGGCTAAAGAATCAGAGTTGGTGGTCAATGCCAGCCCCATCGGGCTAGGAGCTGTCCTGATGCAGCATGATGGGGTGACTGCTGGGCCCTGTAGCATACACCAGCCGAGCGCTTACGGACACAGAGAAGTGCTATGCACTCATCGAGAAGGAAGCCCTTGCCATCAAATGGGGCTGTCATCACTTCCACCTCGATCTTTATGACCACAGCTTCTGAGTCATCAAAGACCACAAGCCACTGATACCCATGTTCACTGGCACTGTCCAAAATCCACAACCCAGAATCAAACCTGGGCTTTGCAGCTCCAGAAGTATCAGCCAAAGGTAGGATGCATGCTGGGCTGTAACAATCCTGCAGACTACCTCTCCAGGCAACCTCGACTGGAAACAGATGGCTCGTCTCACTCTTCATTCGCGGCAGAAGAGCAGAATTGGCCTGCCCAAAAACCATATCCCTCTTAAACATAGCCGATGCCACCACATTAGACCCAGCCCTCCAAAGGGCGTGGGTGGCCACTACCTCTGGCAGATGTAAAGACTTTGTCCAGGACCTAGAGAGACACTATGACACCACCCAGCGCGACCTAGCCACTCTGTGGAATGCTTGTCATGACCTTAGCACTGCGCCACCAGGGCTCCTCCTGCGCGGCTATCGCATCATCCTGCACTTGCTCTGAGTGACAATTCTGGCTCTGGCTCACACAGGCCACAAAGGCTCCACGAAAACCAAAGCGAGGCTGAGGCGGAAGATATGATTTCCCACTCTGGATGCCAATATCGATGACCTGGTCACACAGTGTCACTGATGCCAAACCAGTAAGCTACTGGACAGACACCTTCCCGTCGCAACCGACACCCATAGTGACGGACCCTGGTGCGACATCAGTGTGGACTTCAGAAGCCTGTTCGATGGCTGGCACATGTTGGTCATCTCCGATGCATATTCATAATTCACATTTGTGGAAGTGGTACAGGCCACATCGTTCGACCACACCAGGAAGTGCCTCGACAAGGTCTTTGCCAAATTTGGGGTCCCAAACACCCAAATGACGACAAGAGGCCCTTGTTTCAGAGTCTGGACTACAAACAATTTATACAGGCCCATGGCCATTGAACACTGGAAAATCACGCCTGCTGCCCTCAAACCAATGGAGAGGTGGAAAGACTGATGCACACAATCAATAAGTCCATTTGTATCGGATGTGCACAACAGGTCAACATTGAGGAAGCCATCCACAAAATTTTAGGGGCCTGCCGATGCACTCCGCACAGCACAACTCACCGGGCATCTGCTGACATCATGTTTGGATGGCCTGTCCGTGACAATGTACCCCATGCGGCAACATGGTCCCAGGAGCCCATTGACGTCATAGCCACACAGTGAAGGAGAGCGAGGAACTATGCCACTGCCAGGCAGGCATGCAAGCCAAGTCGTCGGACATCTGCATTGGAGAATGGGTCCTGGTGTGAGACTGACACCCCGGTGGGAAGTTTCAGCTTACGTTCAAGTCTCGCCCAATACAAGTGTTTGCCCGAAAAGGCACAATGCTGACTGCAAAAAACAACTCAGACTGTGTCACAATAAATGTGTCTGCCTTAATTCAGTTGTGCCAGACTGGTGCCTACATCCCAGACCAAAGGGCCATGTTCATATTGCAGGTGGAAGGAGAAGAAGATCAGGACCCCTAAGGTAGCCACTCCAGTACAACCTGAACCACAGACGGCTGACTCCCCTCGTCCAGGAGGAACCGTACCTGTGGGAATGCCTGAACTGACCACAGTGCCCCCACCAGCCAGGTGTCTCCCATACAACCTGAGGCAAGCTGTCACACGACCAAAAAGGTTTGAGGACCTTGTGTGTGAGGAAGATCAACCACACCATCACTACCCACAACAGATCAAACAATGGTTCCTGGCTGAATGCTGTTCATGACAACTGGACTGTGCAAGTATTTTTCTTGTATATTGAAAGTTTTGGAGGAATGTAGCACAGCGAAAGGCATAATCTCTCTCGCGCCATGATGAAAACCCGCACACATGTCCTGACCACACGTTAGGCATCAGGGCGAGTAAATAAAAGAAGGAGGATCCCGCCCATGTGCTACTTCCACGGAGCACTATTAGCCGAGACTCCGTGTGCTCATTTTCTCCCGCACCCGCGTTACACACGTAGTGAGGCCGCACCTCACCCAACACTACAGTTATCAGGCTACAAGGATCAGCCTTGGCCATGTCAACAAGTCTTATTATCATCACTGCAGCACTGGAGAATAGGTCAGCGATAGTGCATTCCTATATAAATTAATGACAACAGAATAATAGTCCAGACAATGCATCATCAGACGAATAAAAAGGCTATGCGAAAACATTTCTTAAGGGAAAGGTTGGCTGTCACATTTAGAGCAGGCTATCAGAAAAAAAGATCAACATAGCAGTGTTTGTCATATGTGCCAGGGAATCACTTCGCTTGCAACAACTCAATCCCCCAAGAAGCACCAACCTGCAAAATCACACCATAAGACAAAACTCTGTCCATACGCACACAATCACAGAGGTGTACAAAGGCTGTCATCAGCCCTAATTCCCAAGAATCAAGTTTCACTATTGTAAGGTGCTTTGTTTTCTCTATGTATTGTGTGTCTATTTTTTCATTTAAAAAACAAAAAACTCTGGTGAATGTTGAAGAATGACTAACTGGCCAGTAATTTTGCTCTAAACTTCATAAGATGTACAGGTGATTGTAGGTGCAATCAAGAAAAGAGTAGTTGCCTGTCCTAGTCATTGTAGTTATTACACAGAATTTGCTCAAAATATGCCTGCCAATTCACATGGTGCTATCATCTTGTATCGCATATTATCTATTCCCTTCACATGGGCACTCGGTAAAGAGAAGAGCAAATAACACATGTGTTGGGTCTTAGCGTAAGGGTATGTTGAATGTAGGAAGGAATGTAGCGTGTCAAGGTTTTCTGTAGGGTGGAAAGTAGAATGAAATGTTTTGAATGCTGGGTCAGTTCAGTAAACTTACTACTAAACCATTCATGCATGCCTTCCTGAAACCGGCACTCTGCATTCGCGACGAGTGAAGAAACAGAACACGACGTTACAGCCGGAAGGGTGGCGTTGGGGACGCTGAGGACCCTGGAGAGCGCATTCCACATTCATCTGCTTCGTCGCTGACAGTATACGTATAAGCAACAGGAGTAAACCCATAGACCTAGTTGAGATCTGGGTGAAATAGCACATCCCGGGTACTTCTAGACAGACTCGAAAAACACAAAAAGAAACAAATTAGAACCAACCTCCATGCGCGCATGCTAACTGAATATCTAAAATCAAACATTATTCCACTCGGTCTCCAAATCCGCAATACACAGCCATCTTCACCGAGACCCCAAGTTCTGCACAGGATTCAGCCATCTAGCCACAACTTGCTCATGCCATTGGATGGTGTTAGGCATTGACACGGCCATTGAACATAGTCGCAGGAAGTTGGAAGAGATTGCAGAACTTGAACATTTCATCCTGGAAGACAGCACATTACCAGATGCAAAAAACCTCCTAGATAAAATTAACACCACCATTGCCACTTTCAACTCCTTTGAACTCAACAAAAAGATCAATAAAATACAAAAAAATATAAAGAACTACGACAAAGAGAAGACCTACCCCTACCTACGGGACGAGTTCTACAACACTCCGTACCATCCACCCAGAACTCGCAACTGGGGCAGGTTCCGTAATAACCAGACTATCACCTTCTCTGACTCCTCGAACACCTCTATAGAAGACTCAGACCCAGGTGAAGGTAGCAGTACTACCAGGAATCCAAACAGACCACCACCACTTCTGCCACCCCATTTTTTAGAGGGCAACCGCGGACGCGGACGAAGCAGAACCCGAACCAACTACCAGTACCAATACTCCAGCGAACGCAAAACACGAAGAAAATTCTACCAATGGGGCCCCCCACAGTAAATAACTCTCTCGTAATCGTGGATCCAACAGAGCCTACAATATCGTCCACCTCTACAAGCCTCACGAATCCTGACCAGCAATTGATCCCTATATTCAACCTGTCCAAACACGCCTTATCCTCACAGGAAACTTCCCTCTTGAACAAAGGCCTGAATTTCGTTCCCACTGTACAGAGCAACTTTTTTGACCTCCAAGAAAATCTCCTCCAGTTTTTCAGGCACATCCGCCTGCGATACTTCTTTTTCGACAGACCACTTTCCAACCTAGAACTCTCTTCCACCTGCCCTCTACCTTTAACCCCCCCTCCACCTCCATGCCCGCTGAAATACTCTTGTTTAAACGCGTAGTACTTCAAGAAGTTGCGACCCTCAAGAACCAGTTTGAATACATTCCGTACAATCTACCCTTCTCCGAGAAGCAAGCATTGTTGAACCTCAAGAAAAATCCCAACCTGATTACCAAACCAGCCGATAAGGGAGGGAGGATTGTAGTCATGGACATTGACAAATACGATCTGGAAATCAAGAGACAACTATCCAACGGTTGTCACTATCGTCCACTATCCAAGGACCCTCTACTAGACATTAAAATAAAAATCCAAACCGTGACTAACCTTGCCAGGACATTAAACATCATTTCACAGAAAGAAATCCTATTTCTGAACAACCAACATCCCCACACGCCGGTAGTCTATGTCCTACCCAAAATACACAAGGACACCATAAACCCACCCGGACGCCCCATCGTCTCCGGTTGTGGTTCCATTCTAGAACCCCTTGAAAAATACATTGACGTAGCTATCAAAGACTTTGTACCACTGACGGACACCTTCGTGCGCGATAGCATGGACCTCATAAATACCATTGAGGACAAACCTTTCGACACCAACACTGAACTCATGGCGGGACTTGATATTGAGTCCCTTTATACCAACAACCCCCATGATGAAGGCTTACGTGTCATCCAGAATCTCCTAGAAACCAGGCCCAAACCCACTTTAACACCCACAGAATTCATCATGGATCTACTTAGAATTGCCCTTGAGAACAATTATTTCCTATACCAAGACACCTTCTACCTCCAGATCAAGGGTGTCTCTATGGAAGCCTGCTTTGCCCCCAACTTCGTGATTCTATTTGTACATAACCTTGAAAAAACTCACATTCTGACACCCCACAACCCCTTTCTCGACCGCATACTTTTGTAGCGGAGGTACATAGACGATATCCTCCTACTATGGAAAGGCACCACGGATACCCTAGATGCCTTTTTGATTTGGTTCAACCAATCTCAACCACACTTGAGATTTACTTCTGATTGCAGATCTAATGATCTCCCATTCCTTGACCTCACTCTTCATGCCGAAGATGGCAAATTTGGCACTGCCCTCTATAGAAAACCCACGGAACGCAACACCCTTCTGCACTACTCCAGTTACCATCCCCGTGGCCTCTGTTGCGGCCTCCCCTACGGACAATTCCTCCGTATCAGAAGAAATTGCAAATGGCGAAAAGATTACTTACGTAAAGCAGCCATTTTGACCAACAAACTTCTTCAAAGGGGCTACCCATCCCGCTTCATTTCCCGAGCACGCAAGAGGGCGTGGTACTGCCACCGAGAGCATCTTCTCACCCCCAAGAACAGACACGAAAATACACGGATCCCCTTTGTCACCACATTCAGTCCCTCCAGTAACAAAGTCATCAAGATCATCAAGAGAAATTGGCCAATCCTCCGTCCCCATGAACCCTTCCAACAACCACCCCTGTTTTCCTATAAAAGAGGTGACAACCCATGCAATCACCTGGTACATGCCATCACATGGCCCACCAAACCTAACAACCCGGACTCTATCACATCATCATGGGGTCTTCCACCAGTCATTGGACACTACAAGTGCCCAACTTGTGTTGTCTGCTGCCTCACAGTGAATACCAAAGAATTTGTGACCAACAACATGACCTACAAACTAAAGACTTTCACTAACTGCTGATCCTCCAACGTCATCTACGCCATACATTGTCCATGCAATCTTGTCTATATCGGCCAAACAACACAAATGGTGAAACAATGTATAATCCAACACAAAAGTCGCATCCACTGCAAGGTCATGAGTGCCCCCCCAATGGCCCATTATATGGGCAAACAACACAGTGAATTGGATATGATGTGGCAGGTCATAGACCAACCAACACTACCGACCAGAGGCAGCAATAAACAGCTCTTGCTCAACAGGAGTGAATGCAAATGGATCACACGATGCAACTCTGTGAACCAGTGGTTGAACATCATTGATAAACGGAATAACACCATACAGTTGTAACTTTCCATCCCTTTCATCAAGATCCCTACACGCGGACACACCACCCAACCTGGCCCTCTGGTCAGGCACCTAATTTCCTGTCCCAGCCTTTCATTTATGTTCACCTAAATACCAACCAGTTCTTAAAAGCCATGTATCTTTTCTTTCAAATCGCTCATTACATGTCATTTTCTTCATGCAGATGAATCACTGCAATCTAATACACATTTGTGTTGATCTATATGTTGATTTATTATCCACTTTTCCCCAATAGCAATTCATGGGTGCATCTGAACTGTGAAACAAAGGGGGGGACTAGGGGCCAGTTAGTAGGTCCAGCATACAGGCCCAAGGAAACCAAAACAAGAAGAGGTATGCTGTTCCTAAAGAGTCCTACAGGTCAATAATAATAATAATAATAATAATAATATGTAGCTTATAGAGCGCACGGCTACCCCCTACGGGAGTGTCCCGGCGGTTTCTGAACTGGGGTGGTGTGGTGAAGCAAAATAACGATGGATTAAACCCAGATCTGTGACTGGGGGTGAATGTTTGCCAATGTGCAGCATTCCGTCCATCATCTTGTGTGTTTTGCATTTTGCCCTAAGTGGGAAGGGTATGCCCAGACGTGGGTCCCGTGCTCACTACGCCACTGGAGTCAAGCTATCCTGGCTGATGAAGGCTGATAGCCTGAAACCGGTCCTAGGATGCTTGATTCCGGTCCAGGGAAGACATGGCTTGGCAGTTCGGTCTGGACTGTTCCCATGAGGCACAGGGTCAAGACTGATTTGCATATGGCTATGTCTGAACTGGGGTGGTGTGGTGAAGCAAAATAACGATGGATTAAACCCAGATCTGTGACTGGGGGTGAATGTTTGCCAATGTGCAGCATTCCGTCCATCATCTTGTGTGTTTTGCATTTTGCCCTAAGTGGGAAGGGTATGCCCAGACGTGGGTCCCGTGCTCACTACGCCACTGGAGTCAAGCTATCCTGGCTGATGAAGGCTGATAGCCTGAAACCGGTCCTAGGATGCTTGATTCCGGTCCAGGGAAGACATGGCTTGGCAGTTCGGTCTGGACTGTTCCCATGAGGCACAGGGTCAAGACTGATTTGCATATGGCTATGTCTGAACTGGGGTGGTGTGGTGAAGCAAAATAACGATGGATTAAACCCAGATCTGTGACTGGGGGTGAATGTTTGCCAATGTGCAGCATTCCGTCCATCATCTTGTGTGTTTTGCATTTTGCCCTAAGTGGGAAGGGTATGCCCAGACGTGGGTCCCGTGCTCACTACGCCACTGGAGTCAAGCTATCCTGGCTGATGAAGGCTGATAGCCTGAAACCGGTCCTAGGATGCTTGATTCCGGTCCAGGGAAGACATGGCTTGGCAGTTCGGTCTGGACTGTTCCCATGAGGCACAGGGTCAAGACTGATTTGCATATGGCTATGTCTGAACTGGGGTGGTGTGGTGAAGCAAAATAACGATGGATTAAACCCAGATCTGTGACTGGGGGTGAATGTTTGCCAATGTGCAGCATTCCGTCCATCATCTTGTGTGTTTTACCTAATTTCCTGTCCCAGCCTTTCATTTATGTTCACCTAAATACCAACCAGTTCTTAAAAGCCATGTATCTTTTCTTTCAAATCGCTCATTACATGTCATTTTCTTCATGCAGATGAATCACTGCAATCTAATACACATTTGTGTTGATCTATATGTTGATTTATTATCCACTTGTCCCCAATAGCAATTCATGGGTGCATCTGAACTGTGAAACAAAGGGGGGGACTAGGGGCCAGTTAGTAGGTCCAGCATACAGGCCCAAGGAAACCAAAACAAGAAGAGGTATGCTGTTCCTAAAGAGTCCTACAGGTCAATAATAATAATAATAATAATAATAATAATAATAATATGTAGCTTATAGAGCGCACGGCTACCCCCTACGGGAGTGTCCCGGCGCTAATAGTGGAGATAGGAGGAGTAGGAGGTCGGCACAGTGGGGCCCATGTGAATCTACGGGAGACTAAAGAGCCATGTCTTTAGTAGCTTACGGAAGCTAGGCTCCGAAGAGGCCTTTCTGATATGTATGGGTAGGGCATTCCAGAGAACCGTTGTTTTGACAGAAAATGAGCGTCCTCCCATTCTGGCTTTGGCAAAGCGAGGGGTAACGAGAAGTTCTAGGTGATTAGACCTTAGATTTCTTGTATGGTGTGATTTATAGATTCTTTTTCTTAGATAATGGGGGCCAGTACCATTTATTGCTCTGTAAGCAAGGGTAAGTGCCTTGAATTCTGTTTGTTTTCTTACCGTAGTAGATGTGGTGAGATGTGATGTCTTAAAGGGACATTTCTTATGAGTCTTGCAGCTGCATTCTGTATTGTCTGCAGCTTTCTGAGCAGATAGGCTGGTAGGCCCAGATATAGACTGTTGGCATAGTCTAATTGCCATGTTACCAATGCGTGGACAATAGTTTTTCTGCAGTCCATTGGTAGGAGGTGGAGGAATTTCCGAAGTGCCTTTAGTTTCCAAAAGCATGTAGAGGAGACATGTCTTATCTGGGTTTTGCACGACAGTGTATTGTCGAATTAAAATCCCAAATTCCTTGCCGATGAGACAGGGCATGGGGGGGGATTGAGCTTTGGAGGCCACCAAAGTTCAGGTCGGGGGCGATGGTTGATTAAAAAACAATACTTCTGTTTTATCGGCGTTAAGCCGCAAGCAGTTTGTAGTCATCCAGGTGGAGATATCTGTCAGACAGTGCTTGAATTTAGTAAAAGCTGCATCTGAATGGTCTTTAAAGGAAAACATTAGCTGTGTGTCATCAGCATATGAGATGACACTAACGTCGTGTTGCTCAATGAGTGGGGCCAGGGGTGCAAGGTAAATATTAAAAAGGGTGGGGCTAAGGGCCGAGCCCTGTGGGACTCCACAAATCAGAGGGCGGGGCGACGAGACGTGCGGTTGCAGTCTTATTCTTTGGACTCGTCCCTCAAGAAAGGAGTTAAACCAGGCTAATATAGTCCCAGTAATTCATAGTTGCCTGAGCCTATCGAGGAGAATCTTGTGGGACACCGTATCGAATACTGCCGACAGGTCGAGCAGCACCAGCATTGCGCAGCAACCTTTGTCCAAGGTTTCTCGGATAGTTTCAGCTACTTCTAGCAGCGCTGTGTCGGTGCTGTAACCAGCTCTGAATCCAGACTGCGTATCGTGCAACAATGTGTGTAAAGAGAGCACAGAAGTGCTAATGAAGGTCGGAGAAAATCTTTTCTCCTTTCAGAAAAAGACCCTCACACACCCAGCCAGCTAGGTGTCATGCTTCATCACTGGGTCTGCTCCTTATCGGGTCGGCGCTGCAATACCCGATCAGCGCCCGTGATGGGGCCTTCTTGGCGGAGAGCTTTTTTCTTAGCCGTTGGGTGCGGTGCGTGTAAGGGCCCTCGTGAGTGTAGATGTGTGAATGTGGAATGTGTGAAATATAAAACAGGAATTAGTGATCCACCCAAAATATTTTAATGACTGTGGTCACTATCCTGATTAAAACCAAAAAAGGGGGCGCGCGCACCTGCTCTAAGGTTGCAGGGTTGTGCGCTAAAGCTCAGGCCAACATGTTTCTTGCCTAGTGTCAGTTAGACGGCAATTCTTCAGGACCTATTCTTGATCATTCTACCCTTTTTGGTGGTGGTCTGATAATTCAACAATTTAGTGACCACCCATACAGCACCCTAAAAAGTGGTACCTGTCGATCAACAACAATGCCTGTAGGAGAGAAGAATCATAGAGGTTAGTGCATCGTTCTACTATGGTCTGCAGTTTAACCTTAATGCAAAAGTCCGTAATATGACCATGCTATTGTGGCACTGCAAAACAAACTTGTGAAATAAGCATGCTTCACATGAGGGTGTATGTGATCATGCATTCGGCGATTATAGGAAAAGTTAAAAACAGATGTAGCAGAAAAAATTACAAAGCACACTACATCACTCACCCAGATTAGGTCAGCTCTATGTATCAACGTGTCGCAGCAGGTGTAGACACTGCAAGGTTCAGTGTCCAAATGTTTGTAGAGATTAAAAAAGGGGGGGAAGGTAACATAGGTATGAATGTTTGAGCTAAACTATTGACAGTAGTTCAGTGTTGATTAATCAAGAAAGAAGGGTAACAGTTTCCAACATGGGACCCGCGAGGCGTCTGTCACCATGTATTACCAATTGTTATCACTCTGATGACATCGCATTCCATTAACGTAGGTGGCAGGCAGTAGAACGGTGGTGTGCCATGCAGCGCGCTCCCAGCAACCACTCAGTGTACACAAGTGATCTAGAGTGGAACGCTGTTGCGCACCGCCGGCACCCCCCGGTATCGCTACCATCCATCCAAAGTTAGGAAACGACACACTAGAAGTTGGCGCGGTTAAGAGTGAGCCCGTCAGCCAGGGAGCTGAGCTGTGTTGTGTCACCTGTACCTCCTATGTTTATTAGTAGCGTTTGAACTGCCTCGGGGGGTCATCTCACAAGCGGGACCCACGACGAGTCGTCGGTAGGTGCGGAACACAATACGCTAGTCTGGCCAGGTAATCACTAAAAGCCTGGCGTCAAAGTCCATGTTAGTCCTTCGAGTTATAAAGCAAGGGTCCCGCACTCCAAAGTCTGTGCCCAACCCCTTGATACTCACGTTTTCCGATCCGTCCTATTATGGTCGACCTACCCCTCACTCTGCCGGACCCGGGTGGTGTCACTTCTCTACCGTGTTCGAAGGATATACTCCGGTCCGACAGCGGTGGGGGCGGGACTTCCGGTACCGAGGTCGGGGCAAAGACTAGTGCGTCAACAACCACTTCCGGGCGCCATGTTGGAATACCCATTGTGTGTGTCAGAACAGAACTCCTCACTTAAATCATAGCGGGCCAGTTTAAAATGGTCAAGACGTGGTGTTGTAACTTAATTCATATAAAGGAGGAGCAACATAGTCTCACGTTCATGAGATATGCATTGTTAATCAAAAACTGATTCACTATAGGTGTATGACAAATTCACATATTGTCCTCCTTGTAATGACCAAGTCCCTTTTCTAATGTGCGGATGTAGGGATCTTTAATCACCAAGGTGTCGGCGAGGTCGCTGTAGGATAAATAGATCACCAAGTATTCAAGGTCTTGGAGGTGACACTCAGAGGGGGTGTGCACCACTGTTCATAATTGGTCACATCAGGTAGTTTTGCCCCTCTCAGTGAAGTGTCATAAGGAGTGCTACTGAAGGTTTACGGTGTAGCTATTATTGATGATGCTCAGGCTAGGGCATGGCAGTGCTAGTCTTAATCAAGATATACAGTACGGGAGAATGAAGTAGAGAAGGTACATCAATGATGTATTATGTCAGCAAACTCCATGGGATGTCTTCATTTAATCCCTCTTTGACTGAGGACAACCTCAGTACCCACCTCTGTTCTATGCGGAACAAGGTATTTTTGTGCATACTGGGTTGAGCTTCCAGGACCACCGAGCGAAACGAGTCAGGTGAGTGTTTGTGATGTTCAAAGTGGGTTGTCATCTTGGTGTTGGTTTTATGACACCTGAAGTTGCTCCTGTGTTCTGTAATCC
The DNA here is from genome assembly GCA_963921515.1 of Calotriton arnoldi. Taxonomy (NCBI): domain Eukaryota; kingdom Metazoa; phylum Chordata; class Amphibia; order Caudata; family Salamandridae; genus Calotriton; species Calotriton arnoldi. The sequence goes on from CAWUFW010007184.1 coordinate 104,440, forward strand.
GGGTTTTCACCGGTCTAGTCGTCATCCCTACATAAAGGAGTCTGCATGGACAGGTCAATGCATAGATACAGTTGTTGGTGTTGCAATTGGTGTGTCTCATCAGGACCCATTTGACCCCATTCGTGAATGTTATTTCTTTTGTGGTCTTGGTAAGAGGGCAAACCGAACATGACCCACACGGGTAGTGTCCCACTACGGGAGGTAAATCCCATAGTCCCCTTTGCACATTGGTTTTCTGGGGGCTTGGTCGTGTATGTATGAGCATGTCTTTCAGACTTCTTGTGTGTTTAAACGCGAATCTCGGTACAGGGAGGTCAAGTGCTCCAGTGTTCAAAATACCCCAGTGTTTCTTGATGATACCCCTCACTCAGTTCGAGTCAGGAGTGAAGGTGGTCACACAGGTAATTGTGGTATCAGGGTCTTTTTGTCTGCTCTCTAGCAAACTTTCCCGGTTGTTGTTTCTGGCTCTTTTGCGAGAGAGTGATACAGTGTGCTGAGGATAATCCCTCTGTCGCAGGTCTTTAGCCAATGTGTCAGATTCCTTCAGGTAGTCAGTCAATGAACTACAGTTCCTTCTTATACGAAGGAATTGACAGAAAGGTAGGTTCTGTTTAAGGGCTCTAGGATGGTGACTGCTAAATAGAAGCAAACTGTTTTTGTCAGTTGGTTTGCGATAGATTGTGGTAGTGATGCAGCCATCCCCCAGCTTTACCAACAGGTTGAGGAAAGGTACACTGGTTTCAGAGATGGTGCTAGTGAATTTCAGAAAGGGGTTTAGAGTATTGATCCAAATACAAAATTCATCGCATGTTCTGCGGTCCCCTTTCCATAGGACCAAAATGTCGTCGATGAACCTTTTCCATACAAGCACGTTCGCCAGATATGGATTGTTGTGATGGTGAATCTCCCTCTCCTCAAACGCTTCCATGTACATGCATGCCAGGCTCGGTGCAAACGTGCTGCCCATCGAGGTGCCCTGTGTTTGATGGTATAGTTGTTTGTTATATTCAAAGGAATTTTCTGTAAGTGCCAGGGTGGCACACTCTAGTATGAATGCTACCGGAGTCGGGGAGGTCCAGTTCTCACGGCTGAGTGCGTCCTCTACCACCTCTAAAGTAGCTCTTTGAGGGATATTGGTGTAGAGGGCCTCAACATCCAGGGTCAGCAAAAAATTGATTTCCTCTGGGTGCTGGACCCCCTCAAGTAGTTGTAGGACATCGGTAGTATCTATTGTGAGAAGTTGGCCTGGTATATGCTGTCCACTAATTATAGTGGGCACCTTGCACCAGTCCAAACAACCCCTTATTGGAGATAGGTTAAAGACAACCTTTATTGAAAGCTATCCTAGTGGTAGCTATGGAGAGCAGCCTTCAGGCTAAGTCTTGAAGGAATGTAAAGCAGCTTGTTTTACCAGTCTATAATCTCTTGAGTGACCAAATGAAAGAGGACCACACCAGGTATATATTCAAAATATATGTATTTATTGCTAAACACACCCCTCTAGTCTCTTTATGAGGCTAGAGTTCGAAGTACATAAGTTATAAGTTAGTTATCAACAGTAATAGCACAAATACACGTTTGAGCCCTAGGGGCGTACCAAACCATATACCAATAAAGTGGTATAAGAACCACGACTGAGCTAGTGAGCTAGACACAAGGCCTAGAGCCTGTAGAAGTGCTTGGACCACAAGGAACCACCCAAGGTAGTGACACAGGGGACCCACGGGGGACGCGTGCAGTGTGAGAACACAGCCGCGAATCGCCGTTGACTTCTATGGGGAAAGTCGCGGTTGGAATTTTAAAGAAAAGGGAAACTTAGAGGAGGACTTGGAGCAAACCCCTTTAGAACTGGGTTGTTCTAGAGTCTATACCCACGGGAGCACCGGAGTACTCGAGTTACCTCACCCAGGGAAGCCTGGTGCATAGGTGTCTTTCGGGGTCGGGTTTCGTCATCGTTTTCAATGGCGATCTGCTGCAAGGTGCTGCTGGCGGCCAAGTCGAAAGTGTTCGGGTGGATCCAAAGGTGGATCGAAGATCTGAAGAACCTGAAAACAGAGGGGACAGAGTCTGGGTCACTAGCCAGTGACCAGGAAGGCGATGAGCGGATGCCCACCGATGTCGAGTGCTTCAGGTAGGTTGACGGTCGTCTTGACTCTTCAGCCACGAGGTCCAGCAGGTGTTGACGATGACCAGGAGTTGGATTCGAGCTGTCGATTACTGAGGTGTCGGCGACCGGATTGGACCCAACAAGCCTTGGCAACGGCAAGTCTCGTGGAAATAGAAGAAGGACGGTGGTGCAGACCAGCAAGGTCTGAGGGACTCACCCAGCGAGGGTAAGTCAGGGCACGCCTGGAGCAACCTGGGAAGCCCAAGCAGAAGAAGATTGGCCTTCGGGAGGGCCTACTAGCCAACGGACTCGCGACCACGAAGGAGCCTCAAGTGGATGCACTTAGAGCTGGCTCACGGGACACTCGTGGAGTGGAGGCCAGTGATCTTCAGTGCAGTCAGTGCTGGAGGCGGGGGCTACTCGGAGCCCAAAGCACAACTTCGTGGAAGACCAGGAAGAGGATGCACTTGCAAATGTGCTCGGTGTCCAGGGGTCACGGTTCCACGTTACCCACAACAGCTATGGGCCTCAGCTTTGCTGGGGACTCAGGGCAGCCTCGGGGAAGTCTGGAAATCCACCTCTGGTGATGCAAAGACTTCGGCGTCCGGCGGGAGCTTCAGCGATGCAGACCGGACAATTGCTTCATTGGTGCCTGCCAAGCAGGGGAGTCACTCCTTGACCCCAAGGGAGATTCTTCAGTCCTCTAATCTTAAAGTAGAGCGTCGAAGGTCCAGGATTCTGTATCAGAGTTTCGTCCAGGTAAATCTAAAGTCCTAAGGACTGGGGTCCCATACTTATACTAAGTTAGGGGTTGGACATACTCTGGGGACCCACCTATGGGAGGGTCAGGGAAGAGGGGTGGTTACACCCATTCCCTTTGTCCAGTTTCGTGCCAGAGCAGGGGCTGGAAGCCCCTGAACCAGTTTGAACTGGGGTATGCACAGGGACACCAAGTGTGCCCCCAGTGCAGGACTTCAAAGCACCCGAGAGTGCTCCCGCCCAGCCCCAATACACATTATCCTGTCTGGGGAGGTGGTTACACCTCCCTGGGACAGGAAACCTATTGTCCAGGCCTCCCCTGCCGGAGTTTCAGTCAGCAGCAGGAGGCCAGACCCGTGTCTGTGGCAGCGGCATCCATTTTGTGATGCCAGGGCTTGGAAAGAAGTTACCGGGCAGGCCGGTGTGTACATGTCTCTCCCTCTAGAAGGGTGGAATGCTACCCCCACCGCCAGAACTGGTGGGGGGGTAGTATTCCAAGATGTTTGACACCAAACACAACATGTTTCCGTGCAGCCATCCCAAAGTTAGCATTTAAAGCGAGGTTATAATGCGCTTAAGAGTATATGGTCAGGCTGCACTACAAACAGCATCAGAGAAGGGTCTCCGAATGCTGCAGAGGGGCTCTGCTCATGCAGGTGCCCCCTCTCACATAGGAACCAAGCACTCTGCCTTCAGGATTGACAAGGCCTGCCATAGGAGTGACTTATAGGTTTATATGTGTGTAGGTATGTAGTGATATAGGTAACCTATATCACAGTAAGGGGTGCATGCACCACCTTACCCAGGCTGCAGTAGCAGACCTGTGGTGTCCTTTTGGCTGGCCTTCCAGGGGTGGCACAATACATGCTTCAGCCCCTGGCAGGCCTCTGAGGTACCTATGCCCTGGGTACATAGTATACCATATACTAGGGACTTACAAGGGCACTCCAGATTCCAATCAGAGATGTGCCTAAGGCACATGGAAACCATTTTAGAGAGGAAGCAGCTAGGCTGGGGTTCTGATTAGCAGGGCCCCAGCCAGACTAAAGTCGAAAAACAGTGACGCATCAGCAAAAAGTGGGGGTACCCATGTGAAGCAGATCCTACTCTCCTACACAACCCCCCCCCCCCAAACGTAGGGACATTAAACTAACCTTGCCCAGTTCAGTCTTCATGTTCTAAGTGGAAGTACCTAGAGAGTCCATCTGCATTGGCATGGTTACTCCCAGGCCTATGTTCCACTGTGAAGTCCATCCCCTGTAGGGAAATGGACCACCTAAGCAGTTTGGGGTTTTCACCCTTCATTTGTTTTAGCCATAAGAGGGGCTTATGGTCTGTTTGAACAAGGAAGTGAGTACCAAACAAGTATGGCCTCAACTTCTTCAGAGCCCAGACCACAGCAAAGGCCTCCCTCTCAATGGCTGACCAACGTTTCTCTCTAGGGGTCAGCCTTCTGCTAATAAAAGCTACTGGCTGATCCTGACCTTCATCATTCAATTGTGACAGTACAGCCCCTACCCCCAATTCAGATGCATCTGTTTGGACAATGAACTTCTTGGAGTAATCAGGACTCTGTAGAATGGGAGCAGTGCACATTGCCTGCTTTAGGTCATCAAATGCCTTTTGACAGCTAACTGTCCACTGAACCTTTTTGGGCATTTTCTTGGAAGTTAAGTCATTCAGGGGTGTCACTATTGATCCATACCCCTTGACAAATCTCCTATAGTACCCAGTCAGGCCTAAAAAGGCTCTGACCTGAGTCTGGGTAGTTGGAGCAGTCCAGTCCATGATGGTCTGGATCTTGCTCTGCAGTGGTTGAACCTGGCCTCCACCCACAAGGTGGCCCAGGTACACAACCTGACTCTGCCCTATCTGGCACTTGGTGGCCTTGATAGTCAAGCCTGCTTTCTGCAGGGCCTGCAAAACATTTCTGAGGTGGACCAGGTGATCCTCCCAGGTGGAGCTAAAGACAGCAATATCATCTAGATATGCTGCACTATAGGCTTCCAGACCTGCAAGGACTGTATTCACCAACCTCTGAAAAGTGGCAGGTGCATTCTTCAGACCAAAGGGCATCACCACAAATTGATAATGCCCACTAGGGGTTGAGAATGCTGTCTTTGGCTTTGCATCATCAGCTAGTCTGATCTGCCAGTAGCCAGCTGTCAGGTCAAATGTGCTTAGATACTTGGCTGAGGCCAAAGTGTCTATTAGCTCATCTGCCCTAGGTATTGGATGGGCATCAGTCCTAGTGACTGCATTGAGACCCCTGTAGTCCACACAAAACCTCATCTCTCTTTTCCCACCATTGGTGTGAGGTTTTGGCACAAGGACCACTGGACTAGCCCAAGGGCTATCTGAGGGTTCAATAACTCCCAAACCCAACATCTTCTGGACTTCTGTCCTGATACAGTCCCTGACATGGTCAGGTTGCCTATAAATCTTATTTTTAATAGGCAGACTGTCCCCAGTGTCCACTTTATGAGTGCACCAGGTGGTCTGACTGGGTGTCAGTGAGAATATGTGCCTGAACTGATTGAGCACCTGTCTGCAATCAGTTTGCTGCTGGGCAGTGAGGCTGCCTGCCAAGGCTACACCATCCACTGACCCATCATCAGGGTTCTGTGAGAGCAGGTCAGGGAGTGGGTCACTCTCTTCCTCCTGATCCTCATCAGTAGCCATGAGCAAGCCCATGTCTGCCCTGTCCACATATGGTTTTAATCTGTTGACATGGAGAACCCTGTGGGGACTCCTGGGTGTTCCTAGGTCTACTAAGTAGGTAACCTCACCCTTCTGTTCAACAATGGTATGGGGTCCACTCCATTTGTCTTGGAGAGCTGCTGGGGCCACTGGCTCCAACACCCACACCTTCTGTCCTGGCTGGTAAACAGTCAGTACAGCCTTTGGTCATGCCAGGCTTTTTGAAGTTCCTGGCTAGCCTCAAGGTTTTTAGTTGCCTTTTTCATGTACTCAGCCATCCTGGAGCGGAGACCAAGTACATAGTCCACTATGTCTTGCTTTGGGGGCTTGAGAGGTAACTCCCATCCTTCCTTCACCAAGCACAATGGACCCCTGACAGGGTGAGCAAACAAAAGTTCAAAAGGGCTGTAGCCAACCCCCTTTTGAGGCACCTCCCTGTATGCAAATAAAAGGCAGGGCAAGAGTATGTCCCATCTTCGCCTAAGCTTCTCTGGGAGCCCTTTAATCATGCCCTTCAGGGTTTTGTTGAATCTCTCAAGTAAACCATTGCATTGTGGGTGATAGGGTGTGGTGAACTTGTAAGTCACTCCACACTCCTTCCAAATTGCTTTCAAGTATCCAGACATAAAGTTAGCACCCCTGTCTGATACAACCTCCTTAGGGAAGCCCACTCTTGAGAAAATCCCCAGGAGGGCTCTTGCCACCACAGGTGCTGTAGTGGTCCTAAGGGGAATAGCCTCTGGGTACCTGGTGGCATGATCCACTACCACCAGGATAAACATGTGCCCAGATGCTGTTTGTGGATCCATGGGACCAACAATGTCAATCCCCACCCTTTCAAAGGGAACCCCCACCACAGGTAGTGGTATCAGGGGGGGCCTTTGTAGTGCCACCTGCCTTGCCACTGGCCTGGCAGGTTACACAGGAGCGACAAAACTCCTTGGTGTCTTCAGACATGTGGGGCCAGTGAAAGTGAGGGACAATTCTGTCCCAAGTCTTGTTCTGGCCCAGGTGACCTGCTAAGGGAATGCCATGGCCTAGGGTCAATAGGAAGCCCCTGAACTTCAGAGGTATAACCAACCTCCTGGTGGCACCAGGCTTGGGGTCTCTACACTCTGAGTACAAGAGTCCATCATCCCAATACACTGTATGGGGACCACTAGCTTTCCCAGCAGCCTCAGCAGCAGCTTGCTGTCTGAGGGGTTCAAGAGAGGGCAGCTCTGCTGCTCCTGGCTCAGATCTGCCCTGGAAGGGCCCCTGTCCCCAAGAACTCAACCTGGTCAGGTTCAAGCTCCTCTGGGACAGTTCCTTCCTCAGGACTGAGATCATCCCCCTCAAGAGACTGATCTTCCTTCTGAGCCAAGGGGGAAGGCACCGCCTTTACCCTACTACTCCTCTTCTTGGAGGGCACTTGGTCCATTATTCCAGAATCCAAGGCCTGTTCAGTGTTAGACATTTTGGCTTGTGACCTGGTCACAGCAAACACATCTGCAGGGATGCCCAGCATTTCTGCATGGGTCCTGAGCTCCACTTCTGCCCAAGCTGAAGTTTCTAGATCATTGCCAAGCAAGCATTCAACTGGTAGGTCTGCACTTACCACAACCTTCTTAAGGTCAGTTACCCCTCCCCAGGAGAAGTTAACAACTGCCAGAGTATGGTCTGTTCTGACATTGCTAGCATTGGTCACTTGGTACATTTCACCAAGTATAATCTGCCCAGGATCCACAAGGTCTTGTGTCACCATGGTGACACTTGCCCCTGTGTCCCTAAATGCCAAAGCCTCTTTTCCATTGATTAAGGGCTGTTGCCTGTACTTGCCCAGATTACTGGGACTCACAGAGGAGGTCACATCCATGCCTCCATCACAGACTAGGACAGCCTGAGTGAGTTCTCTGACTAGGTCAGTGCTCATCTCTTTACCCAGGGTCAACCCTACTAAACCCTTGGCTTGGGTAGTCCCACCACCAACTGTAACTGCACTAGGGGGAGCAGGTGCCTTAGGGGCATTGGTGGGGGCTGGAGTAGAGTCTTTGGACTTGGTGCAATCACTGGTCCAGTGGGTCTTTTGCTTACAGACCTTGCACCATGGTTTCTTTTGGCCTTTCCCTTTGTTAGACTGTGAATCCCCACCTGAAGAAGATTTTGGGGGCCTTGTGAAGACTTCTGGTCTTTACCCTTCTCCCCACCCTTAACAGAGTTCTTAGAATCTTGCTTCTTTGGGTCACCACCTTGGTTCTGTACCTTCTGCCTCACCCTGGTTCTGACCCATTTGTCTGCCTTCTTTCAAATTCTTGGGGAGAGGTCAGATCAGAGTCCACCAGGTACTGATGCAACAGCTGATTTTGACAGTTATTAAGAATCTGCTCCCTCATGATAAGATTGTACAATCCTGTGAAGTCACATACCTTACTGCCCCTCAACCAACCTTCCAGAGCCTTAGCAGAACAATCCACATAGTCTACCCAGTCTTGAGTCTGTGCTTTTTGGGTATCTCTGAACTTTAACCTGTATTGTTCAGTTGTTAGGCCAAACCCATCAATCAGAGCACTCTTCAAGACTTTGTAATTGTCAGCATCCTCTTCTCTTACAGTGAGGAGCTTGTCTCTACCTTTGTCTGCAAAGGAGAGCCACAAGATTGCTGCCCACTGCTCCTGAGGGACCCTCTGTACTTTACAGGCCCTCTCTAGTGCAGTTATCCATTTGTGGATGTCATCCCCACTCTGGTAGGGAGGGACAATCTTGCTCAGGTTTCTATGGTCATGTGACCTTTCCCTATCTCTAGGGAAACTGCTGCCACCATGGGAGTCTAGTCCCAACTTTTCTCTCTCTCTATAGAGATCTAGGGACTCCCTGTCTATAGCCAATTGCTGTTTTCTGAGTTCAAGCTGGGCTTGCTCATACTGAATCAGTCTCTTCCTCCTCTCATGAGAGGATTCCCTTCCATGAGAGGAGACAGAGGTCCCTACTGAGGTGTCAGAGTGGTTAGACTCCTGAGAAGGAGATCTAGTCCTTCTGGGCACACTCACAACTCTTCCTGGGGGGCAAAGGGAGGTCATTCTGATCCACCTCCTCCTCCACAGGAGGAATTGGGTTTTCCAGGTCATGGTCATTTTCACCTTCCTGGCCAGTTTCAGAGGGGGGGCCCTGGGTTTCTTCACCCCTGACCCCTTCCTCATTTTCTGCCCCATCCTCTCTGCCTACCCCTTCAGACCCTAGGGGCCTGCTGAGATCATCAGCTAGTAGCACCTCTCTGACTTGTTGGGTGCTGGCACTTTTGCCTGCCTTCAGCTTCCTAGTATTGCACAATGCTCTCAATTCCAAGAATGGGAGATTATCATACTTGGAGGGAAAAAGCCCACTGGCTTCTGGCAAGGACTCACTGGGTCCTGGCTTTGAAGACATTACTAGTGAGGTGTGGTGTATGCACTACCTACTCTAGTGTGGCCTACTAAACTCTCTTGAGTTGTAGAAAGGGTGTGCTATCCCTTAACACACAACTCTAAGTTCAGTAGAACTTACTGTATACTAAGCTTGATTTATATGTACCTTAGGTACCCTTAGTGGTTTTCAGTTGATCAATTCAATTGAGATTATCTGGTAAAGCAATAGCAAGCTGGAATCCCACACGCTGCATACCAATGTGAGAAGTTGGCCTGGTATATGCTGTCCACTAATTATAGTGGGCACCTTGCACCAGTCCAAACAACCCCTTATTGGAGATAGGTTAAAGACAACCTTTATTGAAAGCTATCCTAGTAGTAGCTATGGAGAGCAGCCTTCAGGCTAAGTCTTGAAGGAATGTAAAGCAGCTTGTTTTACCACTCTATAATCTCGAGTGACCAAATGAAAGAGGACCACACCAGGTATATATTCAAAATATATGTATTTATTGCTAAACACACCCCTCTAGTCTCTTTATGAGGCTAGAGTTCGAAGTACATAAGTTATAAGTTAGTTATCAACAGTAATAGCACAAATACACGTTTGAGCCCTAGCGGCGTACCAAACCATATACCAATAAAGTGGTATAAGAACCACGACTGAGCTAGACACAAGGCCTAGAGCCTGTAGAAGTGCTTGGACCACAAGGAACCACCCAAGGTAGTGACACAGGGGACCCACGGGGGACGCGTGCAGTGTGAGAACACAGCCGCGAATCGTCGTTGACTTCTATGGGGAAAGTCGCGGTTGGAATTTTAAAGAAAAGGGACACTTAGAGGAGGACTTGGAGCAAACCCCTTTAGAACTGGGTTGTTCTAAAGTCTATACCCACGTGAGCACCGGAGTACTCGAGTTACCTCACCCAGGGAAGCCGGGTGCATAGGTGTCTTTCGGGGTCGGGTTTCGTCATCGTTTTCAATGGCGATCTGCTGCAAGGTGCTGCTGGCGGCCAAGTCGAAAGTGTTCGGGTGGATCCAAAGGTGGATCGAAGATCTGAAGAACCTGAAAGCAGAGGGGACAGAGTCTGGGTCACTAGCCAGTGACCAGGAAGGCGATGAGCGGATGCCCACCGATGTCAAGTGCTTCAGGTAGGTTGACAGTCGTCTTGACTCTTCAGCCACGAGGTCCAGGAGGCGTCGCCGATGACCAGGAGCTGGATTCGAGCTGTCCCACAACGTCTGTTGATTACTGAGGTGTCAGCGACTGGATTGGACCCAACAAGCCTTGGCAACGGCAAGTCTCGTGGAAATAGAAGAAGGACGGTGGTGAAGATCAGCAAGGTCTGAGAGACTCACCCAGCGAGGGTAAGTCAGGGCACGCCTGGAGCAACTACGGAAATCCAAGCAGAAGAAGATTGGCCTTCGGGAGGGCCTACTAGCCAATGGACTAGCGACCGCAAAGGAGCCTCAAGTGGACGCACTTAGAGCTGGCTCACGGGACACTCGTGGAGTGGAGGCCATTGATCTTCGGTGCAGTCGGTGCTGGAGGCGGGAGCTACTTGGAGTCCAAAGCACAACTTCGTGGAAGACCAGGAAGAGGATGCACTTGCAAATGTGCTCGGTGTCCAGGGGTCACGGTTCCACGTTACCCACGACAGCTACGGGCCTCAGCTTTGCTGGAGACTCAGGGCAGCCTCGGGGAAGTCTGAAAATCCACCTCTGGTGATGCAAAGACTTTGGCGTCCGGCAGGAGCTTCAGTGATGCAGACTGTGCTTCATTGGTGCCTGCCAAGCAGGGGAGTCACTCCTTGATCCCAAGGGAGATTCTTCAGTCCTCTAATCTTAAAGTAGAGCGTCGAAGGTCCAGGATTCTGTATCAGAGTTTCGTCCAGGTAAATCTAAAGTCCTAAGGACTGGGGTCCCATACTTATACTAAGTTAGGGGGTTGGACATACTCTGGGGACCCACCTATGGGAGGGTCAGGGAAGAGGGGTGGTTACATCCATTCCCTTTGTCCAGTTTCGCGCCAGAGCAGGGGCTGGAAGCCCCTGAACCAGTTTGAACTGGGGTATGCACAGGGACACCAATTGTGCCCCCAGTGCAGGACTTCAAAGCACCCGAGAGTGCTCCCGCCCAGCCCCAATACACATTATCCTGTCTGGGGAGGTGGTTACACCTCCCTGGGACAGGAAACCTATTGTCCAGGCCTCCCCTGCCAGAGTTTCAGTCAGCAGCAGGAGGCCAGACCCGTGTCTGTGGCAGCGGCATCCATTTTGTGATGCCAGGGCTTGGAAAGAAGTTACCGGGCAGGCCGGTGTGTACATGTCTCTCCCTCTAGAAGGGTGGAATGCTACCCCGCCGCCAGAACTGGCGGGGGGTAGTATTCCAAGATGTTTGACACCAAACACGACATGTTTCCGTGCAGCCATTCCAAAGTTAGCATTTAACGCGAGGTTATAATGCGCTTAAGAGTATATGGTCAGGCTGCACTACAAACAGCATCAGAGAAGGGTCTCTGAACGCTGCAGAGGGGCTCTGCTCATGCAGGGGCCCCCTTTCACATAGGAACCAAGCACTCTGCCTTCAGGATTGACAAGGCCTGCCATAGGAGTGACTTATAGGTTTATATGTGTGTAGGTATGTAGTGATATAGGTAACCTATATCACAGTAAGGGGTGCATGCACCACCTTACCCAGGCTGCAGTAGCAGACATGTGGTGTCCTTTTGGCTGGCCTTCCAGGGGTGGCACAATACATGCTTCAGCCCCTGGCAGGCCTCTGAGGTACCTATGCCCTGGGTACATAGTATACCATATACTAGGGACTTACAAGGGCACTCCAGATTCCAATCAGAGATGTGCCTAAGGCACATGGAAACCATTTTAGAGAGGAAGCAGCTAGGCTGGGGTTCTGATTAGCAGGGCCCCAGCGAGACTAAAGTCGAAAAACAGTGAAGCATCAGCAAAAAGTGGGGGTACCCATGTGAAGCAGATCCTACTCTCCTACATCTTTCACAAACGAGGGGGTGGCCCTCACTAGGGGTTGGAGAAAGTGATCACAAAATCTCGACAAGGGTTCCATAATGGACCCGATCCCCGAGTCTATTGGCCTACCAGGGACCGGGATCACCCCCTTGTGAATTTTGGGCAGGGTGTAGAAGTAGGGAATCTTAGGGTCTGTGGTAATGAGGAAGTCTGCCTCCTTTTTAGTGATCCAGCCCTCTGACTCAGCTGAGAATACCATTGAGGAGATGGTGGTACTAAGTCGAGGAGTGGGGTCCTCTCTCAATGGAGTATAGTACCTCTGGTTACTCAACTGTCGCTGGCATTCTGTATCATAGTCCACAGTGGACATAATGACCGTCGCCCCACCCTTGTCCGCTTGTTTGATAGTGATGCTAGAGTCATCCGCCAGAGCCCTGACGGCTGATAATTCGCTGGACGAAAGGTTGTGGAACGAGGCAGAGGTAGCGTCCAAATTGAGATCCTTCAGCACCACCTGTTCAAAGGTCAGGACTTCAGGGGGTACCATTCCGCTGTGGGGTGTGAAAGTGGAGGGTTTGTGTAGTCCAGAATCACTCTCCTGGGGTAGAGGTTTATTCTTGGAAGGCTTTTAAACGTACCTTACGGAAAAAACCTTGGATCTCACAGGTGTCGCGAAATTTGTCGACCTTGGGGGTAGGCACAAAGCCTAGCCCCTTCTGTAGTACACCCTCTTCTGTCGGTGTCAGGACCCTTTGGGAGAGATTGATAATCAATTTCTCTTCCCTCTTGTCTGACTCCTCGTTTCTACTGGGCGTGTCGGTTGTTCCTGCCACTGTACTCTTTTTTGGTGCCCTCTTCTGCGCCCTCTTCCTCTGCCCCAGCCTCTGTCTAAAAAAGGGGGTTCATTGATTGGCTGAAAGAAGGGTGGTGGGCCCTGTTGGTACATAGGGTACTGCCAAAATTGGGGTCCCTGGTATGGTGGCATATTGTACGGTTGGTACACGGGGCGTGTGTTGTGTCTCAAGTTCTTACTGTTCCAGCTCCCATTGCTGGAATCACTGTTGGATGATGAGACTCTCCTCAATGGGTTTGAGTTTGAGTTATCATCTGAGGAGTAGCCTCCACCAGGTGCGGTGTAGTCTGTTTTCAAGTAAGGATACACCTTTTCTTTGTCAAACTTCTGTATGTCCTTTTGGAGTTTACCAATCTTCTGTTTCATGAGATATTCTCTATTGTCAGCGATTTCTGCATTGATCTCAGCTAGTTTAGTCTTATATGCAGTCGTTTGGACAGTTACTTTGATAGCTCCCTCTGCAGTTTGTATTCTAATCAAGAGAGCATCTGCTATCCTTTTAGCGGTATTGATGATTAGAATGAGCCAGTCCCAGTGCACTTCCATGCTACTAGGGACCACTCTTTTTTAAAAACCGCGTCCTCCAAAAAGAGACGTGGAAAATTGTTGACAATCAAGCCATTAGGGGCTATATTAGCCCGTAGGTATTCGGTCATCATGGCTCCATGTAAAGTTATCTTCAGCCACTTGCGTTTCAAGGTGGACAGGGAAATCCAGTCATCAGACTGGCTGCCGGTGGCTGAACTGCCATCAGTCCCTAGCAGAGATGGTGTCCTAAGAATATCAGCTGCTACTTCATCGCCAAAGGAGAGTCCCTGGTAAGCCTCCATATTAAGGTAAGGAGGGGCAGGGGTCTGGATGGAGACTCGGTACCGGAAGTCCCGCTCCCACCGCTGTCGGACCGGAGTATATCCTTCGAACACGGTAGAGAAGTGACACCACCCGGGTCCAGCAGAGTAAGGGGTAGGTCGACCGTAATCGGACAGATCGGAAAATGTGAGTATCAAGGGGTTGGGCTCAGACTTTGGAGTGCGGGACCCTTGCTTTATAACTCGAAGGACTAACATGGACTTTGACGCCATGCTTTTAGTGATTACCTGGCCAGACTAGCGTATTGTGTTCCGCCCCTACCTACGTCTCGGCGTGGGTCCCGCTTGTGAGACGACCCCTCCGAGTCAGTTCAACCGCTACTAATAAACATAGGAGGTACAGGTGACACAACACGGCTCAGCTCCCTGGATGACGGGCTCACTCTTAACCGCGCCAACTTCTAGTGTGTCGTTTCCTAACTTTGGATGGATGGTAGCGATACCGGGGGGTGCCGGCGGTGCGCAACAGCGTTCCACTCTAGATCACTTGTGTACACTGAGTGGTTGCTGGGAGCGCGCTGCATGGCACACCACCGTTCTACCGCCTGCCACCTACGTTAATGGAATGCGATGTCATCAGAGTGATAACAATTGGTAATACATGGTGACAGACGCCTCGCGGGTCCCATGTTGGAAACTGTTACCCTTCTTTCTTGATTAATCAGCACTGAACTACTGTCAATAGTTCAGCTCAAACATTCATACCTATGTTACCTTCCCCCCCTCTATTAATCACTACAAACATTAGGACACTGAACCTTGCAGTGTCTACACCTGCCGCGACACGTTGATACATAGAGCTGACCTAATCTCGGTGAGTGATGTAGTGTGCTTTGTAATTTTTTCTGTAACTTCTGTTTTTAACTTTTCCTATAATCGCCGAATGCATGATCACATACACCCTCATGTGAAGCATGCTTATTTCACACGTTTGTTTTGCAGTGCCACAATAGCATGGTCATATTACGGACTTTTGCATTAAGGTAAAACTGAAGACCATAGTAGAACGATGCACTAACCTCTATAATTCTTCTCTCCTACAGGCATTGTTGTTGATCCACAGGTACCACTTTTTAGGGTGCTGTATGGGTGGTCACTAAATTGTTGAATTATCAGACCACCACCAAAAAGTGTAGAATGATCAAGAATAGGTCCTGAAGAATTGCCGTCTAACTGACACTAGGCAAGAAACATGTTGGCCTGAGCTTTAGCGCACAACCCTGCAACCTTAGAGCAGGCGTGCGCGCCCCCTTTTTTGGTTTTAATCAGGATCGTGACCACAGTCATTAAAATATTTTGGGTGGATCACTAATTCCTGTTTTATTTTTCACACATTCCACATTCACACATCTACACTCACGAGGGCCCTTACACGCACCGCACCCAACGGCTAAGAAAAAAGATCTCCGCCAAGAAGGCCCCATCACGGGCGCCGATCGGGTATTGCAGCGCCGACCCGATAAGGAGCAGACCCAGTGATGAAGCATGACACCTAGCTGGCTGGGTGTGTGAGGGTCTTTTTCTGAAAGGAGAAAAGATTTTCTCCGACCTTCATTGGCACTTCTGTGCTCTCTTTACACACATTGACTTGTAGGACTCTTTAGGAACAGCATACCTCTTCTTGTTTTTGCATCTGAACTGTACTATGTAAATAGCTATACAATATATGTGCATTCTTACAGAAAGTTCTTCTCTGTTAATCCACTGTTCCACTATCCACCTACGTGACTTCCTCTTCTCGGCCCTTCTTTTCACCTCCCAACACGCCGGCTCTGACAAGAGTACTTGCCCCGGTCCCCCACCTCCTGGCACCGGCCACCAACACCCCCACATACCCCCCTCCCCCAGCCCCACGCAGACACGCTGACGTCTTTCTCCTCTGACATCAGCATTTTGTTGCCACGCCCCCCTTCTGATACGCCGACCTGCTCTGAAGCCGATCAAACCCGACGGCTCCTTGAGGATCGGGGCTCCGACCTCGGACCTTCCCCAATAAGATTCCATAGTACCCCGGCCCCCGCCTCATCGCCAGCCTTCAGGTGAGTTTCTATCCGCTTTGACCGCTTTAACTCTGCTGCAACCTTCCGTTGCAAACCCCCCCCCACCTTCCGAACTCGAGTCCCCTTTTATTTCCAGCTCCAGCCTCACCCGGACAAGCAACTGACTCGGGTAAGCCTGGCTCCCCCGTAAAACCGCCATGCATTCTCTCGCTGATGTTCCGGCCCGCTTACCGGTCCTCTTTTCTTGCAGGGGCCTTCTTACATTGTTGACCCTAAATTTAACGGAGCCTACGGGCCCCTACCACTGGTTTCGACTTACCCAACCTTGGATCCCTCTCCACGCCCCTTTGCCTTACCGTTTCCTTTTGGTAAGTACCTGACTAAGTACCTGAATAAGTGCCTACTTGCGCTCCTTGTTTTCCTTTATACCCCCCTTCCAGCTCCTCCTTTCTTCTCCGGCAGCATTCTTTGCCTTTCACCTTGGGCGGCCATCTGGTGCGATCAAGCCCCGCTCACCCACCGGAACCGATCACCCTTCCTCCTTCTTCACTACCACGTCCAACGCTGTTCAGGTATTCAATTACCGCCTCCTTTTCTGCATTCCTCTCTATGCTGCCCACATCACGAATTATCCTCATTTCCCCTTGCCTTATTTCTTGTACAGCACCCATCAATCTGTAACCTGGTTCTGATGATGATCCTAAACTTTATGGATCAAAACGCCGTCGACATCCCAGCGCAACTTGTGGTGCCCTATACTCTGGTTCACCAAAATGCCTAATTCTGTACAAAAGTATGTAAATACTTACCTGTGAACCACAAGTACTTATTATCATTGTCACATTCTCACCTTGCATCGCCTATCTCTGTTCCACTTGTCACCTGTGCCGTCCACCTTGAGTGTCACGAGCACTTGCGTGCACAAAGTTGGTCGGGTTACTTACGTATTTATTGCTTACAGTGCTATTACAACTGTTCCCAATTTGTCTGTATTGTTTCAAATTTGTTTTCTCTTGTATTCTCTCAATATATGATGCCTTCGGCACATTTAACTAAACAATGAGTCTCCCTACTTTCCTTCTTTGCAATGTTTTGTGCATGCTTATTTACCAGTCTTGTAAATAATACCGATTGAGATATTGTTGTTCGTATATAAATCTTCGCTGACAGTGGCAGTGGTGCCGGGAGTTAGCTGTTCATTGACCCAGTGTTAATTTGACCAGGATTTGGGGGTAAGCAGCGGAGTAAAGTTTTGGAAATTGGATGACTTTTGATGGCAACTAGGAGCCCGTCACTGAATTGCAAGTGTGTGTGACACAGGAATGAGCCTGACATATCCAGCATGCCACCATTTTAAAGTAGTAAATTGTGTGCGTAGCCTGTGTGCTGCCATCTTAGGTGAGGCTTGTATAGCCAAGT
The DNA here is from genome assembly GCA_963921515.1 of Calotriton arnoldi. Classification (NCBI taxonomy): domain Eukaryota; kingdom Metazoa; phylum Chordata; class Amphibia; order Caudata; family Salamandridae; genus Calotriton; species Calotriton arnoldi. The sequence goes on from CAWUFW010007184.1 coordinate 121,511, forward strand.
GGCAGTCTCTAGCGGCAGCAGGCACAGCACACACACAGCTGGGAAGGCAGACAGTGGAAATGGGTGAGTGATTTGTGTGCAACATTATTTACATTCAAGGGTCGGCCCCACGGTAGCAGCATGCACGCAGCGGTGAACAGCAGGTATTGGTGGGTGCACCTGTGAACATCAGAAAACATTTTGAGCATTGTGCACAACAGTTTAATTAAATACTTATGAAGTAATATTAAGCAAAGCAATGCCAGGTGGTTTGAGGCAAGCTGTGCTGTGGGTCAAGGTCTCATTACAGACACCTGCTACTCTGGTGTTGTTATGGTCCTGCTGCACACATTAGAATATCATCAGACTGAATTTTTTAGCGGTGATTCGCACACCTTTTTAAGTGTGGCTCACGGTGATCTGCATACCCTGTATTAGTCATCATAAACTGGTCTATGTGAGTCAGGAGAATCGGTGATTCGCACACCTGGAAGAGTGTGAACTCAGTGATTTCTACTCTGTCATGACCTTAAGCTTACGGGGGCATAAAGTGTAGAGTATGCACTATTTTAGTATATTGTCTAATATTGTCTAGAGTTTTGGTTAGTAAGCAACAGTCTGTGAATCCTCGTGCACCTTTTTTGTCATCTCATGGTCTACCTCCTGTAGATTGGGAACTTTGGCAGGGGTGGTCCAAAGTGTACTTAGAGGCAATCGAAGGTGAGGTTTAAACACAGAAAAAGTAAATTACAATATTGTGTAACTTCTTGGGCACAGAAGGCAGAAAAGTGCTGAAACAGCTACCTGTGTTGCCTGTGTTAGGGGAGGGAGATGTAGTAGGTGAGTATGCATCAGTTATAAGGTGTTGGACTAATGTTTTAAAAAAAAAAGGAAATGTCATAATGGAGCAGCATGAATTTTACTAGGAAGCATCAACTGCCTAGTGAGTCAGTTGAAAATGTTGTAAATGATCTAAGAGTTTTAGCTGCCACTTGTGACTTTAAGATGCTTGAGGAGGTGATAAGGGACCAGGTAGTGGAGAAGTCCAACAGTAAAAACTTACAGGAAAAGTTGTTAACAGTTGAAAACCTCACGTTAGACAAAGCTGTTGAAATAGCGAGTGGTATAGAGTTGAAGACAAAATTCATGGAACAGATGTCAGTGAGTACGCTGGGACTTGTGTTGGAGTCTCAAGACAAGGCAAAGAAAAAGTGGCCTAAATCTGAGGAAAAGAAAAAAAAACACTTGAGTATTATTGTTGTGGGAGTGAGAATAATTTAGGGAATTCTCCTACATGTCCTGCAACAGACAAATTATGTGGCGAGTGTAGGAAAAAAGGGCACTTTATGAAAGTGTGTAAAGCAAAGAGGAGTGAAGAACTGAAAGTGACAAAAAGTCTGAATACAGTGGGAAATAGTCCTGACATGCATACTCAAAATGATTCTGATGAAGAAAGTATGGTATTCATGGTGGGTGAGAGGCTAAATAATAAGGAACTGAGCCAGCCCACGGGTGACAGTGAAAAAGTCTCACTAATCAGTGAATCTATCATTAGGAAACCTCATTGCATAATTGAGATCAATGGGGTCAACATCAACAGAACGGCAGATTCAGATTCTTTGTTTTCATTGATGTGTGGAAGAATGGGAACAATTGAAGAATGTGCAATTAAAAAAGTCCAAGAAGAAACCAGTTCTGTATGGAAGCAAATCCATTGAAGTGATATGTGAATTTGATGCAAGTTTAAACTTGAAGGGAGCATGGCAGATGGCACTGTGTATGTGGTTGAAGACGTGTCAAACTTGCTGGTTTGGTTGGATCAGAGAAACCGGAGGATCATGTTGTATCCCAACAGCCCAGAACAGGTCATGTTGCATAAAGAAATGGTAGGTGTGATGTCAGTAGGGAAATGTGCCTGGTTGGTAGCATTTCTGGCAGTGTTTGATGGTGGTTTAGGAAAAATTAAAGGTTTCACACACCAAATTCAAAAGCAGGAGTGGAACCTGTTGTACATAAGGTGAGACATGTTCCTATTGCTATGAGGGAGGAATTGAAAGGAGAACATGAGAAATTATGTTAACAAAATATAATTGAGCACACAGAAAGCACGGAGTGGCTTTCACTAGTGGTGTTGGCTAGGAAGCCAAATGGTACATTTAGGATGTGTATAGACTTGAGAGACCTTAATGAGAGAATATGGGTCGATAAGCATCCTTTACCCAACATCACGGAAATGCTGACTATGCTACTAGGGGCAAAAGTTTTCAGTACTCTGGACATGTCCTCTGCCTACAATCAGATTGTGTTGCAAAGGGACTCACGCCATCTAACATCCTTCGTTGCATCTAATGGGCCATTTAGATTTAAGCAAATGGCCATTGGGTTAACTTTGGCCTCATCCGTGTTCCAACCTGTGATTGAAGCCATGTTCAAAGGCATTGACAAGGTGAGATCCTTCCAGGATGACTCATTCATTTTGGGGGCGGATGAGAAAGAGCATGAAAAGACTCTAGCTTTGGCATTGTCTATTTTAAAGAATAAAGGGGTCACTTTGAAGGTGAGCAAGTGCCAGTTTGCCGTGACTAGTGTGGAAGATCTGGGACATAAGTTGTCGGCCGGAGGGGTGGAACCTAAAGAAAGTTTGGTGAAGGCTATTAAGGAATTTCCACCAACTCAAAATAAAGACCAGTTGTGATCATTCTTTGAAATGCTAGAGTTTTATGCACGGTTTGTGCTGAAGTGTGCTGAGAACACGAAAGGGATGAGGATGTTGTTAAAGAAGAATGTGAGGTTTGAGTGGTCAGGTGAGATGAACAAGGAATTTTGTGTGATCATGGAAGAGATTACAGCTGCTATACCACTCAAGTCATTTGACACTTGTGATTGATTGATTGATTTGGCAATTTATAAAGCGCGAACAAATACCCGAAGGCGTCATGGCACTAATGCGGTTCGTCTACTGAGAAAGGTGAAGAATTGCAAGGTCCCAGCCCTAAGAAAGCATTACAAGGAAAAAAGCCAGGTCTTCAGAGCCTTACAAAAAGGAGGGTGTGCTTCTAGGCAAGAAATGGTGTGAGGAAGAGTGTTCCAGAACTTGGATGCAGCCACAGCAAAAGCTCTCCCTCCCCATCTTACCTTTCGGGACGTAGGAATCACGCACAAATTTTTACCAGCAGAACACAGCTGTCTAGATGGTATGTATTGTTGAAACAGATTCTTAATTCCCTAATGACCTGTATTGTGAAGTGCCGTGTGGACAATACATAAGGCTTTGAAAGTGATTTGTTTATTGACCATAAGCCAATGCAATTTACGAGTCGCAGCAGAGACTGAATGAGATTTGGGGAGATCAAGAATGAGTCTTGCCGCAGCATTCTGGACGAGCTGCAGGTTGGCTATAGCCGCATTATTAATGTCCAGGTAGAGCGCATTGCAGTGATACAACCTGGATACAATCAATGCCGAGGCTGCTTGTTTCCATGCAGACAAAGAGATGAAAGGAAACACCTTCCTTAGGGTATTAAACACCCAAAAACATGATGATACTGTCCAATTTACCTGGAGATTAAAAGACAGTTTGTTGTCCACCAGAACACCAAGATTTTTTGTGGAGTCAACCGAGTTGGGAAGTTGACCCAGCATATCCGGCCACCGGGATTGGGTACAAATGGACAGTTGGCTACCAAAGATCAGAACTTTTGTTTTATCACCATTGAGTCTAAGGTAGTTTTTTACCATCCAGATGGCCACAGCCTGTATGCAGTTCTTAAAGTTGGTGGCAGATGCCTCTATGTCCTTTGTGATAGATACAATTATCTGTGTGTCATCAGCATAGGATAAAGCCTGTAACCCAAAGGATCTAATAAATTTGGCCAGCGGGGAGACATATAGATTAAACAGTGTGGGGCTCAAGGAGGAGCCCTGAGGATCCCCACATGGAGTAGGTATGGGTTCAGAATAGAACTTCTCAACTACCACTGTCTATGATCTATCCATCAGAAAGGATGATAGGAGCTTCAGGGCTGAGTCTGTGATCCCGATTTTCTGCAGGCAGTCATCCAGCCGGGTGGGAGAGATGGTGTCAAAGGCTGCGGCTAGATCCAATAGTATCAGCACCGCAGCCTGTCCTGCATCCACCATGGAACTGATGTTATTGACCGCAGATAACAGTGCTGTCTCAGTCCCGTGGTTACTCCTGAATCCAAAGAGAGATCTTAGTGGGAACTGGCAACAAAGAAATGGGCCACTAGTTTTTCAGGTCGGACTAGTTCCGGTTCGTTTTTTTTTAGCTGCGGATAACAGCCAGAGGAGATAGCCTTATTAAGAGTTGATGTAAGGTGAGGAATAATGATGTCTGCTCCCAGCTGCATAAATTTGGGAGAGCAAGGTTTGAGTGGGGAGCCTGACTTTACCCTTAGCAGATACTGCTCGGTCAATTCGTGGGTCAAGGGGGGAAAAGCAGACAAGCAGGAGTCCCAGCTCTTGGACTGTGATGGCTAGGTGCTACATGAATATCCACTTGAGCAGCAATAGAGGGCTCAGAGTTGAGACTGCCCAAAGTAGAATAGATCTAAAAAATGTTGATGTGAAAGAAGTTAGCCATACGATTAAAATAGGCCTGAGAGCTCTCAGTACTTGGAGAAGCAGTGGGTGCCGATAAGACATTGATCAGTTTAAAAAGATCTCTAGAAGAGTTTGCTGATACCATCTTCTTATTACAGTAAAGAGATTTCTCTAGCCTAATGGCTGCTTTGTATTCTGCCAGGATGGCCTTAAAGCTGACTCTGTCGAGCGGTTAATTTACGCTATGCATGCTCTTGACAGCGGCAGGCCTGTTTGAGTATTCTAAACTTCTCTGAAAACCAGAGAGAGGTAGGCCTCATCCTATGTACGTAGAATTCTTTAAGCAGGGCAAGAGAGTTAATGGCTGACGTAAGCCAAGAAGAAAGCTCTATGGCTGCCAGATCAGTGTCCAATTATAGTTCTTTAGAGCCCATAAAAAGGATGCCCTACTAATGCCTTTCCAATTCCTTTTGAGCACCTTATTACTACCCCCGAGACAATCTCGTGAGTAGTGGAATGCAAAGGGACAAGGGGACAGCGTGGTGATTAGACCATATGAGAGGAAAGGGTTCATCAAGCCTAAAACAGTAGTCATTAGGGAAAATACCATCGAGAATATGGCCTGCTTCATGGGTAGATGTCCTTACTAAATGTGCAAGTCCACAATATAACATCGTATCTTTGAAAACCTGTGAATCTTTACACACCTCGCTGTGTAGATGGAAGTTAAAATCTCCCAGAACGGTGAGGTGTGGCTTCCCAAGATAGGGTATTATTAAGTGAGCAAACATCAAAGTGTAAGGAGACCTAGGTCAAGGAGGCCCATAGACAAGAGTCCCAGCAAATTATTTAGTCGGGCACAGTTTTAGAGAAAACTATAGAACTTCACAGGGAGTCGTAAGGTTGGAAAGTGGCTACATGAACCAAGTATAAAGAGTTTTGTATATAATGGCCAGTCCCCCCCATCTCTACCAGTTCTATCAAGCCGGGTAATGGTGTAGCCTAGAGGAATGGCATCGACCAAGTCAGGGCCCAATGAGTCCTTAGCCCAGGTCTCCATTACAAAGACCCAGTCCAGCTCTTGGGAAGTGATTAAATAAGCCACCTCAATTTTTTTTTAACCAACGATTTGGCATTAATGAAAAATCCAAGGTAAGTAGTGTCAGCAGGAAAAGAGGCGGGAGAGGGGTCCTGGCATAAAGTAGAACCCAGTAACAACAGGGTTAACTGAATGTTACAAGCAGGACAGCAAGTGATATTGTCAGGCAAGGACTCTCCCAAGCTAAGGAGGGAGTGACCAGCAGCAATATTACCCTGTTTCCGAACATTAAGTAGCTGTTCCCTGGAGTAGTTAAGGGTAGAGGTCTTTACCCTGATAGAAGGACCTGGGGTCCTGGCACAAGGCGCAGTCCAGGCGGGGATCGGCGCAGATGGGCTTGCCTTTGGCGCACCTTCGGCACGCCCACTGCGCACCCATCCCGGCATGTGGTTTTATGGCCATTTATTTCCCTTAACAACTGGAGAGCAATATGGCGCCACTTCCCTCTGCACAATTGGCACAGAACGCCACGGCGGACCAGTGAAGGAGCACCCAGCCAAGTAAACCTATTTAAAAGTAAACAACACTCAGAGTGATTTTTTTTAAAAATACCACGGTGCAATTGTGAATAGATGTCCGGGGCAGCTCTATTCAGAGCACGGAGCACACAAGTACAAAGAAGCAGCCTACCTGCAGGCTAACTGCTGCGTGCCTGTCCCGGCATGTGTTTTTATGGCCGCGTCCCTTAACAACTAGCCTGCTAACACAGCAGGAAGTGCACCTGAAGAGAGCAATATGACTCCACTTCTCTCCGCACAATCAGCACAGAACGCCGCGGCGGACCAGGGCAGGAGCACCAAGACAAGTGAACTTAATTAAAAGTAAATAACACTCTGAGTGATTTTAAAAATGACACGGCGCAATTGTGAATTTAAATGTCTGGGGCAGCTCTATTCAGAGCATGGAACACACTAGTACACAGAAGCAGTTGATGTCATATTTGGATAAACAATGGCAAAAAGGGAGAGTGGAGGACTCACAGAAAATGTGCAAGGAGATTATTGAAGAATTGAGTGTGTCTAATGGCATAATGAGATGGGCCAATTTACTGGTGGTGTCTCATGGTGTATGTGCAAAGGTATTGGAATTGGCAGATGAAGGGCACGTAGGTATGAGAACAATGAAAAGGAGAGTCAGAGATACTTTTTGGTGGCCAGGATTGGACAGGGAGGTGGGGCAATGGGTAACAGAGTGTGCTGCATGTGCTCTGAGTGATTAGTCACAAGTGACAGTGCCAAGTCCTGTTGAAGCAGTGCCGGTGTCAGATAGACTGGGGATTAAACTAGGCATGGATATTATTGGACCCATGAACATGCTGAGGGAAAGCCATAGATGTAGAATTGTGTTGGTAGATTATTATTCTCGGTGGCCAGAGGTGAAATTTGTCAGAACTATAAATATGTCGGAGGTGGTAAAGTTTTTGCATGAACTATTCTTGCGGGAAGGCGCTCCGATTGAGTTGGTGATGGGGAGTGGTGTACAGTTTACGTCTGAATAATTTTGTAAATTTGTGAATAAGTGAGGTGTGAAACATGTAACAACCTCTCTGTACCATCCAAGGAGTAATGGTCTTGTGGAGAGGTGCAACCAAGTGATTATGGACAATGCGCAATTGTCATTGACGAGTGGATTAGATTGGAACAAGGAATTGGAGGGTTTATTATGGGCATTGCACACTACAGCCAGTGCATCACACGGTATGTCCCTCTTTGCATTACTCAAAGGAAGGGTAGCTGCGAATAAACTGGTGCCTCCATGGATCAATGTATTGGAGGTGTTCGAGGAAAAGAAGGTATGTGTTGGAGCTAAATGGGAATGTGCACATGGAGAATATGTCTCCAAGAACAAAGGACGGCGATTGGAAGTCATGCAAGGAAATTGGATCACAGTTAGATTGCCTGGTTTAATTGCCAAAGGTCCTTCAATTTTTTCTGATCCCAAAAAAGTAGTATCTATAAAGAGGAATGTGGTCAGGTTGGAACATGGCAAATGGTAGAATAAGTGAAAGCAGGCTATACAAAGAGGGCCAAGAGTTACTTGTGTTGGTGAGCCAGCAATGCGGCAGAAGGCACTTATCGATGTTTCCAATGCCAAGAATCGTCCACACACAAGAACTCCTGTGGAAAGGAAGGCAGCGGTGTGGTTACATGATTATGCATTGTGAAACTGCTTACATGTTATCTTGAAAAATGTGTTAATGTTCTGTTATTCATTTTATTTTGTTGTATGAGGGGAAGATGTGTTGCGTCTTAGCGTAAGAGAATGTAGAATGTAGGAAGGAATGTAGAGTGTTAAGGTTTTCTGTAGGGTGGGATGTATAATGTAATGTACTGAATGCCGGATCAGTTGCTTCTCTCCTGGCTGTCCTGCTGGCTGTATTACTGATAGTGGAAAAATTAAACCTATGACAAAACCAATCCTGCGCGCATGTCTTCCTAAAACTGGCACTTTGCAACAGGGAAGGCGACCCGGAAACACCTGCCCTGTACTTCTCAAATGTACTTTGCAACAGTACAAACGCAGAAACTTTGCTTGGAACTGAATTTGCCTTGGCAAACTGCAATCACCGCAAGCTTTTCGAAAAACGTGCATTGGGGATGCTCTCCACTCAACTAGCGTCAGTGGGTGTGAGGTATGCACCATCTGGTTAATTCCATTTCCTTTATATCTCGTCTCCCATTGCATTGTGGACCTTGTACTTGTACATGCTGCCATTTGTATGCAGCACCATCTCTGCAGGTTTAAAAAAGCAGCTCTGGCCTTGTGTTTCTAGGTCTCTTTCATTCCCAAAAACACAGCCAGCTTTTCGACTCAACCATGCATTTCATGAACTAACAAAATTACATCTTTGCCACTGACTACAAATGTAACTCCAAATACCTGGCTTATTGAACCAAGGAAAATTGCCAGTTCTGAGACCCCTACGGGTCATGGCAGGATAATCCCTAGACTAGGTCAGGATCTGAGCACACCCCATCTGTTTCATGAATGCCTACGAGTAAAGTGCATTTTAATATGGTGTTTCCATACTTCAGACAAACTTGGAACTGCTGTGGTATGTGCCGGACAGCTCGCTAGGCAACGGGATGCTAAATTGATCCTGACAGCTGACAGTTTACCAGACAATAATAACGAGGTGGATGCATCAGGGAGCGGTGCTTGGTGTTTTATCTGCTATTTTAAGCCCGCCTGTCGTAGCCTCCTCACATAGCCTAATTCAATGAAATGCACCAATCTGGAATGGCATGGAACAGCAAAGCTTGGCTAATGAGGCGAGGAGACGCAAGATTATGATGTTCTTGATGACCTGTAAAAGATTACTCCCTCATTTGATCATTCCGCCAGGCCTGCAGCAGCCCTCTTCAGAGGAGGGCGTAGGCGACGACCGACCCCTTAACATAAAAGACGAATCTGCTTGAACTGAGAGTGAACCTTCGGTAATTGCATCTGGTGGGAATGAAGGCTGGGCCGGAGAACCCTGCCCACACTTTCACAATCTGCAGACACCTCTTAAAGAACACAACAAAACGTCACCACTGCAGGCAAGCCAAATGACTGACTACTTTTAGAAACATGCCTTGGAGATTAAAACTTCGGGCCTTGTTATCCCATGCCACAAACTGAACCAGAAAAAGGCATTTGTAAATGGTCAACTGGAATTTCCACATAGGATATTGTCAAATCGTATATAGTGGGGCCATTGAACATGGCCGTTCATCACTGAACAGCCAATCATAGTGTTTAACATGATAATAAAGGATGTTAAGTACAGCGATTGCCAAATCTTCTGAGCACTATAGGGTGGCAAAAACATAACCATTAGAATAAACATCTAAGGAGTAGAAAGTTTTGAAAAAAGACTCTAAAGTCAAAACAGCAAATCTTTAAAAGTTTTCCAAACCTAGTGCGACTGCTCTCGGTGTAGATATACAGATAGAGAATTCCACATTTTAGCGCCAGCCAAGGAGAATGCTTTGTTACCGAAGCTAACTTATTTGGGGCCTTATGTACGAAAACATTTTCCCGTAGACACAGAATGGGTAAAACCCATTGATACATCTGGCCCTTGGTTTAGTGTACTTTGAGGATAGAAATGCCAGCGTACCACAGCAAACGGATAGGACAGTGTCATTTGAACCAGGCGGCAATTAAGGTTGGCGAGGTCTGATATATGGCCTTATGGCTCATGGTCATATGTCATCGTCAGGTTGATTTGACCAAACAACCTGACAATGACATGGAACATAGGGATGGAAGGATTTGAGTGATCCATTCACGAAATCTCAACAAATTGGCAGGCTGCAGCATTTTGGATTAATTTTTGTGTAGTTACCAGTGTCCAAAAGTGATTGAATGAATGTGTTGGCTACTGGGATATGTAACTGATGCTCAACAAAGAGCAGGGTTCATTTTAGGGTTTTAAGTTTTAAAAAGCATGCACATGCCACTTTAGTAGTTTGAACATCAATCACAAGTTTTTGGGTGACATGAATGCCTAGATTACACAGGCATTAGCCCATTTCCATTGGCCCAGTACTGCTATGTTTAAAATGTATATAAATTATTCTTAATTGATTCAAGAAGAAAGTTTCAATGGCGGACTTAAGGCTCTATGCCTCACGCCAGTTTCCCCAGTACGTAGTCCTTTGCACTGATACTCCAGCACCAGCCGTTGAGTGGCGCCTCTGTGTTCCAGATCCTGAAAAAGCAGCTACAAGCAGGGGTGCACCAGGCAATGAAGTCCAAGATACTTTTCTAGTATCAAGCATCTTTATTTCAACTTTATCGTTTTAAAAGAACATACAGCTCAGCCAACGCGTTTCGTTCTCACATGGAGAACTTCATTAGGGCTGAAAATGACATACAAAGAAACCCAAATCAAAACACACAAAATGATCAAAAAATAAATACATTACAAAACGTCACAGGACTTAAACTGAAAAACACAATAATATACTTATGACACTTTAAAATATCTCCAAAAACATTTATACAAAAACATGTTAATACATGAAAAAATGAAAAGACACCATAAAATGATAATAACACATCTATAGAAACAGATCCTTAATAAAACTTTTCTTGGGGTGTGAAGTTACCCATACCTCATATCACAGACACAAATAATGGCATGTGTAATGGCCAAAACCCAATTGGCTAATGCGGATGTCAAGCGTGGACATATACAATTAGAGGGTTGAGGCATAAGTGGAATGAGAGAGGGTATGTAGGTGCACAGAGGAAGCAAGAGGAAATTCCATCCTCATTAAATTAAAAAGGATATCCTTAAGAAAGCCTATAGGAGAGACCTAGTAAGCGAGCCGCTCACCACCCTGAATAGAAAATGACTATGAAAAAAGGATGCGCACAGTATGTAAACCCAACACATGGAACAGTCAACAACCAGTAAAGGAGCCTGCTATGGACCTAGAAGCAAAGTGGGAAACATAAACCCATAGAACTGCCATCTCACCTTAGTAATACGAAATCTCAACACTTGTGCGTTAAAAATCCAAATTATAGGCTCCAGTATATTGGGCTGGATGCAAGAAGGAATTCCCAGGGCTACGTCATGCCCGCAAGCAAAGATCTGTGTGTATATGTGTGTGTGTATATAAAAGCCTATATTAAGCGGTTGCAATTAGCAAAACATAAAGTGAATAAAAATACGAAGGAGGAAGTCCCAGCCAGCGTAGTGAGGGAGGTAACCTCAATTTAATGGTAAAGTACCCATTGGACATAAGTGTAAGCATATGTAAAAAAAATATTATGTAAAAAAAGGGTGTCTGGTGGCGCACATGCAACCAACCGCCTGGTGGAGGGCCAAATTATAAAGACTCCCCATGGTGATCCTCGGTGTATGAACACACAAAGCCTAATAGGCGTGCAGAAAAGAGTACCTCAATCAGGTACCCCATACGCAGTCACCACCTTAGCTGTCAGTACACATCTGGTGGCACAAAAACAAACACCATCAGGGCCAGACTATATGAACCCTTCATGGTTGGCCTGGGTGTAGGAACAAGTTAAGCCTTAAGGACGTACAGAAAAGAGAACTTCAATAAGGTGCCCCATACGCAGTTATCCCCGTGCCTATTAGTAGGGTTGAGACAAGAGTGATTCATTATAGTGCGTATGCACATGCCAAAATTACTGAAAACAGCTGACCCGAGCCACCCAACAGGAAATAATCCTACCAGCAGATGACCCTCATTACTAAAAAAGAAACCCGGATGTATCAAGTGCCCCAAAGCAGTGCCGGTACAAAAGCAGTCTCCGGACAAGTCTAGCAAAACCCAGAAGAGTGTGGAAATGTGAAGTGCCCCAACGCTGTGCTGAAAAGCATAGTTATAGCCAGCCCGCAGAATCACTAAAAGCAGTCTGAGTGAATAAACCTGGCGTACTACAGTCAGCTTGCAATTAAAAAACTACCGGCATGTATCCAAACCGTATGTGTCCGTCTCCGGACAGGGCTATGAAAACCCAGAAGAATGCGGAAGTGTGAAGTGTCCCAAAACCGTGCTGATACGCATAATTAAAGCCAGCCCGCAGAATCACTAAAAGCAGTCCGAGTGAATAAACATGGCGTACTACAGCCGGCATACAATAAAAAAATAAAAACAACAACTACCGGCATGTATCCGAACCGAATGTGGCCCTCCCAGATCCCCACGTAACCGGAGACTTAGGAGAAGACCTGATAAGTAAACGAGACACACCCCCACCACTCTCCTTACCGGTATCGTGTGAACAATGTGAGCGTCCAAGTCGGTGGCAAAGTGCGCGCCACGGGCCCTCTTTGAAGTAACAAGGTGCTTCCCCTAAATGAGCACTGGCCAATCACAGGCCCGTAAATACATACGTCATCATGGCCAAACCCTGGAAAAGAAGCACACCGGGCCGAAAAGGCTATAGTGCGAGTGGGGCCGCCATATTGGAAAGATGTTTAAAAAAAGGGTTAACCGCGTTAGTATGTAAAAAGAATGACAAAAAGAAAATAAGAAGACACGTAGTTCTAAAATGGGTAATCAGCTCAAACAGTGTACACGTAGCTCCAAAGTGGGTAAACAGCTCAAATCCATGTCGGACCACGTGTACTCCTGTGCAATAACCCAGCTGGTAATCATTATAGCAGTGAAAGCAAGGGTGGAGCCGCCCTAGTGAGGAGAAAAAGCCTGTGTGGACCAGTCATAAAGAAAAAATGCTAATCGTCCATGTAGGCCATAAAAGAAGCTGTGAGGTATGGGTAACTTCACGCCCCAAGAAATATTTTATTATGGGTCTGTTTTTATAGATGTGTTATTATCATTTTAGTGTTGTCTTTTCATTTTTTCATGTATTTACATGTTTTTATATAAATGTTTTTGGCGATATTTTAAAGTGTCATAAGTATATTATTACGTTTTTCAGTTTAAGTCCTGTGCTGCTTTGTAATGTAATGTATTTATTTTTTGATCATTTTGAGTGTTTTGATTTGGGTTTCTTTGTATGTCATTTTCAGCCTTGATGAAGTTCTCCATGTGAGAACGAAACACGTTGGCTGAGCTGTATGTTCTATTAAAACGATAAAGTTGAAATAAAGACGTTTGATACTAGAAAAGTGTCTTGGACTTCATTGCCTGGTGCGCCCCCGCTTGTAGCTGCTATTCTTAATTGATTAATATGTTAAAATATTATTGCTTAACAATGTTGTTTTTTAAATGTGTTATTATTTTTAAACTCTTTCTTTCTTTTTTGGGCTTTTTTTAAATAAAGAAAACAGTTAAATTATATAAATAAACAGCTAATTTTTTTAAAAATATATTAACAGATATTGTTAATTTGCTTTTTGGTATTGTGGGAGTGTGGGGGTTGAGTGATACTGTTTATTTTAAATGTTATTTAATTAATAAGCAAAAAGAAAAAAAACACATGTTGGCTTTTGGCTTTTCTCTTTTTTTTCACATTTCAATTATTTGACATTTTTTCTAATAAATGAATCAACTGATAGTCCAAGGTTTTAATACATTACATGGCTGTTAACAAATAGACTAATTGTAGGGATTGTGAAATGGGTAAATAAAGATTTTAGCATCAATATATTAAACTACTGAATAAAATATTCCTTTGAGTCATCAACATATCTTGTAAAGCAGGCTTCTCTAATGAGTACCTTGTGAGCTACTGGTAGCTCTCCAGCTACCTGGAAGTAGCTCTCCTGTGTGCAGCATAGCGTGCTAAATTACAAACTTTTGTTTGGTTGAATTAATATTGTATCCCAAAATTGAAAGATGTGTCTTTGGAATGAAAATGTGTGTGTTTGCAGAACTCATAAGTTGACGTTTGGATGAATATGGATTTCTGAAATATATTTAAAGCTTATATTTGATATCCTGTATCATGGTGCAAATTGTGTTTTTCGTTCTATTTTATTGTGCTTTTATGATTTTTACTGCATCAAAAATCGAATAAAGCGTATTTTGATTTGATTTGATTTGATATATCATGCAATATTACTAATATTAACCTGGTGAGTGGGGCATTGCAACTATTACTGCCCAGTATTACCCATGTTCAGGAATTCCAAATTGAAAATGTTTTACATTAGTACTGGCAACACTGCATGATGCATTGAGGTGATCATTGCTGGTAATCTTGTATGGGGTGGCTACTAAAATAATCTTATATTACGTGGTCACTTTCATTGAACATAAGTAGCTTTAGTTATGGAAAAGGTTGGAGACCCCTGTTCTAAAGTGTAAATTGAGTGATGTTAGTGAATTGATACTACACTTTAAGGTCTACTTGCCGGTCGGATAGCGAACCATCCCTCCATCCTTCTTTTATTTAGTAGGCAGGCAAGTATGTATGTACCGGAATGGCATCTATCGGTGTCTGGCAAATCGTTGGTTGCACGGCTTGTCTGCTTGCATGCATGTTCAGCACTTTTGTTTTGTTGGTTCCCTTGGGTGTCAATTCAGGTTGATTTGCTTGATCTCTCAATCTTTCAGCTACTGTCCTTTGCCCCTCCTCCATCTGCTGTATTTGGCGGCTTTCAGGCTTCCATCCCCTACTTTGTTCAGTTGGGCCTAGGTTTGCAGTGCCCTGCGGAAGGGAAGATGATGAGTACAAACACCAACGAAGGAGACATTGGGTTGCATGCTGTTAAGTACTATATATAGCACATGCTTACCTTGGGATAAATATATCTATTAACAATGAGAAACAAGTACTTGATACTCCGTGATACTGATGCACTAACCAAACAAACTCTACATAGAGGAACTGCTGTGAGTCCAGCAGTGTCTCCCTCCTTCTCTCTCTCTCTGTCTCTCTCTCTCTCTCTCTCATTCTATCTCTCGCTATCTCACTGTAATCCATTCACCTTTCCTCCGGCAACTGCATCTAATGTCAGCTTACATTAATTACAGGTGTAGACACACATACAATGGAGTGAGGTGGATTATCATCAAACTCATTGTATACCCATTACCTGACAGGATCCAGGAAGAGAAAATGTTTTGCCTGATCCACCGAGCTCATTGGAACAACTAGAGAGGAATATTAGTTGGTTATGGATTCTCTCTAGTGTCTACCTTGAGTGGATAGTTGTTGTAGAGCTAAAGAAATAATAAACTTGCAAGGTTCTTAGTAAGGATCCACCGAGGTGAGACCCTTCTGATGGACATTTGTGCATTATTCCAAAAAGAGAGGATTCCTACCCTGGTGACTGAGAATAAGGCACCCACATCCCTGAAAGTCGCCAGTAGGTAGTTATAGTTAGGACCAAGTTTCCATAGGAAAAGCGTTTTTTTACTTGCATATATCTCTGGCGCCGTTTGACGAATCTTCACAAAGTTTACCCAAAAAATTGCACCAGTGATTCTAGTTGGGCATGGAAAGTTTCAGGGCGAACTGTCAAGTGGGGGCTAAAAATAAAGGGGGGGAAGGGTAAGAAAAAAGTGTGTTTCCCATGTTAATTCCCATAGGAGTTTTGAACACGACTACAGCCCAAACTGCTGAAAAGAATTACACCAAATTTGGCAGAAAGTTAGCTTTTAGTATGCAGATTGTGCTTTTTGTTGATTGGTGTAAATCCATTCAGTAATTTTAAAGAAATTAAAAGAAATCCAAATTTCTATATCTACAATCGTGGCTAATTCGCGAATAATGACGGGCTTGTGCAGGGAAATACAGAGCTCCGATTGGCTGCCAACAGATCAGCCAGGAAGTGTTGGCAGCCATCTTGGGACTCAGATTCAGCCAAGTCCCACAAGAAAATGTAAAAAAAAGAAAAGGGGGAGGGAATACCCTGACCCCCAAGCCTTGGTCTTGGGGTCCCAGAAGGAATCCCGTCAGGGCAAAAAAGCATTTAAAAAAAAAAATGTTGCTGCGAATTTGTGGCAAAAACAAAATAAAAAACAAGCACAAGGTCCCAAGCTTGTTTTGTATAGGACACCCGGGTGGGCTCGGTCCCAGGGGCAGTTTCTAAAAGTTAGAGGGGGGCACACTGGGCCCCCCTACTCAGGCTCTTTGAGCCATAGGGACCACCACCTCCTTGGAGATTTTTATTAATAGAAAAGGGGGGGCACGCAGACCCCCTCCATGGGCTCAAGTGAGCCCCAGGGACCACCACCTCCCAGGGGCTTTACTTAAAAAAATTGTGCCCGGCTTATGTTAATATGGTGCAGGGGAAACTGCAGACACCCTTGCCCTGGGGACCACCACCTTCCCGGGGCTTTCTTGATTTTATAAGAAGGAATGGGGCTGTGCGGCCCTCCTCCAGGGCCGTTCTTGGGCCATGGGGACCACCACCTCCACAGGGCAGCCTGTGCAAATAGAAGGAGGGGTGAGCCATACATGACCTGGGGACCGCCACCCCACAGCACAGGGGCAGCCCCTGCTATGTCCCAGGGTGCCCACCCCAGGACATAGCTCACACCAAGCGTGATCAAAGGTTCCGGTTCCGGAGGGCGGGAGCTGTCAAAGTGCTCCCGCCCACTAGAAGCGGAGGTTTCAGACATGCGGGCAGGGAAAGAGATGAAACGATTGCTCCTGCACGGAGGGAGCTGCCTTTCCAGCAGCTCCCTCTGTGCAGCAGCAATGCCGGCTTCCGCAGAAGGCGAGGAGCAGGCTGGGACCGAGGGGGGCCTTGAGGTTCCCTCCGCGGTCCGGGAGAAAAGAAGCACAATAAAGGTGAGAAACGAGCAAAAAGAAGTAGAATAAAGGTCAGAAACAAGCAGAAAGAGGCAAAATAGAGGTCAGAAACAGCAAAAGGCAGAATAAAGGTCAGAAATTATCAGAAAGCAGCAGAGTAAAGGTTAGAAACGAGCAGGAAGAGGCTCAATAAAGGTCAGAAGGGAGCAGAAAGAGGCAGAATAAAGGTCAGAAACGAGCAGAAAGAGGCAAAAGAGAGGTCGGAAACCAACAGCAAGAGGCAGAATAAAGGTCAGAAATGAGCAGAAAGAGGCAAAATAAAGATCAGGAGCAAGCAGAAATAGGCAAAATAATGGTCAGAATGAACAGAAAGAGGCAAAATAGAGGTCAGAAATGACCAACAAGATGCAAAATAGAGGTCAGAAATGAGCCGTTAGAGGCAGAATAAAGGTCAGGAGCGAGCAGAAAGAGGCAACATAATATGCAAAACTAACAGAAAGAAGCAATATACAGGGCAGGAGAGAGCAGAAAGAGGCAAAAGAAAGGGCAGAAGCGAGAAGAGGAGGCAGAAAAATAAGCACAGGAGGCACAAAACCGAAGGCAGCAGAGGTTAGTGGACTGCAGGCAAGCTGGAAAGGAGGACCATCATAGGGGGAGCTGGCACGAGGACCTGCTCCCATGTCCCCTCCTAATTTTTTTATCCACTCAGAGACTCACTCACCCACTCACAGACTCACTCAAACACTCACACACCCATTCACAGACTCACTCACGCACCCACTCACAGACCCACTCAGAGGCTCATGCACCCACTCACAGATCCATTCAAGCACTCATTTATACACTCACAGACCCACACACACTCACAGACCCATTCAGATACTCACACAATCATGCACCCACTCACAGACCCACTCAGAGACTCACACACCCACGCACAGACCCACTCAGACACTCACGCACCCACTCACAGTCCACTCAGACACTCATGCACCCATTCAAATACCCACTCAGACACTCACACATCCAGTCACAGACCCCATTCAGACACTCATGCATCCACTCACAGACCCACTGAGAGACTGATACACCTACTCACAGACCCACTCAGTCACTCATGCAGTCACTCACTCACAGACTGACTGACACACTCATGGAGACACTTGTAAACCAGAGACTCTCACATGCTCTCACAGACCCACTCAGACACTTATGCACTCACTCACAGACCCACTCAGACACTCATGCAACCACTCACAGACACACTCAGGCTATCATACACCCCCTCACACACCCACTCAGAGACGCATGCACCCACTTACACACATACTCAGAGACGAATGCGCCCACTCACAGACCCACTCAGAGACTCATGCACCCACTCACAGACCCACTCAGAGACTCATGCACCCACTCACACACCCAGTCAGAGACTAACGCACCAACTCACAGCTTACTCAGACACTCATGCACCCACTCACAGACCTACTCAAACACTCACGCACCCAGTCACAGACCCCACTCAGACACTCAGACTGGGTCTGTGAGTGGGTGCATGAGTATCTGACTGGATCTGTGAGAGGGTCTGTGAGTCTCTGAGAGGGTCTGTGAGTTAATGCATGAGTGTCTGAGTGGGTGTGTGAGTAGATGCATGAGTGTCTGAGTGGGTCTGTGAGTGGGTGCGTGAGTGTCTGAGTAGGTCTATGACACGGTATTCCACGGCCTCCTTTTGGAACGGTTATGGGATGCCGGTGTCAGAGGCAGCACATGGGAATGGATCAAGCATTTCCTACAAGACAGATATTTTCAAGTCCTTCAACGACCCTTTAAGTCGGAGATCCGTCCCCTGTCACAAGGGGTGCCACAGGGTTCTGCCCTTAGCCCAACGTTATTTAACGTGTGTATGCGCCCACTAGCCGATATAGTACTGAAACATGGGGTGAAGCTGGTGTCATATGCTGATGACACGCAGTTGATCATCACGTTAGAACAGAAGGATGTTGAAGCTGCACCTAAATTCAAAGCCTGCTTAATTGATCTGGCTAACTGGATGAACTTCAGTTGCCTCCACTTAAATGCAGGCAAGACTGACATCATGGTTGTTGGTAAACAGCCTTCCATCTGGTCTCATAGCTGGTAGCCAGAAGAATTAGGGCCGACCCCGGTTCCCAAACCCAAGATAAAAAATTTGGAAGATTGGTTTGATGATACACTATCTTTTACAGAACAAATATCAGTGCTGGTTGGTACTTGCTTTGTCCTCTTAAGGATGCTAAGGAAAGTCTTAAATCTCCTACCTCTAGATGCTAAGAAGACCATTATTCAGGCTTTGATCACATCTTGATTGGATTACTGCAATATTCTCTATCTAGAGGTAACTAAAAGCAATATGAGAATGCTGCAGAAAGTCCAGAATGCTGCTGCCCGGATGCTATTGAACATCCCAAGGTAAACCCCGGTGGGAGCAGCCCTGAGTGTTAAAATAGAAATGTGTCTGCTTTCACATTATCCTATGTAAGTTAGCATTCGCAGCACCATTTTCTGTTTAGACGCCATTCTAAATCATGATCGAAACTAATATATTTGCTATTTCTGAGAAAAGGTTCTGCTAGGTTTCATTTCTAAGGTTGGGTTTTGCTTAACTAATGAATAGACTGTTCTTATTAGCGCATACCTTTCTCACTAGATAGATGCCTTCTCCCACTTGTCTGGTGACAGGCCCAACTGGAACAACCTTGGACTTTGTATCTCTGTATAAGATATGAGCACTGAGATTGTTTTTATCTTGTATTCCAATGCTTTGCAGCACCTGCCTGGAAAATTCCATCATGGGCGTGTCTTAGCCCAGTTATGAAATGTGCATAATGTATCTTTATGCTTGTCGATTTCAGTCCCTCTGCAGCACTCCTAGAGACTGGGAAAACTGGGCTCCACTCTGAGTGTACCTGAATAAACAGATATTGGTTTGAATTCTGTACTGTCTGGCCGACTCTTCATTTGGTATGGAAGGATGAGAGGTGGTCATTAGTGACCCAAGTGACCCGAATTGGGCCACTTCCTTCAGTTGGTGCCCGAAAAGGGACTCCTTCGGGTAAGGGACCCATCCCCTTTCCGCGGACGGAGGGGAGGACGAGGCTATCCTCGGGTTGGACTGACGGTTCAGGGATCCCTGCACAAGGAGTATTGATTGCTCGCAGCTGCCCCTTCCGTCTTGCCGGATGGTACCTTACCCAGTGGTTATCCCGACTGGAGTCCTGAACGGCAAAACCCTTGGTTCTGACCGTTTGGTCTGAAGAGTCGGCAGTGGAGAATCAGTTTTTTTGTGCTACTCATATCAGGTGAGTTTGTTTTGGTTCTTTGTGGATATGGTACCATTGTGGATTGAGTTTGGTATGGTCTGAGGACTGTTTTTGATAAAAAGTATTTGCAATTGCTTTGCCAGGCATAAATAACTAACTTATTTTCTTTTTGAAAATGCCTGGAATTAGTAAGTTTTTCTCTTTGTGTTGTCGTTGTTGTTCTGCAGATGCTCGATTAGAAGAAGCCCAGCCGGCACCTCCAGAAGGCACTCCTAATTTTGATATGTATGTGAGGCATGGTCTTGGCCCTATTATGTTTAGTACATTATGACACAAATATACGAGGGACACTGCCGAGTTACAGTGGCCGTTGACGGGCACTTTTGATGAGCAAAAGATTGGGTTATTACAGGAACAGTTATTTAAAAGACGAAGTAGGCAGTCTATGTTTGATTCCCTCAGAACGTGGCAGAAAGTAGCTAGGCAGAGATGACCGAAGATGGAAAAAGATGCACTGAAAGGGAAGACGCAAACACTGACCCAGAAAACTGTAGCATATGATAGAGAGAAGCAGGAGGCAGGAGTTGAATGTGAGGATAGGAGGTTTCGATTACAGATTGATAAATCGTATTAGGCCCAAGAGGAAAATTATACTTTTGTGGAGGAATTGTTGGACACTCGACCCCCGCACCCATATGCCCCACAGAGGATATATCCTGTTGTTCCTTCGTTATCACAGCAGCCTGTTACAACTGCTCCAACTGTTCCTGTGTCTACTGCTGTCATTTCGATGGCTTTGGCTACGGTACCCCCTGCTCCCTCTTTGTCTTCACCATCTGTGGCAACTGTAACTGTTAGCACACCTATTGTTTCGACTCATATACCTCCTGCTCTCTTGCCTCCGGCGCAACCGCCAGCGACGATTGCACCTGTTACTTCTGTTGCTTCTCCTTCTATGGTTCTCCATCCCCCGACATTTTTGAGTGTTGAGACGCCAGTACGCGGATTTGAGGATAGAGATTGGATGATATTTAAGGAGCGAATTGGCCCATTGGTGCGATCTGTGGTGGGGGATGAGGAGAAGAAGGTAGTAGCTGATCAGGCTGCGCAGTGGGGTCGTAATCCCATTTATAGTGTGGAGGATGTTAGGGCAGTTATGCTAGATTTTGAGCCCTTTGTACAGCAACATGCTCTTAAGCATATGTCTGCTTCGTTGATTAGTCTTTGGCAGCAACACTTTGGGGATGATGCACCGCAAATTCTATATGATTTTAGGGATCATGTGTATGCTAGCGGTTTGGAGCCTGGCCAAGTTTTCGGGAATGTTATGACGTTAATTGCTTATAGGGGTAGGTTGCATGAGAAGAGTCCTACCCCGGTATCTCAGTTTCTGATGCGAGAGGTTCATCCTATATATCACCCAGAAATACCAGAGTTAACGGATCAGCGCGGTACTGTCACCAGACCAGGCGAAGCGGCCCGTTTTCAAGAACAGTGGGTTTATACTCTGTGGAAAAGAAGTGAGGTTTCATCCCTTAAGACTCATTTGCCTGATCCAAGGAAAAATCCTACTGCTTATTATAAAGAACTGACAGAGGCAGCCTTTTCTACTGTAATGACCCTTGCTGATATTGAATTTTTTTTGGCCTTCTTGTTCCGGTTGACATTTGGAGACAGGTTCATACTCAAGATCATGTAGCGGAGTTGGGAGGCACTTGGGAGGCGATTAAGGGGTGGGATTAGGAACAGAAGCCAGGTGATAAGCCCAGAGCCGAGATACTTGCTTTACCTGGTCGTATTATTACATATATGCATTCTCTCATTCCGCCGAAGAAAGCAAGTTGGGACAAGTTGACGGCTTGTCAACAGAAAAAGGATGAAAGTGTGCCTGATTTCTTTACCCGGTTTGAAGATACATTTTTGGATTATAGTGGGCAGGATATGTCTATTGAGGGAGGAGTTTGGTTGTTTGTTGACAGGTTTGTTTCTAATTTGCTTCCTGAAATTGCGACTCGTTTACAGGCATCTGAGAGCACTTGGTCCACCTCATCCCCTTCTGTTACTTTGAATATGGCTCAATATTATGAACATCGTGACCAAGAGGAGAAAGAGAAGAGCGAGAAAAAACATAAGGATCTAAAGACCAAGGTGTTGTTGCAGCAAGCGTTTAGAGGGAATGGTAGAGGATGTGGTGGTCCTGCCAGACAGCTTCCACACACTAGTATTATACATAAAAGGGTAGACCCAATGGTACTGGGACCTGGGTAGTTAACAGTACAATATAGAATGATCCCAGTAAACTAGAACTAACTGGACATAATAAAAAGCAATGTAATCGCATTAAATTAACAACACTACAAAACGAAAATACGTAGCAAGTGTTATTTAATCACACTGCTGCATAGAAAAAGTGCTTTGTACATATATCAAAATTCAAGTCAATACACAGATAGGTGCCCAAAGGACAGAGAAAAGGGGTGAAAAGGAAGGTGATTCTCGTGAGGGTAAGAGATTGTGAAGGAAGTATGGAAATCGTGAATGCATAAAATGCCCAATTCAAATAAATTCTGGCCTAAATATTTTGCCAGTAATACATGAATTATTCATTGATTCAAATAGCTAGACCACATTTGTGAAACACAATTGAATATTCTCTGTTGTTTCTGGGGGCTGGCACAAAAGAAAGAGTGTCGACGTTTCGACCCCAAAGTATATCGTAGGCCAATTATCACCTTACACGGGGGTCTTCCTCAGGACTGTGATGAAGGGAGGGCACCTAAAATCAAAATGAAACACCATTGGTACTAAAAAAGGGAGAGAGACAAATAAGATCAACCACTAACAAGGCCAAAACGGTCCTTAAGTTTACCATAGTGAGTCCTACAATGAGGGCTCCAATGTAAGAAAACGGGCACACTGGCTCCAAAATGTGTAGAGCGACACCAAAACCTGAGAAAATAAGGTGTCGTGATGAGAAGCCACAATTATATCCTATAAATCAATATAAATTATTTACATAGTTTCTAGAAGGGCGGTAGTGGGAAATTACAACACTTACACAGAACGCGGAAACTTCCAGCGTGTCCCTTCCAAACAGCAAAAATAATGAATTCCTGCCCCAAATATAACGGCTAGAAACAATTCAGCAGACGTATCTGAAAGCTAAAGTATAGAGGAAGGAGTCACCAACCAAGCAACAACTTAAAAACCGGCATACACCAATAGAAGAGAACACACATTGTCATTACCTGCTCTAATGTAAATGTTCGTGGCGCACAAGGCACCGTATCTGTAAGAAAGAATAAAAAGTGCAGCTGGGTCACGAGCGAGTGACATGAGATGGTTTACTCAGAATTATGGAGGCTAGATTTTGAAACACTCACCGTTCTTCGGTGAAGATTCACCTCAATGGGAGAGCGGGGCTGAATCTAGAATAGAAAGGGCCAGGAATTTATACGGAGTTAAAAAATTCCGAAACACTACCCCCGTAATCCTTAAACAAAGAGGGGCCCGAGAGGTGGTTTATGAGGGTAGGGAGCGTAAACTTACCACTGCGCGCTGGCCACATTTTCAATGTATAAAGGAGGGAACCGAGCCGTCAGTTCAAAATCCATTATATTGACCTAATCGTCATCACTCGTCATGGGATGACGTACCGATAGCAGACGCTAGATGCTGCCCGCGTAACGTCACGGCAATATGCTAGACAGAGACAATAGACTCGAAAAAGCAAATGCTTGAGAAAAATAGCTATTCTCGAGTAAAAATCGAAAATGTAAGAAAAGGTGACCACAGATATAGAGGCTTTACTGGTGTCACCAGGGAACTTAAAATCTAATTATCTAAATCTAGGGAGCGGAGTGTTATTGAGGAATTAGCCATTCAAGCGATCATGTCCAAAAACACAAAGGAGCATAAGTCATCAGTAGCTTACTCGACTAAAAACACACAAGAAAGTATTCAAACAAGGTTAATACATAAAGTGTTCAAACAAGGTTAATACATAAAACACTGATCACAATATTAACAAGGCAGTGTATATCTTGTGGGCCAATATCACAGTAGTTCACCTGAGCAACATTGGTGCACACGTTTATAAGTGTAAAGGTCACAATAAGTCATCAGTAGCTTACTCGACTAAAAGCACACAAGAAAGTATTCAAACAAGGTTAATACATAAAGTATTCAAACAAGGTTAATACATAAAACACTAATCACGATGTTAACAAGGCAGTGTATATCTTTTGGGCCAATATCACAGTAGTTCACCTGAGCAACATTGGTGCACACGTTTATAAGTGCAAAAGGTCACAATAAAACATTATAGGTGGTTCTGTGAATGGGCACTCGATCGCCGCTTGTCAGGTATAAGGTAATGACAACGAACCACAGTAACCACCAATAGAACTCGTTCAACTGACACATCAGTGCTCCTTAGCAGTACAGTATAAATGTAGTAGCGGAGATGAAAATAGCCCAATCTTAATCAGATGTTAAACATGCTAGCTGCGCATTACTTGAGTCAAGTTCATTTAGGCCATTCAGTACAGAATCAAAACGGGTCATCCACTTACATTCCCTTACATTAAGGATTGATACAATGTTACCCCCTCTAGGTCCCAGAGTGGCCTTTTCAAGAACTATCCATTGGAATTCATCAGCGGTATGAGCAGCACTCTTAAAGTGTTCCACTAATGGCGCCCCTTGTACATCACATCTTATTCTACTACAGTGCTGTAGTATTCGCGTTTTAATCTTCTGTTGTGTCTGACCCACATAAATGGAACCACATGGGCAGATGATTCCATAAATAACGTTGTTCGTGTTGCAATTGGTGAATGTCTGTAACTCTATTTGGTGGTGTTTGTAGGTGAATTTCTTTGTTTGAATAGTCATCCTACAGGCCTTACAATGGCCACATTTATAGTGCCCCATCATCACAGGTAGATTCCAGAGTGTTTGTAAGGAGGGTGTTACTGGGTTGTCAAGAAAGGAACGAACCACATGATCCTTGACACTCTTCGCTCTCTTAAATGAATGTATGGGTGGATTGGGTTGTGCAATGTCATCCGAAATTAATGACCAGTGTTTATTGATGACCTTCTTAACAGCATTGCTTTGAGTACTAAATGTAGTCACACAGATCATCCTCTCCAAGGCTCGATCACTCTTGTCCTTAACAGCTAATAAGGCTTCTCGGGGCTATACCAAGCTCTCTTCTGCGCTCTTTTGACAAGCCGTCGTGGGTATAGATGATGTGCTCATGATATGGTCTGGATCTGCTGAGGACCTAATCTTATTTCATGAGTGGCTCAATCAGCAGAATAATGATATTCATTTTACGATGCAGTCGGACAGAAACAGAATTGACTTTCTAGATATCACAATTTTCCATGAAGATAGTAAACTTCATACTACTCTATTCCGCAAACCAGCTGAGCGAAATTCACTCTTGCGCTACAGCAGCCATCACCCGCGGGGCCTGAGGGATAATTTACCGGTAGGCCAGTTCTTACGTATTCGTAGGAATTGCTCCAGAAGAATAGACTATATGACGGAATCTGATGTCCTAAGCCTACGAGTTCTTGAGAGAGGATACCCACGACGGCTTGTCAAAAGAGCGCAGAAGAGCGCTTGGTATAGCCCCCGAGAAGCCTTATTAGCTGTTAAGGACAAGAGTGATCGAGCCTTGGAGAGGATGATCTGTGTGACTACATTTAGTACTCAAAGCAATGCTGTTAAGAAGGTCATCAATAAACACTGGTCATTAATTTCGGATGACATTGCACAACCCAATCCACCCATACATTCATTTAAGAGAGCGAAGAGTGTCAAGGATCATGTGGTTTGTTCCTTTCTTGACAACCCAGTAACACCCTCCTTACAAACACTCTGGAATCTACCTGTGATGATGGGGCACTATAAATGTGGCCATTGTAAGGCCTGTAGGATGACTATTCAAACAAAGAAATTCACCCACAAACACCACCAAATAGAGTTACAGACATTCACCAATTGCAACACGAACAACGTTATTTATGGAATCATCTGCCCATGTGGTTCCATTTATGTGGGTCAGACACAACAGAAGATTAAAACGCGAATACTACAGCACTGTAGTAGAATAAGATGTGATGTACAAGGGGCGCCATTAGTGGAACACTTTAAGGGTGCTGCTCATACCGCTGATGATTTCCAATGGATAGTTCTTGAAAAGGCCACTCTGGGACCTAGAGGGGGTAACATTGTATCAATCCTTAATGTAAGGGAATGTAAGTGGATGACCCGTTTTGATTCTGTTCTGAATGGCCTAAATGAACTTGACTCAAGTAATGCGCAGCTAGCATGTTTAACATCTGATTAAGATTGGGCTATTTTCATCTCCGCTACTACATTTATACTGTACTGCTAAGGAGCACTGATGTGTCAGTTGAACGAGTTCTATTGGTGGTTACTACGGTTCGTTGTCATTACCTTATACCTGACAAGCGGCGATCGAGTGCCCATTCACAGAACCACCTATAATGTTTTATTGTGACCTTTTGCACTTATAAACGTGTGCACCAATGTTGCTCAGGTGAACTACTGTGATATTGGCCCAAAAGATATACACTGCCTTGTTAACATCGTGATTAGTGTTTTATGTATTAACCTTGTTTGAATACTTTATGTATTAACCTTGTTTGAATACTTTCTTGTGTGCTTTTTAGTCGAGTAAGCTACTGATGACTTATTGTGACCTTTTACACTTATAAATGTGTGCACCAATGTTGCTCAGGTGAACTACTGTGATATTGGCCCAAAAGATATACACTGCCTTGTTAATATTGTGATCAGTGTTTTATGTATTAACCTTGTTTGAACACTTTATGTATTAACCTTGTTTGAATACTTTCTTGTGTGTTTTTTAGTCGAGTAAGCTACTGATGACTTATGCTCCTTTGTGTTTTTGGACATGATCGCTTGAATGGCTAATTCCTCAATAACACTCCACTCCCTAGATTTAGATAATTAGATTTTTTAAGTTCCCTGGTGACACCAGTAAAGCCTTTATATCTGTGGTCACCTTTTCTTACTTTTTCGATTTTTACTCGAGAATAGCTATTTTTCTCAAGCATTTGCTTTTTTCGAGTCTATTGTCTCTGTCTAGCATATTGCCGTGACGTTACGCGGGCAGCATCTAGCGTCTGCTATTGGTACGTCAACCCATGACGAGTGATGACGATTAGGTCAATATAATGGATTTTGAACTGACGGCTCGGTTCCCTCCTTTATACATTGAAAATGTGGCCAGCGCGCAGTGGTAAGTTTACGCTCCCTACCCTCATAAACCACCTCTCGGGGCCCCTCTTTGTTTAAGGATTACGGGGGTAGTGTTTCGGAATTTTTTAACTCCGTATAAATTCCTGGCCCTTTCTATTCTAGATTCAGCCCCGCTCTCCCATTGAGGTGAATCTTCACCGAAGAACGGTGAGTGTTTCAAAATCTAGCCTCCATAATTCTGAGTAAACCATCTCATGTCACTCGCTCGTGACCCAGCTGCACTTTTTATTCTTTCTTACAGATATGGTGCCTTGTGCGCCACGAACATTTACATTAGAGCAGGTAATGACAATGTGTGTTGTCTTCTATTGGTGTATGCCGGTTTTTAAGTTGTTGCTTGGTTGGTGACTCCTTCCTCTATACTTTAGCTTTCAGATACGTCTGCTGAATTGTTTCTAGCCGTTATATTTGGGGCAGGAATTCATTATTTTTGCTGTTTGGAAGGGACACGCTGGAAGTTTCCGCGTTCTGTGTAAGTGTTGTAATTTCCCACTACCGCCCTTCTAGAAACTATGTAAATAATTTATATTGATTTATAGGATATAATTGTGGCTTCTCATCACGACACCTTATTTTCTCAGGTGTTGGTGTCGCTCTACACATTTTGGAGCCAGTGTGCCCGTTTTTCTTACATTGGAGCCCTCATTGTAGGACTCACTATGGTAAACTTAAGGACCGTTTTGGCCTTGTTAGTGGTTGATCTTATTTGTCTCTCTCCTTTTTTAGTACCAATGGTGTTTCATTTTGATTTTAGGTGCCCTCCCTTCATCACAGTCCTGAGGAAGACCCCGTGTAAGGTGTTAATTGGCCTACGATATACTTTGGGGTCGAAACGTCGACACTCTTTCTTTTGTGCCAGCCCCCAGAAACAACAGAGAATATTCAATTGTGTTTCACAAATGTGGTCTAGCTATTTGAATCAATGAATAATTCATGTATTACTGGCAAAATATTTAGGCCAGAATTTATTTGAATTGGGCATTTTATGCATTCACGATTTCCATACTTCCTTCACAATCTCTTACCCTCACGAGAATCACCTTCCTTTTCACCCCTTTTCTCTGTCCTTTTGGGCACCTATCTGTGTATTGACTTGAATTTTGATATATGTACAAAGCACTTTTTCTATGCAGCAGTATGATTAAATAACACTTGCTACGTATTTTCGTTTTGTAGTGTTGTTAATTTAATGCGATTACATTGCTTTTTATTATGTCCAGTTAGTTCTAGTTTACTGGGATCATTCTATATTGTACTGTTAACTACCCAGGTCCCAGTACCATTGGGTCTACCCTTTTATGTATAATTCTCTGAGCAGGTGCATACCTGCGAGGTATTTTTCTTGGTGATTAACTGCACCTATAAGATGGTAGAGAGCGACTTTTTATCCTATACGGAGGATTATATTAACCAACTTCTACAGGATCCGGCAAACCAATTTCTATCTTCTACTACCCCTGCTATTGACTTCACTCTCAATGATAAAATCGCCAAACTAGAGCGTCTGGAGAAAAAACTCATAAGGACTCGTCTACATGGTCATCTTTTAACTAAGTATCTTCAAGCAAGTGTGATCCCGGTGGGATTACAAATTAAGATTGAACCAGCTATATTTGTGGACATTCCCAAGTTCAAGGAAGGTTTTAGCTTCATTGCGAACAACTGCTCCCGGCACTGGATGGTGCTGGGAGTAGAAACCGCTGCTGAACAGGTCCAGGCACTTACTCGTGAGATCGCTGCTCTGAAATCAGAGATTGCTGGTGATTCCACACTTAATAATGCGAAGGAGGCACTTGAACAACTGGGTAAAACATTGAAGGATTTTGAGATCACGACGCAAAACAAGAAATTGGATAAATTATCCAAAGACATCCGTTATTACGAAAAGAAGAATACTTACCCTTATCTCCAAGACGACTATTACAAGCAGGATTCACAGGGCCGTTTTACCGGACGTGGAAGAGGGAGCTATCGAGGACGAAGAAATTATACCACATTTTCTGAATCTTCCTATAGCACAGACAGCGAGAACGAACAGGCTGGTCCAAGTTCTGATTACGGTTACCAAGAAAGCTGGCACCACCCTCAAGGACCCCCGCATTTTTTAGGCGAGGGCCAATGGAGACCTCCGAGGGGCCGTGGAGGCTTTTGGCCCAGAGGACCACCAAGGGGCCATATACAAACTGGCACAACCTGGGAGAGGGGCAGAGGCAGAGTACAGAAACAGGTACGCTTCCCACCAGAGAGCCATGGGGAGATTGCAACACGACGGAAAGTCTACAGGTGGTGATCAGCCAACAAAAACCTGTTGTGAACATTTCATCTTATGTATTGAAAGATGATGAAGAGAAGATCCTCAATAAGGGACTATCTTTTGTGTCAACAGCTTATCCCAATCGTTTTTCATTGAAGACTGAGCTTCTCAGATTTTTTCGGAAAATCCGCCTGCGATACTTCTTCAAGCATTCAACAGCACCACTTAGAACATCACAAACAGGATTACGAGTCCCTTCGACCTTTGTGCCCTCATCCAACTCTATGACTAGTCAGATCTTGGCATATGAGAATATTGTGCTTAAAGAGGTTTCTAGAATACTTGAAACAAAGAAACATACCATTATCAATGTTACGAAAATGGAGAAAGAAGCGTTGATGTCACTAAGGAATAATAAAGACATTGTCATCAAGCCCGCCGATAAGGGCGGTGCTATCGTTGTGCAAGACCTGAATAAATACAAATTGGAAATCATGAATCAACTGCAGGATGGTGTCAGCTACTGCAAATTGCGAGCTGACCCTTCTAAGGATCTGGCATTAGAAATTCTGTCAATAACCAAGCAGGGCCATGAACAAGGCTTCCTCACCGAGCATGAATTTCACTATCTCAACCAGAAGGATCCACGACTCCCTACCATATATACACTGCCCAAGATCCACAAAGACATGTCCAACCCGCCAGGAAGGCCTATCGTGTCTGGATGCGGTTCTATCTTGGAGCCTTTGTGTAAATATATTGATTACTTCCTCAAGCCCATCGCGGAAGGAACAAAGACATATCTGCGAGATACTCTCCAAATCATTGGTATTATTGATGAACTTCCATTTGACCCTGAAGAACAGCTATTGGTGACATGTGATATAGTCTCCCTCTACACTAGTATTCCACAGCTACTGGCATTGGAAGTCACTCGCAGGGCACTTGATAGAAGACCAGCACCGATGGCGGTGCCAACAGAATTCATCATTGGACTGTTATCGATTGCCATGATGAAGAATTTCTTCCTTTTCCAAGGAAGCTTCTACTTACAGACCAAGGGAGTGGCCATGGGGGCGGCCTTTGCGCCGGACCTGGCCATTATCTTCATGGACAATTTTGAACGCACCTTCATCGATAATTTGAATAATCCTTACCACAATAAAGTGACTGAGTGGAGAAGATATATAGATGATGTGCTCATGATATGGTCTGGATCTGCTGAGGACCTAATCTTATTTCATGAGTGGCTCAATCAGCAGAATAATGATATTCATTTTACGATGCAGTCGGACAGAAACAGAATTGACTTTCTAGATATCACAATCTTCCATGAAGATAGTAAACTTCATACTACTCTATTCCGCAAACCAGCTGAGCGAAATTCACTCTTGCGCTACAGCAGCCATCACCCGCGGGGCCTGAGGGATAATTTACCGGTAGGCCAGTTCTTACGTATTCATAGGAATTGCTCCAGAAGAATAGACTATATGACGGAATCTGATGTCCTAAGCCTACGACTTCTTGAGAGAGGATACCCACGACGGCTTGTCAAAAGAGCGCAGAAGAGAGCTTGGTATAGCCCCCGAGAAGCCTTATTAGCTGTTAAGGACAAGAGTGATCGAGCGTTGGAGAGGATGATCTGTGTGACTACATTTAGTACTCAAAGCAATGGTGTTAAGAAGGTCATCAATAAACACTGGTCATTAATTTCGGATGACATTGCACAACCCAATCCACCCATACATTCATTTAAGAGAGCGAAGAGTGTCAAGGATCATGTGGTTCGTTCCTTTCTTGACAACCCAGTAACACCCTCCTTACAAACACTCTGGAATCTACCTGTGATGATGGGGCACTATAAATGTGGCCATTGTAAGGCCTGTAGGATGACTATTCAAACAAAGAAATTCACCTACAAACACCACCAAATAGAGTTACAGACATTCACCAATTGCAACACGAACAACGTTATTTATGGAATCATCTGCCCATGTGGTTCCATTTATGTGGGTCAGACACAACAGAAGATTAAAACGTGAATACTACAGCACTGTAGTAGAATAAGATGTGATGTACAAGGGGCGCCATTAGTGGAACACTTTAAGAGTGCTGCTCATACCGCTGATGATTTCCAATGGATAGTTCTTGAAAAGGCCACTCTGGGACCTAGAGGGGGTAACATTGTATCAATCCTTAATGTAAGGGAATGTAAGTGGATGACCCGTTTTGATTCTGTACTGAATGGCCTAAATGAACTTGACTCAAGTAATGCGCAGCTAGCATGTTTAACATCTTATTAAGATTGGGCTATTTTCATCTCCGCTACTACATTTATACTGTACTGCTAAGGAGCACTGATGTGTCAGTTGAACGAGTTCTATTGGTGGTTACTGTGGTTCGTTGTCATTACCTTATACCTGACAAGCGGCGATCGAGTGCCCATTCACAGAACCACCTATAATGTTTTATTGTGACCTTTTGCACTTATAAACGTGTGCACCAATGTTGCTCAGGTGAACTACTGTGATATTGGCCCAAAAGATATACACTGCCTTGTTAACATCGTGATTAGTGTTTTATGTATTAACCTTGTTTGAATACTTTCTTGTGTGCTTTTTAGTCGAGTAAGCTACTGATGACTTATTGTGACCTTTTACACTTATAAACGTGTGCACCAATGTTGCTCAGGTGAACTACTGTGATATTGGCCCACAAGATATACACTGCCTTGTTAATATTGTGATCAGTGTTTTATGTATTAACCTTGTTTGAACACTTTATGTATTAACCTTGTTTGAATACTTTCTTGTGTGTTTTTAGTCGAGTAAGCTACTGATGACTTATGCTCCTTTGTGTTTTTGGACATGATCGCTTGAATGGCTAATTCCTCAATAACACTCCGCTCCCTAGATTTAGATAATTAGATTTTTTAAGTTCCCTGGTGACACCAGTAAAGCCTCTATATCTGTGGTCACCTTTTCTTACTTTTTCGATTTTTACTCGAGAATAGCTATTTTTCTCAAGCATTTGCTTTTTTCGAGTCTATTGTCTCTGTCTAGCATATTGCCGTGACGTTACGCGGGCAGCATCTAGCGTCTGCTATCGGTACGTCATCCCATGACGAGTGATGACGATTAGGTCAATATAATGGATTTTGAACTGACGGCTCGGTTCCCTCCTTTATACATTGAAAATGTGGCCAGCGCGCAGTGGTAAGTTTACGCTCCCTACCCTCATAAACCACCTCTCGGGCCCCTCTTTGTTTAAGGATTACGGGGGTAGTGTTTCGGAATTTTTTAACTCCGTATAAATTCCTGGCCCTTTCTATTCTAGATTCAGACCCGCTCTCCCATTGAGGTGAATCTTCACCGAAGAACGGTGAGTGTTTCAAAATCTAGCCTCCATAATTCTGAGTAAACCATCTCATGTCACTCGCTCGTGACCCAGCTGCACTTTTTATTCTTTCTTACAGATACGGTGCCTTGTGCGCCACGAACATTTACATTAGAGCAGGTAATGACAATGTGTGTTGTCTTCTATTGGTGTATGCCGGTTTTTAAGTTGTTGCTTGGTTGGTGACTCCTTCCTCTATACTTTAGCTTTCAGATACGTCTGCTGAATTGTTTCTAGCCGTTATATTTGGGGCAGGAATTCATTATTTTTGCTGTTTGGAAGGGAAACGCGTTCTGTGTAAGTGTTGTAATTTCCTACTACCACCCTTCTAGAAACTATGTAAATAATTTATATTGATTTATAGGATATAATTGTGGCTTCTCATCACGACACCTTATTTTCTCAGGTGTTGGTGTCGCTCTACACATTTTGGAGCCAGTGTGCCCGTTTTTCTTACATTGGAGCCCTCATTGTAGGACTCACTATGGTAAACTTAAGGACCGTTTTGGCCTTGTTAGTGGTTGATCTTATTTGTCTCTCTCCCTTTTTTAGTACCAATGGTGTTTCATTTTGATTTTAGGTGCCCTCCCTTCATCACAGTCCTGAGGAAGACCCCTGTGTAAGGTGTTAATTGGCCTACGATATACTTTGGGGTCGAAACGTCGACACTCTTTCTTTTGTGCCAGCCCCCAGAAACAACAGAGAATATTCAATTGTGTTTCACAAATGTGGTCTAGCTATTTGAATCAATGAATAATTCATGTATTACTGGCAAAATATTTAGGCCAGAATTTATTTGAATTGGGCATTTTATGCATTCACGATTTCCATACTTCCTTCACAATCTCTTACCCTCACGAGAATAACCTTCCTTTTCACCCCCTTTTCTCTGTCCTTTTGGGCACCTATCTGTGTATTGACTTGAATTTTGATATATGTACAAAGCACTTTTTCTATGCAGCAGTGTGATTAAATAACACTTGCTATGTATTTTCGTTTTGTAGTGTTGTTAATTTAATGCGATTACATTGCTTTTTATTATGTCCAGTTAGTTCTAGTTTACTGGGATCATTCTATATTGTACTGTCCACACACTAGTAGGCAGCCGACCACAACACCTTTGGGGTCGAATCAGTATGCATATTGCAAGGAGGAGGGTCATTGGCGTAGCGAGTGTCCTGTGCTTTTGCAAAGGTGGCGGTTCCTAGAGGGCGAGGTCCTCGTGGAGAGCTCAGAGTGCTGCGGTCTCACAGGGTTGTTCTGATACCAATTATTTTGATGACCCTCGCGATGGGCAGGTTTACCATGATGATTATGATATGGATGAAGCGACAGGAATGTCTTATAGCTAGGATAGCCAGGGACAGAGTGAGGGACCAGTTCCGATACCTGTAGATCAGCGTGGTCCTTATGTCACTGCGGAGTTGCAAGGTTTGACTAAGGAATTTTTGGTGGACACAGGTGCAACAAAGAGTTCTGTTTCTTGGCATATGGTCCCTGGGGCAGCTCTGTCTGGCCATAATAATGTTTCGGTAGGTTTTTCAGGTGTACCGGTTGTAAGCCCCATTTCACGACCCCTAGCATTGACTGTTGGTCCTTTTACTGTGGATTCCCCGTTTTTGTTGACGACCAATTGTGGTGAAAATTTGATGGGTTTGGATTTATTGAAGAAATTGCCTGCTACTATTTATTGTTCCCCGGAAGGTGTTTATATGACGATGGGCCCAAATGTGAGTACTAAACAGTGTCTTTCTCACCCTCTTCCAGTTGAATTGGCTAATGTATCATCCACTCTATGGGCGACAGGTGATACAGATGTAGGACTATTGCATATACCACCAGTTTCGATACAGGTCAAAGACAATGCTATTTTGCCTCGCATTCCTCAGTATAAGATACCTCAGGCGGGAGAACGAGCCCTTCTACGGATTATTCAGGATTTGATACTCAAAGGAGTAGTTGAGGAGTCATCTGCTAATATTTGTAATAGTCCTATTCTTCCAATTCTTAAACAAACACTCTCAGGTTCCCCTGATGATCATGAGGATGTTTACTGTTTTGTGATTGATTTGCGTGAGGTTAATAAAATTGTGGTTCCTCAGTTTCCGGTGGTTCCTGATATCACCACGCTTTTGGCAATGATTCCTTCTACTGCTACATTCTTTTCTGTTATTGATTTGAAAAATGCATTCTTTAGTATTCCTATTCATCCAGATAGCAGATATTTGTTTGGGTTCACACTAGCTGGTAAAGCTTTAGATTCTGTCGAGCTCCTCAGGGCTATACAGAGAGTCCGAGTATTTATAGTCAAGCTTTAAAGAGTTAGTTGGATTCCCTTTTGCTTCCCTCAGGTAGCGTACTGGGGCAATATGTCGATGACCTCCTCATTGCTTCTGACACTGAACAAGGTTGTAGAGATAGTACGGTTAAATTGTTGCTGCATTTAGTTCATCATGGACATAAAGTTTCTCTATCTAAATTTCAGTATTGTCGACCGAAGGTCACCTATTTAGGTCACCTACTGTCGAAGGAGGGTAGGAGGTTGACTCTGGAGCGTATCAGTACCATTGTTAAAATGCCCATTCCACAAACTCAGAAAGATGTGCGCACTTTTATAGGTATCACTTCCTACTGTCGCCAGTGGATACCTAACTACTCCTTACTAATCAAACCCTTGCTTACATTAACAACTAAAGAAGTGCATGAGCCTTTGCCTTGGACGCCTGAATGTCAGCAGTCTTTTGAGCAATTGAAAGCTGCGCTTTGTTCGGCACCCGTGCTTGGCACACCTAACTACAGTAAGCCATTTGTGTTATACGTCCATGAGATGGCTGGTTGTGCGCTTTCTGTTTTAACACAAAAAATTGGGGCTAAGCGACGGCCGTGTGCTCATTTCTCTGCTGTGCTCGATCCTATCGCGAGAGCCCTCCCGAGTTGTCTAAGAGCGGTCGCGGATGTGGCCACTTCGATCAGACAATCGGCTGGACTCGTACTTGATACTGACCTCACAGTCATGATACCCCATGCTGTGGACACGCTTTTGAATAAGACAAAGACACAGCACCTCACCAGTGCACGTCTTACCGGCCATGAACTGACATTGTTTGCTAAACATATCACAAATAAAAGATGTGCTACTCTGAACCCAGCCATGTTACTACCCCTCCCTTCCGAGAGTGATTAAGTTGACAAACATGATTGCATCTTCCGAACTGAGGAAGAGACGAAAGGACGGGTAGACTTGACTGATGTTCCCTTATCTGACCCACAAGGGGAACTATATGTCGATGGCTCTTGTTTTAAATTACCAGATGGCACAACCACTGCAGCCTAAGCTATTACCACACTGCGCACAGTGGTAGAGACATCACGGGTGCCTTATCAGTCAGCTCAAGCTGCTGAGTTAGCTGCCCTTATTTGAGCATGCGAATTAAGCGAGGGAGTGGTTGTCAATATTTATACTGGGGTCGCGCATAATTTTGGGCGACTCTGGGTGGAGAGAGGGTTCCTTACCTTGCATGGCACCAAAATCCAACATGGGCACCCCATGTTGAGGCTTTTGTCTGCTTTGACACTCCCCAAGAAATTGGCAATTGTGAAGTGTAGCGCCCACCGGAAGGTCACTAATGATATAGGTAGAGGAAATGCTTTTGCAGATCAGACAGCTAAGGAAACGGCCCGGACAAAGATGAAAAGAATGTTTATAGCAGGTCCAGCTAGGTGGGTCCCTGAGGTTGTCATGTTTGAAGATACCCTTGAAAATGGAAAAGAGATACAAAGTGAAGCCACAACAGACGAATTAGCAGTGTGGCAGGAAAGTACAGCACAGTTGAATGATGAAGGATAAATCGGGGAAGCAGAGAGGGATGTTGCCAGATGCATATGTTCTTCCTGTGGTTACTATGGCCCCCGGTCCAGCTCATATTAGTGCTAAAGGCATTTGTAAATTGTTAGATCCTGTATGGCAGAATGACAATATCTCTAAGACAGCTGCACACTTAGTGAAGTACTGCATGGTATGCATGATGCATAATCCTGGGATGGGTACCCCTACACCGCCTGGTAATTTTGCACCACCCACCTTCCCTTTTGAAGTCCTTCAAATGGACTACATTGAGTTAGAGAGATGTAATAATTTGAAGTATGTTCTGGTGGTTGTATGTGCATTCAGCAAATGGGTTGAGGCTTACCCCACTAAAGACAATACAGCCATTACGACTGCAAATGTACTCCTGAAGGAGTTCTTTCCTCGTTTCGGCTTTCCCCGAGTGATCTGGAGTGACAACGGAAGTCATTTTAATGCAAAAGTGATTCAATTGATTTGTGAGGGTCTTCATGTAAAGCAGAAATCTCATGCTGCCAATCATCCTCAGTCAGCGGGTTTGGTTGAGAAGTACAATGGTACTCTCAAACTTAAACTGGCAAAAATACAGGAGACGACAGGGTTGAAGTGGCCAGATGCTTTGCCGTTGGCTCTTTTGTCAAAAAGAACGACAGCACATTCTAGAATAGGATTGTCACCGTATGAGGTTGTGTTTGGACACCCGGTAAATGTCTGGGGCGTCCCGTGCCCTCGGCGGTTCTCTGAAATTGAGTACCCTATGTTACTTGACTATCTTGGGCAGTTAACAGAAAGTTTACGTTCTATTCACCAACAGGTTCGGAAGTCCCTGCCTTCTACACCAGAGGGACCCGGCCACGACATTCAGCCTGGAGGTTTTGTTCTTCTCCGGAATTTTCAGGGAAAGAAAAGTTTGGAGCTGCGTCGGAAGGGGCCTGTACAGGTCCTGTTGGTGACGCGCACCGCTGTGAAAGTTGCTGGCCGAAAGAACTGGGTTCATGCGACCCACTGTCGCAGGGTTCCTTTGCCCTTACCCTATGACCAGTGGGTCAAAGACGGCATCGGGGACTCCGAGTGCGAACAGGTGCCTCGGTTTGTTCCCTTTAGCGATGCCCAACTGATATGGACGCAAACGGATAAGGAGAATGAAGATGTGCTGAATGCGGCTGTTCCTTCGGAAATACGAGCTATCCAAAAGCCCTTATATGTTGGTCATTCTGTGCCTGGAGCTGCCATGTACATTTTATGCCCTTGGCTGAGGGAAAGTGCATCAAAGGAGAAGAAAGACTAGTTAGGGATGGACTGCGTAAGTTAGGCTGTACTCAGTTATAGTACCAACGGAGTTAGTTAGATTGATGAGAGATTTGTAAATTGTTTGAACATTGGATAGGAAAAATTAAAGTATACCTTGGAGGTATACCATCCTGACCGACGTGGGATACGAGCAAGCTCCACCGCTGGTGCTCAAGAGTGCCAACGTATTGATGGACAATAGGAGCCTTTACCAGTGAGGCTCTGACGGACACTAGAAACTTGTATATTTTCCTGTATGTATCAGGATGCATCTATTGGTTCGAATCCGGATCGTCAGGGCCAGATTAATGCTGGCTCTGCACGATCCAGATTTGTTCCACGCCAGCCCACTGTTCTAATCCAAATGACCAGCGTATCTATGCAGTAACAATTGGACCCCCTTCTGGATTACCTACCAGATACATCGTGAAGTGATTACCCTTGACCCCTCCGAACCAATAGATGCATCCTGATACATACAGGAATCCGCACACCTTCGATTGGTTTTCGAATCGCCTACCACGCCACTGTTTTCCAAATAAGAGTAACCTGGTCCTCATGATGGCCTAAACACTCCTACAGGCCGAAACGCCGTCGACTCCTACAGCGGAAATTTCCGCGCAATCTCTTCAATGATACCCGTTTCGGTTCCACTTGTATATATTAACATTCATTGCTTGGGTATCTCTGCTATGTGAATTTCACCTACTACTGTCTTTTTCATGCCTCTCTACGTCGCTGTAAATACTTCCTCACGTGTCACTTGCGTCGTCACCATTTCACGAGCACTTGTGCACAGCACCCTACAGGTTACATGCCATTCAATGTAACGCAGTGCTGTTCTTATACATGTTTAAATATATGAAGTTATTTATAACAAATATATATGACTACCAAAAAACTTTATGTAGCCAAATTGTCTTTTGTCTCCCTGGTTTTCCCCTTGCCTCCAGCAATTAACTGTGCTACCTTGAATTTGCCCACTAACTGATACCCTTAGAGAGAATAGCTCATGCTAAAAGGAGGGTCTGTTAAAATAGAAATGTGTCTGCTTGCGCATTATCCTATGTAAGTTAGCATTCGCGGCACCATTTTCTGTTAAGACGCCATTTTAAATCATGATCAAAACTAATCCTTTGCTATTTCTGAGAAAAGGCTTCTGCTAGGTTTCATTTCTCCAAGGTTGGGTTTTGCTTCACTAATGAATAGACTGTTCTTATTAGCGCATACCTTTCTCACTAGATAGAGGCCTTCTCCCACTTGTCTGGTGACAGGCCCGACTGGAACAACCTTGGACTTTGTAACTCTGTATAAGATATGAGCACTGAGATTGTTTTTCTCTTGTATTCCATTGCTTTGCAGCACCTGCCTGGAAAATTCCATTATGGGCGTGTCTTAGCCCAGTTACG
Source organism: Calotriton arnoldi (assembly GCA_963921515.1). Lineage (NCBI taxonomy): Eukaryota > Metazoa > Chordata > Amphibia > Caudata > Salamandridae > Calotriton > Calotriton arnoldi. Next base: position 161,103 of record CAWUFW010007184.1, read on the forward strand.
AAATGTACATAATGTATCTTTATGCTTGTCGATTTCAGTCCCTCTGCAGCACTTCTAGAGACTGGGCAGACTGGGCTCCACTCTGAGTGTACCTGAATAAACAGATATTGGTTTGTATTCTCTACTCTCTGACCGACTCTTCATTTGGTATCGAAGGCTGAGAGGTGGTCATTAGTGACCCGAGTGACCCGAATCAGGCCACTTCCTTCATGAGGGAGCTGCATTGGCTACCGGTGCAGTACAGAGTAATTTTTAAAGCTCTGTGTTTCTGCCTTAGGATTCTGAATGAGAAAGGACCTAGCTATCTGCAGCCCTTACTCACTCCTTACAGACCTATCCAGAATCTTAGGTCTGCGGGCACCGCTATGCTGACAGTGCCAAAAATTCATAAGGCACGCTTAGGGGGCAAATCCTTCAGTTTTTTAGCAGCTAAAGCCTGGAATCAACTTCCGTTAGAGCTGAGGATGCAGCCCTCAGAAGTGCTGTTTCACAGAAAACTCGAAACATAGTTCTTTCGGTCTCCTTTGGGGGATCGGTGCTAACTTTTGCTGTCTTGGATCGGGCCCCGTTTTTTCTCTCAGACAGGGATGTCTTAGCGTGGGGACACTCCGTTGGAGTAACCATGTGCTTTATAAGCTTTTAATCTAATCTAATCAAATCTATGAGATGGGTACATGAGTGTCTGAGTGGGTTTGAGGGTGGGTGCATAAGTGTCTGAGTGGGTCTGTGAGTGGATGCATGAGTGTCTGAGTGGGTCTGTGAGTGGGTGTATAAGTCTCTGAGTGGGCCAGTGAGTGGCTGCATGAGTCTCAATGTATATGTGAGTGCGTGCATGAGTCTCTGAGTGGGTCTGTGAGTGGGTGCGTGAGTGTCTGATTGGGTCTGTGAGTGGGTGCATGAGTGTCTGAGTGGGTGTTTGAATGGGTGCACGAGTCTCTGAGTATGTGTATGAGTGAATGCATTAGCGTCTGAATGAGTCTGTGAATGTATTTTTTTCAGCTATATTAACGAATTCATCGCAAAGTTACATGGAGGGCCACGGTGACGGCGAATTCTCAAACATCATACGTGGGAAAAAAAACTGTTTCATGACATATTACACACATCAGGGGTCCCTCAAAGATCCCTATATTCCAGCCATGGGGTCAGGACACATCCAACCTGACCCCTTAAGCCAGTTTATACCATTTCATTTGGGCCCTGGGGACTGTTCCGATAAGCTAAAATGGCGGCCGGCACTCTGCTCAGGTTGTGGCCAGCCAATCACGGCATTCCTGTTGGCGTGCGCACTCGTGATTCATCCCCATTTACCCGTGATCATAGATATACAAATTTGAATTTCCTTAAATTTCTCGACAACCTCCAAACAGATTTACACCAAATAACAAAAAGCACAATCTTTGGACCAAAAGCTGGCTTTCTGCCAAATTTGTTATAATTCCGTTAAGCAGATCAGGCTGCAGGCGTGTCTAAAGACTCTACCGGAATTAACATGGGAAGGACACTTTTTTTAACCCCCCCTTTTTCTCGGCCCCCACTTGATGGATCGTCCCGAAACTTCTCATGCACAACAAGATTCACTGGGGCACTTTTTTGGAAACTTTTGTGAAGATTCGTCAAATGGCGCTAAAGATATAGGCAAGTCAAAAAACGCTTTACCTATGGAAATATGTTCCTAACTTTAGAATAAGGTCCTAACTATAAATACATACCGGCGAATGCCAGTAGGTAATCTATCTATCTATCTATCTATCTATCTATCTATCTATCTATCTATATATATATATATCGCTCAATCTGGTCCAACTGTCTCGAGCGGCTCCGGCGCTCTTCCTTGTTTGGTGGTGCAAGACTCACATGGCAGGACCATGCCGCTCAAATATTTCTCAACTCTGTTACTCACGTAGCAGAAAGAAGAGCCACACTCTTAATTGTAGGATTTTCTCCATTTATTTTATTAAAACGGAGTGGTAGACAAACGCCCAATGCAAATCGGTCCCCCTGGACCTTGATCATGGGTTAATGCCTCGCTGTCTCGCTGTTCATGTCTCTTATTATCATATTTTCTCCATCATTGCTCTTTCCCATTTCTTGGATTTGTAGCTCATTCCTTAAAGTGCTCTAACATATCGTGAAGGAATTTAATAAACGTTATTTTATTAGTGAAAGTGATGTCAATGTGCATGCAACGTTCATGAGGGCAGCCAATTCAGTTAATTACTTTCTCTTGTTTTCATTGATTATTCAATGCGCGTTACAAGCGCTGCTCATGTTCTTTGGTATTCTATTTATTTTCAATGGCCTCTCTTGTTTCTTGACATTCAATAAACCTTGGAAATATCGAATTCCAACCAATTATTTTTGCAGGTCATCATGTGCTTTTTGGTTGAGGATTACCCCGGAATTGCATGCTGGTAGTTGTAGTGATCTAAGTATCCAGCTTTCTACACAGTGCCATTTCCACGGTTTTTGTTTTCACAGTTTTGGACATTCATTATGTTGTAATTGTTACTGTAAGTTTGTATGCATTTCTTGTGTCATGGTCCTGCATGCTTTTGGTTTTTCTTGCAGAGGTATTTTAACTTTTTACAATCCAGTGTGTCCTGGTGCCCTCCGGAGGGCTCTTTCTTTTTGGTTGCAATTAATACAGTTAATGCATTGTAATCCTTATGATTTGTTTCCTGTTAGCTTTTCCTTTGTGTTTTACATCACAATGTGATTTTTATAACCATTTATCCCGACATGCTATGCATATGCCATTCCCTTAGTCTGTGAATTTAGTGTATTGCTGTCCTCTGGTAGACTATCTCATTGGCATATTCAGATATAAAGCATTATATTTTAATTTAGCTTCAGATGTTTTTGTTATCACTGTTTTTATTTACTGTTGCACACATCTCACATGCACGCACCCACCAAGTGTTTTAGAACAACAAATCTGCCTTCTACATAGGGCAGTTTTTTAGAAGGATGGTTTCAGCCAGTAGCAGACATGACGTTTCGATGGATGATTGCTGCCCAGGCCCTAATTCGGGTAATGGAGACAGCTCTGAGCAAGACCAAAGACTGAGACAGCAGATACTAAAAGCATATCTGAGGGAGAGGAAAATGGAGCAGAATCTGGAAGTGATTTTTCAGTTGGCGGAGTTTCATCCTACGACTCATCTTCCAGCAATTCTGAGGGACATGATGTCGCAGGCATGCTGTCCCTTCACAAGCACAGTCTGTGCAGCGGGGCGACTGTAGCAGGGTAGATCAAATCAGAGAGCCGGCAGGTGAGGCGGCAAGCATAGATGGAGTACTCTCTTGGCAGCCCTCCCAATTAAGTTCAGCCCCAAGTTCTACCTTTTACTAGCGGCGCTGGATGTAAAGTCGGTACAGCCAATATTTTGCCAATTGACTATGTTCATCTCTTTTTGGATGTTGACTGCCTTGAGAAAATTGTGCCACAAACAAATTTGCGTGCCGAACATTTTCTGAGGGAGCATGGAGGCACTCTAGGGCCTCATTCTAGGACATACCAGTAGACTCCAACTTCGCTTGAGGAGTTGAAGATATTTTTGGGACTTACGCTCAAAATGGGGTTAGTGCAGAAACCAACCTTTCAGTCCTACTGGTCTACTCGCACGGTTTGGGTAACCCCCATCTTCGCACCATACATGGGCAGAGATCGTTTTTTGCTATTGCAGCGTATGCTGCATTTCAATGACAATTCTGCTGCATTGCCCCGGGACCATCCATTCCATGACAGGCTGATCAGAATTTGCCCTGTCGTGGAACATTTGTCTGCCAGGTTATGAGAGATTTATACTACTGGAAAGAATATAGCCATCCATGAGTCCTTGATCCTTTACAAAGGGTGGCTGCTGTTCAGGCAGGACATTGCGAGCAAAAGAGCTCGCTATGGCATCAAGCTGTACATGCTGTGTGAGAGCTCTACTGGCTATGTGTACAGCTTGATAGTGTATACAGGGAAAGACTCCACTCTAAACCTTGTAGTTTGCCCTCCCACACTAGGAGTAACAGGAAAGATTGTATGGAAGCTTGTCCAGCCTCTCCTTCACAAAGGTTATAACTTTTATGTGGACAATTTCTATACCAGAGTAGAGCTGTTCAGTGAGCTGTACAAAGCTGGCACTGTGGCATGTGGTACAGTTCGTTGTCACTGCAAAGGTTTTCAGCAGGAGCTTGTTTGTAAGAAGCTCCAGAAATCTGAAAGCACTGTGTTGCATTCTAATGAACCGCTGGCAGTCAAGCTCTCTGATAGGCGTGATGTGTACATGCTCACTATAATTCATGATGAGAGCACTTACCCCGTCACGGTTTGGGGTCAGATGGCTGAAGTTCACAAGCCCACCTGTATACTTGATTACAGCAAGTATGTGCGCGAAGTGGATAAGAACAACCAGGTTCTTCAGCCATACAATGCGAGTCATAAAACTCGCACTTGGTACAAGAAACTATTCACCCACCTGATCCAGATCAATCAATCAAACAATCAAACAAAACTTGTTTAGCGCGGCTAATCATCCTTGCGGGTATCCAGGGGCTGAGGATCTTGCTGCAGAAGCTCAGCCAAACAGCCAGGTTTTGAGTCCTTTCCTGAATTCTGGCAGAGCGGATAAGGTCTGGAGGTGTAGGGGAAGTTCATTCCAGGACCTGGCCGCAAGGTAGGAGAAGGAACGACCACCACTGTAGCTTCGACTTATGCAAGGGGTGTGAGCGAGGTGAAGGGAGAAGGAGCGGAGGTGTCTGGATGGTTGGTGGAAGTTCAGGCGGTGGTTGATGTAAGCTGGTCCTTGGTTGTACAGGGCCTCGATGTGTGGATAAGGCTCTTGAAGTGACATCTCTTCTGAATGGGGAGCCAGTGGAGTTTCCTGAGGTGGGGGCGATGTGGGTCCGCTTGGGGAAGTTGAGGATGAGTCTGGCCGCCAAGTTCTATATGATATGTAGTCTCTTCAGTAGGTGTGCGGTAATTCCTGTGTAGAGTGTGTCGCTGTAGTCCAGCCTGCTGGTGAGTAGTGCTTGGGTGACAGTTCATCTGGCATTGATCGGTAGCCACTTGAATATCTTGTGGAGAACACTTTGTTTTGCTTTGTACACTTGCAAAGCAAAAGTAGAAGTGTTGGTGAATGAGTCCCACAGGAAATTTGTTTGGCTTGTTACTTTAGGGAACTTAGGCAGTATTCCCCATTATGTTTGCCTTAGTTTCAACTGTAGATATGCTTGCTCAGTTTGAGGAATGAGCCCTCGGAAGGCATAGTTGGGCACTCCCAACTTGCATCCACAAACTGGAAGGAGTTGGATGTAGCACAGTAAGATCGCCGAAGGCGCACGAAAGACATGTTTTCTTGAGCTTCAAGTGGCTAGGGACGGAAGGCATTAGTATAGGTTCACTTGGCAAGAAAACAGGATTAGGCAGGACTCTGATCAGTACAGCGCCCTGAACGGGTGAGAAAAGCCTAGGGTAGGTTTGCTGTCACAGGGATATTGCAGAGGTAGAAGGCAGATAGTAAAGGTAGTACAGATGCACATGCCATCAGTTCATCTTCACCTACGGACTCAAACCCATTGATGCTGCACTCTCCCCAGTACTAAATTACTACCTCACTCAACTAAGCAGATGACTCCAAACCATACAGAACGCAGCAGGCAGCCTCCTCCCTCAACATCCCAACACACACACATCCGGCACCTGAAACAGTTTCACAGACTGCCAATCAACAGCTCTTTTCAAACTCCCAAAACACACAGTCAAAGTCTTACACAGCACTGGTCCAGCATACCTCAATACCGCCTTAGATTTCAGAAACCTTCCAGACATCTTTGCTCAGCATAGGCAACAACAGAGCAAGGACAATAGACCTCTTCTAATTGGCTCCAAAAGGGGAGAATGACCTGCCTCTACACATATGCGCCATCTCTAAAATTAGAGCATTCCGCACAAAGTTGAATGCTTGTCCCTTCGACCAAGTTATTCCAGAGGTTATACCCCTGACTGCTCTTGCATCGGCGACAGGATACCCTCTATAAAAAATTCATACCATTACAGAGAAATCTGCACCCAAAGCTACAAATATGGGTAAATGTTTGACCTGCTTGCCATGTTCATCCTCCGTCAGGGCTTACCACATGTTCAGTTTTCTGTATAAGTGCATTACAATCACAGCACAGCATATAATGGTGGATGGGACATATACTACGTTCTTACGGACTACCCTGTGTGTCAAAAACTGCAGTTCTTCATCTTTTGATGTTCTCTTTAGGGAACTTCTTCAGTATTCCCCAGCATGGTTGTCTTAGTTTCAAAAGTAGATAGGCTCACTCAGTTTGAGGAATGACAGTTCGGAGGCATACTCGGACACCCCCAACTTGCATCCACAAACTGGAAGGAGTTAGATTTACCACAGTGAGTGCACTAAAGACTCATGTAAGACATGGCTTCCTGAGCCTCATGTGGCTGTCATGAGAGCCATTAGTAAAGGTTCACTAAACATGCATTCAGTGCTGCTCAGAGAGAAGGAGGCAGTTACTTTACAGGTGGTAAAATATAGTCCTGTTGTGTATGAATGTGATGGGTCCTTGCAGGGCAGCGGTATATTGATGTGAGTGTACTGATCTGTTGGACTGGGCCCTTGGCCGGCGGTATGAGAGTCTTGTATGTGGTGCATGAATGGACCACAAAGTGGTTGGTGCCTTGACGTGGCTTTATGGCTCACTTTCAGAGGTATTGGTTTCAATAGTCAGATACTTTGATACTTATTTGGGCTTTGAAGCCAACATTTCTGGAGATGCTAAAAACAACCAGTGTAAGTGGTGGATTAACTTTAAAAAAATTTTACCTGATTTATATCTACGGCGGTAAGATGACCCTTACTAAGAACTCCTTTTTTTTCTCATTATGGGTAGCTGTGGATTTTGGTCCCTAGCTCAGCCAGCACCCAGGCAAATCAGCACATTTTTGAAAACTAAACAACCAGGGGAGTACAGGGGTGCTTGACTTGCGTGTCTCTCACCAGGTAATATTGCATAGAAGCCCTTACAAACATCAAACTTACACATTTTCATCACATTTTTGTGATGGAAAGACATAGAATCTGCATGGAGCCACAGGTTTCCTACCACCCTAAGTTCTCACATGTCTCCCGATAAGAACGGTACCCAAGAGAAAATGACACAAAAGGCCTAAATCTCTGTGTTGAGAGATAAGCAAAAGGGGTGGGTGTGGTATTTGGGACTGTGCTGTGGTGCCACCTATGATAACCTACAAACCACGGACATTTTTAAAACTAGACAACCAAGGGAGTCCGGGGTGGTGTGTGTTGCATGGAACCTACAAGGTTTTCTTACCCACAATGCTCTACAAACCCTCAAATTCTGACAGACATAACACATTTTCCTTCCATTTCTGTGATGAAAACTCCCAGAATCCACAAGAATCCACAAAATTCCTACCACTCTGCATTACCCCACTTGTGCTGGTAAATATGCTGCCCCACTTGTGTGGCTGGGCCTAGTACCCGCTATAGGAACGGCTCAAACCAAGGTCAATGGGAGCCCTCGCTAGGAGACTCCCATCATAGACCTTGGTTTGATCCGTTTCTGTCACAGGCACTAGGCCTACCCAAACAAGTGAGGTACCATTTTTATCAGGAGACTGGGGGGAATGTCGGGTGGATGAAAGTTTGTAGCTACCGACAGATGCCAGAACTTTCCATCACAGAAATGTGAGGAAATTTTATTTTTTTAGTCAAAGTTTGAATTTTGCAAAGGATTCTGGGTAAAAAGTCTGTGGGACCTATGTGTGAGATATGAGACCAGCCACTCACCTGAAATCCAGGCGAGTCTGTAGAGTCGATGCTAGTTCCTCAACCCGCTCGGAACAACTCTCAGCGCTACTGATTACACAGGAGCCCTGGCAGACGTTCCAAGAGGGAAGGGGAGTGGGAAGAGAGAAAAACAAAGAAGAGAAGACACGGCCACCATCTGCCACCTGGACCAGCCAGGATCCAAGTTCTTACGAGCAGGAGTAGCGATAGTCTTCAACCTAAAGGCAAGAGGATTTATTAACAACCAGAAAAACTGTGTACTCATTAAATCTATTAACCATTCGTAATTCTAAGGGTTACCTCTATTATGCTGTTGATAATATGCATTCAATGACACTAACGTTAAAGTGGCTTTTTCCTCTCTGAAATCTTGGGTATATATATCTACAGGAGCAAACGGTGATCTAGAATGATCTAGGAAACATAAAACAATGTATTACACTTTTATGTTGCTTTCCTGACACCAGCGTGTTATTTTTATTTGACTCACACTCACCTCGGGCGTGGTATAATTGTATCTTAAACCTAGGAACTTTCCAGTTAGTATAATACTTAGCAAATTCACTCAAATGCTAAGAACGACCTTTCAGCAAGTCTAAATCCAAAGTCAAAAAGTTTCACAAAGCTTGTTTCCACTAATAAGGACCTTTAGCCCAAGGAGACCTTTCAGCAAGTCTAAATTCAAAGTCAAAAAGTTTCACAAGCTTGTTTCTACTAATAAGGATCTTTAGCCCAAGGAGCACAATAACCGGAAGGGCAACAATGTCACACTATAAACAGAGATTCACCTAGATTGTCAAGAATGCTGGGGAATCAGTAAATGACACTTAGCTCACTGTTCTGTTCTGTCCTTCCTGCTCACAGTGCTGTTTCTCGCTGAAGCCGGCTTCCAGCAGGGGAATCTTCCAGCAATGCAGAAGCGACGATCTCCGGGGTGTTTGTGCAGTCAGCTGTTGCTTTGATGATGCGACGCGGCATCAAGACAGCTGCTGCTCCGGGCGTGGAAAGCTAAAGCCAAGCGCTGCGTCTCGCTGGGTGTGGCTTTTTATAGCCTATCCAGGGGCGTTGTCGAACATGCCTAGGAACGTGGTTTGTTTGACCGTTATAGCACGTGTCAGGAATGTGGAAAAGTGAAAATGAAGCCGATGCGCGCTGATGGTTTTCAAGCGCCTCGGTAGTCAAACAAGGCAGTGCTTACCATGGGGTCACAAAGAGGGAACGTTTAAACATTATAAATAAACAATAATAAATACAACAAGCATTGGTTAAAACAAGCAGTACGTAACCAAGCTTGTATCTAGATACACATGATTCAAAACAAACAAAAGATACCAAAAGGTAACAAAATCTATATCTAGATACACAGGAGAACATGATTAATAACCTGGCCATGGGGATGCTGACAAATGATACAAGCCTGATTACCAGCTTTACCAGCGTGATTCCTAACAGTCCTCCCCCTCAAAGATCCTACCACTGGCTGTGGTTTAGTGGGATTGCGCAGGTGAAACAATAGCACCAGCCGGGGGGCATGAACAGAGGATGCGGGTTCCCATGAGTTTTCTTCTGACCCATACCCTTTCCATGCCAAAAGGTAGTGTAAAATTCTTCGCACACGTTTCGAGTCAAGTACCTTAGCTACTTCAAATTCACATTCATTATTGACTTTGATGGGGGTGGTGATGGTCCAACTCGAGTATTGGAGGAGTATGGCCTGATCAGGGAAACATGAAACACTGGATGGATCTGAAAGTCCATAGGAAGATCCAATTCTACTGTGACTGGGTTAATTAGTTTTGTAATGGGAAATGGACCCAGATACCTTGGATGTAATTTACGTGACCCACCCAGTCGTAGGTTCTTTGTCGAGAGCCATACCTGATCCCCAATAGCATATAATGGAGCTGGTTGTCTATGTTTGTCTGCCTGAGTCTTCATCTGTTTTTGGTATGCTGCTAGATGCTGTTGAGCCTGAGTCTGAATGCGTACTAATTTTTTATGGCATTCTTGTACTGCTGGGATTTGATTTACTACAGATGTCTGTGTTATTGGAAGCATTCTAGGATGGTAACCTAGTAAACAAAAGAAGGGGAAACCCCTCTATCAGAGTGTACTGTGTTATTATACACAAATTCTACCATGGGCAATGCCTTATCCCATTCAGTAGTCCATGTGGAGAGAAGGCAAAGCAAGGTTTGCTCCATTGTTTGGTTTAACCTTTCCGTCTGCCTGTCAGTTTGAGGGTGATAAGCAGAGGACATGCGGATATCGATGTTCAGAGATGAACAAAAGTGACGCCAGAATCTGGAAATAAATTGGGGTACCCGATCAGAAATAATGGTGGTCCGGAGTCCATGTGCTTTGACTACTTATTGAATAAATAATGTAGTTAACTCTTTGGCCGAGGGCATGTGTTTTAATGGATGGAAATGTGCCATTTTCGTTAAATAATCCACTACCACCCATATAATAGAATATCCATTAGACATAGGTAGATCAGTGACGAAATCCATACTTAAAGTATGCCAGGGCATGGGTGGAATTAGCATGGGTTGCTAGAGCCCAGCGGGAGCAACGTGGGAAGCTTTTGATTGTGTACTGGTTGGACATGATTGCACATACTCCTTAACATCAGTTATTATTGTGGGCCACCAGAATTCTCTCTGTCACAGTTCCAAGGTTTTCTTGTAGCCAGGGTGACCAGCTAAGGGTGTGTCATGATTCCAATGCAAAACAGTATTACGTAAAGGTAGTGTAGGTACGTATAGACGGTTTTCAAAATATGCTAGATCCTCTTTTTTGGTGACTTCAGAGGGCAGAGGTTCAGTATGTAGTGCTTGTTGTACTTGTTTTACAAAGTTTTGGGGAGTACATAAAGCAATAATTTTATGCTCAGGAATTATAGAATTGGATGGGATTGGTTTAGCGTCTGCGTTGAGATAGTTTAAGCGTGATAGTGTGTCAGCTTTCTGTTGGTCTTTCCCTGGTCTGTAAGGGATTACAAAATCAAATTCGTTGAAAAACAAGAGCCAACGAAGTTGGCGTGGTGTTAAAGCTTTGACATTTGGGTAGAATTGCAGATTACGATGGTCTGAATAAATAGTGACAGTGTGACGAGCCCCTAATAAATAGTGTTGCCACTCCTGAAACGCCAGTTTGATTGCCAATAACTCTCGTTCAGCCACCGTATAATTCTGCTCAGCAGGCAAGAGTTTTTTAGAAGAATAGGCTACTGGATGAAGGTGTCCTGAATCAGGATCTCTTTTAGAAAGGACTCCTCCAACAACCACTTGGGAAGCATCCGCTTCCACATAGAAGGGTTGAGAGGGGTATGGATGATGCAAGATGGGGGCTTCAGTAAAGCTTTTTTTTAACATCTGAAATGCTTGTTCCGCCTCCGGAGACCAATTAAATTTTACTCCCTTTTTTAGCAGATGGGTAATGGGAGAGACAGCAGAAGAGAATTGAGGAATGAATTGCCAGTAGAAGTTGGCAAAGCCTAGGAATCGTTGAATGTCTTTTAGAGATCCTGGAGTTTCCCATCGTAAAATGGCCTGCACCTTAGAATGATCCATGGCAATGCCTTCAGGAGAAATCACGTAACCCAAGAATTCGATGTTAGTGGCGTGAAAGACGCACTTGTCTGGTTTGGCAAAGAGGTTGTGTTCTCGCATTCGTTGCAACACTGCTCGGACATGACCGATATGTTCGTCAGTAGAGGAAGAATAAATAAGAATGTCATTAATGTAGCAGATGACAAACACATCCAAAAAATCATGTAACACCTCATTAATAAAAAATTGAAACGCTGCGGGTGCATTGCACAGCCCGAAGGGCATCACGGTGTACTCAAATAGACCAAACTTGGTCCGGAGGGCGGTCTTCCACTCGTCTCCAGATTTTACCCTTATCAAATGATATACACCCTGCAGGTCCAATTTAGTAAAGATGGTAGATTTGCGCACTTGATACAGAAGAACTGGTATCAGTGGGAGGGGATATCTATTTTTCACTGTGACTTTATTTATGGCACAATAGTCGATGCAGGCGCGAAGTTCTTGATTCTTTTTTGGGACGAAGAAAAGTGGAGAACTAACAGGTGATGTAGAATGTCTTATAAACCCCTTTAATAAGAGATCATCAAGGTATTCTTTCAAATAAAGGGTTCCCGGTTTAGACAGGGCATATACTCTGCTACAAGGTAAGGTGGCTCCCGGAATCAAGTCAATTCGGCAGTCATACGACCTGTGGGGAGGTAATTGAGTTGCCTGTTTTTCTGAAAATACGTCCTGGTAATCTTCATAAATAGGTGTAAAGGCATGTATGGTGTCATTGTCAAGTACAGGTTTTGGGGTTTCCAGTACGGAGGCACAATGCAAGGGAGTAACTGGCTGCTGTCTATTTGTATAACAAGTATGCCAGCAATGCGTAGAATCCAGCGTGACAGTGCGCTTAACCCAGTCATTTTTCGGGTTGTGTAACTGGAGCCAAGGGATGCCTAATATGGCTCCAAACACAGGAGTATCTATGAGATCAAATTGAATTGATTCGGAGTGTCCATCTGCAAGGAGCATAGTTAATGGAGTTGTTTGACGAAGGATCAAACCAGAAGACAACTAGGATCCGTCAACTGCTCTCACGGGTTCAGGGGTCTCCTTTTTTATGGTGGGAATATTAAGTGTGTGTGCCAAACCGATATCTACGAAATTTCCTGTGGCTCCAGAATCTAGTAGGATAGGAATCACCTTTCGCATTTGATCTGAGAAAATCAAAGTGACAATTAGAGTAAGGTGACGTGGTGTAAGTGTCATGGTGTTTGCTAGATAATGATACGAGACTGTGTCTCCCAATGTGCTTGATAAGGGGGTCTCAGTCCTTATCGGGCCAAGGAGTTTTCCGACTGCGCATTTTCTATGGCTGGTAAAGGAGTATCAGTGAGACCTATAGCTTTTCAAGAAGGGGTTTTAGCTAAACAGTCCCGGGCAAAGTGTCCAGGACGCCCACAGTAAAGACATAAATTTAGATGTCTTCTGCGGTCCTCTCATCTTTTGAAAGTGGTCCCCTAACACTACTGATCTGCATAGGTTCAGAGGAATCGGGGGAAGGATTGGGACTAGTATGTTCCTTTTTCTCATTTTTTATGATTACCATTCGTGTGAAATCCCCACAACTTTTCTCACCTCTACGCTCCCCAAGACGATGGTCCAGCCGGACCACCAAGTAAATAAATTCCGCACAGTCCGTGGGTGGGTCCACAATCTGAGCAATCACGTCCTTCAACTCATCTCGGAGACCACGATAAAAAAGGGAAGTTCTTTTTTCCTCTGGCCATTCTGTCTCAGCGAGAAGTCTGTTAAAGGAGGTAATGTATGATAATAAATCCTGCTTTCCCTGCCGTAAGTTTAAAAGTTCATTGTCACTTGCTTGGACAAACTGGTGTTTGGCGAAAAACTTACGCATAGTTTCTTTAAACCGAAGAAAATTGTGTAAAATAGGGTCATCTCGTTCTACGAATGGAATAGACCACGTTGCCGCAGTTCCTCCCAGATACGAAAGAAAGAACGCTACTTTTGAAGCATCATCAGGAAAGGCGGAGGGTCGGCATAAAAAAATGCAACTGGCACTGATTCATAAAGATTGCGTACTTTGTTTCGTCCCCAAAGAACCGCTCAGGGGGGGCTAAGGGGACAGGAGTAGGAGTAGTGACTGAAACACTAACTGGTTGGGACCCCGATGTGTCTGTGGTTACTGAGGAGAACTGAAAACGCGGTGGTTGTATTACTGATTTAGGCCTAACGGTGTTGTTATCCCAGGGCGACTCTCGTGGTTTATATCTTTGTAATTCACATTGTAAGGCATAATTGGTTTGTTTCAAAACCGCTACCGCCTGTTGTAGCCCTTCAAAGGCTTTGGACAGTTCCTGTAAGGAGACGGCTTGATCAACGGGGGAATCCATCGCCTGGACAGACTTAAATTGTTGTGGCTTGGCTTTATGTCAGATATGAGACCAGCCACTCACCTGAAATCCAGGAGAGTCTGTAGAGGCGATGCTAGTTCCTCAACCCGCTCGGAACAACTCTCAGCGCTACTGATTACATAGGAGCCCTGGCAGATGTTCCAAGAGGGAAGGGGAGTGGGAAGAGAGAAAAACAAAGAAGAGAAGACACTGCCACCATCTGCCACCTGGACCAGCCAGGATCCAAGTTCTTACGAGCAGGAGTAGCGAAAGTCTTCAACCTAAAGGCAAGAGGATTTATTAACAACCAGAAAAACTGTGTACTCATTAAATCTATTAACCATTCGTAATTCTAAGGGTTACCTCTATTATGCTGTTGATAATATGCATTCAATGACACTAACGTTAAAGTAGCATTTTCCTCTCTGAAATCTTGGGTATATATATACAGGAGCAAACAGTGATCTAGAATGATCTAGGAAACATAAAACAATGTATTACACTTTTATGTCGCTTTCCTGACACCAGCGTGTTATTTTTATTTGACTCACACTCACCTCGGGCGTGATATAATTGTATCTTAAACCTAGGAACTTTCCAGTTAGTATAATACTTATCAAATTCACTAAAATGTTAAGAACGACCTTTCAGCAAGTCTAAATCCAAAATCAAAAAGTTTCACAAAGCTTGTTTCCACTAATAAGGACCTTTAGCCCAAGGAGACCTTTCAGCAAGTCTAAATTCAAAGTCAAAATGTTTCACAAGCTTGTTTCTACTAATAAGGATCTTTAGCCCAAGGAGCACAATAACCGGAAGGGCAACAATGTCACACTATAAACGGAGATTCACCTAAATAGTCAAGAATGCTGTGGAATCAGTAAATGACACTTAGCTCAGTGTTCTGTTCTGTCCTTCCTGCTGATGGTGCTGTTTCTCGCTGAAGCAGGCTTCCAGCAGGGGAATCTTCCAGCAATGCAGAAGCGCCGATCTCCGATGATGCGGGGTGTTTGTGCAGTCAGCTGTTGCTTTGATGATGCGACGCGGCGTCAAGACAGCTGCTGCTCCGGGCGTGGAAAGCTAAAGCCAAGCGCCGCGTCTCGCTGGGTGTGGCTATTTATAGCCTATCCAGGGGCGTTGTTGAACGTGCCTAGGAACGTGGTTTGTTTGACAGTTATAGCACGTGTCTGGAATGTGGAAAAGGGAAAATGAAGCCGATGCGCGCTGATGGTTTTCAAGCGCCTCGGTAGTCAAACAAGGCAATGCTTACCATGGGGGCACATAGAGGGAACGTTTAAACATTATAAATAAGCAATAATAAATACAACAAGCATTGGTTAAAACAAGCAGTATGTGACCAAGCTTGTTTCTAGATACACATGATTCAAAACAAACAAAAGGTACCAAAAGGTAACAAAATCTATATCTAGATACACAGGAGAACATGATTAATAACCTGGCCATGGGGATGCTGACAAATGACACAAGCCTGATTACCAGCTTTACCAGCATGATTCCTAACACTATGCAAGTCAGCTCATCCTGGATACCCCTAGGTGTCTAGCTTTATAAAAATGTACAGGTTGGTTAGGTTTCCCTAGGTGGCAGCTGAGCTAGGGAACAAAAATCTACAGCTACCCACAATAGAAAAAAAGGGTCAGTATTTAGTGGAAAAATGCTATGCGTCCATGTTACGTTTTGGCCGATTCCTATCACGGGCACTAGGCCTACCCACACAAGTGAGGAACCATTTTTATTGGGAGACTTGGGGAATGCCGGTGGATGGAAGTGTGTGGCTCCCCATGAATTCCAGAACTTTTTATCACAGAAATGTGAGGACATTTTTTTTATTTTAGTCAAAGTTTGATGTTTGTACAGTATTCTGGGTAAACTCACAAGTCACCCTATTCTGGATACCCCTAGGTGTCTTGTTTTAAAATATGCACAGGTTTTCTGGGTTTCCCTAGGTGCCAGCTGAGCTAGGGTCCAAAACCTAGAGCTCCCCACATTGGTAAAAAGGGTCAGTTTTCAGTGGGAAAATGTGATGTATTCTTGTTGTGTTTTGGCTCATTTCCTGTTGCAGGCACCAAGCCTACCCACACAAGTGAGGTACCATTTTATTGGAAGACATGTAGGAGCATAAAATAGTATAACATTTCTGATTACCAATTGGATTTCGCTGCATTTGTGCCTTTCAAATGTAAGCCAGTGTATAAGAAAGAAGACATTTTGAAAAATACCCTCTAAATTATACGCTATTACGGGTATCCACAAATTCAGAGATGTACAAATAACCACTGCTCCTAAACTCCATATCTGGTGCCCATTTCAGAAATGCATAGATTTCCTTGATACCCATTTTTCAATCTGCCTTTGTTGCTATATGAATTGGTCTGTACTCAATGAAAAAACATTTTAAAGTGCAGCTCAATTGTTGGCTCTGGGTACCTTGAGTTCTTGGAGAACCTACAAGCCCCATACATCCCGTAACCAGAAGGGTCTAATCAATGTAATGATATATTGCTTTTGTATGTCAGCCATCGTGACAAAAAGTTATAGAAGAAACTTTTGTCACAAATACCCATTTTTCCTACTCATTTTCAATATTTCTTTATTTCAACAGTTATTTTCCTTGGGAAAACCTTGAAGGATCTACACATATGGCCCCTTGGTTTTACAATGTTTTTCACCACAAACTGGAAGTAGGTTGATGTTAGTCTGGTCCAACCACTCACCTGAAATCCAGGCAGTTTTCAACATGGTATTTTCGTGTTTTAGAGATGCTACCTCATGTTGTAAACCCACAAGCATTCTGGTTAAATCCTGCATGGTAAGGGACTCCTGACCTGCTGAAGCTGTGAGGTCGTCCGTTGAGGTGTCCATCGCCCAGGTCGACGTTAATTGTTGTGGCTTGACTTTCTGTTAGTCTGGTCCAACCACTCACCTGAAATCCAGGCAGTCAACAGGGGCGATGACGATGCCCCAATCCGCTCAGAATATCTCTCAGGACCACTTGATATAACAACAGTGATTCTGGCAAATATTCTAAGAGGGAAGGGGTTTGGGATAAGAGAGAGACAAACAGAGAGAAAAGAGACTGCCGTGTTCTGCAACCTGGACCTGCCGGGATCATATATGCAGAATCATCTACTTCTATCTGTTACAGAACGGGAAACACAAATTAACCTCTAAATGAACCTACAAGTGTTACCGTTATCCTGAAACATTCAAGTAGTACACTAATCACCTGTTAAAGACTGCGAGACCTTGAAATGCGTAGTGCCTTTCTACTCTCTGTGGTTTTTGTTCCAGCATTAGATCATCACTTGAAATCAAGACTCATACTATCAGGGAAGAGATATACAAAACACATTTAAAAGGAATAGCCTTTTTCATTATCGGGTTTCTTTTAAATTTAAATGAAGAGAGAGATAATGTTACCTTTTTTAAATCTCTCTCCACAGGATTAACACTCCAAATATGTGACAAAACCTTACACGTAAATAAGCAGTTAAAAGTAAAGACCTAATGTTTTTCAGAAAGTCACATTTAAAAGTCTTTTTCAGAATTTGCGCTAAATGTTCCAAAGTTCAGCTTAATTATCTGTTCAAAAGTCACAGAAAGGAATAACTTCCTTAACGCGGAGTTAGTCTCCTCCGTGCATCCGACATTGAGAAGAAACAGATGTCCCATAAAATACAAAGAAAAAGAATCAAAGGCTTTTGAATTCACTCGCGTTCACAGAACTTAGCTGTCTGAAGAGGAGATGTCCCGCGATGGAGCCGGCTCTTGACGCGACGAGGGAGTCCTTCTGTGCAGCTAACAGGATGGGCAGCTGAAAACGAAGTCTAGCACGGAGCGCAGGGATCACGACTATTTATAGCTGGTCCCTGGGCGTTGCCAGTAGCGTTTCCAAGCGCGTGTTTGGAGCGCGTGTGAGAGCAACATGGTTGTCAGGAAGCTGGTTTCCTGGCAACCATTTGTAAACAAACACTCGTGCTTCCATCAGGCGAGTGTGAAGACCAGGAAATAGGCAAACAACATAGTCCCAATAAATAAACAATGTCCCTAATAAATGAAACATAAACCTGTGGAAAAGAAAAGAAAACAAACAGGACCACAACCTTTTTTCTGTGGAATAACAAGGATGTTGGATGCAGCCCTATGAGAATACAATATTGCGGTTTGGAAATAGTATATGAGCAATACGGTTGCCAAGTTTACCTTTTGACATGATTCAAGATGTGCCCCTGGGATAATTGGCAAATTACACAAGACAGTAAACCAGTTGAGGTGCGTTGAAACCTGACAGTCCTCCCCCGCAAAATCCCTGCTACTGGGCGTGGTTTTGAGGGGTATTGATGATGAATTGTCTGACTAACCGAGGAGCATGGACCGAAGATGCTGGTTCCCAGGAGTTTTCCTCTGCACCATAACCCTTCCATGCCAAAAGATAAAACAAGATACCTCGTGTTCTTTTAGAATCGAGAATTTTGGCGACCTCGTATTCCCATTCTCCATGTACTTTCACAGGAGGGGGAGGAGGTCCAGTTCGAGTACCTAAGACATAAGGTTGAAGAAGAGAAACATGGAACACAGGATGAATTTTGTAATCATTGGGCAAGGAAAGTTCCATTGTAACTGGATTAATAATTCTTTTGATGGAAAAGGGGCCTAGAAATCGAGGCTGAAGCTTACGGGAACCGTCTAAACATAAATTTTTAGATGATAACCAGACCTTATCCCCAATAGCGTATGTTGGAGTAGACCTCCTATGTTTGTCAGCCTGTTTCTTAACCTGTTGTTGGTATTTTTCTAAATGGGCAAAAACCTGTTCCTTTATCTTGTGGAGATGAGCATGCTGTGCAGAAATTGCTGGAACAGTTTTTACAGTCGAAAGTTGAGGTATAGGTAACATTCTTGGATGATAACCTAACAGACAGTAGAAGGGAGACACTCCTGTTGCCGAGTGGATAGAATTATTGTATACAAACTCAACCAAAGGCAAGGTTTTATCCCATTCTGTTGTCCAAACAGAGGAATAGCAACGTAATAGTTGTTCCATGGTTTGATTGAGACGTTCTGTCTGTCCATCTGTTTGTGGGTGATATGCCGAAGACAGACGAACGTCTATGTTCATTGATGAGCAAAAACTACACCAGAACCTTGAGACGAATTGAGGACCTCGGTCGGACACAATGGATGTGGGCAGTCCATGTAACCTGATTACATGTTGTACAAAAAGGTCCGTAAGTTCTTTCGCAGTAGGCATGTGTTTAAGAGGGACAAAATGGGCCATTTTGGTTAAGTAGTCGATGACGACCCAGATAATGGTGTAACCGTTGGAAGTGGGTAGATCAGTGACGAAATCCATACTTAAGGTATGCCATGGTGCAGATGGTATGGGCATTGGTTTTAAATAACCAGCTGGTGCTAGATGGGGGGCTTTATATTGCACACAAACAGGACAGGTTTGAGCGTAGTCCTTGACATCATCAATGAGCGTAGGCCACCAGAACAGTCTTTGACACAAATCGATATTTTTCTTAACACCTGGGTGACCAGCAAAAACCGAATCATGCGTCCATGATAAAACTGTCTGTTGCAAACCCTGTGTTGGAACATATAACCGATCATTATAATACAATAGGTCACCTTTTTTAACCAAAACTGGTAACACTGAGGTCTGACTTTGTGCTTTCTGTATTTGGGGTAAGATCTCTTGTGGGATACAGAGGGCAATGACTTTATCCTCTGGGATAATGGGGGGTATTGTTTGGTCTTTGTCAACCTCTAGACTGTGATAATTCAAACGGGACAAGGTATCGGCTTTCTGTTGTTCCTTGCCGGGTCTATAGGTTATGATGAAATCGAACTCATTAAAAAAGAGTAACCAACGAAGTTGGCGTGGTGTCAGAGCCTTAACACTTTGGTAGAACTGTAGGTTTCGATGGTCAGAATATATAGTTACAGTGTGACGAGCCCCCAATAAATGATGACGCCATTCCTGAAAGGCCAATTTTATTGCCAGTAACCCACGTTCCGCCACCGTGTAATTCTGCTCAGCAGGTAACAGACTTTTGGAAAAATAATCCACCAGATGAAGGTGACCAGTGACCGGATCCCTCTGTAACAAATTAGCTCCCACTGCTACCAGGGAAGCGTCCGCTTCCACATAAAAAGGCTGTGTTGGTTCAGGGTGATGTAAGATGGGAGCCTCTGTAAAGGCCTTTTTTAGGTGTTGGAAAGCTTTTTCTGCCTCATCAGACCAGTGGAAACGGACCCCCTTTTTTAAGAGCCGAGTGATGGGAGAAACAATGGCGGAGAAATTTGGGATAAAGAGCTGATAAAAATGAGCAAAGCCCAAAAATCTTTGGATGTCTTTAACAGATCCGGGAGTGTCCCATCACAAAACAGCCTGCACTTTTGACTGGTCCATGGCAATTCCGTGAGGTGAGATAACGTAGCCCAGAAAATCAACGGTGGTGGCATGAAAGACACACTTGTTTAACTTGACAAAGAGGTGGTGTTCCCGCAGGCATTGTAAGACTGCTCTTACATGCCCCACGTGCTCGTCAGTGGAGGAAGAATAAATCAAGATATTGTCAATGTAACAAATGACGCAAACGTCCAAGAACTCCTGTAGGACTTCATTGATAAAAAATTGGAACGCTGCAGGAGCGTTGCAGAGCCCAAACGGCATCACAGTATATTCAAACAGGCCGAATTTTGTTCTAAATGCTGTTTTCCATTCATCCCCGTCTTTGACCCTGTTTAGGTGATAAGCACCTCTTAGATCCAGCTTCGTAAAAATTGTGGAGTTTCGCACTTGATCCAATAGGACGGGGATGAGCGGAAGAGGGTACCTGTTTTTAACCGTGACCTTGTTTAATGCTCTGTAGTCGATGCAGGCTCTAAGTTCCTTATTTTTCTTTGGGACAAAAAAAAGGGGAGAACTCACAGGAGAGGTGGAATGACGAATAAACCCCTTCATTAATAAAACGTCAAGGTATTCTTGTAGATAACGGGTCTCTGGCTCAGATAAGGCATAAACACGAATGCAAGGCAGGGTGGCTCCAGGAATGAGATCTATTTGACAGTCGTACGACCGATGTGGGGGTAGCTGAGAGGCCTGCACTTCCGAAAAAACATTGTGGAAGTCTTCGTACGGTTGTGGTAAGATTGGATCTACTTTCTCTGTAGTTTCGAAGACAGAGGCACAATGCAAGGGTGTAATAGGTAATTGTCGCTGCTGATAGCAACACTGAGAACAATGAGTGGAATCCAAAGTGACAATTCTTTTTACCCAATTGATTTTGGGATTGTGAACCTGGAGCCAAGGTATTCCCAAAATGGCTCCAAATACTGGAGTGTCGATTAAATCAAACTGAATTTGCTCAGAGTGCCCGTCAGCACAAATCATTGTGACAGGAAGAGTTTGATATTGGATCAAGCCAGACGTCAATTCTGAACCGTCCACGGCTCGAACGGGTTCGGGAACATCTTTCCGTATAGTAGGGATATTCAAGGTGTTAGCTAACCCTATATCTAAAAAGTTTCCTGTGGCTCCCGAGTCAAGGAGAATTGGGATAACCTTCCTGGTTTGAACAGCGAAAAGCAAGGTAATGATAAGAGTTAAATGTCGAGGAACGGAGGAGATGGTATTGGCCAAAGAGTGTGGGGAGACCCTAGTGTCACAGTTGCTCGATAAGGAGGTCTCCTTCCTTATCGGGCTGATAAGTTTTCCGACTTTTCAAGGTCAGTTACTGGCGTGTCAGTACACCCTACTGCTTTGCGCGAGGTGCTAGGTTTCACAGAACAGTCTCGGGCAAAATGGCCGGGTTTCCCACAATACAGACACAGTTTTAACTGCCGTCTGCGATCTTTTTCGACTTGAGACAATGGTCCTCTAACGCTACCAATTTGCATAGGTTCAGTAGTGTCTGAACCAGAGTGGGAGGTTTCTTTTTTCTCTTGCTTAAGTATAAACAATTTGGTGGTGTCACTGCGATTCCTTTCTCCCTTACGTTCACCCAAACGGTGGTCTAGGCGAACAACCAGATCGATAAACTCTGTGCAATCAGTAGGAAGGTCCACAATTTGAGCGAGTATATCTTTTAGGTCGTCTCGCAGTCCCCGGTAAAACAGGGACGTACGTTTTTCATTAGGCCATTCAGTTTCTGCGATGAGACGGTTAAAGCTCGTAATATACGTCAATAAGTCCTTATTGCCCTGACGCAAATTCAAAAGCTCGTTATCGCTAGCTTGAATAAATTGGTGTTTGGCAAACAACTTCCGCATCTCTTCTTTGAAGCGCGGAAAATTATGCAGTAGAGGATCGTCTCTCTCAACAAAAGGAATAGACCAGGTAGCGGCCACTCCGCCCAAATATGATAAAACAAAAGCCACTCTTGCAGCGTCAGTGGGAAAGGCTGCTGGACGACATAAAAAATGTAGTTGACATTGGTTCATGAATATGTCATATTTACTATGGTCCCCAAAGAAACGTTCTGGAGGGGCTAGGGGAACTGGAGTAGGGGTGGTGACAGAAACATTGACGGGTTGGACTACAGGTGCTTCAGCAGGAGTGGTGTTAAAGGTAAAACGAGGGGGCTGAACCACTACCTTGGGCTTAACCATACCATCGTCCCAAGGGATCTCACGCGCTTTATAACGTTGTAAATCAGTTTTCAACATGGTATTTTCGTGTTTTAGAGATGCTACCTCATGTTGTAAACCCACAAGCATTCTGGTTAAATCCTGCATGGTAAGGGACTCCTGACCTGCTGAAGCTGTGAGGTCGTCCGTTGAGGTGTCCATCACCCAGGTCGACGTTAATTGTTGTGGCTTGACTTTCTGTTAGTCTGGTCCAACCACTCACCTGAAATCCAGGCAGTCAACAGGGGCGATGACGATGCCCCAATCTGCTCAGAATATCTCTCAGGACCACTTGATATAACAACAGTGATTCTGGCAAATTTTCTAAGAGGGAAGGGGTTTGGGATAAGAGAGAGACAAACAGAGAGAAGAGAGACTGCCGTGTCCTGCAACCTGGACCTGCCGGGATCGTATATGCAGAATCGTCTACTTCTATCTGTTACAGAACGAGAAACACAAATTAACCTCTAAATGAATCTACAAGTGTTACCGTTATCCTGAAGCATTAAAGCAGTACACTAATCACCTGTTAAAGACTGCGAGACCTTGAAATGCGTAGTGCCTTTCTACTCTCTGTGGTTTTTGTTCCAGCATTAGATCATCACTTGAAATCAAGACTCATACTATCAGGGAAGAGATATACAAAACACATTTAAAAGGAATAGCCTTTTTCATTATCGGGTTTCTTGTTAAGTTTAAATGAAGAGAGAGTTAATGTTACCTTTTTTAAATCTCTCTCCACAGGATTAACACTCAAAATATGTGACAAAACCTTACACGTAAATAAGCAGTTAAAAGTAAAGACCTAATGTTTTTCAGAAAGTCACATTTAAAAGTCTTTTCAGAATTCGCGCTAAATGTTCCAAAGTTCAGATTAATTATCTGTTCAAAAGTCACAGAAAGGAATAACTTCCTTAACGCGGAGTGAGTCTCCTCCGTGCTTCCGACATTGAGAAGAAACCAATGCCCCATAAAATACAAAGAAAAAGAATCAAAGGCTTTTGAATTCACTCGCGTTCACAGAACTTAGCTGTCTGAAGAGGAGATGTCCCGCGATGGAGCCGGCTCTTGACGCGACGAGGGAGGGAGTCTGTGCAGCTAACAGGATGGGCAGCTGAAAACAAAGTCATGCACGGAGCGCAGGGATCACGGCTATTTATAGCTGGTCCATGGGCGTTGCCAGTAGCGTTTCCAAGCGCGTGTGAGAGCAACGTGGTTGTCAGGAAGCTGGTTACCTGGCAACCATTTGTAAACAAACACTCGTGCTTCCATCAGGCGAGTGTGAAGACCAGGAAATAGGCAAACAACATAGTCCCAATAAATAAACAATGTCCCTAATAAATGAAACATAAACCTGTGGAAAAGAAAAGAAAACAAACAGGACCACAACCTCTTTTCTGTGGAATAACAAGGATGTTGGATGCAGCCCTATGAGAATACAATATTGCGGTTTGGAAATAGTATATGAGCAATACGGTTGCCAAGTTTACCTTTTGACATGATTCAAGATGTGCCCCTGGGATAATTCACAAATTACACAAGACAGTAAACCAGTTGAGGTGCATTGAAACCTGACAGTTGAGAGCACAAAAAATAGGAAAAATGGGGTACCTCTTTGAAAAATGGCAAAACTGTGGGACAAAATTAGGTTTTTTGATTCAGTTTTGAATGTTCCTGAAAGCTGGGAAGATGGTGACTTTAGTACAGCAAACCGTTTGTTGATGACATTTTTAGGGGGAAAAAACCAGACACTTTTATCTGGAGAACTTTTTTGCTATTTTTCTCAAAGAACTCAAAATGTTGCTTGATTTTGCCTATTTTCTCAGTCCCCACCAGGGGAATCTACACAGCCTGGGTACCTTTAGAATCTCCAGGATGTTAGATAAAAGGATACATATTTGGCATGGATATCTTATGTGGAAAAAAGTTATGGAGCTCTAAGTGAGAACTACCGCAAATAGCCAAAAAAGGACTCAGCACGGCAGGGGAAAAGGCACAGCAGCTAAGGGGTTTAGCTACAGCTGGCTGCCGACGGCTGAGTGTTATGGTATTAGTCTAAGGGCCTTATTATCACGTTGGTTGTGCAGAAGCGGGCCACCATGCCAGCACTCCACTCCCGCACCGCCAAAGCCATAATTAGACCGCTCGCCGGATTCCGACTGGAATTCAGGTCGGGAGGTCCTGTGGCAGCTGGCCCACAGCGGTGCATGTTTAAAGGCTCATAGGAGAGCCGTAACAGGCACCGCAATGGGAACGCCATTGCGGGTTCCTGCAGGGCATGGACTGGCAAGTCCATGCCCTGCAGGAACTGGGAGTTCATGCGAACAGGGGGCACACCATGTGCCCCCCTGCATGCATCCCCTTTGTTTCCTCACCGCCACTCTTTTCATGGCGGTCGCACTGCCATGAAAACTGTGGCGCTGAGGAAGCTAGCAATATGCTTGGCGGTGCCGCAGTGACATCGCCAGCATATTACTAGCCTCACACCGCTGCAAGACCACCAGGGATCACGGATCCCTGGCGGTGGCAGTGGTTTTGTGGCGGTCCGACTGCCAAAGTCGAAAATTGGCAGGTGAACCGCCAGTCTGGCGGTCCACAGACCGCCAACCATGAGTACGGCGGTCCAATGGACTGCTGTAGTCGTAATGAGGCTCTTAATGTGGGCCAGAAGGGTTTTATATATAAACTAATATTATTATGTAATGAAAAATAGGCTAACCATAGGCTAGCCCTTCTTAGCTTACCTAGATATAGAAAGTAGTGTGCCGGCAGTGTGGTTCCATATCTGTGAAATGTAAACGGAAGATTGTAATTGAAAGTGTGATTATCTTTCTGAATTCTAGCCCAGGGTCGTGGGACCAAGTAGTTATCCTGGAAATAGGGCTTTAGAAAAAAAAATCAAATACATGTATTTACTTAGAGATATGATCTCAGATTCTATCTCTAAATAAATCAATGTAGTTAAGTCTGGTCTGTCTGTGCTCTGAAAATGGAGCCGGAAGCCAGGCAGTAAATCAACTTACCGCAATGTGATGCACAACACAGGGCTTACCTTTCTAAAGCCCTTCAGTGGAATGGTAGTCTTTAGGAAAATCCACTGTTAGCCAGTGATGCTGCTGCAACACAGTTTCGGGCGGTGCAGGCTGTATCGCTGCATGATGTCATACGTCATTCACAGGCAGATATCCCACACTTTCCATTCGTCAAAGGGTAGGATTGGATGCGAGCACAGTGAGAATTGATGCTTTGTCCTCTGTAATTGTAAGTGTTAATACTAAACATGTATTAGGTATATTGTGCTGAGATGCCTGGTCACGCTGACCTTTCCCACTGTGACACCCCAGGTCGTGGCTGTTGGTTGCTGACCCCTTTTGAAGTGGAGCTGCTGTATTTGTTCCCCAACAAAGTTGATCTGAAAGTCATGCAGGGCTTTTGCTCTGAATGATCCAAATATCTTCAGTCCTTTAGGGAGTTAAGCGCAACTACTACTACAACTACAATCAATTTGTATTTGATTAAGACCTCTACTGAGGTCAACAAATACAAAATACATCAGTATAAAACAGTTATATTTATATACCTTAAAACTTTAAAACAACTTTAAAAAACTCTTTAAAAACTTAAACAGGTTGTGGCATACAAATTCATTTGGGGGAGACTTGCACAGCATAATTAAATCTTGAATTAGAAAAGCATTGTATCTAAAACGGATGGGCTTTATAAACCATCGCCGAGCCTCTACCAGGATCGGGTTTGGGCAGGTTAACAATACATGAGAAAGATCTTGTGCTCCACCATTACACAAGTCACAATTACCGATTTTCAAGGGAATTCCATCTAGGATTATATTCTTTTAATGGAAGGATTCCCAATCGCAAAAGAAGGATACAGCGCCTTACTTTGTGCTCTAGCTGAAAGTAAAGATAAAGCTTGGGGGTTTTATATACTATACTTTTCGCAAATTGTTTATTGTGCTTTAATTGATTACAGTGTTCCATATCTAATTCGAAATTTATTCTTGGCATCAGATATTTTAAGAAGAGCTACAGATGCGCTAGTCTGTAAAAGAGCTACAGTACATTGGGACGCGTCGAGGGCTATATTAAGGTTCCTATTAAAATTATGCTGCGCCGACTCGACTCTAAAAATCTCCAATTTTAATATATATCTTAGGGACCCAGGGACAGCATGTAAGAGGTTGTAGGCCCACCTTATTATGTTAGAGACGGCTCTGGCATATGTACTCGCTAAAGAAAACTTTAGACATAGTACTTGTGCCGGGACTGATTTGGTGACTATTATCTGTTTCCGAAGAATGATCCCTTCTTTTAATTTTGCTGGTTGCCAGGTTTTAATCTGTATATATTCCAAGTTGTAGGATAGGATGGGTGGGATTTTCATACGGTAAACCTCCAGCAGCGGTTGGAAATTTCTATTCCCCGTAGAGGAATAAAATCTCTGCAATGCCCCGACATGGGCATCTGCCTTTCTCCGGATATGTTGGAAATGGGGAGCATTTTGTAGATTATAGGAGAAGATACGACCCAGGTAAGCGTATTCTTTCACAATCTCGATAGGTTTACCTCCCAAGGACCAAGTAAAAGGAAGAGATTTCCTTCTCCCTCTAAAGGGTAAAATTTTGTTTTTGGAAATATTAGGGACCAAGAAGTTTTCTTTTGCGTAGCGATTTAATTTTTTTAAATTTTTTTGCAGGCCAATTGGGGTACGATCAAGTATAACGATATCGACGGCGTACATTAGGCTATGGATATCGCTTTGTGCTAATTTGGGGAGAGATATGTGCATATAGTGTCATGATTTGTGGAATACCAGAAATCTGCCAAATACCATTAAATGCTATGAGTGTGCGTCCGTAGTATAAGGTGTGCATACTTGGTGCTTCTTATGGTCTTGATTTATTTAGATTGATCGGTGCAATGGTTCTAGGATGTTTCATTTTCACTCTGGACATGTTTTGATTTTAAAGACAGACGCTGTAGCATGCTAGATGTTCATGGTTGCATAATTCTGGGGTTCTGGCTCTGTCATATGGTATTAAAACAGACATTGAAGCGCGTCCCATTCGGGCCCTATATTCATGCCCTTAAGATTAATGTAAAAAACACTGATTGATTTTCAAACAATTCATGTTAAAAATGTTAAGGTAATGTTTGTCATGTTCTTGTTTCTATTTCAATTGTTTTACAAAATCTTACATCCGTAAGAGTGTAGCTATTACCATCATGTTGTGTTTCTGTGTTTTTTCATACATCTTAGTACTCTTGTATAATTTATACTTTGAACTGAGTCATGTCAGGTGCTTATGAAGGGCTGTGATTGGGAGCTCTGGCACTGAGGCTAAACACAGTGCAAGTTTCTTACTGTGCCTGTCAGTGGGTTGGCCTCTTTTGCAGAGCACACATAACAATGGTCATGTATTCTAGTTGCAATTGAAATTTTGTGTAAAAGTGTGTGAATGGGGTACACAGTTATCCAAATATTGGCATGATGGAAGTAAAAGAAAATAAAGTGCTTACATGTGAGTGAGTACAGAGTATGTTTGAGGGAGTTGAAATGAAGGAGATGCGAGTAAATGTATTCAGGAGAGAGTGAAAAAGGGTGCTGAAGAGGAAAGAGATGAGGTTTAAGATATGCAGATGGACGAGTTGTGGAGAGAAAAAGGGCATACATGACTAACATAAAGTGCACATAACTGAAGACCAATGCTCCTTCCACAGGCCTCAATATTATTTAATTCACAGTCTCACAATTTCAGAATTAAAACAATTTCAATATTAACTTTTTACAACAAAATCATTTTTGTTACATCTTAAACCCTAACAACCATTGACACAGCCAAAATTCCTGGCAGGTTTTAGTTGTGTGTCAGTTGATGTGTTATATATTTAGATGCATCCTCAAGCCTGCTTAGAGCATTTTCTTCCAAAGTCGATGCCACACGCAGTTCGACACTGGGCAAGCACAAACTTTAAAGTGCCTGAAGTTGTTGCACTATATAGTTTGCACACTACTGTAACTGTTGAAAATATTGATGCAGTAAGATATGGGGCAGTTTTTAATGTGTTTAAAAATCTCAAGATTACATGTTCACAATTGCTTTATAAAATTTCTTAATTGCTCACTAATTTCTTCACTAATTTTTGCTTTATTATGCACCATTTGCCAATCTTTTATCAAATTTGTTTCGAGGGGAGGATCTCCCCGAACGCCACATTCGCCAAATATGTCTGAGACCCGGATCAGACATATTTCTGGGATGTTTGAGTGCCCATTGTGTGGGATTTGGTTACTGTGCACAGCCCATATCAGCCTTTGCCTGATTTACTAATTGGCAACAAAGTGCCGCGTTTTTAAAAAAATGACTCCAACTCCACAATCCGTTAAATGACCTATGCAAACTACAGGATTTTTGTGGACTGAATTTTCTGTGGATGTATACACCCATATATCTGCTCTTTGCCATTTGTTTGGCTTTGCATCTATCCTTGAAAGAGCAGGCCGGTTAATTCCTCCATCTGTTGAGCTCCCTTATCTTTTGCATATTATGCCAATTGGATTTATTACAATCCATTTTGGATCATTGGATTCCTGAGTCTTCCATATTGTGGATCCCATACGTTTGTTATACTTACGGTTGGATCAACCATATGATGAGATGTTTTAATGAATTAACTTGGATGCTCCCATAATTGTTGTGTCCTGATGACCATTTAATTATATTATGGTCAAAACGCCGTTGACGCCTACATGTGGCCCAAATTAAAGAGGACTCATTTTTGCTTTGGGTTGTTTTTTGTCTTGCTCTGAACTCCCCCTGTGTATAATTATTTCCTCAGCCACCTTGTGATTACACTTTCTATTGTTAATTTTGTTTGTGTACCGAGTTGAGCGCCTATGTCTTTGTGTGTCTCTAGATCTAATTATTTATCTAATAATACATTTTCTACGAATTGAATTTCTATATGGGCTTCTTGAGCCTGTTGTGCCTGCATTGTTGTCCGCTATCCCGCTGATCTTACCCTGGTGGGACAGGAGTCCCAGGGCCCCCAGAAAGCCACGCTGCTACCGCTACACCCTGGTTGGAGACTACATCTCCCACGGTGCAATGAGTCATCCGCAGGTGCTGCGAGTGAGGGGGGGGCGCGTGAGCTTCCATCGCGCTCAAAGCGCAGCCTCTCCCTCCGCGGCGCGGGAGCCTGTTGTGCCTGCATTGTTGTCCGCTATCCCGCTGATCTTACCCTGGTGGGACAGGAGTCCCAGGGCCCCCAGAAAGCCACGCTGCTACCGCTACACCCTGGTTGGAGACTACATCTCCCACGGTGCAACAAGTCATCCGCAGGTGCTGCGAGTGAGGGGGGAGGCGCGTGAGCTTCCATCGTGCTCAAAGCGCAGCCTCTCCCTCCGCGGCGCGGGAGCCTGTTGTGCCTGCATTGTTGTCCGCTAACCCGCTGATCTTACCCTGGTGGGACAGGAGTCCCAGGGCCCCCAGAAAGCCACGCTGCTACCGCTACACCCTGGTTGGAGACTACATCTCCCACGGTGCAACGAGTCATCCGCAGGTGCTGCGAGTGAGGGGGGAGGCGCGTGAGCTTCCATCGCGCTCAAAGCGCAGCCTCTCCCTCCGCAGCGTGGGATGCGCGCAGGCCACGCCCGGGCGAAGCCCGGGCCAAGGGCGGGCCCGTCCTTGCCCGTCAGTGACCGGAAGAGGCCAGGCAGGGCCATCTCCACTGATCTCCCCCTGTTGAGAGCGGGTTGCTGCGGTAAGATCTGTAAATAACTTTCAGTGACTCTGCTTGGCCCATATGTTTATTGTATAATTGCCAAGTGTCCTCTGACCTGACTCTACAATTACTAGCAATCTCCCCTTGCAGTAAGCTGACTATCAAGGAACCCGGACTTATTGCATATTTACTGGTATTGTGGACCAAGGAGTGTTGTAAGCCTTAATGCTAAGGGACAATACCCATGCAATAATAAATCGTCTGTGCTCATTACATCTATTGCGCTCTGGGTGCTCATCAGGAGCTCTGACCCTTGTTGTATATTGTATTTTTAGCATTTATTTATAGTATTTAATACAGGTTGCCTATCGTTTGAATATTGTTTTCACTCCTTACTATTGGCTTATCTAATAGTGTAAGCTTAAATCACTCAATTTTCCCAAATCCCACTAGGGATAGATCTAATACCCAAGTTATTGGGATTACTAGAAATTGTGTGAGTAATAATGGGGAAAAGGAAAGCAGCAGAGGTGATGTCGGGAGGAAAAAGATAGCTAGGGTCCACAAACCTGCTAAATCTGCAGCTGACAACTGCACTTTAGCAGCTATAGATGACCTAATAGAAGAAGTGGAAACTATGCTGGCCAGTGGGAAGGAGCTTAGTACCAAGGGTAAAAGTAAAATTTCATCTTTCTTTAGCAAAAAGGAAAAAGCGACTGCTTTAAAAACAAGTATTCCTTCTATTATGGTTCACAGAGCTCAAAATATGACATCACCACAATTATTATCTACACCTTCAGTGAAGATAACATCTAGCTGCCGTGAGCCAATTTTGTCTGAATTGGGTAATAAACACAGGTCACAGGGAAACCCTATCTGTAGGGAGATTCCAAGTATAGAGTGCTCTAATAGATATTCACCATTAGCACATAACCTGGAGGAAACACAAGAAAAGCAAACTACAGAAACAGAGGGCCACGGACATCCCATAGGCAATGAGAGTGTAGTAGAAACACATACGCAACAACTAGATACTCATATGCTTGTGTTGGATCTTGGCGCAAAATTAAAAGCAGTTCAGGAAGAGGTCAAGGTAATTAAAAGTATGATTGAGGTGCTAACAACGAATCTATACAAAAATCGAGTAGCTGAGGTCAGTGTACCGGAGGTAGAAGAACATACAAAGAGAAATCCTCAAAACATCCAGATAGACAATAATTCAGATAGAATCCCACCCCGTGGTGGTTTGAAATTTTTACCAAATCAAGAAATAAACCAGAACAAACACTTGACTTGTATACCATACTCTCCACCTAGACCAAGGCCTCAAATGACTAATACACACAATTATCCTGGATCGCCCTTATTGCACCAACATGCACGACATAAAATTGAATATCTAGAAGCCCAACCAGCAAAGAGGCAATCACAAGCCACCCAAGGAAATTTTGAGTTGTATCTAAATTATGGGCAGAAGAATAGGGGCCTCCAACGGAATCAGGAACCTTATCCAATAAGCCATTGTGTAAATAGGGGGGAGTCGAGCGGCCATAATCTCTTTTTAACTAATGTCCCAAGATTAAAGCAGGGTGCCAGGGAAGATAATGACTCCCTTATAAATAAGGCAATTCATTGGATCAGAAATGATCGGCAGTGTCTCTCTGTTATAAGATCCGATATATATAATGCAGAGCGATTGCACCAGGAGGAGGGGGACTTGGATGATATAAAACTAACGCTGCATTCAAAAATAATTGCCGAAAACTTAATAACCATGAATTTACGTACCCATTCTTTATTTACTTCTAATATTAGTCTCAGGCAGAATAGAGCCAGTTCAGATAGACGTCATTTTGCCATAAAAGCAAGGGAGGGCTCAAAAAATCTTGAAGCTGTAGATTGACTGAATCTGCAGGCAAGATCGAATTTTATAGAGGAGGGGACTCGCATCTTGACATATGGGGACCAACGTTTAATAAACCCGGATGTGCAATCCATCCGGGATTCACACCAAGAAAGAAAAGATCATGATGTAAGCAAAGTAATTAACACCTCTGGGTCACAAGGGTTGGATTACACTATTACTATCAATTGCCCGTCTTACATGCCAAGCTATTCAATAGCAGGAGGTGTGAAGATGGTCTCATGGAATATAGCGGGACTCCCAAAAAAACTTTTTGAACCTGATTGGCAGGAATACATTGATAACTTTGACTTCTGCCTCTTTCAGGAGACATGGGCGAGGGAGCCATTATACAAAGTGGGCTACAGAACTTTTAGCATAGAAGCACAGCAGCTAGGCAAAGGTAGACCATCAGGCGGGCTACTAATTTGGGTAAGAAATTATATAAATGCAATTATAGAGTTTGTACCAACTAATTCAAATGATATCCTGGGTCTAAAACTGAGTTTTCCAAACAGGTCACAGATGTTCATTTTTAATATATATATAAGACCTAGGGAGCGTTCGAAAGAATCGTCGATAATCCAGCAACTGGAAGAAATCCTCGATTCTATTGTACTAAATGGGCCCATTATAGTCGGGGGAGATTTTAATTGTTGCTACGAACCGTTATCTGGATTAGATACCATCCTTGAGGAAGAAGATCTCACATTGGGGATCCCGCCACTTCGAGTGGAAAAAATGGTGGGGTGTTCTGTCTCTGCAATGCAAATATTCCACTTCACCATAGAGAAAGGCCTAAGGTCTTGTAATGGCAGATCCCCTTCGGATCTCGAATGTGCAAATACTTTCTCAAGAGGTAACTCTGCGACCCGAATAGATTACATCATGATAAGTGTAGCTCACTGGGCTTATGTACAGGATTTCAAAGTCGATGACAGAAGAGAAAGTGACCATTTCCCACTGTGTTTAGACTTGGTGGGAAAATGGTTTCTGACACACTCGTCTCCACAAACCGAAATGAGTGATGAGATCATAGTGCCCTTAGTAAGTAATAATAAAAGGACAGTAAAATGGCCATCTTTAGTTGACCAAGTTGAACCCCTAACTAAAATATATAATATCTTCAGTGATCTTCTAGTTTCTTTTTTAAATCCAAGCACTGAAAATTTAACTATAACCCAGATTCACCAAAAGTTGATAGAAAACATAAGACCTTATTTAACCAAACCACAACCAGGGAAAACTAATTGTAAGGTTGAAATTAGATCATCTAATACTTGGTTCAATAAAGAATGTGTAGTGGCCAAACAACGCCTCATCAAGGCGATCCAATCTAAAGAGATAGCTGTGATCAGATATGAAAGAAATGCATATAATAAAACCCTGAAAGTAGCTCGAAGAAATTGGGAAGATGCTAGCTGGGAGGACCTGATAGTAGCAGCAAAGGCTGGTGATCAGGCCATGTTTTGGCGGATTATAGCCCATGGTAGTAAAACAAACAACCCGGCCCATGACTACTATTTAGACCCCTCCACATGGGAAAGCCACTTTGCTAATTTGTATGCATCTCCAAAATTGGTAGACAAAGCTCCCGTAGGAAGTGCCGAGGGACTGTTGACCCTAAAGGATGTTGCGCCATTACACTTTAGTATAGAAGATACCACACTAGCGATAGCGGCCATCAAGCCATCTAAAGCTCCAGGACCCGACAAGATACCCGGGATCTTTTTAAACATGAACCTGAGGTGTGGGCGCCATATATAAATAATCTATGTAACGTAATTGCCAGGGGTCAACCAATTCCAGAGTCTTGGAAGGGTGCGGAAATCGTTCCGATTTATAAGAAGGGCAGCAGAGACGATCCCGCTAATTACAGACCCATAAGTCTGATAGATATATTACAAAAAGTCTACGCCAAGCAAATTTTGGATAAGCTGAACGACTGGATGAATGACAATGATGTTCTTTCATCTTGCCAGGCGGGATTTAGAAGGAAAACTAGCACGATAGACCAAGTGTTTAGATTTGTAACTATAGCCTGGAAATATACAAAGTTGAGATCTGGCCACCTATATGTCGCCTTTGTCGACCTAAAGGCCGCATTTGATTCAATCCCTAGAGACCTATTATGGTCAAATTTGTTACAGCAGGGAGTACCTAAGGAGATTTTAATTCAATTGATTAGGCTCCATGAGGGTAATTTTGCAAAAGTCCGCTGGGGCAAAAGGGGGAACTCACGGAGGAGATACCAGTCAAGAGAGGGGTGCGTCAAGGATGTGTCCTGGCGCCAACCTTGTTCCTTTTATTACGTTAACGACATGGTCCAGTTTCTCCAAAAATCACAACATGATTCCCCAAAACTGGGAGGGACTCACATTTGCGCACTCACTTTCACAGATGATACAATTCCCAAACCCCAAAGGGCCTGCAAAACCTTTTAAACTCACTAAATGTATATTGTATATTAAAAGGTCTGGAAATTAACCCCGTTAAAACAAAATATATGGCTATAAAACCTCATAAATGTTTTAAAAACAACATAGCATTGAACGGAGTGGCCATAGAGCGTGTCTCTAATTTCATTTATCTAGGGGTAACTATTGATTCAAAACTTTCATGGAACCCACAGATAATGAAATCAAAATCAATTTTATTGCAAAACTCTGCTCCAATTATAAAGAAACAGTATGCGACTATGACAAAGGCAATATCACCAGCCCTGGAAGTATACAAGTCCAGAGCGCAAACCGCAGCCCTGTATGGGTCAGAGCTGTGGGGTGGGGAAAATCTTTCCGCTCTAACTGTGGGGGAAAATAAGGTTTTAAGAAGATTTGTGGCACTTTCCCAAAACACCCCTCTGATTCCACTAATATATGACCTGAGTATAAAACGGCTTGAACACAAGGCAATTTGGATGACTTTGTCATACTGGATCAGAATCCGGACTACCGATGAATTAGTAACATATAGACAAACATTGAGTGAGTTACTGGCACTTGACACTCATATTACTTTTCCATGGTTGGCACATATCCGCAAGTGGTTCTTTAACTTAAGTCTGTGCAGATTTTGGGAAAGCCCAAGCCTGCTGAGACCTGACTCAAAGCGGGAAATTAAAACCATTTATTGGAATTTCATTTGGCATAGAGTCACTTTAAATAGTACATCAGGAACACTCACTACTCAATTCCTGATGTTCAAAACAAATCCTTATTTTGAACCATTTTTGGATGACATTGAACCCCAATTGGCTAAAATCTTATACCTGAAATTCAGGTATGGTATGCTGCAGATAAAAACTTTTACATCAAAATGGGGACAACAACAGAATGGAGATAAAGATCCTAAGTGTACGTTGTGCCATTTGGGGGCCAGGGAAGATATCGCCCATGTTTTATTCTTCTGTCCTAAATACATAAACCCCAGAAGAAAATGGATAAAACCCATAGGCAGAAGCTTGAATATTAAAAAATGTAATGATATGTTGCGTATACTAAAAACTGATTCCTCAAAACTCATTGCCTTCGGCGTTAGCAGATTTTTATTGACTACAAACTTTATAAGAAGGAAAGAAGGGTTAAAATTATAAAGATATTTTATGCTTTTTTTAAACAGGGTTCTCCTTAGGTACCACTATTTGGGTATTAGGATGTCTATTTTAAATTGTGGATTGTTGAATGTATATTTTATTGAGCCCTAATTATAATGAATTCCTTGGTATTATTGAAGTATTGCCAATATTTTTAATAGCGAACTTATTAATAAGTAGCATACACAAATTTGCATCTGGCACTTTGTGAAACATTCTATCAAAATTGTATATGGGGACCAAAATTTTTACTACAAGCTTAACCAAAGTCTTTTAACTGTGTAAAGGTAGTATATGTTACAAAATCGTGCCAGCATATAATGTAAATAATATGATGAAAAATGTTTAATAGCTGTTTTTAATAAGGTCCAACAAACTTGCACTTGACACTTTATAGAATCTAACACTAAATACTATATATAGTGAATTAAACAAAACCTTTGTGACCAAAATAACTAAAGATCTCCAAATATAAAAATGTAGCACATCGATACATGGTTTTGCTGCCGCTAACTGTAAATACTATGAGGATCAATGCATTTTATGTGTTTAATTTACTAATGTTTTTAGTGTTTTAACTATGCTTTGATGATTCTGTGAATCGAATAAAGTTTTTTTGATGATGATGGGCTTCTTGTAATTTGCTTTTACATTGTGTATATGAATATCCTTTTTCCTTTTCCTGATTCTTTTTCTTCTTTTGAATTGTATAAGTATTCTTTTTTGATGTATGTTTTGTATCTATAAATGTTAAACTTGAACCTTTGTTAGGATTCACTATTGTTTGCCCCTAGTCCTTATTTCAGGGTTGCCCCTGTTGTTGACAATTACATTAGGAATATAGGTACAGCATTGCTGAACCTTTAACATCCAACAGACTCCACCCTGTTTTGGGCAAAGGATATCTAATGCAAGACGATTTTGCAAAAAACATGAATTTCATAGCTACCATTTCAGTATCTACAGCCAGCAAGGAACTTGCTATACTTGTAGACAATTTATCTAGTATAGTGGACAATTTTCTAATCTTGAAATCATTCAAGATTACACCTACCGATGGAATTATTGCACCAAAAATGTTTCCCACAATTTCAGCACCACATGATAAATCTTTGGAAAAACTACACCTAATTAACAAGTACCATACCATCCCTTCAGCAATATGAAATATGCATGCTCCCCACAAATAAAATAAACTCCAGGAATAACGGGATCTTGTTCCCCCCTAGAACAGAAGCCAAACTTACTTTCACTGTCACTCAAGCCAGAATCCTCAGTATCCTCAGGGACTGTACTCAGTTCTCGTTCTGCAGGCAATCTTACTCTCTCTCTTCCATGCCTGCTCTGCCAACAGTCCTCAGTTTCGACTCGACGTGACACACCACTAGCCCCTTCGTCAGGATCTGAGTCTGGCTCAGGTAATGGTTCAGGTCAAGACCCTTCAACTGTCAGTTCATCAAGACATCCCTCAGGCAATGAATATGCTGTCACAGGCTCCTGCTGAGTCTCAATGCTTTGTGCACCCTCTCCCTGCGGTCTCTCAGTTGTGGGTTGCACTTCATGAAAGGTACTGTCACATCATCAAGAGGACACTCCACTCTTCATGTGCAGCGTGGATCCAGTTGGGAAGACTTCCACATTTCACAGCAGTGTTCATCTCTAAGATGACTTGGTATGGTCCACACCATTTAGGCTCCAAACACATTTTCTTCACCAAGACCCAGTCACCGATACTGAGGTCATGGCACTGCTGACACTTCCTCCTGCAATCTCTTCACTTCCTCCCAGGTACCAGTTGTTGACAACAAAAGGTTATAGTTGGTATCATCTTCAGGTTCATTGTCATATTCACCTCTGAATATTTGTGACCCATGTGCACAGTATCGTGCGACCTCATCAGCGTAGAATTTGCCCACTGTTACATAATCATCACCATTGCGAAGAGCGGGACACTTCACAACTGCGATGTTTGCAGGCAGCTGTAGCGCTTCAAGCAGCTCATTACATGATCCCTATTATGAATCAGGGATCCAGATGATGTCATAAATCTTCTTTGTGACCATGACTGTCCGAAGTCACGAACAACACCAAAGCCATACTGACTATCAGTAAAAATAGTCACTTTCAGCTGTTCAGAGACACAGCAAGCTCTAGTAAGAGCTATGAGTGCAGTCACTTGTGCAGAGAAAATCTCCCAGAGGCTTCGACTACTCCGGAGACTGTGCAGACTGCATATGCAGCTCTTAAATTTCCTTCCTTGTCTCTTAAACATGACTC
This sequence comes from Calotriton arnoldi, assembly GCA_963921515.1. Taxonomy (NCBI): domain Eukaryota; kingdom Metazoa; phylum Chordata; class Amphibia; order Caudata; family Salamandridae; genus Calotriton; species Calotriton arnoldi. Next base: position 199,057 of record CAWUFW010007184.1, read on the forward strand.
ATCCACAAACAGTATTTAGTCATTTTCTACCAGTGTCTCATCTCGTATATCTAGTCTTGGCTTGGTGCATAGTCCAGTGACATCAAGACAATCATGCTCAACTTCCCCCTCATCATTTTCATTCCCTGGGTGAGGCATTAACGTGGCAGGAGTCAAAGTAGCACATCGTTTGAGGGTGACGTTTTCAACCGCCATGTTGATCTGTTCATATTTGGTCAAGCGCCTGTTTGTTAAGTGCTGTGTGTGGGTACGTGTCAACAATATTTCAACCAAGTGGGGTACAAGAACAGTTAGGGGATGTCCCATCGCAATACTTTCACATCTTTCTATGCTGACACCAGCTGCCGACATGGCTTTAAAGTAACCAGGTAAGCCACAGGTTGTCTCGCATTTCCCTGCATCTGTGCAAGCAATGAGAGAGCGAAGCCATCCCTCTCACTGAAGAAAAGAGTAAAAGCTTTATTGTAATCAGGCATTCCCAGTGCTGGGGCACCACAGACACTTTCTCTCAGCTCTAGGAAGGCAATCAAGCAGTAGTTGTCCCACAGTATCGTATCAGATACATTCTTGTGTCAGCCTCTGTAAAGGCTTGGTCACTAGGGAAAAGTTGGGTATCCACTGGCGACAGTAGCCCACTATTCCCAATAACATCCTGACTTCTTCCTGGGTGGTTGGTGGATTCATTTTAAGAATCGCCAAGATTCTTTCTTGTGACACCTTTCTCAATGTGATGTCCGAGATACAGGACTTCTTTCTGACAATACTTCAACTTACTCGGGGGACACTTTATGTCTATTCTCAATAAGTGGATCAACAATGCAATGGTATCTTGTTTACAAGCTTCCTGTGGATCTGATGCAAGCAACAAACCATCTATGTACTGAACTAAGACTGCTTTACAGAGGATGACTAGAGCTTCAAGATTATTTTTAAGGGTCTGATTAAATAGTGAGGGGCTCTGTGTATAACCTTGGGGGGCTCGGCACCATGCCAAAACATGGTTCTGGAACCAAAAGCCGAAAAGGTACTGGCTGGCCTCATGCAAGGGTAGAGAAAAGAAGGCCTGACACAAATCAATGACAGTGAACTACTCAGCCTCACAAGTAGTTTGAAACAAAATCGCAGCTGTATTCTCTACCACGGGCAAACAGGGAACAACTATGATGTTAATCTCTCTCAGGTCTTGCACTATGTGTTACTTACCGCTAGGGTTCTGCAAGCCCATAATGGGTGAATTACATGGACTCCGCATTATCTCAAAATGCCTTGTTGTATCTGACTCGATCACTAGAGTAATACCAGCATTGGTTTTGGGGTGAGATTATACTGCCGGATTTCTCAGGTATTCAGCATATGGTTTAACAGTTATGTGGACAGGCTGAACTCCTTTTATGAGACCAATATAGTTTCCTGAAAAATCCCAAACGTCAGACTTCATGGTATCTCTGACATCTGGTGGTAAATCATCTTTCGTCATCAAAGTGTATAATCCAATGGTTAGCCCTTGACTTGCCGATTTGAAGGCAACATCTTCAGCATGGGTTTGAAATTCCACTTCTTTCGGAGTAAAATAGATAGTGCAGTTCAATTTGCACAAGAAATTACACCCTAGTAAGCTCACTGGACTCGAATCATACACCACAAACTGGTGATTCTCCTCAAAGGACCCTATTTTAACAGGTACTTCTTCTGTTACAGGGTTAGTCGTTTGCTTATTTGAGACTCCTACAATTTGGATCCTTTTTCCCGAGAGGGGTAGGTTTGGAACTTCCACTGTTCTGACAGTAGAACGGGTAGCACCAGTATCAATCAAAAATGATACGGGATGGCCATTCATCTAACCCTCTATGAATGGACCACTCCGGACTACCCCCAAGACTTCCCCAAGTGCGCAATCTTCCTCCCCCTTCAGGCACTGCCATTGGGATTGGTCAGAGCCGTAGCCTTCAAATGCCTTAAACATAGGAAATTGCTGAAACATATTCTGGTTTTGTAAGGAATTCTGATTGAAGTTTGTGACTTGATTTGAATTAAATCAGGGACCATTCACATTTTGCTGTTGCATCGAGGCTGTGGAAACTACATTACTGGAGCTTGAGGCACACTAAAATGTTGCATCCTCTGTCATGGTACATTCTGTGTCTGTGCGGGATTATTACTCTGGGGCTGGGTAAAACCCAAATTCTGAACCTGGTTCTCAGTTGTCACTCTGTTGGTTTAAAGACATTGTAATAGTGATAAGGGTTCAATCTTTTCAAAGCTGTCACATCAATCCCAATACTCGAATCAGTTGGAATACCATAACCTCTACCTTTTTGCAGGAACCCATTTCCACTTTGCATCAGAGGAGCTCCATGTTGATATACTCTTTGCATTGAACCAACATTCCCTACAAAAGGTTGACTCTGAATTCCTCTTTGTGCTGCTTTCATCTGCTCAACCATCAATTTCTCCTTCAATTGTTTCTGCTTCATTTCCAATTCATCACTACAATATTTTGCATACCTTAGAATCTCATCAACCAATTGAGTGTGCCAACAAATCAAATGCTGCTGAATCATCAAACTAATCTTAGGTCTCAATACCATCACAAACTGAGACAAAACATTTCCCATGTCTTTAGCTTCGAGAGTCATCATTCAACCATGCTGCTTAAACACCTGCAACAATCTCTCATAATAGGCATGCACTGGCTCTTTGGGCTCTTGAGTCATCCTGTCAGTCTTGACCCAATCAATGTCTTTTGTTAGTATTTTCCCTTTCAAAAAGGTCATCATCCTTTAATTCTTTTTCATCACCAGCGGAGATGGGGCATGCGTTACCAGATTTCTATGGGGTTCCTTCTCTGGCCATTCTATGGCCACTTTGCATTCTGCCCACAAATCACTCGGTACCACAGTGTCAAAGAAAGTATTCAAATCCACCCATAATACTTGTGAAATCTTCACAAATCTCTCAACCGGTGTGTACCATTCCACTGGCTTTTCTATCAATTTTGGGAAATCATTAGTAAATGACGCAAGATCACGCCTACTCCAAAACACATGGACTTAACCTCCACCAAGCACTAAACTTAACTGAAAATTCAAAGCATTCTCTCCATCCATTACAGACGGAGGCGGCTCTCCCTTTGGTTTCTTTTGATCTTTCTTCTTCACCCATCTGCCTTCCAATTTATCAGCCCACTCGAATGCAACTAATTAATTCCTTAGTTTCCATTTTCATTCCTGGTGTTCTCATACTGCAAATATCAATCTCATCAAAACATACACAGTACCTTTTCTGCAATGATTTTGTTCTGCTTAAATCTACATAATAAGTTCGGGTCAATTCAGACAATCTATCATGAGCTTGTCCTTCATGTTTACTGATTTCTTTACAGAAGAATACACATTTGTTCTCTTGATAGGTATTGAATTGGGAAAGATCAAGGGTTTCTAATATCATCTCATCTAGTTCTAACTTTAGTTTGACTACATCTACTGCATTTTCCTTCAACGGGGTCTGAATTGTTTCTTTGCCTGATCCTGATCCTGATCCTGAACCTCCACTTTCTCTTGGGGACCTATTGAAAAATCTAACCAAATCATTTAGTTCTTGGGAATTAATCCCATTCTGTACTACAGAGGTATTGGACGCTTTCCTTTCTCTGGGACTCCTGTTGATGGCACTCTGAGGCGAATTCCAAAAAGACATGTCAAGATTTTGCTATTTTTGAGTGGAAACTCCTATAAGAGTAAATCCTGTCTAACTCATGGTTGATGTTGTAGTGACATCACAAGAGGTATTCACCTGAGTCGGGACTAAGGAAGTTCCTCCCATTTCTAAAACCATAGGAGCATTAGCTGATATATCTACTCCAGTAGCGACTGTCAAAGTATGTGTCATGTTTCCTCTCGACTCGGGTTTATACAAAGTAATTGAGGCACCAATAGTGACCTGAATAGCAATTTCATCAGGGGCCTTGGGAACAGTGGAGTTAACAGGGGCATTGATCCCTGAACTCCCTCCCATCAAATTCGTACTAGTGTTTACTGGTGTGTTGGCTATTCCAGAGTTTCCACCCGTAACTGCACCATTCATTCTTGCAGGTTGGGCCACATTATATGGAGATGGACATGTTGATTTCAATACATCTGGGAAATCATCGCTAGAATCACTACCACAGTCTTCGCATGCACTCTCTGGGTGTTCTGTCTTATTCTCCTTCTTCTCCTCTTTTCTTTCTTTCCTTTTCTCAGGTTCCTCACTCGTTCATGTGGGATATATTCTAGTTTCCTCTATTATATCTGTTCTCCATCGGTGCTGCTCTACATCCCACATAGCTTTGACACAGCTATGCTTTGCCTTCCTGACTTTTCTCTGATATTTTTCCCTTTGCCTAACATGAGTTGCATGCTCCCAAGCATTAAGTGCTTCGTACTGTGCAGGTCTAAGTGGTGGCTTCATTTCGTAAAATACACTTCTCAAATGTTCAATAATTCTCAAATTAAATATGCCATAGCGTGCAAACATCAATGCACCTTCTTTCTCAGTGTTCTTGTGCCATTGACTCAGCCAAATACATGTGTGTGTAGCCCCACAATTATGACCATACAATGACCTGGCGTATCTTTGGGTGGTGCTTCTTCTCCCTCTCAAACAGGTATTCTCACATCTCCCCTAATCAGATTTTGTGTGGCCTTAAAGAATTTTATTTTCCAACAATGTCAACAATCACAAACAGAGTTTAACTTCAAACAGGAAATAATTTCTTTTTGCCCACAATTCTTGTTCAAGGTTAACAGCCAATTACAGTGTGGCATAACCACCAACTGCCCAATCTCAGTGCGGCACACTAGGACATGACAAGCAATGACCAATGACAGCTTGACGCAAAAGCCAACGGACCAATCTCAGCGCAACACACTGCAACGTCCTTTTCACTCCATGCAGTGGCTCACCCTCTGTTACAATTCTCTTTGAGCATTGCAGTACAAGCACAACACCAAATGCAAAGCAAATTCAACACTTTGTCTGCTCCACTAAAGAATCAATAGTATTCGATCACACAAGAAATGGTCTGGAGCAACACTTTCCGGCCTACTCTAACTCACACTCGAGTGAAACCTCGACCAGCAGGAATCACCCAAATTAGTGTAGCTTCACCCCTGCACAAAAGGATCTACCACACCATCCACACCTTACTCTCACACCAAGATAAATGTCCCTACCTCAATTGTGCCGTCGATGGTACCTCATGACAAGCACCACAAAACTTAGCATTTTCTACACTGATAATTAATACTATCTCGGGATCTTAGGCTATGTCGAGGCCGATAACAACTTCAACTTCTTGCATTAAGCGCTTCCACATCCGCACAACTTAAACATCACCACATCACACTACGCAATATCAGCACAACACCTCAAGCTAGACATAAGCAATTGCAATGCGTCACCCTGTTAATATTCACTTCTCCACTGTTACAACTTCGTTCCAATTTGCTGGAATACTGCTGCTCCTCCAAATCGGGACATGGGCTTTGGGATCAGGACTGGGCTTGGGCAAGTCTGGGGCTCTCACATAAATACAGTAACTCCCTCTGTCTCAATAACTGAACCATATATCAAGCTATTATCTGAGAGCGCACAGGAGCATGATTCAAAATCTGTCCTCTGATTGATCTTTTTAAGTTGACTGAGACAACAAGGGAGTTAAGAAAAATCAAACAATTCAATCTCTGTGAAGCCCGTTTGTCCGCACAATAAGGACTAGGAATTGGTGGTTGAAGGTAAATGGTTTATTGCACATTAATGATCAAGCCAACATAAATGAATATCAAAAGAATATTAAAAAGATATAGGATTACAGTTCATAAACTCAAGTCTCATAGTAGGTTCAGTCTCAGAAGGTTAAGGTATGAAATAATCACAGCCACCACAATACAGAGAACAAGAAACATAAATAGATGTTCCATAAAAAAAACTCTGGTATTCTCTACTAAACATGAATAATTTCTAAAGTCATCAAATCGAGGTTATAAGTTTAGAATAAGGATGGTTTCTGAAGTAAGGTTTCAAGGGAATTCAGAAATGAGAGAAGGTGTCAGTCTAGGGAAGGCTCCAGTAAACATCTTACAGAATGGGAATAAGTGTTTCGCATAACGCTTCACACTTTCAGGAATAAAGGAATCAGAGAGGTCTGTACCCCTCAAAGTCCAGGGAAAATCTGCTCTAACTCCTAACAGTGTGTGCATTAATTAAATATACCAAGACTTCAACAACAGTCGTATCTCTTCGCACCCCTCCAGGAGCCAAACATCTCTAACCTCACGTTGTACATTTGAAACATTACCAGACTTTCCCATCTCAAAGAACTTGAACAGTTACTGCAACCATGAATATCCCTTTGTTCCTTATATACGATGAATAGGAGGCGTCATCTGCTCATTAGTTCTCCATGCTCTTGCCAAGATTTCTCTTCTCAGGCCTTACCATTAAGAAACTAGTACAGACAACAATACTCTACGCCAGTAGAATGGTATACACAGGTTGAGAGATTTGTGAATATTCTCTAGCTAACGAAGGCTTGAGAACGCACCTGCAAAGGAAAGACACGCTGAACAAGCAAAGTACATTTTAAAAGCAAGGCATGTAGTCAGGCTAACTTTAACTAAGCATTCAGGGGTATATTTACAAAAGATTTGCATGGGGCAGCGCACCAAGTCTTTTTGCTGCACTGCCCGATGCCAATTTGAAAGGGCAGGAATGGACCATATTTCCAAAATATGGTGCATTCCTGTCCTTTCAGCTGGGGCACAATTTGGTGCCTATCGCCAAGCAGGCACCTGCACCATGTTGAAAGGGTGCCTGCATTGTTGGCAGGATTGTTTTTGTGCAGGAAGGGGCATCTTGCTGTACAAAAGCAATCTATGGAAGCATTTTCCTTGTTATATGTGTGCTGCATGCAGCACACATGGAAAGAGGAAAACACGAGGAGAAATGAAAACATTTCTCCTCATTACGCCTGCTCTGGGGAGGTGGAAGGTTCTGGTGCTACCCCAGGTTTATGTGATTTTGTAAATCTGGGGCAGCGTCAAAATCCATGGGTGTTGCGTAGGAGCACTAACCGCAATGCCCATGGAACGCCCCCTTGCACAGAGTAAGGCAAGGCAGCGCTTTGTTCTGCCTTGCCTTACTCCATATGTATGAGGCCATGCAAAGCCACGCATGTTGGCTTTGCGTCGCCTCATAGTTATAATTGAGAGGCCTGCGCCACCAGACCATCAAAAAAGTGACACTCCGGCGTCGCAGGTCTCTTGTAAATAAGCCCCAGAATGTGCACTTCAATTTCATGGTTATACATGCACACGTGTAACATCTGATAAACTGCAAAATGTGAGAAAAAGAATACATGTTCTTAAGCAAATTTAACTTGAGGTGTAAATGTAAAACGAGTAAAGAATACATGATTCATGTTATGTTGAACATTAGTGCACACGTTTATAAATCTCTATGTCCTACAGTGAATACTTTTCAGCAATGCGTTTAAATGTGTCACGCATGTTAATATTATTAAGGCACACAGTAAATATAATGTCAGATGCAAGTATATAATTGCACTTCTTGCGACACATAAGGGTGGAGCCCAATTTACGATGCTCCAGAGGTGAGATTTGTGAATATAGTGAATACGTAACTGGTGATTGGATGTTTGATGTGATGTACTTGCTTGAGAAGAGTGTGTAGAAGATATGGTGAAGGGCCACTGTCCCCAGTTCATGTTACATCTAATGAAAAGTATTGTGAAGGCAAATGCAACTATGCATCATAGAACAGCCTTGTGCTACCCTTGTGAAAACAGGATGGTGGAGAGTTTCAATCATGTATTGAGTAAGAGTGGACAGTTGATTCTATGAAGTGATCTGCAATGGAAGAGACAAATATGGAAATTGCTGGGGAGTTAGAAGGGTGAGATTTGTAGGCGTGGGAAGCTGTTTAAAGGCTGGGAGAAAGGCTAATTATTATTTGTTAGTGAGTTGCATAGGGCATGTTAGATTGTACCACAAGACCGCAGCACGATCATATTGTGAGCATAACTTGCTCTCAAATAAAAATGACCTTTCCACATCGGCAGGCGTGGTACAGTTCAAACAACTGAAAATAAGACCAGCATGCTGGGGGAAATTTGCAGTCAAAGTGCAGGATGTCAAGTGAAATGTGAAAAAGCAACTTGCCATACTTGATGTTAACTCACCTAATATATTCTGCTAGCAGAATAGGCCTAGCCCCAATCCAGTAGAGTGCAGCTGTTTTTGTTTGAGTGGTTTGTGTCTCTGACCTTACCTACAAGACACCACCTGTGACTGTGCCTCACTCTCTTGCCGCAACTGCATCTCACACTTCGGACACCAATTTGCCTAATTCTCCCATCACCACTATATCTTACTCTCCTGTCCTGCTACCCACTGTTATTCTTGAATTCCTAGAGAAATCTCCAGCAGTGTGGAGCATGCAGGAGGTGGCAGCCACCATGACCAGGGTCATCTCCCACATATAAAAGACTCAACTCGCACTTCAAACCCATCGCAAGCACCCAACTGGCCGCAGCGACTGAAAACTGTTCCAGCATCCATTTGATGATCTGAGTGGAAAAGGTTGGTGGACCTCCTGACTCAAAATCGCCTCCATTCATGAACAAACAGCTGGATTCGGCCTACTAACAATATCAGCAGATTTGCTGAGCACAAAGTGGGTGAGTGGGTTTTGTTTATTGTCACAATCATTTGGATGCTCAAAGAATGTAGCAAAACGGTTAAGATTAAAATTAATAACGTAGTAAAGGTAATTTGCAGAGCACGTCTAGTCCCTCACTAAACCAATGTTGTTGTGGATCCTATGTTTGTGTTATTTGCTATTGTGATAAAGGCTAGGAAAACCATACACAATAAACACATTCACACTTTTTACTCGCTATATTATTCCATCTCCCAAAGAGATGGGACCACAGAATAATGAAAGTCAGTTAATGGCACGGGAATCTACCACTGACGCGGACTGTGATCCAATTGGTCAGTTTGGATGTACTTAAGAACTTTAAGTTGTAGTGCTGTCCATAAGCCCATATCAAAGTTCAATATTGCCATATTCAATTAAATGTTATTGTTTTATATGTTTTATAGCATTGTGGTTCAAAAAAATATTGTTTTATGACTAATAATACTCCAATGCATCATTCTCAAAATCTATTAAAATGTGTTCAACTTAAAAGTATAAAGTAATCGGTTAAAAAGCCAAAGAGCATAATCTTCACCACTTTAAAATGTCTCATTTTTATGGTCTGGCTTGACAGTGCTGCATTAGACTATTAAGTAAGAATCATCAAGAAAAGGGCTTTTGCTCCAACCACACCTTGGGAACCAAGAGTACATGTTTTGAGCAGAAGTTATGTGCTTCCACAAAAAAGTGCTTGCCCTCCACGCAGCTTTGATCTTTTTGTTTATATATGAAGCTGCCTGAGCTTGAAGTTTCGGGGTCACGCACACACATGACAGTCTAATGCTGTTAAAGTGCCTTAGAACACTAGTTTAGGAATGGTATTTGTCTTTTTCTGATAGCAATACAGTTGGGAGGAAGGCAGCCATAAGGAATGTATTGCAGGCCCAGCATCCCCCCTTCCATCATCAACGTTAGATTTCAAAGTGTAGTTTGGTGAGCCCAGAGTTACACTAATCACCATGGGCTTTGAGGTCTGGCTTGAAAGTGCAACAGTTGCCTGAACTTATGTGATTAACAAAAAATAACTTTCAGAGTACTACTGGGAGAGGGGCTTAGGCTCCACCCACATGTTGGTTCCCCTGAGTACAGGATTCGATTTGGCTGAATATGTATGCTTCCACTATATGGCACCTTTTGACTTGTGGTAAAGGTTATACTCAATACAGCAGAACTGAGTTTGTTATGGTGGCAAGCCAAAGATCATGGCTCTAGGCCTGATATGTGTATTATGACATGTTATGATAAAGGCACTCAGCCTGACATATTTATTGTGAAAAGCAGATGTAAAAGTCAATAGGCCTTTAAGTGTGAATTGTTATTACTCTAAATTAAAGCCAATGGCGACTGTATGCATGGGCAAAATAGGCATGGCACCACCATTCATGGGAGGAGAAGGACGGTGGAAAAAACACATAAGCAACTCGCATAAAGAGCTGGCTGCTTAGTGATGAAGCAGGATGTATATTGAAGGGTTTGGGGTTTCAGTTGTGCATGCCTGGGTCGGGCGAAGTTTCACTCGCCCTAAAGAAAGATGCCAGAGCGCCTTCGTAAATAGTGGGGCGTGACATTCTACAGTAACATGGAGAATGTATGTCTGGGGGCGTTTAGTCCTTTGGCCCAGAGTGGAGTCAGCACTGCAGAGCACCATATAAGCATGTATGAGCAAGAGGCAGGGCTCATACATGCTGTGAATGGTGATAGGCAGTGAGGTTGAATGTTGGGAAGGGCTGGAGAGGAGTCAGCAGCAATGTTATTTCCAGACTTCACCAGCGCAAATAGGTGAAGGCAGTAACTGCTAGCTACTGGACTTTCAGAGGAGCACTCATTGTATAGCCGGTCATTGTGCCCTTTCTGCCGTAACACTGTCTTTCAGTTCCTGTTTACGGACCAGTGCAGTCCTGCTTTTTTGCTTTTGGATTGCAGTTGATTGAATTTGACTTTCGGACTGAATATGTGGTATTATGGCCAGAGCTACCGACTTAGATGGTGGGAACCAGGTTCGAGTCTCGGCCCCTGCTCTACAGCCTTTGATCCTGGGCAAGTCACTTAGGGCCTTATTACGAGTTCAGTGGTCCGTAGGACCGCCGAACATGTGTTAGCGGTCCGACCACCGCCACACTGCAGGACCGCCCGAGCAGTATGAGTGTGGCGGTTGGACCACCACAGGACAGCTGCGACCGCCAGGGATCAAGGATCCCGCGGCGGTCCCACAGCGGTCAGGAGCACTAATATGCTGGTGATCACAGTACAGGGTAGACGGACTCGTGCAGTTCTACCAGAACGCGTAGCGGACGCACGCGTTTCTCGAATGCGCTTTGGGAACCACGTTTCCTCAATACCGGTCTACACGGACTCACATGTACAGGCACAAAGATAAGACATTATTCAAGCAAGCACACTCGACAATCTGAGTGGCCTACATAAAGCGCACCAAGCATTAATTGCTTTTAATTGGATTCTCATTCATTTCACACACATCGCTGTGTCCCACCAGCAGTCTGCTACACCTTTCCTGAAGTACATCACAACGTAATTCCCTCTGTAAGCTCCCCTCACTGGGTGCCTGGCTGGGTCCCATGTGAGTAACCCCACCTTTTTATCACTTTCCTGTGGTGCACCCTCGTCACGCTGATGTTTTACCTTTCCGATGTCCCTACAACAATAGGTCCTGAAGAGACCCCATATTGTCACAGGGGTCGAAACGCCGTCGACAATCTTTCAAAGCGAACCATTTCAACAGCCCCTATGATTGTATAAGGAGGCTGCTTATACCATTTATCGTTTCATGGTCGCTTTTATCTTATGTTGGAGACACTTTTCTGTTTATGTCACAATATGTCACTATTGTTGTAGTTTCCATTTTTCACTGGGGACACTTTCTCACTGTGTTTGAATTCATTGTTTTTGTAACTGTTTATTGCATAGTATAAATAAACATTGATTGTGAATACCAAACATTAAGTAGTGTATGGTTACTTCTCCTTTGGATATCGACTTAACCCTTGTTTATTGCGATTGCGCGTATAACTATCAGTATTACCATACTAGTCCACAGGAACCATTGTTTCTGTTTATATACTACATACCCTGGTTCCAAGTGAGTAGGGTTTCCCTTGTCTCCTTTTCTCGGTGGTTCCGCTGCGGCACCGCTAAGCATATTAGGAGTTGCCTGTCCACGTCCTTTAGTGGCAGTAAGCCTGCCATGAAAGGGTGGGGGAGAGGCAACAAAGGTGGACCTAACAGAGCCCCCTGCCACTCCTCGGCCTGGGGGCACATGTGGGGGCACAAGTATTGCCCCCCTGGTTTTGCATCCCCAGTTCCTGCACCGTGTCGCATGTATGCCACACCATGCAGGAAGGTGAGGTCCCGCTCTGAGAATGGCGGTCTGCATGTCAGGCTCTTCAATGAGCCTGACAGACCTCTGTCTTAGACCGCCAGAGAACCGCCCGCTAGACCAGGATTTAACTCCTAATCTGGCCGGCGGCAGGATCATGACTTTTGCGGTCCTAGGACCGGCAAAGTCGTGATAAGGCCCTAAATCTCTCTTGTGCTTAAAAAGAAATTAATGTGTCCTTGCATAACGTAACTGGTGCTTATGTAAAGCGCTCCAATACCTTCGGGTCGAGATAGCGCTATATACAAACTGCAAAAAAAGAAAAACGTAGCTAAAAAGAATACGGCAGCTCTAGATCTGCTGCCAATTGACCATGGTCAGCATCAGAAACAAACTCCTGCTGGAGGCAGAGGTCTTGCCTTGGGCCCCTCTTCCCCAGGGGCCCCCACTCAAGAACAGAACAGGGTGGCACAAGGCAGGCAGTGAGGGGGCAGGGAGACAGACCTTAGTTGCCCTACACAGAGTGCAGTGAATGGAAAGAGTGGAGACCACAGACTCAAGCTTCTTCTAACTCTGCAAAGATTATGCAGAATAAGAATATACAGCCCTGTTATTGAGACAGAGAACTTGATACAAGTGCTGAGTGTCAGTAAAATAGTGGAAACACTAGATGCACAGAGGGAGCAGGAGAGGTAGAGGAAGCAGTGGAGGGTCCCCAATTATATCTATGACTCGCCCAGCCTGATTCTCAGGGTTCTTTTAGAGTTTAACTTAGTGGGGCCAAGAGCAGCACCCGGGCGACAAAGGGCTTTGCTTCACTAAGGCCATGATAGGCAACTAAGCTGCCTTACAGCACAACAACCAACCGGCACAAAAGTGTCAGATTTGAACAAGTGGCCTAAAAATGGTCATTCTGCTGTAGCAAAGGGTGTGCAAAAACAACAGGACGACATTTGTCTGAAGCTCCGAAAATCCTTGCTCCTGGCGCTGCACCTTTGGAAGCAATCCTGGTGCATGATTTTGTTCTGCCACCCTTTCTTGGAAAGAGACATTATTTGCAGTGCTCATTATAACAAAGAGGGGTGTACATTGATGGCTAATCAATGCTTAAAGAAAAAAAAAAAAAAAGGGAATCAAAAAGATACTTTGGAAAGCCCTGGCAACACCACCAGTGACAGAAAACATGAAATGATCCTTTTGGTGAGTTACCGAAATAGTAAAAGCTATAAAGAGTCATTGTCCAGTAAAGACCAGTCGGTGATCTCCAAAGCTGACTGTCCATCAGCCCCTAATTCTTGCATTCTTGGGTATATTGTGATGAAAGCTCATTAGCCATCCAGTGCAGACATAGAACCAGCCCGGGTAAAGAAAGACAATATTGAGCTTTAATATGAACAGTTCTAGCACCATAATACACAGCCACTGTGCTAGCATATAGTATTGGTTCTTTCAAACACCACCCTTAACTGTCCCCCGACATCCCTGCCTATAGGATACCATTGTTCTTCAGGGTCAGAAGCTCCTCAAGATGGCCTATGGAGTGTTGGATAGAAGAAAGCTGCAAAATTCAGGGAAGTTTGTCGATTACTTGGACATTTATTTTATACCAAATGGCCAGTGGAGACACACTCTAGCATAATTTGTTCAAGGCCCAAAATATACCATTTAAGCCCATGTTTTTCAAAATGTCTTGTATGGGAGTATGCACTTCCCGTATCTCCCTTTCAGTTTAGTCTCGCACACATTTTCAACTCGAAATTCACCTTTACACCCATCACTTTTAGAATCCAGCAGCCGGCACTGATTAAAGCCTACTAATAAGTAGTTTGTTATGAATAATCTCCATAGCATTAGCCCTGCTGTCCCCAACTGTTATGAGGTATGATCATTTTCTCCTCTTTGGCGACTCTACTCTTTACTTGGAGGATCAATCTGACAGTATGAATGTCAACCTCAATAATGAGCTACAGATGCTGCAACTAACATAAAAGATAACTGGTCCCACTCATATTGCTGGCCATACTTTAGACTTAATGTTTTCTAACATATATACTGCGAGAATACATTTGGTTGATCCCGTTACCTGGTCAGACCATTTTCTTATTACAATTTTCTATAACTCTGGCGAATGGCAGGTCAATCAACTGCAGGCCACTAGCCTGGTAAACTTTAGATCCTGGAAGACTTTTAACTGCCAGCAGTGGTAGAGACCACCTCTGTTAGTAGTGTGGGCTCCAATTTTTCCCGCGCAGTGTCCGAGGCAACTGATGACTGTGCCTCTCTGAAGATGGAAAACTCTTCCAGACGTCAAATCTCGACAAAATGGTACTCCGCGCAGCTAAGAGACTATCAAAGAAAGTGCAAGCAGAGGAGTGGCGCTGGCGCTCCACTAAAACTAATGAAGAGAGAGACACTTTTAAAGAGGCTCTCAAGGATTATCACAGACAACAGTATTTTGCTGGGAGAATTGATGAAAATAGTGGTTCCTAGGGAATCGTTTAAAATTGTCAAAGAACTGGTCCACCATGCTGCGATGACTCAGCCGTCCTTGGCTCACACATCGCTTTGTGAGGATTTGGCCTTATTTTTCAGCAATGAAATCCCTAAAATTCACTTGGGTTTTGCACCCCAGCGACTTGCTGAGGTGAGCTCTTTTAGTAAGAAAGTTCCACATCTCTCATCCACGGCTAACTGGGACTTATTTGATCAATTAACTAATTCAGTAGTAGAAGAATAAATGTTGAAAATGAGTTTGGGTTCGCCTTTAGATCCCTGCCCACGCTTTATTTATTCTTGTCTCGCCTTCATTCTTGGTCCATATTTAACGGAATGTTTGAATAAATCCCTTAGTGAGCCAGAGTACCCATCAGATTGGAAGCATGCTTTAGTATTGCCTCTCCTGACAAAAATGGTGCTGACACATCAAATTTGGAAAACTGTTGTCCTACCTTCCTTCTTCCTCACCCTGAAAAAGTTCTGGAAAAGCAAATTCATTCCCAGTTCACTCCCCATTTGGAAAACAACAATTTTCTGGATTTTTCCCAAACCGGCTTAATAGCTGATGATAGCACAGTATCAGCTCTGCTAGCAATGTCGGACAACATTTGGCTCTCAACGGACGAGGGTAAATCTGCTGTCTTCATTTTCTAGGACCTGGCTGCTGCTTTTGATACATTTTTCCATTATCTACTGCTACAAAGTCGCTATGAGATCAGACTGCACTCCGCCACTCTGCAATGTTTTTTTTTTTTTGAGCAATCGATTTTAGTCTGTCCAGCTACCTCCATTCAGATGTAAGCCTGTGGCGGTCAACTGTGGTGTTCCCCTGGGTTCTTCTCTGAGTTCTACGCTTCTTAATATCTCGGAGCTTGGGGGTTTGAGATGACCTCATATGCATATGACACCCAGTTATTCTTCTCCATTGACGAGAGCAGTGAAGATACTAGGGGGGATCTTGTAAAATGTCTTCCAGAAGTGGCAGACTGGATGCACTCTTATTGCCTAAAGCTCAATGGGTAGAAAACAGAGATCCTATTATTTGGGAAAGCACACAGTGCTTAGAATGATTCATGGTTGCCAACCTTGCTGGGCCCAGCTCCGAAGCCCAAAAACCTGTTAACAACTTAGACTTTCTAATTGAAGATTCTCTTTCTATGAAGGATCATGTCAATACTGTGTGCGGGAGCTGTTTTGGTCTTCTGTGTTCACTCTGCAGGATTCTCTACTGGATTACAACCTGCTGGCACAAAACTATCATACACAGTCGATTGGATTATGGCAATGCTCTGTATGTCGGAATGGTCGACTATCTCTTTACTCTTTACTCATTTATAATGCATTGCGACACACCTGACCTGTAACCTTCCTGCCAGGAATTCAGTTTCGGCCACTTTGAACTCTCTTCACTGGCTGCTCGTCCACAAAAGGGCCGTTTTCAAACTTCTCTCTCATGTGCATCAGGCAGTCCATTCCACAGGGCCTACTGCACTATGGAGTAGAATTTCCTTCTACAAGCCATCAAGAGCTCTTAGGCCAGCTAACCAGGCCACCATTTGACGAAGACACATTACGAGAGCATGCATGGGAGGAGGCTCCTTCACTTATTTGGCAGATATCCACTGGAATGCCCTCCCCTAAACTGCATCTCACTCCTGATTTTATTATATTTCGTAAACTGCTGAAAACTTGGCTGTTTCCTTTCAAGAAGCTCTTTTGTGTTTGGACTTTATGGAGGTATCTTTTGGGTCAGCACTACTGTCCAGCGCCAGCATTTCCCTTTAGGGATGAATGTGCACTCTATAAATGCTGGAATAAATGAAAAAATAAATAGTAGGCATGGGTTGTGGTGCTGGGCTACAACTCACGCAAATCCTGGGGGTTTTCACTGTGCTGATTCTTGTTAGGCCCCATTGAGCAGGGTTGTGTAACATTTTGCAAGCTTTATTTTTCTTTATATGCGCAATTTGACAACTGTACGCGTGATGGTTGCCATTTTATGTGCATTTGAATAGGCCAGTGATGGGTAAGGTGTAAAGCCAATTGTAAAGGGTAAAGGCTTAATCGGTTCATTGAGAAAATTAATGCCACATTTCAGAGGTCTGATCTGAGGTTTGATATGTTTACCATGAAATGTTATATCAAAGCCACCAGGCCTGGCCTACTTATCTTGAAAAACATGCGTTAAAGACAACATTAATTTAAGGATAGATTGGTGTTATACTGTTCTAAAGCCTGCAGGCAGGAATTTTATTACATGGAGTTTCACTGATTATCATAGCAGTCAAGAGATTTGGTTTTAATGATTCATCCAAACAAACTATGAGGACAGAAGATATGCAATATGATAATCCTTGTTAGGCTCTCTTTGGAGAGATAATATTTTCTTTGCCAACTGTAATTTTGTATAAATTTGAACTTTTATGACTATATGTTGGATGGTTGCCTTGTGGAAAGCTTACACTTAGTACAGTCAGCTTGAGTGGGTTTTGGTGACATGCCAATGATAAAGGCTATAGGTCTGATTGTTTATTATTAAAAGTTATTATAAAGACTGCAGGCCTTGCATATTAACTGTGAAAAAAAGCATATGTTAAAATCATTAGGCACTTAAGGGTGGATTGTTATTACTCTGAATTAAAGCCCACAGGCAGGTTTTTTATTACATGGAGTGTCAAAGACTACTTTAGTAGGAAAGGTTTTGGGTGTTGGTTCCCTCCTCTGACAAACCATGGGTATGGAAGATGTGCGATGTGAGAATCCTTGCTAAGCCCTGTTATAAGAGATAGTATTTTCCCTTGCCAACTGTAATTTTGTATATTATGACACTATGCCTAATGGCTGCCTTATGGGAAAGCTTACACTCGCTACTGACAGGCCTTGAAAAATCCACTCGCCCACTCGCACTGTCGAGTGGAATTTTATCAGGTCGAGCATTTACTCGACTTTGTTGGCGAGTTAATTTAGACTGGAAGGAACAGGTGTTCTGTTCATTCAGAAAGTGAATGAGCAATAAAGACTCCTTCAAATCTTTTTTGTCTTGACACATTTGCTGTCTGTTGAAGGACAGAGGTCATATGTCAGTTTGTCTTTTTACTAATTGTTGCTTATCTGTCCCTGGAAAATGTTTTTTACTTTTCTTTCTCTTATTATAGTTAGTGGTTTTTGTCAAGTGAGTTATCTGACAATAATTGTGAAACAAAAGGCTGTAAAATGTCAGTTTTTTTTTAACAGGACATTTAAACAGCTTGTAAATGAATAGTACAATTATTTCAAAATATATCAGGAATTATGAAATAACTTTTTTTTGTAATTCAGAAGTGAGATGCAAACAAACTTTACATAGGAGCAAAACAAATCACAACACTTCACTTGGTGATGTATAAATGACAAATATTTGCAGAAACTCGATTTCCAGACATTATACACTATATAGTTTTAAAACTACATGTCAGGGGGAAATTCTGTTGGCATTTCAATGTAAAATCTGCTGATAGCAAATGACAGGGTGCTGCTACTTTATGCTTTAGTGATGTATTTATTAAAAGTGACAGTTTTTAAACATGAGTTCAGAAACATTCCTGACCCTCCACTGATGATAATGCGGTAGCAAACTGAGGCAAGTCAGCGGACATGTGTATCCTATATGTGGCGAGATTTGTATTATATATGGAGCAAAAGTTTAGTCTATTAAACTAAACGAGTTTTCTGTACTGCAGACATGCTGAACTCACGTATTTGAAGGTGCTCTCATATGTGATAAAGAAGAAAATGGTGTCTCAGTGAATTAAAATACTTGCCCAGGATCACACAATTTGAAACCAGTTTATGGGTCAAGAGCATTATAATTAGGTCGGGTAGATTATTCAAGTCACTAAACCTGCAGGTCTAGTAACATTTTGAGGATTTTTCGAGGCCTGCTACACAGGGCACAAGTGCTAAAAAAAGAAGTGGGGGGACTAACCTAGTTAATCAGTATGCAAGTGGCATCACAGCGCATGACATCACGGCGCATGACATCGCGGCGCATGACATCGCGGCGCGTGACATCGCAGCGTGTGACATCACAGCGTGTGACATCACAGCGCATGACATCACAGGAACTGGCATCACAAGAAGTGACATCAGATCTTAAGCCCTCACATATATGTTTAGCAGGTCTATCATGAGTACGTTTGAGCACAATTCGAGTATACTTGCAAACCCTCCTGATTTAGGCAGAAGATTCACACTTTTGTACGCTACACATAAAACAATGTTACCTTTTATCAGCGTTAAGTTTTCTCTAGCCATAGTGCTTTAAAAGAAATAGTGATATTTAAATTATTGCAACGCCTCCTCAGGGGTGGTATGCGCTTATATAAATGCTATTTATTTTGTACAAATACTGGGAAAGATCAACACATATGATCTGACATTCTTACAGGCATGCATATCTCCTAAACAGAGCCGGAACAAAGTTAAAAGCTGACTCTCTTCAGTATGTGTGAAGTACTAACAAGGTGTGAGCCTTTGTTTCCCCTCTGCTGCATTTGCATCAGGTGTGAGGCTCCTGACTGCTCCCAGCCTGAAGACTCCAACAAAACGAGGCCTGATGACCCCTCCGATTCGGCCTTTGTTATGGGCCCAGCAGGAGTCAGAACTAAGAGAGCCCCGTCCCCGCCTGCACGTTGTTGCAGATAGAAAGCAGATAACAACGTGCATTCGCTGCAGGATGTGTCCCGGTGTTTGTAAATTACACCGGGACGAATTCAGCATATTTTACAGTGGGGTTAAACTTCTTGGCAGGGTGGACGGCGTCCACACTGTGAAAAAAGTGGGGGGACGCCGTCCACCCGCGTGTACCCCCGACTTGTGCCCTGCTGCTACAGTAGGCCTGCGTTGATTATGGTGACAAACCAATGATAACAGCTAAAGGTTTGATTGGTGTGCAGGGAGGTGTGAGGCCAGATGACATAGGCCTGGCCTGCTTTTTTGAAATGTTATTACAAAGGCAGTAGGACTGGTTTATTTATTGCTAAAAGCATATGGTAAATCCAAAAGGCATTTAATAGTGGGTTGTTGTCACTTTATGTTACAGACAGTAGAAAGGTACTTGGATACATGTAATCTCAGAGATTACCATAGTAGGTAAGGGTTTTGGTATTGGTCACACGGTCTGTAATCCTGGAAAAAGAATTTCTCTGTGGTGATTCTTGTTAGGTCTATTGAGAAGGGGCTGTATATTGTTTTGCCACCTGTAATGTTGTACATATTTGTAATTTTACAACTGTATGCATGATGATTGCCAGTTTATGCACACTTCGATAGGCCTGTGTTGTATACAGTGTCAAGGCATTGGTAAAGGCTAAAAGTCTTATCAGTATACTGGGAAAAGCTATGTTAGGTTCCTTAGGTGTGATCTGTTTATAAGGCAATGTTATGATAAACCAATTAGGCCTCACTTACTTATTGCGAAAAGCATGCGTAATACTAATTGTGAAAAGCATGTGTAAAACGTCAATAGGCTTTTAAGGGTGAATGAAAAATTTCCTAGCTATCGTAACGGAAAGTTTCAATTCTATTAAGGACTCGGAGGCGAGGATTATGCTATACTTTCTTTGCTTTATTCCGATAGCAGCCATTTTAAAACTTATACTCAAACCACATTTCCCAAACACCCTCGGGAAATTGGTTAACAAAAGAAACAAAGAAGGGACAACATATCCCTGAGTCCAATGAACCAATCACAACACTGTATCCACTGCATAGTCCCTCTTCGACCCCTTGCTCATCCTCTTTCTTTGCGCGATTCACGCCATTCGTCTTGTTCTAGCCGTCCTGTTTCCCGGAATCCGCTCCTGGAACCAAAAGACAAAAATCAGGAATAGAAAACCAACCAAGTCCCTAGACGAAATTACTTTGCAAACGAAGCTAGCCAAACATTGCATGACTGTAAGAAAAACTAGAGAATGCTGTACAAGATGATCGAAGAAGCATTGAGCTATAACAGGAACTAAAGAAAAAACGCAACCAATGCAATTTACAAATAGTAAAGTATAACCACAGAAGAATGTACTTACTCCCAACGGGCGGGCCGTCTCGTAGAGATCCATGGGTGGGATAATCCTCGCCTCCGAGTCCTTAATAGAATTGAAACTTTCCGTTACGATAGCTAGGAAATTTTTCATTCTATGTCAGGACCGGAGGCTTCGGATTATGCTAGTTTAAAGCTTACTTACCACCAAATGTGCCATATCAATTATAGGCTTGAAATAAAACCTCTTAAAGGTTGAATCCGAGGACCAATCCGCTGCATTTATTATGTCCTCCAATCTCGCCCCAAGCGTGAACGCCTATGAGGCCATCGCTCCCCGGGCGGAATGAGCCCCAAAATGGCGTAGGCTAATGCCTGCCTCTTGCATAACCCAATGCACTCAACGTGCGATCGTCGGAGATGAAACTGCCTTGTGTGGTTTCCGGAGAGCAATCAAAAGCTGCCTCTCCCCTGGAGGTCTCAGCTCCAAAGGCATTTCCTCAAAAGCCTTCAAGCAGCGAACCACACACAGTTTGGGGGCGTCTGGAAATGCTGGGTACTCTATTACGCGAGTGTGACTCTTAGTCCTACGGCTGATGGTAAAGGACACACATCGGAAACTCTCCTGCAGGAGACCAGACAAAGGAGCATTGCCAGTTTCACTGACAATTCCTTTCTTGACAAATATTCATTAGATTGACAGGACAAAAATAAATTGAGTACTCTATTAACATCCCACAATTCCGAGTACCGAGGCTCAGGGGAAGCGACAAACGGAGTCCCCTCAGCAGACGACAAACAAAAGGATGTTCACCTACCGGTTTGCCTTGCATCGGGACATGCCCCGCTGAAATGGTGGATCGAAAAGTATTCACTGAATGATAGGCTAAACCCTGCTGGGCCAAACTTGCCAAGAAATTCAGAATGTGGACTATGTCTGCGCCCACGGGATCGCAACCCCGTCGCATACACCAACGACACCATCATCGCCAGGCCGACCGATATCTTTTGATGGTACTATCCGACCAGGCCTTGGACAAGAGGCCCTCAGCGAACTCCGAAAGGCCCGGGATAGACCATCTGCTCCTGTAATCCTCCACGCCATGAGACGTAGGGATCCGTTGAGCACCATCTGATGCGGAGGTGATCCGGACTGAGAAGCAGCTCTGGAAAGTGGGGGAGTCGGATTGGAAAGTCCCAAGAAAGTTCCAGAAGACCTGGAAACCAGACTTGTGACCTCCAAATGGGAGTGATGAGAACCACGTTCGCTTGCTGTTGCCTGATCTGGGCTGACACCCGGATGATCATTGCGAAAGGCGGGAACGCATAGGCCCGTTCCTGTGTCCAATCTTGCAGGAAAGCATCCGTGGCGACTGCTAACGGATCTGGCCTCCAGCTGAAAAACCGAGGAACCTGATGATCCAGCCTGGAGGCAAAAAGATCCACTGAAAAAGGACCCCAAAGGTCCGGCACCAGAGAAAAAACGTCCGGATGTAACTTCCACAGACTGGAATCTCTGAAGTGACGCGAATGCCAATCTGCCACTTGATTCTCTCGACCGGGGAGATACTCTGCAGTCACTGAAATTTGATGGTCTAGGCAAAACTGCCAAAGGTTTGTCGCCAGATCCGAAAGCACCTTCGAGCGAGTACCCCCCAGGTGGTTGATTTACCTGACCGCCGATATATTGTCCATTTTCAAGAGGACACATGACTGAACTCGCTCTTTGGTCCAACACCGCACAGCGAAGTAACCCGCCAGGAGCTCCAGGCAGTTGATATGCAGCGTTTGCTCCTGCGGAGACCATGACCCTCCTGTAGAAAATTCCCCACACCGGGTGCCCCAACCTGACCTGCTGGCGTCGGACTCGATAACCAGGTCTGGGGCAGAGCCGAAAATCGCTCTCCCGTTCCAGGCTTCCATGTGAGAGAGCCACCAACGAATCTCTGCCTGTGCCTCTTCTGACAGGGAAACTGGATGGGAATACGGAAGCCCCTTTCGCAAATGTTTTGCCTTGAGGCGCTGCAAGGCCCGATAATGCAACGGGCCGAGAAATATGGCCTGGATGGAGGCCGACAGCAACCCCACTACGCGGGCAATCTGTCGAAGTGGGACCTTTTCTTTGGTCAAAGTTCGCCGTAGCTCGTGATGGATCTTGGCCAGCTTCCGGGATGGAAGACTGAGGGTCGCCTCTGTAGAGTCGATTACGAAGCCCAAGAAGGTGACTTTTTGCGCCGGCACCAACAGGGATTTTTGGGTGTTTATCACAAACCCCAAACCTTCCAAGAGACTGACTGCCTGCTGTAACTGATCCCAAAGCAAATGTGGATCCTGGGCCAACAGCAGCATGTCGTCTAAATAAACAATGAGTCGCGTTCCTCGCGCCCGCAGGAACTCCACGACCGGTTTGAGTACCTTCGTGAAGCACCAAGGGGCGGAGGATAGCCCGAAAGGGAGTGTGGTGAACTGAAACACTTGCAGGCGCCAGAGAAACTGAAGGAATCTCTGGTGAGGTGGAAAAATAGGAATGGCCAAGTAGGCATCTTTTAAATCCAAGCGGACCATCCAATATGCCGGCCGCAGAATGTCTCGTAAGAGGTGAATACCCTCCATTTTGAAATGGCGGTATATGAGCCATTCATTGAAGTTGCGGAGGTTCAGGACCGGTCGCTGCCCCCATCCGTCTTGTCCACTACGAACATGTTGCTTAGGAACCCTTGTGGATGCAAGACGGCGCGACATATAGCTCCTTTCTCTAAAAGCGCGGACACTTCTGCGTCTATCAATTCCTCCTCTTGGTGGGAAAAATGAATAGACCTGGGCTGAATCACTTGCTTGGGGTCACCGCAAAATTCTATCTGAAAGCCTTGGACCGTTTGCAACACCCAAGCATCTGGTGTGATTGTTCTCCACACGCTCAGAAATCCGGCCAAACGGCCGCCCACTCGCACCAGAGACTCGGTAGAGACACTTACCGGCATTAGAGGAGTTGTACCCTCCTCTGAAACCACAGCCTCTGGACCTTCTCCCCCAGGAAGGGTAAAAGTTGTTGTACCTGGACTGGTTCTGGTAGTGCCCTTGCCTGGAGCCTTGCCCCCTGGAGTTTTGGGGAGCTTGGCCGGTCGAGCGGCCCCGTCCACGACCAACCCCACGGAAAACCCGGGAGGAAAAACTTTTTTAATTGAGGACTGGGCCTTATCAAGAGACGTGAACGTGTTCACGAACTTGCCCAGCTCCTTAATGAATGGTTCACCAAATAAACCTCCCTGGGCCACTGCCCCCGCTTCTGAGTCGGCCAGATCTCCTAACTTCGGGTCCACCTTAATAAGGAAAGACCGCCTCCGCTCTGTTGAGAGCGCACAATTAGTGTTTCCCAGAAAAACCACTGCACGTTGTGTCCAGCCTGACAGTGTGTCTGGGGAAATAAAGGCCCCTGAGCTCTTGGCGTCCTCCGCCATGTCTAGGATCATGGTGAGGGGACCCAGGGCATCCAGAAGTTTGTCCTGGCACACCCTCCAGGAACGATCTATACCCTTCTTGGGGTCCTTGATGAACTTTGCCAGGAAGGTCGCCATTCTGGGGTCCAGCTCTGGGGTGTGCGCCACCTTCCCGTCAAGAGAGGGGGCGGACACTCAGAGCAAAGATGGCTACGGGCTTCTTTGCCCATGGGGGTGCGAATCCGACTCGCCACGTAGCCAGCGACCTTCACTGACGGAGTCCACTCAGAGGACCGGGGGTGCAAGAGCAACTCAGGGTCCAACATATCGGAACTGCCACTTGTCCCCTGAGGCTCTGCTGGGCCTGACGGCGCTGCCGGACGCCATGGTCTAGATGGCCCGGGCTCGTCGTCTGTATCACCCTGAGTGTCATCCCCAAACCCCTGGGATGGACTGACTGGGTTAGTAGGAGTAGGGGAAGGGGAGGGTACTAAGGGGGCTGGCTGGGGCTGATTTTGAGCCAAGAAGGCCTCTCGTAGGCGCCTGAAAGCATCTTGATCCACGCCGTCCACCTTGGGATGCTTAGCTGGCACAGAGTCTTCCCCTTGCACACCCTGGGAAGCCTTAGGGGCATTGGGAGCTGGTGGGGCCCACTTAGCGCATTCACGCGCAATTTTTTGCGCCAAACGCTCCTCCATGGGAGCCATCACTTCCTAGACTGCCCTGTAAATGGACGCATCCACCGCGTCGTAAAAGTCATCATCCCACGGCAGTTGGGCTAGGGGATCCTCCTCCCACTGCATGTCAGCCTGTTCAGACATGGAAAAAGAGCATTAAGACTCTGCGTACTGGACAAAAGGATATTGCGTGCCAGTGGCTACCCCCACAGCCTCAAGGACTGCTAATCACACGCTGGGGACCAGCAAAGTCAGCTAGGGCACAGCCCCAATTAATGAAAGGAACGAGGTCAGAGCCTCTGGGACACACCCTGCTTAATAAATGAACTGACAGGCTTGAGATACCCCTGGGAGCGTGTCCCTACAGGCCCAAATTCAGCCTGCTAACAAAATATGCCAATAACACTTTCCACTACACCCAAAGGGCGTCAATGTAAATACACACACAAACCTACTCAGAGGGCACTCTGAGCGTCAATGGCAACGAGCTCGCAAGTTCTACAGACCCTCTCGTGAGGGCGTAACTCTCCAGGGGGTTGCGGAGCACCAGGCAACGGCGGGCGGAATATGAAAGCAATTAACGGTCTTTCCAATTCCGCGCGCCGTTGCCAATGAGACACTGACGAGCTGGACGCGCGCGACAGCGCCCCCTGGCGGCCGGGGTCGGAGCTGCGCTCCGCGGCAGAGAAGTGAAGAGCGGTCCGCGTAGGCCCGCAAGCGGACCCGCGAGCCGAGTGAAAAGCCGAACACACGTCAACCAGTGAAAGCAGACCTCAAAGGTAAGAAAAACACAAGCGCACGGGCGCGGTAAAATAGCCCCGCTACTCGTGTGTCACACAACCCTGCTATCACACGGCACAGAACCAATAGCAATGCGTGAGCAAGCCACAATAAATAAACGTGCATTGAGCAAAGCGCAACAGCACAAGCACATAGCACATAACTCCGCAGTCGTGGGAGGCAGAAAAAACGCGATCCCGCGACTGCGACAAAACCTTGCACAATTAATTCTGACTGAAAAATACACGGGTAACTAAAAGGCACTCATCTCATGGCTGCGAGCAGCAAAGAAAGAGGATGAGCAAGGGGTCGAAGAGGGACTATGCAGTGGATACAGTGTTGTGATTGGTTCATTGGACTCAGGGATATGTTGTCCCTTCTTTGTTTCTTTTGTTAACCAGTTTCCCGAGGGTGTTTGGGAAATGTGGTTTGAGTATAAGTTTTAAAATGGCTGCTATCGGAATAAAGCAAAGAAAGTATAGCATAATCCGAAGCCTCCGGTCCTGACATAGAATTGTTAATACAAAGTGCTAAAGCCTGCAGGCCGATATTTTGTTACATGGAATCTCGCATATTACCTTAGTAGGCAAAAATGTTGGTGTTGGCGACCCACCCAAACAAACCATGGGGATAGACGATTTGCATTATGGTAATCCTTATTAGGCTATATCAGTAGGGATTTTCTACTGTTTTGACAACACATTTGTAACTTTATTATGGTATACTTGGTGGTTGCCTTGTGGGGAGGCTTATAACCAACACAGTAGGCTTGCATTGATTATGGTAATAAGCCAATGATAACAGCTAGAAGCCTTGTTAGTTCACAAGAAAACTAATTTCCAATGCCATAGGTCTGATCTGTTTATTATGAAAAGTTATGATAAACACAGTAGGCCTGACATATTGATTGTAAAAATATATGTTAAAGTCAATAGGCTTTTAAGGGTGGAATGCTATTTTTCTGTATTAAAGCCTACAGCTATGTATTTTGTCAAATGAAATGTCACAAATTACCTTTGTATTGAAGAATTTTGGTGATAGCTACCACCTCTGACAAACTCCTAGTGGAGAAGATTTGCACTGTAATAATTCTTATACGATAATGTTAAATTTTCCCAGCATATTACTCATATAGTGAGCTATATGTCACCCTCAATTTGTATATCCAAATTATAAAATCTATCTGGAGGGCCTATGCACCGATTTGGGGTTTCAATTGTAATATCTTCATCAGTTGCTTTCGCCGCCAGAAACTCCTGAGGATTCTGGCGCATTGTCGAGGAGAGTCACTGCCCACCTCCTGTTCAGGAGGAGAGTTGTCAGTGTTAATGGCATATTTTGCAATTTTCTTTTTCTGAATTTGGGGTTGAAACTGAGGACGTTTCTATTTCTTTCTTATCTTCACGTCAGATGAGCGCTGTGAGTCCTTTTTTTGTTTCACATACTCCTCCTGTCTGCACTGAGAACGCCCTCCTTCCCCTTATTGTTTATCCGGTGACTCCAGAAAGGAACGAGAAGGACGAGTTTCAGAATGCTGATACCTATCAGGTGGCTTCAACTTTGTGGGATCATGCAAATTATAGCACCTTTCAGAGGGCTCCTGTTGCGGAGAGCTTCCTCGAGACCAAGCTAACTCTTTAGGTTTGGGTTTGTCCCATCGTTTTTTAGCAAATTATCATGTAAAGATTACTTAACAAGGAAAACTATACACATTCATAAGTTAATTTGCTGACTGCCATTTACCAGTATGGAAGCCAAATAACACTGTTTTATTAAGTGCTTTTTCTAACTCTCAATGTGAAATCGTTTGTTGTAAAACACTGTTGGATTCAGTTGAAAACAAGCCCACATGTACACCCTTCTTGTGATAAAAAAAAGTGTGCCTCTTTTATTCAGCACATCTCAACTATGCTCTGAAACTGGTCTTGCACTTTCATATTAATTCTATGGGGTCTCCAACCTTTACTTTAGTAGGAGCTACTTATGTTCAATGAAAACCATCCAGACCTACTAATATTAGTATTGTAGTGTTGTGATAGTGACCACAGACAAGATTATTGTAGTGGCCACCTTCTACAAGATTAGCGCCAGTGATCACCTCCGTGCTTCAGGCAGGGTTACTATCAGTAACATAAAAAGGGATTAGTCAATTTGGAATGTCTTTAGAACCAAAATACACAAATGTCGGAGCTGCAACACCCCTGGCACCAAGGCAATAATACTAGTAATACGTTTCCCATCATTTTCTCCAACTATCAGCTTAGGAGTTCTAAAAATACACTAATTTCGTCTCAAATATACACTTTTCGATTTTTGTATATGTATATTAATTCAGCCAATCAAAAGCTTCCAACACAGGAGAGCTGCTTATAGGTAGCTACTTACTGGTAGCTAGTAGCTCACGAGCTACTCGTTGGAGAAGCCCATCCAAACTATGGGGCATATTATCAAGGGCTGGCGATATAATTATCGCCGCTTTAGCGTCCGTTTTTGGGCGAAAAGCGGCGATAATTATATCGCAATATCATCAAGAACACGCTAGCGCGTGTTTCCTTGATGTAGAGCCCGTTTTTTCACAGCCTCGACTTGCATCGCTAATGAGATGCAAAGAAGGCGTGGCTGTGAAAACAACACATGTTAATATCGCGAAGGCAGCTTCGCGATATTAACAAGGAGGATACAGCGATAAAAAAAATCGCGCTACCTCAGCTTTAACTCAGGAATTTAACGTCTGTTAAATTCCTGACTTAAGCATACTTTTCATGGGAGATGGATTCTGCTGATACGACCACAGGGTCGTATCAGCAGAGATATCGCCGTTTTGCAGGGAACATCGCTGGAAAACCAGCGATGTTCCCTGCAAAACGGCGATTTCACCGCTATCGCTGGAATTCTTATCGCCCTGGAGTAACGCGTTGTTAATAACGCGCTACCAGGGCGATAAATTCCAGAGATAGACGGCAATAATTATCCTAGCGCTAAGCGCGCTTTGCGATAATTATCGCCGTCCCTTGCTGATATGCCCCTATGTACCTTCAGAAGGATTTATTTCCATTAAGAAATAGTCATTGGAACAACACTGCATGTTACATTATCATGTAAGCGTCTTCTTGAGAGGAACTGTAAGATTCAAGACATCAAAACAGAAAAAAAGAGGTCAAGTTTCCAGATTCTTCTACTTTCTGAGTGTTCTCTTGAAGTAACTGTTGGTTTGAGAATAGCATCTTTGGTTTAACATGAATTTGCAACAAATAATTATAAAAACATGTTTTAATGAGAAAAAGAATTAGCATCCCCACTCCTTTTAATTGCATTTTAATATCAAAGTGTTTGTTCCATGCTTCGAACAAAAGCCCTTGCATAATCCATAAGCATCAGCCATTTATGCTGTCTACTATTTGTTCAGAAAATCAGATCCACTTAAATTATAAACAAAACGTCATTCTGGTTGCAGTTGCTCTATTATGTGACTATTAAGTAACAGCCATCAAGAGGAACCTTCCATCTGCTGGAGCTTTTTCATTTTTGTCCTTCTTCTTCACAAACCACCCAGCCTGTCTGAACTCAGGGTTCACTCATAGAAAGAAAACTTGGAGCCGCTCCGCTAGTAAAGATTTGTTTTTAGAAAAGTGATTACATGTAAAGGTAACTGTAATTACTGTGATTAGTCCACTAACCATACCGATAAGCCGGCAAGTCGGGGCGTTCTGGCATTATCCTTCTGAAAGTTACATGGAGAAACTTAGTCATGTCATCATACTTTTAAATATTTCATATTGACTTGTATCCAGTACCATATGACTGCAAATTATCAGTACCTACCTTTGATTTTCTTTGGAGCGGTTAGACCAATTTTCTCCATTTTCCCCTGATCGTTTTTTCCAAATATATAGGCTTATGTTTACCATGTTTCATTTTTTATT
Organism: Calotriton arnoldi; assembly: GCA_963921515.1. NCBI lineage: Eukaryota > Metazoa > Chordata > Amphibia > Caudata > Salamandridae > Calotriton > Calotriton arnoldi. The sequence continues at coordinate 228,480 of CAWUFW010007184.1, forward strand.
AATGTAGTTTTGACCTTCTAATATTCTTTCTTTTAACTTTGTTATTTAAAATGTGGCTCTTTGCACTGTCAAGCATCTCCATCAGAGTAGGATGGATTGTCACCAATACCACCAAATGGTGAGGCAAGGATCATGTTAGGGAGTCTTTTTTGACACTATAATATACCCTTGGCAAGTTTGTTTTGAGAGATTAGCCCCAGGATACAAACATATTTGTCACTCATCTCACTCAGTCTTCCAGAAGTGTTTCTTAGTCTGAGAATATATGTGGCGATAGGCATGTGTGAAATTTTGATATATATAATATTATTGTTGGAAAGTGGGTTATTTGCAGGAGTGAGTATGCACATACCACTGGCAATAAGGCCACTAACCCAGTATAAGGTCCAGTGAAGGTCTCAGTAAATTAGTCCCTTGCTCAACACTTCGTAGCTGACAACGAGCAGTCAGGCCTAACTTAGGAGACAGGTATGTAAAGCATTCAAAAACATCAATACATCAAATAAGTAAGACACAACACAAAATAAATATCCTGCACCAATTTATAAAAACAGTAAATATTTTATCTTTAAAATGACACCAAAACAACAAAAATCCAATATAGGGAACCGAAGATGTCATTTTTGAAGATTAACCACTTTATAGTGCTTAAAAACATATAGCGCCATTCTGGGACATCTAGTCTCGCTTGACCGGGACAAAGTAAAAGTTTGAGGCTGACCGCGATGGAGCCCTGGTCGGATACATTAAGTGGGAGGCTCTGGTCGAAATTTTACCTTCACACTTAGAAACTTTTCTGGAGCTTTTTCTTCTGACGTGGTTCAACACTACACAGCAGGCCAGATTCGGTGAGGGAACGCCGGCCTGATTTTCTGCGAGGCCCTGGTCTAATCCTGGAAGTCTGGATCTCCGGAGCTTTCAGCGGGACGAACCTGAAATGCTGGCCAGGTCATGGTTGCAGGTAGTCGGCTTGACTCTCGACGTCGGGTCGGTCACCTCATGGAGATTTTTCACAAAAGATCTTCAAAGTTCTACAAACTTCAGGAGGTGATTTCTGAAGGTAACCTTGTAGGTTCCAAGTGTCGAAAACACCAATCCGAAAGTCTGCTAATCTCCTAGATGGTCTCTGGGGTGTTTGGACAACAATTCCCACAATGAACCTGGCCAAACCCTTAAAGGTCCACTGGACGCACTCCAGGATGGGGACTTTTAGTGGAGGTGGTGCAGGTGGGCTCTGTTAACCTGTAGCTTGCAGGGAGTCCACTCATTAATCCTTCTTGCAGCAAGGTACAGTCCCCAGGGCTGTAGTACCAGATTATGCAGCAGGCGCAGTCAGTCAGAGTGCAGGCCTTTGGGTGCAAATCCAGATTCAGCAGGGCAGTCCTTCTTCTCCTTGTAGTTTCAGACAACAGACCTGAGAGACTATGCAGCTCTCACACATTTGTTCAGTGTTCTGGGGCGACAAGCAGGGGGGCACCAATGTCCAATGAGATGCTGGGTCCCACCCAAAAGCATGACAACTTCCTCCAAAGTGTGGCATCTCCTTGTCCCACAAAGCACTGCACTTCCAAAATGCAGCATGGATGATTTCTCTCCAGAGGAGTAAGAGCTGGCTAAACCATCCCACAGTGTGCCCTTTTTCATTAGCTCTCCTCCACCTGACCTCTACAAATTCATGTCCTAAGCCTGCCAACTGGCTGGGGCACAGGATGTGGGGGTAGGCACACATGGTATTCCTTACTGATCTGCTCTCTCTTTGAGTTCAGTTGATTTACCCAGCCCCCTCTGCATGACCCATCCTGCGCAGCTTCAGAGTTCTCTACATCAGATGACCTCTGCTCCAGCCAGGCAACTTATCAGGTAATCAAAGCAGCCTGGCTAAGCCTGTTAAAGCTGGTGAATCAGCAGAGACTACTAGAAGGCTGGATTTTGACTTACAGAAGAGAAAGTTCTATAACTTCTCTTTTGTACTAGTTATGATAGATTCAACAGCGGCAAGTTGTTGGATTTATCAATACCAATCTTTTAAATCTTTGAATGATATTTCAATCCTTCCCTTGCAATAGTTATACCAAAATAAAATAGTGCAATGTTAGCCTATGAAGCTAAGTATCTTCAATGGGAAAAAAATTAAATGGGCAGTTTTTCCCTCACCAGGGCATATAAAACATATTTTATAAGGTCCCTTCTTATAGTTACATGCCCACCCCCCCCCCCACCCACTCTTGGGACACCTAGGGGAGAACTTGGGGTGCCTAATATGTAAACATAATGTAGATTATCACTTTTTTATTTTTTTTTAGAGTTTTATATTGCGCAAACTAGACCCGAAGATATCAGGTATCAGAGCGCTTTACATGAGCACCAGATTCGTTACAGACTGACACATTCTTTTTTGTTAGGCACGGGGAGATTAAGTGATTTGCCCAGAATCACAAGATGGTGATCTTCATTGCCGAGACTCGAACCCCGATCCTCAGCTTCGAGGCCGACCGCTCTAGCCGTAAAGCTACATTCTCTCCACTTTTAAAGGGCCCATACCACCAAAGTAGAATTTGCATACAATTTACTTTTAAAGACAGGCTGCAAAGCCAGGCTGCCTTTAAGATGACAGCAGGCACTCAGCAGTGCACACATGCAAGTGCAGGAAATCAGCTGGGCCTCTGAACTTCCAATCCCTATTATATACTAGGGACTTATGGGTAGTTTGAATCCCCTAGCCCTATTATATACTATGGACTTATAGGGTCTGTCAATACCAATTGTGAGAATTTTCTTTTAAAGACAGGCTGCAAGGCAGTACTGTCTTTAAAGGGACAGCAGGCACACAGCAGTGCAGGAAATCTGCTGGGTCTCTAAACCTTCATGCCCTATTATATACTAGGGACTTATAGGTAGATTGCACCCTCTGGCCCTATTACCTACTAGGGACCTATAGTGTCTGTCATTGCCAATTGTAAGTGTACCCTATTACATGTACCTTTTTAAGCATAGCACTGGCCCTAGGCCTGGTTAGCAGAGCCCAGGGTACAATCAGAGTCAGTTACCACCAGTATCATTCAGCAAAAAATGGGGGTGAACAGGGGAAAAGGATGACTCTATAACAATTATCTATAACATTCTTATTTACAGGTGTTTTGAGCCGGCCATCTTCATCGATGATTCTGTACTGAGTCGTTAATTTTTTTCTTTAACCCACTAGATCATACTGTATGGGGTAAATGGTCAGCCCAATTCAGCCATTTGCTAACTTCACTGTGAGTGACAGCATTTTGCTCTTTCACAAGGAGCATATGGACTACTATGCCAATGTGTGCATTCTGATATCAAAAAATACTGTTGCTTTTAGTCATTGTTTTTCTTTTAGGTTGAAAAAGGACAGCCCACTTCCCAACAATAAAGTATTGCAAAAGCCATGACAAAATAAAACAAGCACTGGCAAAGCAAAAAGGCAGCCAGCACCAGACCCGCTGGATTTGGCAATGCTTGTTTGTTATTCTTTTTAAATGTTCTGTGGGGCATTTCCACGAGGCAAAACATTACCTTTCTCTCTTTGTCTATCTTTGCCTTCTCTCCTGCAGCAGTTGCCTCCACTCACTGATGCCATGTCATTGCCACCACACACCAGCCAGCTACACATATTACAAGAACTGCTTTGCATTGCAGAATACAGTCCTATTATGCTCTGATGCTATGTGTGTAATAAAAGATAATGTTCCTAAACTCACTATAGTGATAATAGGTGAGTCTTCTGAAATGCAAAAGTGAGTCCTATTTAGATCACCAAACATTAAACATAATGGAAGAACTATCTTCTGGAAGAAAAAGATGTGCAAGGTGCAAGAATGCAGTGGCCACAGAAGTGTAGTGGGAGTGAGGAACAGTTACGTGGAGGTAATGAGAAGCCATGCATTGGTCTTTCTTCCTCCAAGAGATAAAAATGAATTGCAAATACTTTACTATATACTATATTTGTGGATCTCCTGGTCACATGATGCCCTCACAAATTTCACAGAGCCAAAAACGGACCCGTAATTATTTGTAGGTCACCCAAAATTTAAGAGGACCACCTGCAAATATCCACAGGTCAATTTTTTTAATGTTCGCTTGAGGCTATCAGAAAATACATAGGTACTTTGTTGCACAGATAGAAAAAATGTAAGAGGGCATGTTTGTACTCCACATGTGATTGTACTGAGGGTACATCTCTAACAAAAAAATTGCACAATTCTATGACGCACAAAAAGGTTTTCTGGTTTGTGTATATAATGAGTGCCTATATAATAAGCACATGACATTCTATGTTTTAGGCATGGTTGCCTGTTGCATGGCTATATGCCACAGGAATATGTACAGAAAGCAGAATCAGAAGGTCATTCGACATTTCGATTTGTGCTTAATGCTAATGTCGGAGCAGAGGGGAAGTTTGACATCATCACTGATGATAACGATACATAGCTTTTTCAAAATGTTGCTTTTTAAATTTATTGACCTTAAAATGTTCAATGATCTTTATCATTTTTATGGTGATAATTTAGTATAACATTACCACAAGGCAGGTAACCTTAGACTCCAGTCATCCTGTCAAGTTGTCTTTTGTTTGCAGTTCATGAACGCATTAGAAGAGGTGTACCATCAGAACCACAATTAAGTTGAGTCAAAGAAGACATGTATTTTCAATAAACCACAACTACCCATTGTTATGTCTCCCCTACAGGACACCTCACTATCTTGGCATGGTTTTTATTAAGCTTTAAGAAAAACTATTACAAGATGGCTGCCCGTGCACGCACATGCAAAGGCCAACTGGGACAAAATAACATTGGTAAAGCAAATAGATCTGCGACTTGGTTTCATGGAGACCTACTTGCTTTGTCAATGCTTGTTTATTATTGGGCTGCCTAACAAAGTTGATGCCGTCTTAGGTACAATTTTTGATATTGTGCGCATGCAGCGAGGTTAGAACTAATGAAGGTCAAGCTGAGAATGATGGTCTGTTGAGGGTACATAAGAGCGTATTAATTCATTCTCAGTGCACAGTAAGAACCTCCTGGATGTACCCGTTGACACTTGTGATTTCTTTTTTATCAGCTTCCCATCATTTCTATGTGTCTAATTACATATGACTTTGTTCTAATCTCCCACTTCTGTTGTCAGTACACCTTATTGATTTACTTTCCATGTATTGTTCCAATGGTATGTTCCATCCTCCCTGCATTATGGGGACAATGGTTCACTTTTAGAACCACAGGGAGTGTGCAATAGAATGTTGAGTGAGAGGCTGAGGGAAGTTGGACATGGTGGTTGGGAACCCTTTGAATGAATAAAACCCACTTTTGAACTTTGTGAGCCTTCGCAGTTATTATTCACTTCATTTGGCGACGATTGAGGACTGCTGTGCAGGGGGCAGCTGGGTGTTCCCACCCCTGTTAGGTATCTTATAAATATAAATCCTATAATAGCCTGTCCATTTCAAGCCTACCTTGTGGTGTAACCGGACTGTTGCCGTAACTTTGATTTTCTATGTAGCGCTTCCCTGGCAACCAAATTCATCAGGGGCGTGTGTGGCGGTTTCCGGAGCCTTTCTCCGTCAGATGATGGTTGTCCCAGTGCTGCATCACTGGCGTTTGGCGTACGGAGCGAGCAGCGCGTTGCCTGTCCTTCCCTGAACTTCCCGACGAGAGAGATGCCTTGTGAAGTCGTACCTAATTGACGGGACTCGCGAGTTTTCAGTCAGAGGTAATAGTAGGAGCGAAGAACTGCCCCCAGCTGACTGATACTTCCTGCTGCCGAGAGTTCAGCGGTATTCTCAGATTCGTCAAAAGAAATAAAAAGAAAAACGCGGAGGGCGAAGTGTCATTTTCTTTTCGTAATTGCTATTGGCGGTATTTATACCATTCTGTTCAACGTTTAATGGGTGTATAAGCTTACACATAAAACGTCCTGATCAAAGAGCCAGGGTTAGTGACTGTGTCTGTTTGGTCGCTGACAGGCACAGCTCTTTCTTATTGACAGCCTGCAGTTCAATTTCACGGTTCAACATACGCTGATAGGCACAGCTTTCTGCTCACATTATTGCCTGCAGCATATATTATATCTATACGCTGACAGGCACAGCTGGCAATACGGAAAACTATTATCCAAAAGCAACTTATAATAAGACTCCGGTGGTTTGTTTTCCTTAGTACCTCAATTTAAAAAAAAAAAAAATTATTTGGTTTGTCTCACAGTTAATTGGTAGCATGTTTCTAGTAATTTTATTTTAGTTATTGTATACTCCTCCATTCAGTAATTTTCCCAGGTTTCTAACTTTCCGATCTATAGAGGTAATTACTTTGTGAAAGTGATATTCAGTAGTGTGAATATTAATTTATTATAGGCATGTCTGTAGCAAATATGAACCAACCTCCACCATTTTTAAATGAGGATGGTGACCCTGACATTCCTTGGGATAGATGGGTTAAAATATTGCATTCTTATTTAATTGCTATTGAGGGAGAAAGATTTTCCTCTGCAAGGAAACAACATATTCTGTTACATAATTTGGGGATCCAATCAAGGAAGGTTTATGAAGACTTATCTGACAAGGGGGTGGGGGAGGAAGAAGAGGATGTATTCACTACTACTTTGAGAAAATTGGGTGGCCATTTTAAGGATAAGGTAAACGTGGTACTAGAAAGACAAATGTTTTAAAAGAATGCAATGAAAGAATGAAAAAGTTACCTCACATGTAGCTGCTTTGAGGGGGTTATCTGCAACATGTGAGTTTGGGGTTTTAACTGATTCCTTGATTAGGGATCAATTAGTACGTTGCACCTATGACCACAAGGTACAAGAAAGATTATTAACTCAAAATCCTGACCTAGAGGAAGCAGTAATGATAGCAAAAAGTATCGTGCATACCGCTTTTTGTGTAAAAGAATTGAAAGTAATTAAGGATGGCATTTATGAAGAGAAGGATGTAAGTGTTATAAAGGATGGTAACAAGGTTCTTAGAGTTCTAGATACACAGCAATTATTTAAATCCAAGTCAAAGAAGGAGAATGTTAAGTGTTACAGATGTGGAAATTTTAATCACCTTGCTAATTTCCCTAAGTGTCCTGCCTGAGGTGTTAATTGTAGAAAATGTAACAGAACAGAACATTTTGCTAAGAAGTGTAAGTCAAAGGATTTTGGAAAAGAGGTACATGTTGTTCATTCAGAAGCTGAATTAGATCCCAAAGAAAACAAATTCATTTTTCAAATACATAGTCAAGAGGAGGAAGAAAGAGTCAGGTATCCTTCTTGTGAAATTCAACTTGATGGTAAGAATGTGAGTGCTTTTGCAGATTCATGTTCTCCGTACACCTTGATTGATAATGAAACATTTCATGAACTGTTTAAGGAAAATGAGTATACCTTGGAGGAGCCAGACATACATCCAGGGGGATATAATAAGGATCCTATTCCATTAAAAGGCATGGTGAGGATGCTTATAACATGTAAAGACAGACATACCATAGGTAAAGTTTATATTACAGGGAAAGGGAGTAATTTACTAGGTTGGAAACACCAGAGAGATTTAGGAATTACGTTAGATCAAAATAATGAGGAGCAAGTCTTGCTTATAGACAGAACCTTAGTGGGGGTGGATGTGTGATGAATTTCCCGAAGTGTTTACTAACAAGATAGGAATGTTAAAAACTATGTATACAAGATTAAACTAAAAACTGACACTGTTCCTGTAGTACATAAAACGAGATCCATTCCTTTACTTATTCGGGAACCATTGAAAAAGGAGCTTGAGAAATTGGAGGGGCATGGAATAATTAAAGCTGTAGAAAGATCAGAATGGTTGACTCCGATTGTTATAACGTTAAAAAAAGAAGGAAAGGATATTCGCATGTGTGTGGATTTGAGGAGTTTAAATGCTAACATTTGGATGGATAGATATTCTCTTCCAAAAATAAATAAAATGCTGAGTATTATACATGATGCTAAATATTTTTCTGTGTTGGACCTTTCTTCAGAAAACCATCAGGTTCCTCTGCTTCCAGATTCACAAATACTTACGGCTTTTACCACTCCTTTTGGTACACGTGAGTTCTTAAGGATGCCGTTTGGTCTTGCTTCTGCTGCGGCAACATTACAGAGAATTATGCAACATGTCCTGGAAGGAGTGGATAAAACTATATGTTTCTAAGATGATATTCTTATTTATGGGTCCAATGAGGAAGAACATAATGGCAACTTGAGGAAAGTGTGTGGAAAACTCAGGGAGGCAGGCCTTACTATCAAGTAAAGAAAATGTAAAATAGGTCTAGCGTCTGTAGATTTTCTAGGCCAGACCCTTTCTAGTGAAGGGATAAAACCTAAGATGGATTTGATTGAATCGGTCATTAAAGCCCCTATTCCTACTAATAAAGAGGAAATCAAATAATTTTTGGGCTTAGCTGAATACATGTCGAAATGTATACAGAATTTTTCCGATTTAGTATAACCTATTAGAGATTTATTGAAGAAAGGCACACAGTTTGAATGGCTACCTGTCCATACTCTTACATTCAATGAAATTAAGAAAGCCATTGCAGCAGCACCTTGTATTGGGAATTTTGATAGTGGTAGGGATACCATTCTCACCACTGATGCAAGTAACAAAGGTCTAGGTGCCACTTTGTCCCAAGTGGAAGGAGGGAAAGAAAGGATTATAGCTTTCGCCTCCAGGACATTGAAAGAAGCGGAATTTAACTATTCCACTGTTGAAAAGGAGGCCCTGTCGTGCTTTTGGGCCACTAATCACTTCAGATATTTTTTGTGGGGATTACCATTTGTGCTAAGGACAGATCATGAACCTCTTGTTCCATTATTTTCAACAAAAGACATTGAGAAAACCACACCCAAAATAAGTAAATGGCTAATTTCTTTGCAGAGTTTCAATTTCAGGATTGAGTTTGTACCTGGCATCAAAAATCATGTGACAGACTTTCTCTCTCGTCTTCCTATTGATAAGCAGAAGGAAAATGATGAGCAAGATATTGTGTTGTTGCAAGTTGCCATTCCTGCTATTTTAAGCAGGGATTGGGGAAGCCACATGTCAGATGATGTATCCTTAAAATTAGTCAGAGAAAATATTACGAAGGGGTGGCCAAGAAGATGTGGAGACCTTCCTGTGGAGATACAACCATATTGGAATGTGAGAGAAGAACTGTCCATCGAAGGGAACAATATTTTTATATCGGACAAGGTTATCCCCCAGGTAAACTAAGAAGGTGCATTTGTGAGCTAGCTCATGAGGGACATTTAGGTAGGAACCTTACCCAAAGCAAACTTTGTTCTGGATATTGGTTTCCATATATGGATACCTTGATAGAAGAGTTAGTGAAAGAGTGTAAAGCTTGTGGTCTCAGTGACAAGTCTAAAAGCACAAGGAAAGCACTGCTAGTACCTGTGGAACTTCCCATTAAAGCAAAACCAAAGGGGTTGTTGAACATTGCAAGCACTCACCCCAGTCAACTGATCTGGGTTTAATCCATCATCTTTCTTTAGCTCACTCCGCCACCCCAGTTCAGACATGGCCATATGCAAATCAGTCTGACCCTGTGCCTCATGGGAACAGTCCAGCCCGAACTGCCAAGCCATGTCTTCCTGGACCGGAAACAAGCATCCTGGGACCGGTTTCTGGCTTACAGCCGTCATCAGCCAGGCTATCTTGAATCCAGTGGCAAAGTGAGCAAGGGACCCACGTCTGGGCATACCCTGCCAACTTAGGGCAAACATAGCAAAACCAAGGGGATGATGGACGGAGTGTTGAACATTGCAAGCACTCACCCCAGTCAACTGATCTGGGTTTAATCCATCATCTTTCTTTAGCTCACTCCGCCACCCCAGTTCAGACATGGCCATATGCAAATCAGTCTGACCCTGTGCCTCATGGGAACAGTCCAGCGCGAACTGCCAAGCCATGTCTTCCCTGGACCAGAAACAAGCATCCTGGGACCAGTTTCTGGCTTACAGCCGTCATCAGCCAGGCTATCTTGAATCCAGTGGCAAAGTGAGCAAGGGACCCACGTCTGGGCATACCCTGCCAACGTAGGGCGAACATAGCAAAACCTGGCTAACACTGGATTCAAGATAGCCTGGCTGATGACGGCTGTAAGCCAGAAACCGGTCCCAGGATGCTTGTTTCCGGTCCAGGGAAGACATGGCTTGGCAGTTCGGGCTGGACTGTTCCCATGAGGCACAGGGTCAGACTGATTTGCATATGGCCATGTCTGAACTGGGGTGGCGGAGTGAGCTAAAGAATGATGATGGATTAAACCCAGATCAGTTGACTGGGGGTGAGTGCTTGCAATGTTCAACACTCCGTCCATCATCCCCTTTGGTTTTGCTATGTTCGCCCTACGTTGGCAGGGTATGCCCAGACGTGGGTCCCTTGCTCACTTTGCCACTGGATTCAAGATAGCCTGGCTGATGACGGCTGTAAGCCAGAAACCGGTCCCAGGATGCTTGTTTCCGGTCCAGGGAAGACATCGCTTGGCAGTTCGGGCTGGACTGTTCCCATGAGGCACAGGGTCAGACTGATTTGCATATGGCCATGTCTGAACTGGGGTGGCGGAGTGAGCTAAAGAATGATGATGGACTAAACCCAGATCAGTTGACTGGGGGTGAGTGCTTGCAATGTTCAACACTCCGTCCATCATCCCCTTTGGTTTTGCTATGTTCGCCCTACGTTGGCAGGGTATGCCCAGACGTGGGTCCCTTGCTCACTTTGCCACTGGATTCAAGATAGCCTGGCTGATGATGGCTGTAAGCCAGAAACTGGTCCCAGGATGCTTGTTTCCGGTCCAGGGAAGACATGGCTTGGCAGTTCGGGCTGGACTGTTCCCATGAGGCACAGGGTCAGACTGATTTGCATATGGCCATGTCTGAACTGGGGTGGCGGAGTGAGCTAAAGAATGATGATGGTTTAAACCCAGATCAGTTGACTGGGGGTGAGTGCTTGCAATGTTCAACACTCCGTCCATCATCCCCTTTGGTTTTGCTATGTTCGCCCTACGTTGGCAGGGTATGCCCAGACGTGGGTCCCTTGCTCACTTTCCCACTGGATTCAAGATAGCCTGGCTGATGACGGCTGTAAGCCAGAAACCGGTCCCAGGATGCTTGTTTCCGGTCCAGGGAAGACATGGCTTGGCAGATCGGGCTGGACTGTTACCATGAGGCACAGGGTCAGACTGATTTGCATATGGCCATGTCTGAACTGGGGTGGCGGAGTGAGCTAAAGAATGATGATGGATTAAACCCAGATCAGTTGACTGGGGGTGAGTGCTTGCAATGTTCAACACTCCGTCCATCATCCCCTTTGGTTTTGCTATGTTCGCCCTACGTTGGCAGGGTATGCCCAGACGTGGGTCCCTTGCTCACTTTGCCACTGGATTCAAGATAGCCTGGCTGATGACGGCTGTAAGCCAGAAACCGGTCCCAGGATGCTTGTTTCCGGTCCAGGGAAGATATGGCTTGGCAGTTTGGGCTGGACTGTTCCCATGAGGCACAGGGTCAGACTGATTTGCATATGGCCATGTCTGAACTGGGGTGGCGGAGTGAGCTAAAGAATGATGATGGATTAAACCCAGATCAGTTGACTGGGGGTGAGTGCTTGCAATGTTCAACACTCCGTCCATCATCCCCTTTGGTTTTGCTATGTTCACCCTATGTTGGCAGGGTATGCCCAGACGTGGGTCCCTTGCTCACTTTGCCACTGGATTCAAGATAGCCTGGCTGATGACGGCTGTAAGCCAGAAACCGGTCCCAGGATGCTTGTTTCCGGTCCAGGGAAGACATGGCTTGGCAGTTCGGGCGGGACTGTTCCCATGAGGCACAGGGTCAGACTGATTTGCATATGGCCATGTCTGAACTGGGGTGGCGGAGTGAGCTAAAGAATGATGATGGATTAAACCCAGATCAGTTGACTGGGGGAGAGTGCTTGCAATGTTCAACACTCCGTCCATCATCCCCTTTGGTTTTGCTATGTTCGCCCTACGTTGGCAGGGTATGCCCAGACGTGGGTCCCTTGCTCACTTTGCCACTGGATTCAAGAAAGCCTGGCTGATGACGGCTGTAAGTCAGAAACCGGTCCCAGGATGCTTGTTTCTGGTCCAGGGAAGACATGGCTTGGCAGTTTGGGCTGGACTGTTCCCATGAGGCACAGGGTCAGACTGATTTGCATATGGCCATGTCTGAACTGGGGTGGCGGAGTGAGGTAAAGAATGATGATGGATTAAAACCAGATCAGTTGACTGCGGGTGAGTGCTTGCAATGTTCAACACTCCGTCCATCATCCCCTTTGGTTTTGCGAACTTCCCATTAAAGCCTGGGATAAGGTAGGTTTTGATATAATTGGGCCTTTACAAATTTCTGGTTTGCAGGAGGGATTCATTTTAGTTTTGGTTGATCACTTCTCTAAATAGATTACGGTCAAATTTGTTAATAAGGTTGATACTAAATCTATTACATGTTTTTTGTCCGCAGTGTTTACCAATGAAGGTATTCCACACACCCTCATTACAGACAATAGAGTCCAATTAGTGTCAGAAGAAATGAAGAATTTTCTAGCTAGTCTGGCCATCAAGCATATTTCTACTCCCCTATATTGCCCCCGTGCAATGGTTTAGCGGAGCGTTGTAACAGAATGATCAAAGATGCTTTGCAATTGGCAATGGTTTCTTCTAACCCAATAATTCAGTCAGTTAAAGATATGCTATGGCCTTATCACATCACGCCTAACAGTGTGACAGGTTATTCCCCATTCTGTTTACTAAAAGGTCGCAAGCCGGGTTCCAAACTAACACCCAATTGGCTGTTTGAAGATAACTCTTTGAAATGGAATAGGCAAGAAGCCAGAGAGAAGATTTGGTTACATCAAAAGAGATACAAAAAAGACTATGATAACAGACGGAGTGTTAAACAACGTAAATGGATTGTGGGACAATGGGTCCTAATAAAGAAACTTAATACAAACCAGAACAAGTACAACAAGTACCATGGTCCCGAGAGAATAAAAGAAGTTGGGAAAAATGTGCTAGTAATGGCAGATGGACGCATGTGGAGTATGGATAGATTGGTTCCACACTTTGTTCAAGACAAACACTACAAGAGAGTCCCAGAAGTTAGCGATCAGCCCACAACTAGTGCCACAGCTAGTGATGTCAAAAATAGTAGAAGAAAAGTATGTTCTCCTAATTGGCACAAAGACTTTGTAATGAATTTGGCTTTATCTTTAGTGCTTCACTGGTTGCTTCTTTTTGTTCTCATATTATTTTACACAGCTGTAGCAAGGTATGTAGTAAGCTTAAGGGCAATGTATTTATTGTATCATATGTTTTTTCGTTTTTGTTTTTCTCCTTGTTTATTATTTGTTTTGATAAGGGAGATGTGTTGTAATCTCCCACCTTTGCTGTCAGTACACCTTATTGATTTACTTTCCATGTATTGTTCAAACGGTATGTTCCGTCCTCCCTGCATTGTGGGGACAATGGTTCACTTTTAGAACCACAGGGAGTGTGCGATAGAATGTTGAGTGAGAGGCTGAGGGAAGTTGGACATAGCGGTTGGGAACCCTCTGAATGAATAAAACCCACGTTTGAACTTCGTGAGCCTTCGCAGTTATTATTCACTTCAGACTTCATTTAATGAATGTTCTAAATTGCCATGCAGAAACGCAGCGCAACTGCCGATTGTGTTTGACTTTATTTCACAATATATCACTTGTTTGCTGAAAATGAGACACACCGGACTGGAGCACAGTTGCTGCGTGCTTATCTGCGATTTTCAAGCTCAAGTACCGCGAGGCTTTTACTGGTGTTAACGCCTCTTGTTTTGCGTGGTGTGAGGTGATTTTACTAATCATTGAAGTAAATTAATTCCACACATAACATATTTACTGCTAAATGTATTACGAGTGCAAATGGACACACCTGCACAAAACAGTTTTCTGCAATATTATTGCTTGCGTCATTTCTAAACCAGCAACTTAGTTTGACCAAGTCCCTATACCCTGTCTCTGCTTTCATCTTCCTACATTAATGCCCATCTTTCTTTTCCTCCCCTTTTTGGCTTACTTTTATAAAATATCACAAAATCTCACTGTTTATATTAGAACGTACTTCTTTCAATTGGTAGTGACCACGTGGAGTTTTTACTCAGGCTGTCCGGATGCGGCAATGCGGTGTTTAGAGTCTAGAACCAGTGCTTTAAATGGGCCGGTACTGTCCGGTACGGAGTACCGGCACTTTTTTATTTTGAGAGGGAGAGTACCGGCACTTCTCAAGAGTGACGTAATACTTTTAATTAGAGAGTACCGGCACTTCTCAGAAACAAGCAGGTACTCTGGTACAGAGTACCTGCACTTCTATGTTTCCATTTCAAGCACTGTCTAGAACCTGGTCGTACCAGACACATCAGCAAAATTGGGTGCATACTGGTGGTTGCTGTGACATGTCGACTGGGCAGGTGGTGCCCATGGGTCTGCTGAGGAGACAAAATGGAGACAGGCTTCTGGTGTGAGTCTAACTGAGGGGACGGCTTTGCTGGGGCTCAGCAGTAGGTGCCATGTGAACGGACAGCTGTTTTGTTGATCTGCATCTGAACTCCTGGGAGGTGAAAGAAAGCCCTGTACATGCATGGTTAGAGTGGTGGAATCACCTGGCTGTGTGGATCTGCACCTGGGCTCGCCACCTGGACAGAGTGGTACTCGTGCGCCAATAGCTGGCATATACGTACAAGTACATGTTTGCGAAGCTTGGGGTCAGCGCTCTAGACGCCTAATCTCCGTCCCCATTTCCTTTCAAAACCGGATGCTGCGACCGCGCACTTGGTAATAGTCACGAAACCTGACACAGACCTACTAGAGCTGGGGGGATGTTATAAAGTATTTTAGCCTAATTTGAATTGTACTGCTTTTAGAACTCGTCATACTGTGATTTTAAAAGGGAAACTTCTGATTTTAAAACACTGTTGGCATCACGCTGTTTGCGGTGCTTGGGGTCAGCGCTCTAGACGCCTAATCTCCGTCCCCATTTCCTTTAAAAACCGGATGCTGCGACCGCGCACTTGGTAATAGTCACGAAACCTGACACAGACCTACTAGAGCTGGGGGGATGTTATAAAGTATTTTAGCCTAATTTGAATTGTACTGCTTTTAGAACTCGTGATACTGTGATTTTAAAAGGGAAACTTCTGATTTTAAAACACTGTTGGCATCACGCTGTTTGCGGTGCTTGGGGTCAGCGCTCTAGACGCCTAATCTCCGTCCCCATTTCCTTTAAAAACCGGATGCTGCGACCGCGCACTTGGTAATAGTCACGAAACCTGACACAGACCTACTAGAGCTGGGGGATGTTATAAAGTATTTTAGCCTAATTTGAATTGTACTGCTTTTAGAACTCGTGATACTGTGATTTTAAAAGGGAAACTTCTGATTTTAAAACACTGTTGGCATCACGCTGTTTGCGGTGCTTGGGGTCAGCGCTCTAGACGCCTAATCTCCGTCCCCATTTCCTTTAAAAACCGGATGCTGCGACCGCGCACTTGGTAATAGTCACGAAACCTGACACAGACCTACTAGAGCTGGGGGATGTTATAAAGTATTTTAGCCTAATTTGAATTGTACTGCTTTTAGAACTCGTGATACTGTGATTTTAAAAGGGAAACTTCTGATTTTAAAACACTGTTGGCATCACGCTGTTTGCGGTGCTTGGGGTCAGCGCTCTAGACGCCTAATCTCCGTCCCCATTTCCTTTAAAAACCGGATGCTGCGACCGCGCACTTGGTAATAGTCACGAAACCTGACACAGACCTACTAGAGCTGGGGGATGTTATAAAGTATTTTAGCCTAATTTGAATTGTACTGCTTTTAGAACTCGTGATACTGTGATTTTAAAAGGGAAACTTCTGATTTTAAAACACTGTTGGCATCACGCTGTTTGCGGTGCTTGGGGTCAGCGCTCTAGAAGCCTAATCTCCGTCCCCATTTCCTTTAAAAACCGGATGCTGCGACCGCGCACTTGGTAATAGTCACGAAACCTGACACAGACCTACTAGAGCTGGGGGGATGTTATAAAGTATTTTAGCCTAATTTGAATTGTACTGCTTTTAGAACTCGTGATACTGTGATTTTAAAAGGGAAACTTCTGATTTTAAAACACTGTTGGCATCACACTGTTTGCGGTGCTTGGGGTCAGCGCTCTAGATGCCTAATCTCCGTCCCCATTTCCTTTAAAAACCGGATGCTGCGACCGCGCACTTGGTAATAGTCACGAAACCTGACACAGACCTACTAGAGCTGGGGGATGTTATAAAGTATTTTAGCCTAATTTGAATTGTACTGCTTTTAGAACTCGTGATACTGTGATTTTAAAAGGGAAACTTCTGATTTTAAAACACTGTTGGCATCACGCTGTTTGCGGTGCTTGGGGTCAGCGCTCTAGACGCCTAATCTCCGTCCCCATTTCCTTTAAAAACCGGATGCTGCGACCGCGCACTTGGTAATAGTCACGAAACCTGACACAGACCTACTAGAGCTGGGGGGATGTTATAAAGTATTTTAGCCTAATTTGAATTGTACTGCTTTTAGAACTCGTGATACTGTGATTTTAAAAGGGAAACTTCTGATTTTAAAACACTGTTGGCATCACGCTGTTTGCGGTGCTTGGGGTCAGCGCTCTAGACGCCTAATCTCCGTCCCCATTTCCTTTAAAAACCGGATGCTGCGACCGCGCACTTGGTAATAGTCACGAAACCTGACACAGACCTACTAGAGCTGGGGGGATGTTATAAAGTATTTTAGCCTAATTTGAATTGTACTGCTTTTAGAACTCGTGATACTGTGATTTTAAAAGGGAAACTTCTGATTTTAAAACACTGTTGGCATCACGCTGTTTGCGGTGCTTGGGGTCAGCGCTCTAGACGCCTAATCTCCGTCCCCATTTCCTTTAAAAACCGGATGCTGCGACCGCGCACTTGGTAATAGTCACGAAACCTGACACAGACCTACTAGAGCTGGGGGATGTTATAAAGTATTTTAGCCTAATTTGAATTGTACTGCTTTTAGAACTCGTGATACTGTGATTTTAAAAGGGAAACTTCTGATTTTAAAACACTGTTGGCATCACGCTGTTTGCGGTGCTTGGGGTCAGCGCTCTAGACGCCTAATCTCCGTCCCCATTTCCTTTAAAAACCGGATGCTGCGACCGCGCACTTGGTAATAGTCACGAAACCTGACACAGACCTACTAGAGCTGGGGGATGTTATAAAGTATTTTAGCCTAATTTGAATTGTACTGCTTTTAGAACTCGTGATACTGTGATTTTAAAAGGGAAACTTCTGATTTTAAAACACTGTTGGCATCACGCTGTTTGCGGTGCTTGGGGTCAGCGCTCTAGACGCCTAATCTCCGTCCCCATTTCCTTTAAAAACCGGATGCTGCGACCGCGCACTTGGTAATAGTCACGAAACCTGACACAGACCTACTAGAGCTGGGGGGATGTTATAAAGTATTTTAGCCTAATTTGAATTGTACTGCTTTTAGAACTCGTGATACTGTGATTTTAAAAGGGAAACTTCTGATTTTAAAACACTGTTGGCATCACGCTGTTTGCGGTGCTTGGGGTCAGCGCTCTAGACGCCTAATCTCCGTCCCCATTTCCTTTAAAAACCGGATGCTGCGACCGCGCAGTGGGCGCGCCGAAGGCGCGCCAAAGGCAAGCCCGTCTGCGCCCGTCAGCGCCCGGAATGCGCCCAGCGCCAGGAGTCCTGTTAAAGTTAGAAGTGTCACTTATACCCGAAATGAACTCCTCACTCTTAGACATGATGAGTGCTCTCAACCTATGTCAATTCTAGATGCCCTGAATAGCAGCCCGATGCAATGTAATACATGTGCTCTAACACCCGGATATCTTCTAACTAAATCTAATCTCCCTACTAGTGAAGGGACGACCACCAAACAGGGCAGCAACCTAGATCATGTAGTCACACGAAACACTAGGGCTCTTCAGCGGCATGTACCTTCTCAAGGAGCCGGTCGAAATGAGCCTGGAAACATCTGCTGCATTTTACTTAACACACGCTCCATGATCAAACATAAATATGAGCTAGAATGTCTGATCCAAGTTGAAAACCCAGATCTGTTGTTTCTTACAGAAACTTGGGCAAACAACCTCTCCGACCCCGACTGGAGAGCTGCCGTGCCTGCAGGCTATTTCGTAGCCCATGTTGATAGGGTCGGCGCTAAAGGGGGAGGTCTAGCGATGATTTACCGGTCCCACTTTACTGTGAAAACGAAGCATGAACCCACATTAGAAGCAGAGGCAATGTCATTTAGTATTAAAAGAAATAATTGCGAGCTCTTCTCAGGTGCTCTTATCTATAGACCCCCTGGAACGAGAGCCGCTTTTATTAGATCATTGCAGACTTTCCTAGAATCATGTTTAGACACTACCTCTTTTACAGTCCTTGGAGATTTTAATTTCCATCTGGAACTAAATAATGAGACCGATACAGCTAGCCTGATTGACAACATGGCCGGATATGGCCTGAGCCAGCTAGTATCAGAACCTACGCACCTAGCTGGCCATACGCTAGATGGACTTTTTACAAACAATTCCTCCATAGAAGTGACGAGAGTTCAACAAGTAACATGGTCAGACCACTCCGCAGTCCATTTCAATGTCCGGATGGTAGCAACCAGTGATGGCCGCAGGACCAGCTCCTCGCGGGGGAGATCTCGCCCCTGGAAATCAATCCATGAACAGGATCTGATTTCAGCCTTATCAAAGAATTTACCAGATGTTCTGGACTCAGATGTGGCAGCCAACAACTATGAAACCTGGTTAACTCAGGCAGTAAATAAGTTGGCACCGGAAGGTTCTAAGCACCAAAGGAGTAGACAAGTCTCCTCGCCCTGGTACTCGATTGAGCTTAAACAGCTGAAAATCAAGTGCAGACGTCAGGAGCGAATTTGGAGATCAAATTATAGTGCGGAACATAGGAGCCACTACAATTCAGTATTAGAGGAATACAAGTCCTCTATAAAGCAAGCCAAATCAAAATATTTTACGGCTAAAATTCAGGAGGGGTCAAACTCCTCCAAAGAATTGTTTAAAACTATCACTATTCTATCCAAATGCCCACGGGATACGGTGTTTTCACCAAATCAATTAATAGTGGATAATATGGCTGGCTTTTTTCAGCATAAAGTACAGTCAGTATACAGCGAGCTTACAAATACAGTACCAAACCCCGCGGGGAATGGGTCAGATGGACAAGAAGAGACGGCCCCTGGAGCTAGTTTGATACGGTTCCAATTGTTAGAACAGAGTCAAGTGCTAGGTCTACTGATGAAAACCAAGTCGGGTTCTCCTCTGGACCCTTGCCCTCCTTCTATCATACACTTAGCCCCAGAGCTGATCAGTGCCTGTCTGACCCCTTTACTGAACACAATCATAACTTCAGGGGTTTTCCCAATGTGTTGGAAAAAAGTCTGTATTAGACCCATTTTAAAAAAACCTCACTTGACCCTTTGGAGGTCAAGAACTATCGACCTATTTCTTGCCTCCCGTTTCCCTCTAAGATACTTGAGAAAGCACTAAACAGAGAACTGACGGAATACCTAGATAAGAATAACGTCTTAGATCCTACACAACATGGTTTCAGAGCTCAGCACTCAACAGAATCTGCTTTGATCATGGCGACAGAAGAGATTAGAAAGGTGATGGACGGAGGCGGTAGGGCCATCCTAATACTACTCGATCTAACTGCAGCGTTCGACACCGTAAATCATACGGTGCTGGTACAAAGGTTGAAAGCAGCTGGAATTGGGGAGAAGGCACTGGATCTTCTAGCCTCATACCTGGCGAACCGGGAACAGGCAATTCACTGGGACGGACTTCAGTCGGGAAAGTTCACACTCCCGTGTGGAGTGCCCCAAGGCTCTGCCCTATCCCCCACCCTGTTCAATGTATATGTTGCCCCTTTGGCGAGAGTTATAAAAAGCCATGGTCTATCTCTTGTATCATACGGGGACGACACCCAATTAGTGGTGTCAGTTGCGCAAAACGTGGACCTGACGGCGGAAAGGTTCCGGAACTGCCTAAGGGCTTTGATGGCCTGGATGAATTTAAACTTTTTGAAGCTAAACACGGAAAAAACTGAGGTCATAGAGTTCGGGCAAAAACCCTCTGTCTGGAGTGAACTCTGGTGGCCGCCTGAAGCCGGAACACTTCCTGTCACCGTTCTGAAGGCCAGAAATCTAGGGTTTCTGGTAGATAAGGACTTAACTCTTGCCTCCCAGATTAATCAAGTGACATC
This sequence comes from Calotriton arnoldi, assembly GCA_963921515.1. Lineage (NCBI taxonomy): Eukaryota > Metazoa > Chordata > Amphibia > Caudata > Salamandridae > Calotriton > Calotriton arnoldi. The sequence continues at coordinate 248,817 of CAWUFW010007184.1, forward strand.
GGCCTGTTTTTTCACGCTGAAAATATTACGGAAGATTCTTCCATTCATTCCACCTTCGTTAAGAAAAACGGTAGTTGGTGCGCTGGTGTTGTCCCGAATAGACTATTGTAATTCGCTATACCTAGGGGCTGGTGTTAGACAACTCTCTAAATTACAGTCTCTACAAAATGCGGCCGCACGAGTATTGTTAGAGCTACCTAAACACCACCCAACATCCGCAAGCCTAATACGTCTCCATTGGCTTCCAGTTCGCCGAAGAATAGATTTTAAGGCTCTATGCCTAGTCCATAAAGCCCTTTATGGAGGAGGGGCGTCAGCTATTCAACTTCTATTCCCAAGATATCTGCCGGTACGCTGCCTCAGGTCGGCAAACACCGGATTGGTCCTGCTCTCTACTATAAGCAGAGCTAGATGGGGCGGAAGGGGTTCTCCTACCAAGCTGCTAAGCTGTGGAACTCCCTCCCAATCCACATGAGACTGCAGTCAAGCAGGGATCTCTTTAGAAAGCTGATCAAAACATGGCTCTTCTCTAAGCTCTAGGCCTGTCAAATCTGGTGGATGGCTATTACCTCAGCGCCAAGACGCCTCGGCATTAGAGCGCTTTATAAATATCTCAATCAGTCAGTCAGTCAGTACATATTTGCATTAAACTGATCAACTTAGAGTGGTGTCAACTGACAGCAGAGCACTGGGACGTTCTTGCTTCTATGGTAGACTAACATGATGACACAGCAAAGTGCTCCCGTACTTCCACACGTGATTACATCAAGCCCAAGGGAGACCTGGTATGGCTGGAAAGCGGGATCATAGTCTAAGAGACTATATGTACTATATGTGATTGCTTCTCCACCAGCATTGGCAAAAGTGATTAGAGTCAGGTAAAACTACATTTTGACCTCAAAAGTCATACTGATATCAGATGAGATTGACTATGGCCTGGGGTCTACCACTTCTCCTGAGGATGATGAAATGTGCTGCCCTGTTATTTGAAGGAAAGGCAGTTTAAAACCATTGATGAGAAGATCTCGATCTTGCAGCTGAATAATATGAAGGACCACTAGATGAACATGTTTCAAGACTTAACAAGCTGAACATCGCATATGAAATTTAGAAGACTCCTCCAAAATCTTCAATTAAATGTTTCTCTGTATGGAGAAACTTCTGTAAGCCTTTCAAAACAAAAATGAAGATCTTGAAGCCAGCTCATGGCAAAGGAATGTTCGCATTGTGGTCTTGCGGAATCAACTTCCATTGGAAGGGCACATTTTTTTCATAGAAATGCTACTATTGGATGTCACAGGAAAGAATAACCTTTCGCCTCTGTGGTCGCATAGATACACAGGACACTCAGGCCCACTCTCTCATGGGTGCCTCTCCTAGGCCGATCACTGCCTGCGTGCTGAACTATTGTGATCATTACACCATCTTAAGGATGTCTATAGAGAAACGACAAAAGAAATCACATTATAAGATATGTCTGTCTTTCCAGACTTCACTTCTGCCATAATGAGGGACAGGGAGGCTTTAGGAGATGTCACAAAAACACCTGTATAGAAAGGGATGCAATATGCCATGTTATCCCACTCGACTGACGATAACATATAATGGCAAATGACATGCTGGTAGCACCCCTTCTAAAGTGGTTAAATATATAAAAAATAAACCTTAAAAGAAAAATGAAGAAAAGGATGAAGGGGCTGAGACACAGAATGCTGAAACAATGGACCATCACAGCATAAGCAACATAGAACAGGGAAGGCTCCAATAGGAATGTCGCTTTACAACTGCAGGGACCCAGACATGTACTGCTTGTACAGAGTTTGTTGGAAAGTTAACTTTTGGGACTTGATATGCACGGCATGATAAATAAAACACATTTGCCAGCTCAAACCGGGAATAATATAGCTATAAATATTACCTCTAACATATAGGCGCTGAGAGTTGACACTTCTGCCTCTGCGTGTAACGCTTTGGACTAAAACAGGGTTTTGTCTCGATATGTTGGGTTCATTGGGATACGCTTGTGGGATATCAGTGTAGGTGAGGGGATTGGGGATGTTTGAGTATTTTACCATGCTGACACCATGATAGACCAGGTATATCTATGGTGAGTTGGCTGTGAGATGTGTACTACTTAACAATGCAACGGTTGTCAGTCCCGAACTGATCATTGGTTGACATCCAGAACCGCCTCCCGCTGGTCAGCTGGGACATTGTACATTGTCAAACCAATCTCCTGTCGAGAAGTATCTGATGGTGACTCTTAAAACATGATAAGATCTTCAAGGCACTGTATTCAAGGCTGAAGTCCATGCTGCTGTTTAAAAATAAAAATAAAAAGCACCATCCCTGTTCTAAGGTTTTGAGTCCTTAATACAGATTTGTTCATATTAGAAAGCATTAAAACATCTCTTAAACTCCATAATTTTGAGAGTCGCGCAATTTCAGGTGCAAATTGCTCACTTGGCAAATACAAGCACCACAGGGCGTAGTCGGGGGTGTGCAATTCATGCATTACTCCGAGCACTGGACCTCGGAATGGGAGATAATGCATCTTCCCCACTCCCTGGTGTTCAAGCTGGTATTGCTTGGAAATTGCCTGCACAAAATCCACCGGGCACAAAGCGTGCCACAAAAACACTCGGCGGCAATGAGCACCCGAGTAAGTTGGAGTCCTGTTAAACTCAAATGAGGATTTTCACTGTCCTTGGAGTGAGGATTAAAGGTGGTGGAGAAAGGTTTTCCAACTTGCTTCAAGGACAAGCAAGGTACTGTAACAGTAAGGACCACAAGACAGTTATTGCATCCGGGGAGGTTTTAGACTTTTAAATATATATGACATAATATAACATGACTAAACACAAGCCACTAGCAGCAGTGGCGTAAAGCAAAATGAAAGGTCACTGCTATAGAATTAGTTGAGCGGCCTCCGATACGCCCAGACGTCACAGATTGTCACAGTCGATACTGACGGGGCGCCTGAAGGGTGGGCTCCGGCGCACCTTAGGGATGTACCGGCCTATTTTAGGCACTTGACTATCAGTTGCCTAACATGTTTTGTTTGTGATGTTGACACTTTTGGATATCACTATAACAAGGTCGACAACATCAATTCATTCAATATATCATCTATCATTATAATGTAAGGTAAATATATACTTACATTTCTTGACTCCACCTGAATTGACCTAGTCTTCCAATGCGCAGTAGTGGTCAGGTCAACGTGGTAGTTGTGACATTTTGTCTTGGAATATATTGCCTGCATATAGTGACCCTGTACCCTTGGTACTCGATGCTTGTCATGTAACTTCACCTAACAATGCCCCCCTAGGCGGAAACTATCACCCTTCTGTTTGTACTGCGGTGCCCGAGCAACCTTTGGCCGATGACCGGTGGAGCTGTCCCACGCAGCTATAGAGGAGTTTGGCTCTGGTTCACCCCTCGGCGGTCACCTACCCAGCCGGACGTCGGACACTGTTTTTCCTCGTCTCCCCGTTATGCCTCCTATACCCTCCCCCTCCTCTTCCCCCTATTATTCTCCTCTACCTCCCCTATTCCTTCCCTCTCTCCCCTATTCTTCTCTCCCCTTGCCTATTTTTTCCCCATGTTTATGCTATGCTTTTGTACTCATGTAATTCCTGCAACTAAGCTCCAGTAACTGTTGTAACTTTGTAACCATGTTCTGAAACAATGTTTCTTCCTCATGTAAAGCGCTCTGATACCTCCGGGTCTAGCCAGCGCTATATAAAACTCAATAAATAAATAAATAAATAACAAAGCAATAGTAAATCCCCTCTTCGTCCGGGAGAGGTGAAGGAGGGCTTTTGTTTCCTGCAATCTCCACAGGAAATAAATAGCCCTACGCACTTCTGCCCCCCTCACCCACGGGCTTTCTCTCCCAAGGGACGCCTACGACGATGTTTATCCGCATGTACAATAGCTCACAGGCTCGCTTGAGTTCAATATATAGAAGGCGGCCCACAACAACGTGCAAGCGGATATTTCATCTTCTTAATCAATAAGGAGACGGCGATCTGCAAAATGTACTTTAATTTCCGTATTGTTCATCCAATGAAAAGCATGGTACAAGCTTGGCGCGTGCAGTTAGAGGCACACACAATACAATTCGACTATTGATTCAAAAATTGTGCCACCACGTCCTATTACTTGCTAAATATTCTTTAAAAAGGCGTTGTTTCGGATTTCGCATTCCGAGCTGTTACAAGGACAGAGCTGATAAATCCTCAGAATTAGTCCTCCTGACTCTGCACAAAAGCTTTGCATCTTTCAAGCATTGTTTCTATGAGAAGATGGCGGTCCTTGCCATTTTCTTCTCGTGGCTTCTAATCATTTGTCAGCACGTGCGCTGTCCTTAATAATAGAGGCAGCTATATTTAACTGTGTAATAGTGACAACCTGCATACAGCTTCATTCTGCACTATAGGAAATAGTCATAGGGACATTCTCAAAATCCATCTCTTCTAATTCCTGAATTGGCCAAGAACTCCATTACTGGCAAAACCTGGCATTTCTCAGGACTCTGCTCCAATTCAGGAAAGACCTGAAGGTGCACCCCTTTAAAGAAGGCTACATCATGATGTAGTAACAGTCTACAAACCAGCCACCTCTCCTACCACTTGTTGACTGGATTTTTGCCTTTGACCGTGTACAGCGCTCTGCTGCCTTTTGGCTAAGTTTGTGCTATATAAATACTACATACATGCATGCATGCATACATGTGTGCATGCGTGCATGATGGCATAGGCATTCATTTGTCTAGCCTGAAGTCACAGATACATAGATGCCTAAATAGCGATGCAGATGAGAACTGTTGGACACTTCCAGAAAATCTGTTTCCCTGTTAGCTTTATCGCCAGCTCTAAGGATGAAAGCACCGGAGCTGAGGGAACATCTGTGGCATCCTGCCTTCTTGTTGTCACTTATCAGACCTATGTGTCTGTTTTCCACCAGGAGTCTCTGTATCTTCAACCTCTGATTGTGTGCTTCACATTCTTTTTTGTACTCCCCCAATGAAGCTCTGCTCAACTAGGTTTTGATCTCAATGGGTAACCAAACCCAAAATAGAGGGGGTCAGTTGTGTCACAAGATTGTCATGGGCCATGGTGCTAGCAAAGAAAATGCCCCCACACTCACTCTTGAATGGGTAGTAAAATGTGGGTTTAGTGGGCTCCCCAGGACCACAGGCACCTGTGCCACTGTACATGATACACCCCTGTTAAGGCCTATATAAAAACTGGGCACTTATATCAGAAAATGTCACACTATAGGTCTAACATCTTAAAGAAGTTAAATGACATTTAAATGGAAAGATTGCTTCTCTTGGCACACTATTTCGTTCTTGTTAGACCTGGCTTTTCCAGCAGGTTTATACCCAGACTTTTTGCTGTTTTTTCTCCTGTATTTTTTCTGACCAGTTTTTGTTGGTTTTATGACTCTGGGCACTTTACCACTGCTGATATATGCTAAAGAGCATATGCTGTTCCTGTAAATTGTGTTTATGGATTGGTGATTCCATGATTGTCATATTTGATTTACTGGTAAGTCCCTAGTACACTGCACTGTGTGTGCCCTGGTCCTGTAAATCAAATGCTGCTAGTGGGCCTGCAGCACTGATTGTGCCACCCACATGAGCAGCCTGTAAATGTAACTCAGACCTGCCACTGCAGTGTCTGTGCACAGTTTGGTACTGCCATGTCGACCTGGCAAGTGCACCCACTTGCCAGGCCCTAACCTTCCCTTTTCATACATGTAAGACACCCCTAAGGTAGGTCCAGGGTAGCCCCATGGGCAGGGTGCAGTGTATGTGAAAGGTAGGACATGTACTGAGGTGTGTGACATGTCCTGATTGTGAAATACAGTGTATTTCGTTTTTCACTATTGAAAGGCTATCTGTCCCATAGGATAGAATGGGAGTTTAATTATAACATCTTATAAATATAACTTCCCATTGGGACAAGATAGAAAGGTGGAGTTTAGTATGCCTGAATTCAGAATATAAAAATGCATCTTTCAGTAAATATTTTTATAGTGTGTTTGAAAATACCACTTTTGGAAAGTGGGTATTTTCTTGCTTAGCCATCCTGCGTGCCTCTGCTGGTTTGTGGATTGACTGTCTGGCTTTTGAATGACAGGGGCTGGGGATGTGCATTCTCTCAGACGGCCACCGGGGGAGGGGGGGGTGATGTGTGTCCTGCGTTTCCTGGATGTGTCAGGGCTGGGCTGAATAGACCTGGGCTGCATTTAGAGTAGGGGGGGGATATTTCTTTCACACCTGAATGGCCCCGGTCTCCCTGGGACAATACTGTCTCCACCTCCTGCCGGGCAGCTGCACCAGAGAGGACAGATCTGGTTTGGCTGGGCAAAGAGCTTCTCTGCCACAGAGAACAAAGGATTTTATATTATAAAAAGAGGGGCCCAGACCCCAGACTTTTAGATCACTTCTGGGAATCAAAAGGAACCTTTGCCAAGGAGAAGAGCTGAGGAAACTGAGGAGGAATACTGCCCCTGTGCTGTTTGCTGTCTGGGGTTGGCCTGAAGTGGCTACTTTCTGCCAAGGAAAGGAGAAGGACTTTGCTGTGTGCTGTGTGCCCTACTTGAGGAAGATCTCCAAGGGCTTGAAATAGAGCTTGCCTCCTGCTCTGTAGTCTCAGGGACACAAAGACTTCCCCCCAGTCCTCCCTGAACTCCTTTGCTGTTCTAACCTGCTGAGAGGTGCCTGCCAGTGTTCTGGCCCTCTGGAGGTTGTTTTGGGACTGGAAACTGCAAGAACTGTGAAAATCGACGTATCGCCTGTTTCCAACGCATTGCAGCGGTGCGAGAAGAATTTTTTCGCTGCATCGCCGCTGCCGAAGAATCAACGCAGCACCTGCTCGCGGCTGAAGTGTCTGTCGTGCGACGAATCCTGTGCACCGATCTCTGGCATCCGAGATCACCCCACCAATTCTGACGCAGGCCCGGTTGGAGGAGAGCCCACGCATCGTACCGGATCGTCACGCATCGCATCAAAGCCTCAAGTCTGTCGCATCGTTGGGGGACGCAGTAAGAAACCGACGTATCACCTCCTCTCCAGTGAGGAACTGACGCATCACCTCCCGTGCACAGCAGTAAGGAACTGACGCATCACCTCCCCTGGAGCAAGGAACCGACGCATCACCTTCCCTGAGTGTAAGGAATCGACGCATCACCTTCCCTGCGACCCTTTTTGCTTGCATTTTTCAACGCATTCAAGGTACTTTGTGTAAAAGTGTTGCATCCCACATTTTCTTGGAACAGAACTGTTTCTACCTTTTAAGAATCATATTTTTAGTACTGTATTGTGGATTTTTGTCATTTTGGTCTTGTTTTGGTTAAGATAAAGATTACTTATTTTTCTAAACTGGTGTGGTGTCCATTTGTAGTGTTTTCACTGTATTACTGTATGTGTTCACAAATGCAATACACACTGCCTTTGAGATAAGCCTGTCTGCTCGTGCCAAGCTACCAAGGGGGTGAGCAGGGGTTATTTTAGAAGTGTATCCCCCTTACCCTGACTAGAAGCAAGGGTCTCAATTTGGGCAAAAGTTCCTCCCTCTGCTAACTAGAGATCCCCATTTCTAACAGTTCTCATTTACAGTTGAGGGGAGAGAGGAAAGAAACCGCCTAGCTTTTGTCCTTCCAAATCCAGCACTACACCCCACAAATGAAAAGCTAAGCTTGTCAGGACCACTAACGTGCAAACTCAAGCTGAGTAATCTCTGGTAAATGAAAAGGCCATCACCCATATAAAATGTGGCAGGCTTCATCATCTAGCTTCCCACACTTTGGGCCCAATTGAGTCCAAAGTGGGTGGTATCACATCACATGGGAGGAAATTTCTATTAACACAGAGAATACAAGGGGACGTCTCCCTATGTCAGACTGTTGGAAATCATAAGAGTTAGAGGTGACATTATACAAAGTAGTAATCATCACAACTGAGTGAAAAAAGTAGTTTAGGAGACAAAAGTCATGCTTCCTATGTCTTGCATTACCATCTCTATATTAGTGTACTATATATGGAAGATGTCAGAACTAAATATGAAAATTTCTCCCATCCACATCTTGTAAAAGTACCCCTACCGATTAAAAATTGTAAGTGTATATGTTGTAATAGGAACATGTTAAAGAATTGGAATCCAATGCATAGAAGTTTAATCGGGCGACCTGGTGCATTCAGTGATGATGTTATGTGGATGTGTGCCTAATTATTTAGCCATTATATTTTTTTATGTCTAAGATATAAATCACCTTCTGGACAACATTATGACTACTGTCTAGAAGAACTTTGCACCAAAGGAAATGCAAATTTAGCCTGCAAGGTGGTACCATGGTATATCATTATTCAGTCCAAAAAGATGTGAAGATGTGTTCTAAAGGCAATAGACTTACCATTGTTCTCTTCTCAGTAGTGTCATTTTTTGCTGATTACTGTCACAATTTAGCCAAGGTTTGTCAATGACCAGCCAATGACCAGCCAATTAATATCATTTTCCAAGTGGTGAGTCTCGATGTAATGATTAGTGAGTTTTGTAGATATGCAAGCACGTATGATCGTGCTCCTATGCTCGCTAATTCTCGTTTTATCCTTCCTCATAGTCATTCCCAAATAGCGTAATCAACATGGGCCCATAATGAGGTAGATTACACCTTCAGAATTGCAATTAGTGTGCGCCAGAAGTTGCCAAGGGGTCTTCATGCCCAAGCCAACATGTTTAGTGAGAAAAGGTCTAGATAGCTTTCACAGGATTTACTCTGGCTGCAGACAACTGTTTAAAGGGATCAGTTAAAAAACCCTTCCTCTCACGTGATGTGGAAGAGCCTACCTTGGACTCAGTTGGGCCCAAGGTGAGGGTAGTCTGATGATGAAGGATAACACATTTTATGTGAGTGAGGGCCTTTCATTTCCCTGAGATTGCTTTGCCTGAGTTTGCACGGTAGTGGTCTTGATAAGCCTAGCATTTCATTTGTGGTGTGTAGTTCACAATATTTTGTAAACATCTTTTTTTTCAAAACATAGTATAAATTGCTTCCTAATATTTAGGATATTTGTTAACTATAATTAGATTTTGCTGCAAGAGAAGCAGCTAGACTTCTCCAGAACTCTCACACATGAGCCAGCAGATTTCCACCTTGGTGCCTCATAGCTCGTACTTGTCTAGGGCTGTTAGAAATGGGGTTCTCTAGTTGGCTGGTTGTTACCCTGTCCAAGTAGGGACCCTTCTTCCTAGTCAGGATAAGGGGGAAACACTACTGAAATAACCCCTGCTCACCCCCTTGGTAGCTTGGCACAAACAGTCAGGCTCATCTCAGAGGCAGTGTCTAAAGCATTTGCACAAAACCAACAGTAATACAGTGAAAACACTACAAAAGGACACCACACCAGTTTAGAAAAATTCCCAATATTTTATCTGTTTAAAACAAGACCAAAAACAATAAAAATCCACCATACAATTCTTAGGAATATCAATAATCAAAAATAGACTTAAAATACAGTTCCTTGAAGTCGATAGCTTCATCCTAGGCTATCACGGCGTTGTGAACAACAAATCCAAACAGTTCTGGCTGACCGGGGCGTCGCGGACCAGCTACGGTTTCAGGAAGACCCGTAAAACAGTACCTTTAGAAATGCAGGGCGTCGGCGACCTCTCGTTGAGCTCCAAAGGGCCCGCATCGGCAGGCATCACTTTCGGAGGTCGGTGCAGGAGTCGTCGGGCCCTTGAAGTCACACGCGTTGCAGATTAAACTCCTCGGGGTTGAAGTCAGGAGCACCGGCAGGCATCGGGGCTGCAGTGCGAAGTGCAGCAGTGTAGCATGCGGTGCCCTCAGGTCGCGGTGCAGCAGCGGCTCAGTGACGGTCGTCCAGTGGCGTCAGTGAGACCAGGGCTGCGGTGCGAAGTGATGTGGGGCTCGTTGCGGTGCTGGTAGGTTACGGTGCAAGTAGCGGCATCTTCATGGCTGAAGCACTGTCGTTGGCTGACGAACTGGAGTCGATTGCGCCGGCATCCGTAGGCCAAGTCTGTGGTGCGGGATGAGGATGGTGCGTCGTGTAACTTACGAGCGGTGTCATTGAACCACGGTGCAAGCAGCAGCATCGATGTCAGCATGGAGCGGCTTCGTCGGGGATACCAGGGCGGCTGTGTGAAGCTAGGCGGTGCGAAGTGCGGCAGTGCCCTCTGCGGTGCCTTCAGGCCACAGAGCCGGCAGCGGCGCCGTTGACGGCGTCGGGTTGCTTTTTCTTCTGTTGCAGCACAAAACACTCAGTTCCCAGTGCTGATAGCAGATGAACTTGAAGTCTTTGGTGTTCCTGGGACTTCTTGAAGAGGGGGCAAGCTCTACCTCAAGCCCTTGGAGAAACTCAAACAAAGAAGTTGCAGAAGGTTCAGTCCAGTCCTTTCTCTGCCCAAGACAGAAGCAGCCGCAGCAGGCCAACAACGCAAAGCACACAGCAAAGTGTTAGTTCCTCCTCACAGCTTCTCCAGCTCTTCTTCTTGGCAGGCTTCTTGGTCCAAAAGAGTTCTAAGGGTCTGGGCCCCCATATTTATACCATATTTCCCTTTGTTCTCTTGTGGCAGAGAGTGTCTGTGCTCAGTCCAAACCAGTTCTATCCTCTCTGGCCCAGCTTCCTGGCAGGAGGTGGAGACAGCATTGATGGAGCAAGGACTCGTAAATGAGACTTGCTCGGAAGCAATCCTCTCGTTTAAACTCATTAACGAATTGCTAACAACGTGTTTGTAATTAATAATTCGCATTTAGAAAAGACACGCGGGAGAATGAAGCTTGCTTATGTATTTACTAACTACAATGACATGAACGAAGGACTAAAACGCACTTTAACAGGGAATCTTTACTGCGCATGCGTCTACTACATCTACGTAGTATGACGTACTAATGCTTGGAGGGAAAATCTTGCGACTGCGCAATAGACGATAAAATGGCCGCTTGAAAGCTCACATGCATGCCACCTGCTTAGCTGAAATAGAAAGTAAGTTTTATATTAACGCAAATGCAGAAAGGGAAATAATAAATGGAGTGGGTTAGAGTAGAGGTTGGTGGTATACAGTGAAACCATTTATTTTTGAAAATAACATTTCTTCTTTTGACTTTATTATTAGTGCGCATTTGGGCCCTCTACACTTGTCTGAATCGAGTTGACAGACTTGACCCTACGCATGCGTACTAGAGAGAGAATACGAAAAGATGAGTAAGGACTTGTTACGCGTCCAAGGCCAGCGAAGATGTGCCTTGGGAACATGAGGGTGAAGAGTTCATATGAAGGAGCTTTATTCATAACGTTGCAACATTTTGTATTAATAAAGTTTGAAGATGTATGGGATAGGAAATTATTTAATAAAGCTTGAGGGGAGGGATTTGAATACAATGGTTTAAAGAAATAAGTGAAATGTAAGCATGGTGTGATGATCATCCCCCCCTCACCTGTCCAATCAGAGTTAGTGTTTTGTAAAATTGAAACATTAATGGGTGGTACATGGTTATGGAAAGGTATAATTGAGGTAGTTTTAGTTAGTTAGCAGAGGCGATGCAGAGCTCGGGATGCTGTCGGCGTTGGGGGTGGTGCTGATGCAGTGAGACGCTGATGAAGAAATCGAATGCAGAACCATCTATTTGACTTAATTGGGTTAGAAAGAAGATCGCGGAAGAGCCACGAGGAGGAAGAGAGTGTCAGAGAGGGGTGCGACGCAGTCGTCGGTATTTAGAGAGGTGAAGTATCCTGTCCTGATTTCCTGTCCTGAAGTCTTTGTCTCCTGATCTATCTCGAGGGGATCCTTACCAGCCCTTTGGCCAGGGGGTTGGTCTTCACACCATACTTGGTAAATATAAATATATCGTATTTGAAAGATGTCCTTCTCTCTCTGTCCTCTTCTTTCTGAGCATAGTTATTGTGTGGATCTGAATTGCTAAATGTCTATTGAAACTTGATTGAATTGACACTCTTGCGAATGAGGGTGTTTGTACTGAAACGTTTGAGATGGTTCATACGCAATTAATTTAGATAAAGATTTAAAACTTCCAGAGTCTGTGATTATTTCATTTAATCAAGAAATGTTTAATAAGTTACGTTAATTATCACCATCAACTAGTTCCAACTAATGGTCCATTGACCAGAGGAAAGAACTAATTGATCAGTGAAAGGTTTAGTTAGGCTCAAGAAATAACTAGATCTTGAAGTATGAAAAACATAAACTAAGGTCCCAGCGGTCTACTTGCTGTTTAGTGGAAATAGTTATATGGGCCCAAGTGAGTATATGGTAGTGGAGTATCTGTTGTTAGTACACCGCTGGATCAGCAGGTCTTTCGTGTTAACCTTTAGTGCCTCTGTCTGTTTGTTTTGGTACCACAGACCCAAGGATTTTTCTGTTGCTCTTTGAGTTACTGTTTGGGGACTGAATCCTTGCTGGTCTTTAAACTTTCCCTTGGACCCTCCTCCAACCGTTTTTGTCAAGACTCCATTATCTGTCCCAAGGGCTGAACATACTTACCACTGCCAATGGATTATCTCTCATGGTTAGACACACACAACTAAACTCTCACAGGCCTGCATATCCACTAACAACAGTCTGCATTATTAGCAAGGGCAGGACACAGGTCTACACGGACAAGAAATATGAGATTTTATTGTAACAAAAACATCAGTGTTAAAACAGAAAGGCCAATGGCCAGTCCAGAAAGAGAACAGGTGGTCCAGCACACTGCTGTGCTGCGAAACTTGCCAATCAGATCACTGCCATGGAAACCTTCCCCGGATAGGGGCATCTAATGGGCAGTCTAGGCACCTCTAAGGACAAAATTGGGTGGGCTGGGGTTTAGGTGGGCGGGGACTGGATTACTCCTTGGGAAGACTGAGCTCAGGATTGGGAGGGCTGGTTTGAGGATTGGGAGGGCTGGTTTGAGCAGTGGGAGGGCTGGGCTTGAGATTGGGAGGGTTGGATTCGGCAGTGCGAGGGCTGGTCTTGGGGTTGGGAGAGCTTGGTTGGGCTGTGTGAAGGCTGGGCTCAGGTTTGGGAGGGCTGGGAAGGACCATACGTGGGATTTTGTTTCCCCTAAGTGTACTGGGGGTTATCAAAGGGGGGCACGTGTGGACCTTTTTGGTCTTCTGTGTGGAAGACCTGGAGTGGAGTTTGGAAGGGGTCCTTAGCGTTTTGGAAGGGGGTGGATCAGGGCGGGTGACTCTTCTCCTCTCACTCCCTTGGAGGCAGGGACTGTAGATTTGGAGGGCAGGTTTTGTTGGTGTGTTTTTAGAAGTGGTAGGGTAGGATAGTGGTGGAAACCCATCCCGTTTACATTTGGGAAGGGTGTGAGCAGCTGTGGCAGGGAGGAGGTCCAATGCCAACATGGTAAGGGTCCTGGGAGATTTGTGAGGAGGTGAGGGGTTGGGTGTTAGAGGTAGAGGAATGTCAGGTGTGAGCCATGGATGCATGTGCTGTGTGGGCATGTCTCTGAGTGTCTGATGTGTGTTTTGATGTTGAATGTTTCTGGGCCTTGGACTTGTATGATGTGTCAGTGGCTGGCTTTGTGGGTGTGTGTGCTGTCAGTTGTGGCAGAGGATGGTGCTGTGTGTGTTGTGTCTGGCTATGTAATGTCGGTTGTCTGTGATGGTGGTGCTGTGTCTGTAGTGTGTTGGTGTTTGACCTTGGTAGTGGATGTGGAATGCTCTGGGTGTGTGGTGTCTGTCTGGATGTCTGTGAATGTTGTTGTGAGGGTGATGAGTGGCTGGTCTGTGTGTGTGCTGAGTTCACATTTCTTATCTTTGTGTTGGAGTGTGCTGCATGTGGATCGTGATTTTGATGAATGCTCATGTGTGCATGCGCGTTGGGCAGGTTTTGAGCTATGGATGGTGGATGGAGAAGGAGCAGGATGTGTTGTGGGATGTTTGAAGATTTGGAAGGCTGTCTTGAGTGTGGATGAAAGAGCCTGAAAAGATCTATGTAGGTCTGCCATGCCTGTGTGAATGCCCTCCAGGTAGGCAACAGCCTGGTTCAGCTTGTTGCCATGCTCCTAGAGGGCATTCAGCACTGCAGTTTGACCCAGAAATATCTGCCTTAGGACATCTGTCGCCTTCACACTCAGGGCAGCAGAGGAGATGGAGTCAGGGGATGAGGTGCCTGGTGTGAAGGAGACTCTCCTCTGCTTAGAGGAACGGGCCCCAACAGCAGTTTGGGGAGCAGCAGGGAGGAAGGAGATTGAAAGGGGGTGGCCGACATAGATGTAGTGGATGGTGTTTCAGCTCAGTCCGCCACCACCAGGGAGAAGCCACCGGAGGCTGATGAAGAAAGTGATGTTGAGGTGTTGTCGTCTTGCTCTTCCAGGGCCCACCCCTAATCCTCCGTGCCAGTGGTTCCCTCCGAGTCACTGTGTTGTTGGCAACTGCTGTGGCCAGCTGCAATCCCAATGTTCGTGGGCCTGTCTCCTTCGCTGCACTCTGTAGATGCTGTAACAGGAGTAGAAATAGGTTTTAAACAATTGCTTAAGACCAATATGCAAGCATATCATTACACCACACATTAAACATCATCACGGATGAGTACTTGTACAAGGGGCAGTACATCATCTGTACCATTGGCCAGAGAACATACATTAATTCCACATAAACTGAGCACAGCCAATCGTCAGGGTGTCAGAAAAACTGCCAGTTCCAATTGCTTCTGTGAGACTGACCAAATTTCACCTTCATGTGTATAGCAAGATATATCATCACCCTCTCAACCTAGGCCGTTGTACCACGGAATTGTTAGCTTAAGTTATCTAATGCAATGTCTACATGAATATATCCCTACTTATTCAAACAGGACCTGCAACAAGCAAAAGGTCAGGAGTCCCAAACCTACTATAGGTAGTACTGCTGGGCAACTACTAGGGATAAGTGACATCAAATTTTGAACTAACAATTGACATGGAATTGCCCATTCCACACAGCTAACATTTCCAAGTTACTGTCTCACTTCTGTCCACTGCCAGATGATGCTGTTGACAGATGCACATGAGTAGGCTAGCTACGTGTCACATGAAGTACAGAACAATGTCATTGGGTATGTGTGACTCATCTACCCATATCATAACATAGCACAATTTTGGCTTTCACAGACTCTGTATGCTCATCATGCAATCATATAGTCATGTACACACTGGCAAACAGAAATGTCTGACGCATACAGATAGTGACCCGTCTATACCCTTAGTTCATGTATCCCACAGGGTAATTGTGACAGTACAACACGTAAAGGTACACATGGCTGCATGTAGGCATCCAATAAGCTGGCATAAGTGATGTTAGCCAACTCTGACTACTGCACACTACCAAATACCAAGGCGATGTGGTACACAGTCACTGCAACCAGAGTACATTGAATATCTTGCCACAAGTATGTGGTACACCATCACATGCGAAACAGTAATGAGGCAGCTAAACTGCAGACACAGGGCTGAAAAGTGGCCTGTTTATGACCACTTACATACGTTACATCATGGGGCAATGTAGGATAAGTAGAGACCGTACACTGCCATGTGGATCTGCCACAGTTGTAAGACATGTTTTATTGGCCCCTGCTTAGTTCCTGGCAACATGACCTATAGTCAGTTGTGAAGACCATGCACCAACTCCCATGCCTACATATGCAACTACGGTCCTGTTGGTTGGGACATAAGTCAGCTCCAAGCTTTTGGGGAGAAAGCTGCCTGTAAAAAACCTTAGATGCCCATGCAAAATGTCACACTCAGGCCAATACTCACACCCAACTTGCAGCTGTTCAGCTCTCAACTGCTCATTAAGGTCTGGGTGGGCTACCATCAGTATGCGAGCCAAAAGGGGGGGTCATGCTCCTGCACGCGCCCCTACCTCTTGGAGGACAGCCCCAGCTTGAACTCCACAATCTTGCGTGCCCAGTGCCAGAGATCATCCCACCTCTTGTGGCAGTGGGCACTATGCCGGTTTGAGACCCCCAGGGTCCGCAACTTCCGGGTGATGTCTTTCCAGATGATCATCTTTTGATGGGCAGTGATCTGTATGGATGCAAGAGATGTAGAAATAGTTTTGTAACATCAAATGTTTGTACCTCTGTGTGGTAGCTATAACATAGCTTGCCATCTAGCACACACATACCTCAATGTAGGACACTGTACATGTGTCCATGTCACATGCTAAGCCGAATAAACCCTTTTCAGCTCATGTGATGGTAAACCGCAAGGCTGGCCATAACATGCACAGACTGAGGCAGCCCCCTAACATCATGTTGACCACGGCAATTCCAGATAGAATGTGATGTGAGGGACCATGACACTTAGTACACTGTTTTAGAATTCTGAATGGTAGAGGACATGTGCACGACTGCCCAGACACCTTTG
This sequence comes from Calotriton arnoldi, assembly GCA_963921515.1. NCBI lineage: Eukaryota > Metazoa > Chordata > Amphibia > Caudata > Salamandridae > Calotriton > Calotriton arnoldi. Next base: position 265,212 of record CAWUFW010007184.1, read on the forward strand.
CTGCAGTCCCAGTGCACTGATGCACATGGTATATAGGGGAGAGTAACATAGTCTACACAACATACAAGGACTACGATCAAAATGTAAGGGCTAGTATGTGTGACACTCATGACTACATCTCATTGGGGAGGTGTGGAAATGTGAACCACTCAAATGAACCACCTAGTGAGTAAGCTAAAATTTGTCTTGCTTGTACCGCTGTCACAGGACACCCCTTTAGGCACATGTGTCACTGTAACACGGATGACACTAACTCTACATTTGTTAGTGGATTGTGATTTCAGATACTTTAGGCAAACATGTATCCCACACCTCTAGCTTCCACCAACAGTGTACCTGTACATGTTTCAGATGTGCAATCGGGAGGTATAGTGGAAGCTATAGTGGAAGCTACACAGAAATTAGCTGTCAACAGACCTGTCTGAGTCGAGGGGCAGTCATTAGTGACAGGCACACATTGACACTGTGGGTCAATGTAAAAAGTATCAGGAGAGGGCATTCACCTCAGTCACCATCCCTCATTTAGCCAATTAACAGCTAATAAGGTAGGTAGGGTTACCAAATACTGTGTCTCTCTCACATCAAAGGAGCAGCTAGGCAAGAGGAAAATGACTATCTGCAGCACTTCTCCTACCACAGTCAGGTCTTGGTCCCTGTATGCTGAGGCTGATTATCCCAAGTGTACCTCCCAATTTCACCACTCCTAACCAATACTTGATCCTCTGCCCATTCTATATGTGAACATACAGTTAAGTTGCTCTCTGTAGGTGTCTGTGAGTTGTTTATACATTCCAGTCAACTGTTCTGCAAAGTCTGATATGGGCTGAGTGTATAGTGGAACTGAACAATTGGCTAACATCATCCTAGATTGCTTATTACAGCATGCAGACCTGGCTCATGGTGAGATGCCTGTACAGACCAATGCACATATACCATGATGTGTGCATCCAAGTTGATTTAGCCACCATTAATAAGAGTGATGCATCGAGATATGCCTGTGACAGATATGGAATTAACCCACTTCACACATTTCAATGCTGGCCTCCTCTCCACAAAGTCCTGGGGCCCATAGGCCTTCACATGGGTGCCCCATGTAAGGGCCATGCAATCTAAGCAATTAGCATAATGTTTACACTCTGAAGCACAATGTAGCCAATGGGTACAGAAGATAAGCAGTCAAGCAATGAGTACTCAAGACACTTACCGGTGCCTCTGGAGAGCCATAGAGCCTGCCATAGAGGGGAAGGACCTCGTCAACCAGAGTGTCCAGCTCCTCTGGAGTGACGGGACGGGCTCTCTCCCCTACAACGCGTGTCATGACTGCTCCCAGAGGTCACAAAGGCATCCACCTCTGTCAATGTACACGTCCCTTGAAAAACGGGTGCCACATTTTACAAAGACAGTCAATGGCTGTGACTGTCGCAGATGCACCCGCCTACTGCGTGGTTTGGAACCGCCGTAGGTCGGCGATCCTGTAAGTCACATCAGTCAGATGAGGCCTCCACCATATCAGTCCTCATTACCACATACAATGTGGATCCGACAGTGAGTCTCACAAACAACATTTCAAATAGTACGTCACCTGATGTATGACACCTTTAATAGCCCTATTCCACTGATCACACCTCAGTGTTGTACATGAGTGTGCATCAACACATAGTTACTGTGGCGCGGGGCACCCTGTCAGTGAAGGTGGTAATGTGTGCAATGCAGACTCCACAAAATGACGGTGCCCTCCAAATGAGGTGAGTATATATGATGTTCACTGTGCTGTTACAGACTCATGTGTTGTCCAGATTGGGGCAGATAGGTGGAAATTGTGATGATGCCATTGCATTCTATACATCAGTATGTCACACATGTAAATCTGGTCTATGTATGTAATGCCTAATGCTGTGTGCCGGCTGTGACAGGCTCTCACATAACAGTGCTCACTGTTACTAAATTGTCATTTGCACAATAGCAGGCGTCTCTTCCACTTTCCTCATTTAAGAACTCGGTATGCATCTCCACTATCATACATGCATGCTGGACACTGCTCACAAATGCACTACTGTTAAGTCACATGACTGTTGGCTGTATCTTGGTATTTGTAAGTGTGGACTCTGTGACCACCATCAATAATTGTTTCCATTCGCACATAGACAGAGGAAGAAGACGAAGTGCTCCAGTATTCCGGCCTTTTAGAGGCATTATGACAATGGAAGACAGAGACGTCATCAGGAAGTTTAATCTCGATAGGCAGGCAGTAAAGTATCTATGTGTCCAGTTGGAGCCTCACTTGCGTCCTTGTCGGACCTATCCCACAGCTCTGACACGAACAGTGAAATTGATGGCCACAATGAACTTCCTGGCCACTGGTTCATTTCAGTACACAGTGGCTATATCTTGTGGAATGTCCCAACTGATGTTTAGTATGGTGCTACGAGATGTGCTGTCAGCACTGATGAGACACCTGGATAGCTACATTCAGTTCCACAGACGTGAGGATTTGGCCACTGTGAAGGGAGACTTGTATGTCATAGGTCGCATCCCACATGTGTTTAAAACTATTGTTGGCACACATATTGGCCTAGTCCCACGGCAAGCCTGTGAGCAGGTGTAAAGGAACAGGAAGAACTTCCATTCCATCAATTTGCAAGTGGCATGTCTAGCGGATTTATACATCTCACACGTCTGTGCCAAATTGCCAGGATCTGCTTATGACTCCTATGTAATGCGAACAGTACCATACCACAGTTGATGTCACAACTGCAACCAGAGAGGGCCTGGCTTGTTGGTGAGTGAGATGTGCCCAACCTTTGTCTGTGTGATGTATTGTGGCATCTTCTGTACATGTCTGATTCCTAAATGCAGCTCTGTGTGTCTTGAATCTAGGTGACTCAGCGTATCCCAACCGGCCATGGATGTTGGCCCCGCTGAGGAATACAACAACGCCATCAGAAGTCCGCTTCGATGAGGCCAATGGTAGAACACGGCGTCCAGTGGGGCGGGCAATTTTTCTGTATCAGAAAATATGCTCACTCATTTGAGAGGGGAATCTTAACATGAAAGCGCTTGAATATCCAATGAAATTCGGAATACATTTCAACAATAGATTTCCACACTTTATGCTTCTATGCGTGAAATCATGTGTCTCCAACAAGTCGATCGTGAGCTACCAATAGTTCGCAGGCAGCCTCTGAGTGATAATTCAAAGCCAGAGTCTATGAGTAATAATTCCCAGCCAGCTCATTTAAAAATATGCAGTTGCTCACCAGCTAAAACAACACTCTAAAACAATTCACCTGTGTCTGTGAAGCCTTGGAAGCTGACATTGCAGGATGATGTAGGATACACTCTTCTGAAAACGTTTTCTCTCTGCCTTGTTTCTTTTTCTCCTTTTTTAGCGCCTCTCCTTCCTTTTGTCTTACATTTTATGGTTTCATCTCTTTATCTCATTCTTCCTTAATTTATTTTTCTCACCACTTCCTCACTACCTCGTTCTGTCTCCTTTCTTCATTACTATCTCTTTCATTCACTAATTCGTTCTTCTACATGTTTGTTTATTTAATTATGGCATTGTATCTGATTCTTTATTTTCTTTCTTTGTAATTCCGTCTTTCTTTCTTCCTATGCTTCTTTAAGTTTTATTTTTTCTCATTTCTTCCTGTACTTCTCCAATTGTCCTCCTTTTTTCTCTCTTGCTTTCTTTCTTCTCTTTCATTCTGTCCCTTTCTTTCTCTTTTTTATTGTCTTTCCTTTTTCTCTTTTTTGAATTACTTCTGTCTTCTATTCTTTTTTAATCCTCTTACTGCCTCTTTCTCGAATTCTTTTTCCTCCCTCTCTGGTCATTCTTTATTTCTCTCCTTCTTCTTTCTTTCTCTACTTCTTTCTCTGTGTCTTTTTTTATTTTCCTACTTCTCTCCTTTTTTCAGTCTTGTCTTCTTTCACTTAATCTTCCTCCTTTTTCTCTGTCTTCCTTTCTCTCTTTCTTGCTTTATTTCTTTCTGTATTTTTTCTCTCATTTCTCCTATTTCCCTCCTTTTCTCTTCTTCTATTTATTTTTCCATGTTAATGCTCCTCTTTCCCTGTCTCTCCTTTCATTTTCTACTTTTCTCTTTCTATTTTTCTTTCTCTATTTTTCTTTCTTTTTTCTTCCCGTGTTGCTCTTCCATGTTTCTTTTTCCTCTACGTTCGGTCATTCCTTTTGCTGTTTCTTTCTTCTTTCTCTTTCTTTGTCTTCCTTATTTCTCTCTCATTCTTGACATCCTTTCTTTCTTTCACTTTTGTCTGAATGTGTATTATTTTTCCTTTTTCATTCTCTCCTTTCTATCAATGTTTATCTTTCTTTGACTTGCTGATTTTTCATTATTCTTTTCTTTCTGAACTGTCTATTATCCCCCTTTTCTCCCTTCTCTCTGTTTCTGTTTTCCTCCTTCTTTCTCTCTCTTTTTCTCTTTGTCTCTCTTCCTCTCTCACATGTCTCTTTCTGCTTTCTCTTTCTGTTTCTCTCACTCATGAACAAATGGACAAACTGTTTATTGGGCATTTCAGGGGGAAACCTTTTGCGATACTGCTCTTGTGACTTTAATTCTTCTTGCTCAAAGAACAAAGCTGGGACAGAGGTGGTAATTAAGTTACTTCACCTGTGTGTACCCTTGGAGAATCCCTAAATTACAGTGGCGGCTCCTCCACTATGGCGGAGGAGCACCCCCACCCCTGCCAGCAGGTTCAAAAGTTGAAAAATATGATAATAAAACAGGTTTATTATCGTTTTATTTTTCAACTTCTAAGTGCCGTGTCCTGGGGCGGGGCCATTGCAGGGGCAGTCACAAGGGGGAGTAGTATGCATTGCTATCAGTGCGCATGTGGGTTTGGCCGGCTGTCTCAGGCCGGCCAAACCCACATGCACACTGAGCTGTCTCCAACCTGAGCTGCATTGCTGGGTTGGAGACAGCAGGCAGAGGTTCCCAGTCTCCCTGGGAGCACAAATCGAGGGCGCTCAGGCCAATCCTGAAGCTGCTCTCATGTATGAAAGCAACTTCAGGATTGGCCGCAGGGGAGGCTGGGGGCCTCTGCCTGCAGTGGAGCCATGAGAGGAGCAGAAGACCGGCGATGCAGTGGGCTGCATGCGGCAGGTAAGTTCTTTTTTTTTCTTCTTTTTCTTGACTACCCCCTCTGCCCATAGCCCTGGTCCCACCCCGCCCGCCACTCTGGCCTAACGCCGGCCACTACTGAAAGAATGAAAGGGAAAAGTAGCCCATATGGTTAAAAGAGAACAATTTGCTAGAACTGTGACATCACTTCCTGTGACATTACACCATGTAACATCATTGCCTATTACTTATGCTTAATAGTCCCTGAGTATTTTTTAGGCATGCGCCTAGACCCTGCTACACGGCGATAAGCACATGTAAACACTTACAGCCATATTCTGTCCTAGAGAGCACACTCGAACATTTGAAAACATACTTCATTACGTTCAGCACAGTCAGACATAGCTAAACATAGGATGCCAGATGACTCCATGTCATCTGGAACACCTTGTTTCAGCCCTTAGGCTTCATTTAAAAATCCAAATCATTTTGAGAGTTGTAATTCTAGTCCACTTCAACTAAATCAATTACAAATTTGTAAAATGGAAAACGTGGACTGGAATATGATATGGGATCATTTTCTAATATTCAAAATTCTGCAATTCACCATGCAAACTCAAACACTTTCACACCTCCATCAAGCCAAAGAGCTCACAGAGACACTTTAAACACATCGTTCATCTCTGAGCATACTCATAATCATTGAGCTCCATTTAGCACACCATGAGGTGTAGCATGTTTGGATGTGACTGGATGTGCTGGATCAGTTATAGTCTGGTGGTGATCGTGTGTACTGTAAGGATGAAGGGACTCATTTATGTGATTATGCCGTCGGGCAGCGCAGCAACCTCCCTGCACAAAAACAATCACAAGAGGCTTTTTTCTTTTTCTATGTGTGCTGCATTCTGCAGCACACATAGAAAAAGGAAAAACGAGGAGAAATAAAGATATTTCTCCTCGTTGTGCCACCCTTAGCCTCACCTGGGGAGGCGTAAGTTTTGGCGCTGCCTCAGATTTACGATTTCTCGTAAATCTGGGGCAATGTCAAAATGCCATGGATGTTGCTGGGAACGCCCCCAGCAACACCCATTGCATGCCCCTATAATGCAGAAAACTGTGTTAAAGGAGACAATATTTACAAGGCAGCATTAAGCCAAAAAAAGTGGCTTAGTGCTGCCTCGTAAATATGCAGCAGGCCCCTGCTCCACGGACTGTCTCAAAAAGTGACGTTCCGACGGCACAAGAGGCCTCATAAATGAGGCCCGAAGTGTGTCTGAATGCGTCTCCTGGTTGGGGTAAAATGTTTTAGTGTGTCAGTCAGCTCACACCGATATCACCCATTGTAATGAGGCCCAAGTAGCATACTCAAACACTCTCAGTTGTGTTACATGCAAACATTTAATTAGACTACATGGATACTGTGTCACCCTCAGTATGCTTAAACATATCCCTTGGACTCCATCCCCAATAATAAGACACATCCAAATAAGCATCACCCCACACAGTACACCCAGAAATACTCAAATATGCTGCTCCTATTTAGGCACGCTAATACTTAGAACACTCCAGCAAAGCCTCACTCAGTGCCAGTACTTAATTTGAGCCGGTGGTTGCCAGTAAAGGAACTTATTTTTTTGGGTCGGGAGAGCAAGAGATAAAAAACAAACAAAACAGAAAGAGAGAGGAAGAGAAAGACTGAAAACCTTCCCAAAAGGGAAAAGCAGGAGTCAGAAAAGAGTGAGATCCAAGGATTGGAACTGTCTGGTAGTGGATTAAATATTAAAGTGGCATCAGGTGGTTTTAGAGCTTTGCAGAGTAGGTATTCCAAGCCCAAACCTTTAATTGCACTGTCCGCTGGGTTCTGAGCAGAGCTTTGAGCATCGGCACTCATTCTTTTAGAAATTAAACACTGCTCAGTGCACTAACACTAACAAACATTATTCACCTACACTGCAAATTTAGTCACATCCGAGAATACGGTTCTCCAGGCTGAACTCCAGCCTTCCAGAATTCAAGTGTGCCTACCACTGAGATGGTTGATGGTATCAGTGTGCAATTCACTTCTACATCTTGTGCTGATAATATTCGTTTATCTTCAGAAACTAGCAAACAATATTTCGGCAATCCTGAAGAAGAAAAGAATTAGGGGGCCTATTATGATGGCGGGCGGATCGCCACCGCCGGGCTGGCGGTGGCGATCCGCCAGCCATCTGCACCTGATTTCCCCCCGCCATATTAGTATGGCGGGGGGTACCGCGGCGGACGGAAAGACCGTCCGCCGCTCTTCCGCCGGCAGGCAATTGTTACGGTTGCCTGTCCTTCCCTGAACTTGCCGACGAGAGAGATGCCTTGTGAAGTCGTACCTAATTGACGGGACTCGCGAGTTTTCAGTCAGAGGTGATAGTAGGAGAGAAGAACTGCCCCCAGCTGACTGATACTTCCTGCTGCCGAGAGTTCAGCGGTATTATCAGATTCGTCAAAAGAAATAAAAAGAAAAACGCGGAGGGCAAAGTGTCATTTTCTTTTCGTAATTGCTATTGGCGGTATTTATACCATTCTGTTCAACGTTTAATGGGTGTATAAGCTTACACATAAAACGTCCTGATCAAAGAGCCAGGGTTAGTGACTGTGTCTGTTTGGTCGCTGACAGGCACAGCTCTTTCTTATTGACAGCCTGCAGTTCAATTTCACGGTTCAACATATGCTGATAGGCACAGCTTTCTGCTAACATTATTGCCTGCAGCATATATTATATCTATACGCTGACAGGCACAGCTGGCAATACGGAAAACTATTATCCAAAAGCAACTTATAATAAGACTCCGGTGGTTTGTTTTCCTTAGTACCTCAATTTAAAAAAAAAAAAAAAATTATTTGGTTTGTCTCACAGTTAATTGGTAGCATGTTTCTAGTAATTTTATTTTAGTTATTGTATACTCCTCCATTCAGTAATTTTCCCAGGTTTCTAACTTTCCGATCTATAGAGGTAATTACTTTGTGAAAGTGATATTCAGTAGTGTGAATATTAATTTATTATAGGCATGTCTGTAGCAAATATGAACCACCCTCCACCATTTTTAAATGAGGATGGTGAACCTGACATTCCTTGGGATAGATGGGTTAAAATATTGCATTCTTATTTAATTGCTATTGAGGGAGAAAGATTTTCCTCTGCAAGGAAACAACATATTCTGTTACATAATTTGGGGATCCAATCAAGGAAGGTTTATGAAGACTTATCTGACAAGGGGGTGGGGGAGGAAGAAGAGGATGAGGATGTATTCACTACTACTTTGAGAAAATTGGGTGGCCATTTTAAGGACAAGGTAAACGTGGTACTAGAAAGACAAATGTTTTAAAAGATTGCAATGAAAGAATGAAAAAGTTACCTCACATGTAGCTGCTTTGAGGGGGTTATCTGCAACATGTGAGTTTGGGGTTTTAACTGATTCCTTGATTAGGGATCAATTAGTACGTTGCACCAATGACCACAAGGTACAAGAAAGATTATTAACTCAAAATCCTGACCTAGAGGAAGCAGTAATGATAGCAAAAAGTATCGTGCATACCGCTTTTTGTGTAAAAGAATTGAAAGTAATTAAGGATGGCATTTATGAAGAGAAGGATGTAAGTGTTATAAAGGATGGTAACAAGGTTCTTAGAGTTCTAGATAATCAGCAATTGTTTAAATCCAAGTCAAAGAAGGAGAATGTTAAGTGTTACAGATGTGGACATTTTAATCACCTTGCTAATTTCCCTAAGTGTCCTGCCTGAGGTGTTAATTGTAGAAAATGTAACAGAACAGAACATTTTGCTAAGATGTGTAAGTCAAAGGATTTTGGAAAAGAGGTACATGTTGTTCATTCAGAAGCTGAATTAGATCCCAAAGAAAACAAATTCATTTTTCAAATACATAGTCAAGAGGAGGAAGAAAGAGTCAGGTATCCTTCTTGTGAAATTCAACTTGATGGTAAGAATGTGAGTGCTTTTGCAGATTCATGTTCTCCGTACACCTTGATTGATAATGAAACATTTCATGAACTGTTTAAGGAAAATGAGTATACCTTGGAGGAGCCAGACATACATCCAGGGGGATATAATAAGGATCCTATTCCATTAAAAGGCATGGTGAGGATGCTTATAACATGTAAAGACAGACATACCATAGGTAAAGTTTATATTACAGGGAAAGGAGTAATTTACTAGGTTGGAAACACCAGAGAGATTTAGGAATTACGTTAGATCAAAATAATGAGGAGCAAGTCTTGCTTATAGACAGAACCTTAGTGGGGGTGGATGTGTGATGAATTTCCCGAAGTGTTTACTAACAAGATAGGAATGTTAAAAACTATGTATACAAGATTAAACTAAAAACTGACACTGTTCCTGTAGTACATAAAACGAGATCCATTCCTTTACTTATTCGGGAACCATTGAAAAAGGAGCTTGAGAAATTGGAGGGGCATGGAATAATTAAAGCTGTAGAAAGATCAGAATGGTTGACTCCGATTGTTATAACGTTAAAAAAAGAAGGAAAGGATATTCGCATGTGTGTGGATTTGAGGAGTTTAAATGCTAACATTTGGATGGATAGATATTCTCTTCCAAAAATAAATAAAATGCTGAGTATTATACATGATGCTAAATATTTTTCTGTGTTGGACCTTTCTTCAGAAAACCATCAGGTTGCTCTGCTTCCAGATTCACAAATACTTACGGCTTTTACCACTCCTTTTGGTACATGTGAGTTCTTAAGGATGCCGTTTGGTCTTGCTTCTGCTGCGGCAGCATTACAGAGAATTATGCAACATGTCCTGGAAGGAGTGGATAAAACTATATGTTTCTAAGATGATATTCTTATTTATGGGTCCAATGAGGAGGAACATAATGGCAACTTGAGGAAAGTGTGTGGAAAACTCAGGGAGGCAGGCCTTACTATCAAGTAAAGAAAATGTAAAATAGGTCTAGCGTCTGTAGATTTACTAGGCCATACCCTTTCTAGTGAAGGGATAAAACCTAAGATGGATTTGATTGAATCGGTCATTAAAGCCCCTATTCCTACTAATAAAGAGGAAATCAAATCATTTTTGGGCTTAGCTGAATACATGTCGAAATGTATACAGAATTTTTCCGATTTAGTATAACCTATTAGAGATTTATTGAAGAAAGGCACACAGTTTGAATGGCTACCTGTCCATACTCTTACATTCAATGAAATTAAGAAAGCCATTGCAGCAGCACCTTGTATTGGGAATTTTGATAGTGGTAGGGATACCATTCTCACCACTGATGCAAGTAACAAAGGTCTAGGTGCCACTTTGTCCCAAGTGGAAGGAGGGAAAGAAAGGATTATAGCTTTCGCCTCCAGGACATTGAAAGAAGCAGAATTTAACTATTCCACTGTTGAAAAGGAGGCCCTGTCGTGCTTTTGGGCCACTAATCACTTCAAATATTTTTTGTGGGGATTACCATTTGTGCTAAGGACAGATCATGAACCTCTTGTTCCATTATTTTCAACAAAAGACTTTGAGAAAACCACACCCCGAATAAGTAAATGGCTAATTTCTTTGCAGAGTTTCAATTTCAGGATTGAGTTTGTACCTGGCATCAAAAATCATGTGACAGACTTTCTCTCTCGTCTTCCTATTGATAAGCAGAAGGAAAATGATGAGCAAGATATTGTGTTGTTGCAAGTTGCCATTCCTGCTATTTTAAGCAGAGATTGGGGAAGCCACATGTCAGATGATGTATCCTTAAAATTAGTCAGAGAAAATATTACGAAGGGGTGGCCAAGAAGATGTGGAGACCTTCCTGTGGAGATACAACCATATTGGAATGTGAGAGAAGAACTGTCCATCGAAGGGAACAATATTTTTAAATCGGACAAGGTTATCCCCCAGGGAAACTAAGAGGGTGCATTTGTGAGCTAGCTCATGAGGGACATTTAGGTAGGAACCTTACCCAAAGCAAACTTCGTTCTGGATATTGGTTTCCATATATGGATACCTTGATAGAAGAGTTAGTGAAAGAGTGTAAAGCTTGTGGTCTCAGTGACAAGTCTAAAAGCACAAGGAAAGCACTGCTAGTACCTGTGGAACTTCCCATTAAAGCAAAACCAAAGGGGATGATGGACGGAGTGTTGAACATTGCAAGCACTCACCCCCAGTCAACTGATCTGGGTTTAATCCATCATCTTTCTTTAGCTCACTCCGCCACCCCAGTTCAGACATGGCCATATGCAAATCAGTCTGACCCTGTGCCTCATGGGAACAGTCCAGCCCGAACTGCCAAGCCATGTCTTCCCTGGACCGGATATACCAACAAACGGAGCATAAGGGGGAAAAAAGAGAATCAGACCGCCCCCCACTCAAGCAATTATAACCACAACAAGGTCTGATCTCTATGAACAGTACATAAATACTTTAAGAACTTTTTAGGGGATTCTATCTCTTTATTGATACCCCCTAACCAGATCTATTCAAAATCGTCAACAATCTGGACCATCCTGACTGTTCTCATTTAAAAATCACCGTCAATAACCACCAGACAGTTGTTCACTTCATTTACTCAAAGTGAACCAAAAACAAACAAATCAAACCCCACAACGTGAAAAAATGTGAATAGGGTAAGGAAGCACCTCACGTGCGCAAAACCAAAGGGCTACTGGATGGTACTCGTCAGTAGGCCCACGTTATCATCATCGGTTGCTTCCTTATCCAGGAAAATAAAAAAAGGAAAGAAAAAGGTGTGTGTAAACAATCCACGGAGGTGGAGGGTCAAAAACGGCAAGTTTATATGACCCCTGTCACTGAGACTGTGAATTTCACTCAGTGTTTAATTATACCCCAAGCGTGCACAAAGAATTGGAGTTTCCAACATACTAAAAACGAGATAGCACTCACATACAACACTCTTTATTCACTGTTGTGAGCGTCCTCAATTTAAAAACAAGACAAACATTTGGCCATTATTTTTTGTCACAAGCCAACATGTTTCGTTGCCATACCCATCAAGGCAACTTCATCAGGGCTGCTGGGGCATCAATCCACACCTCAGTCCTTTTCACACCCAATCTGTGGTTATTGACAGTGATAAAAAAGAGAAATGTACCAATCACAAACACTCCTTTCCACCATAGGACCTCAATCTAAAACCAAGCACTATGTATGTTTTATTTTTATATTTATATAGTTACCGGGAGGTTGCTCGTGTCCAGCGTACCTACAACCACCTCTAGTTCGGAACCATGCGCCACTGGGTCGCGTTCCATTCGCAAGATCGCACTTGTCGATCTAGTCCTGTAAATGTACCATAAGTTATATTGGCCGCAATCCCTCCAAAGCAAACACCAAGGCTAACATTACATATATCGCCCATGGTAGATGCACCATCTCCACTCATTCCACTGTTCATTCTGCACTCACAATGGCCCATGTTTTTATCAACCCATAGATGGTATCTCTGATCGTAATTGAAGGCTTAATCATAATTATGTAGAACATTTCGTGAATGTGTGCTAATCAAACAATGCGCTGTGTCTAGGGTAAGACCCATTACGCTTACGGTGCCGCATCTCCAATCTGTGCCGCAGCACCCACCACTACATGCCTCTTTGATCTCCCGGGCTCCCCACTGGAACCTCCTTACCGCCAGGGCTTGTCTCTCTGATAGTAATTAGAGACTCACTGGCGTTTACATAAACCATTTCTCAGCTACATACTTATTCTCACTACAAACAGTAGACTGCATCTGAGTTACTTAACCCATTGCGCTTAAGATGCCGCCTCTCAAACCTCAACCACGGCACGCACCGCTACATGTCTTTGATCTCTCACGCCCCCTGCTAGAACCTCCTTACCGCCAGGATCTCCTGTTACTGCCTGCAATCGTCCATCCCGTTCTCCCCGCACTGACTCTGCTGGACTTTTTAAAGCATGCCGGTTACCACGTGGTGCATATAGAACGCTCGAAAATGCGTGCACCAACGTGGCGGCCATCTTGGCATGTTACTAATGCATACCTTCGCTTTTTAATAAAGCTTTAACAACCTGCTGTAATTCTTTCTAACAGCAACAACAAATTTAGTATAATTCGTTCTTTCAGGTACAACGCCCGAAAAAAATATATGCACCAGCACTGCAGCTCACTTTTAGCATATCCAGGGACGGGCATTCATTCATTTACAGAAGCATAAAATATTCTGCTACAAATCTTTTAGTGTGACATCATGATGTTACATATATTTCAATTCATTAAAAACTAAAGTTAAAGGTCTTCAGGGTCTCAAATTCTCATTTGCGGTATCCACCGTATACAGTTACTTCTAGGGCAAACAACAATTAATGGGCCATAGACTATGGTCATTTTACTGACCAATCTTGTTCCATTCAATAAAATCATTGAGCCCATGGCGATCAACTCGCTCTGTAAAAATCCACCTTGCCTCCTTCCTAGCCAAAATCGCATCGATGTTATGCCTTTCCCCAACAACCCTTTCCAGAACCGTCCATCTCAGATCCCTGAGATCATGTTTAAATTCACGGAAGTGTTGGACCAGCCGGGTAGTTAGTTTTCCAATTTTCAAGGTACTCAAATGTTCTTAAATTCGCACTTTTACCTTCCGACTGGTAAGCCCTATATAGTGCAACCCACACACACACGTGATCCTGTAGATCACATGTGTGGTGTTGCAATTACTAAACTTGTTCAAAAACCAGGTTTTGCCGCTCCTCAACACCACACTTTTGGTCGGTTCTGTCAATCCACACACCGAGCAACCACCGCATCTAAAATGTCCGGTGGGCAGGGTGGACTCTTTGGGTTGTTGGATGGGGCGAGTATGTACCAACTTGTCTTTAAAATTGGGGGCTCTCTCTTTGGTTTTGCGCACGTGAGGTGCTTCCTTACCCTATTCACATTTTTTCACGTTGTGGGGTTTGATTTGTTCCTTCCCTGGACCGGAAACAAGCATCCTGGGACCGGTTTCTGGCTTACAGCCGTCATCAGCCAGGCTATCTTGAATCCAGTGGCAAAGTGAGCAAGGGAGTTCGGGCTGGACTGTTTCCATGAGGCACAGGGTCAGACTGATTTGCATATGGCCATGTCTGAACTGGGGTGGCGGAGTGAGCTAAAGAATGATGATGGATTAAACCCAGATCAGTTGACTGGGGGTGAGTGCTTGCAATGTTCAACACTCCGTCCATCATCCCCTTTGGTTTTGCTATGTTCGCCCTATGTTGGCAGGGTATGCCCAGACGTGGGTCCCTTGCTCACTTTGCCACTGGATTCAAGATAGCCTGGCTGATGACGGCTGTAAGCCAGAAACCGGTCCCAGGATGCTTGTTTCCGGTCCAGGGAAGACATGGCTTGGCAGTTCGGGCTGGACGGTTCCCATGAGGCACAGGGTCAGACTGATTTGCATATGGCCATGTCTGAACTGGGGTGGCGGAGTGAGCTAAAGAATGATGATGGATTAAACCCAGATCAGTTGACTGGGGGTGAGTGCTTGCAATGTTCAACACTCCATCCATCATCCCCTTTGGTTTTGCTATGTTCGCCCTACGTTGGCAGTGTATACCCAGACGTGGGTCCCTTGCTCACTTTGCCACTGGATTCAAGATAGCCTGGCTGATGACGGCTGTAAGCCAGAAACCGGTCCCAGGATGCTTGTTTCCGGTCCAGGGAAGACATGGCTTGGCAGTTCGGGCTGGACTGTTCCCATGAGGCACAGGGTCAGACTGATTTGCATATGGCCATGTCTGAACTGGGGTGGCGGAGTGAGCTAAAGAATGATGATGGATTAAACCCAGATCAGTTGACTGGGGGTGAGTGCTTGCAATGTTCAACACTCCGTCCATCATCCCCTTTGGTTTTGCTATGTTCGCCCTATGTTGGCAGGGTATGCCCAGACGTGGGTCCCTTGCTCACTTTGCCACTGGATTCAAGATAGCCTGGCTGATGATGGCTGTAAGCCAGAAACCGGTCCCAGGATGCTTGTTTCCGGTCCAGGGAAGACATGGCTTGGCAGTTCGGGCTGGACTGTTCCCATGAGGCACAGGGTCAGACTGATTTGCATATGGCCATGTCTGAACTGGGGTGGCGGAGTGAGCTAAAGAATGATGATGGATTAAACCCAGATCAGTTGACTGGGGGTGAGTGCTTGCAATGTTCAACACTCCGTCCATCATCCCCTTTGGTTTTGCTATGTTCGCCCTACGTTGGCAGGGTATGCCCAGACGTGGGTCCCTTGCTCACTTTGCCACTGGATTCAAGATAGCCTGGCTGATGACGGCTGTAAGCCAGAAACCGGTCCCAGGATGCTTGTTTCCGGTCCAGGGAAGACATGGCTTGGCAGTTCGGGCTGGACTGTTCCCATGAGGCACAGGGTCAGACTGATTTGCATATGGCCATGTCTGAACTGGGGTGGCGGAGTGAGCTAAAGAATGATGATGGATTAAACCCAGATCAGTTGACTGGGGGTGAGTGCTTGCAATGTTCAACACTCCGTCCATCATCCCCTTTGGTTTTGCTATGTTCGCCCTATGTTGGCAGGGTATGCCCAGACGTGGGTCCCTTGCTCACTTTGCCACTGGATTCAAGATAGCCTGGCTGATGACGGCTGTAAGCCAGAAACCGGTCCCAGGATGCTTGTTTCCGGTCCAGGGAAGACATGGCTTGGCAGTTCGGGCTGGACTGTTCCCATGAGGCACAGGGTCAGACTGATTTGCATATGGCCATGTCTGAACTGGGGTGGCAGAGTGAGCTAAAGAATGATGATGGATTAAACCCAGATCAGTTGACTGGGGGTGAGTGCTTGCAATGTTCAACACTCCATCCATCATCCCCTTTGGTTTTGCTATGTTCGCCCTACGTTGGCAGTGTATACCCAGACGTGGGTCCCTTGCTCACTTTGCCACTGGATTCAAGATAGCCTGGCTGATGACGGCTGTAAGCCAGAAACCGGTCCCAGGATGCTTGTTTCCGGTCCAGGGAAGACATGGCTTGGCAGTTCGGGCTGGACTGTTCCCATGAGGCACAGGGTCAGACTGATTTGCATATGGCCATGTCTGAACTGGGGTGGCGGAGTGAGCTAAAGAATGATGATGGATTAAACCCAGATCAGTTGACTGGGGGTGAGTGCTTGCAATGTTCAACACTCCGTCCATCATCCCCTTTGGTTTTGCTATGTTCGCCCTATGTTGGCAGGGTATGCCCAGACGTGGGTCCCTTGCTCACTTTGCCACTGGATTCAAGATAGCCTGGCTGATGATGGCTGTAAGCCAGAAACCGGTCCCAGGATGCTTGTTTCCGGTCCAGGGAAGACATGGCTTGGCAGTTCGGGCTGGACTGTTCCCATGAGGCACAGGGTCAGACTGATTTGCATATGGCCATGTCTGAACTGGGGTGGCGGAGTGAGCTAAAGAATGATGATGGATTAAACCCAGATCAGTTGACTGGGGGTGAGTGCTTGCAATGTTCAACACTCCGTCCATCATCCCCTTTGGTTTTGCTATGTTCGCCCTATGTTGGCAGGGTATGCCCAGACGTGGGTCCCTTGCTCACTTTGCCACTGGATTCAAGATAGCCTGGCTGATGACGGCTGTAAGCCAGAAACCGGTCCCAGGATGCTTGTTTCCGGTCCAGGGAAGACATGGCTTGGCAGTTCGGGCTGGACTGTTCCCATGAGGCACAGGGTCAGACTGATTTGCATATGGCCATGTCTGAACTGGGGTGGCGGAGTGAGCTAAAGAATGATGATGGATTAAACCCAGATCAGTTGACTGGGGGTGAGTGCTTGCAATGTTCAACACTCCGTCCATCATCCCCTTTGGTTTTTGCTATGTTCGCCCTACGTTGGCAGGGTATGCCCAGACGTGGGTCCCTTGCTCACTTTGCCACTGGATTCAAGATAGCCTGGCTGATGACGGCTGTAAGCCAGAAACCGGTCCCAGGATGCTTGTTTCCGGTCCAGGGAAGACATGGCTTGGCAGTTCGGGCTGGACTGTTCCCATGAGGCACAGGGTCAGACTGATTTGCATATGGCCATGTCTGAACTGGGGTGGCGGAGTGAGCTAAAGAATGATGATGGATTAAACCCAGATCAGTTGATTGGGGGTGAGTGCTTGCAATGTTCAACACTCCGTCCATCATCCCCTTTGGTTTTGCGAACTTCCCATTAAAGCCTGGGATAAAGTAGGTTTTGATATAATTGGGCCTTTACAAATTTCTGGTTTGCAGGAGGGATTCATTTTAGTTTTGGTTGATCACTTCTCTAAATAGATTACGGTCAAATTTGTTAATAAGGTTGATACTAAATCTATTACATGTTTTTTGTCCGCAGTGTTTACCAATGAAGGTATTCCACACACCCTCATTACAGACAATAGAGTCCAATTAGTGTCAGAAGAAATGAAGAATTTTGTAGCTAGTCTGGTCATCAAGCATATTTCTACTCCCCTATATTGCCCCCGTGCAAATGGTTTAGTGGAGCGTTGTAACAGAATGATCAAAGATGCTTTGCAATTGGCAATGGTTTCTTCTAACCCAATAATTCAGTCAGTTAAAGATATGCTATGGCCTTATCACATCACGCCTAACAGTGTGACAGGTTATTCCCCATTCTGTTTACTAAAAGGTCGCAAGCCGGGTTCCAAACTAACACCCAATTGGCTGTTTGAAGATAACTCTTTGAAATGGAATAGGCAAGAAGCCAGAGAGAAGATTTGGTTACATCAAAAGAGATACAAAAAAGACTAAGATAACAGACGGAGTGTTAAACAACTTAAATGGATTGTGGGACAATGGGTCCTAATAAAGAAACTTAATACAAACCAGAACAAGTACAACAAGTACCATGGTCCCGAGAGAATAAAAGAAGTTGGGAAAAATGTGCTAGTAATGGCAGATGGACGCATGTGGAGTATGGATAGATTGGTTCCACACTTTGTTCAAGACAAACACTACAAGAGAGTCCCAGAAGTTAGCGATCAGCCCACAACTAGTGCCACAGCTAGTGATGTCAAAAATAGTAGAAGAAAAGTATGTTCTCCTAATTGGCACAAAGACTTTGTAATGAATTTGGCTTTATCTTTAGTGCTTCACTGGTTGCTTCTTTTTGTTCTCATATTATTTTACACAGCTGTAGCAAGGTATGTAGTAAGCTTAAGGGCAATGTATTTATTGTATCATATGTTTTTTCGTTTTTGTTTTTCTCCTTGTTTATTATTTGTTTTGATAAGGGAGATGTGTTGTAATCTCCCACCTTTGCTGTCAGTACACCTTATTGATTTACTTTCCATGTATTGTTCCAACGGTATGTTCCGTCCTCCCTGCATTGTGGGGACAATGGTTCACTTTTAGAACCACAGGGAGTGTGCGATAGAATGTTGAGTGAGAGGCTGAGGGAAGTTGGACATAGCGGTTGGGAACCCTCTGAATGAATAAAACCCACGTTTGAACTTCGTGAGCCTTCGCAGTTATTATTCACTTGAATGTTCTAAATTGCCATGCAGAAACGCAGCGCAACTGCCGATTGTGTTTGACTTTATTTCACAATATATCACTTGTTTGCTGAAAATGAGACACACCGGACTGGAGCACAGTTGCTGCGTGCTTATCTGAGATTTTCAAGCTCAAGTACCGCGAGGCTTTTACTGGTGTTAACGCCTCTTGTTTTGCGTGGTGTGAGGTGATTTTACTATTCATTGAAGTAAATTAATTCCACACATAACATATTTACTGCTAAATGTATTACGAGTGCAAATGGACACACCTGCACAAAACAGTTTTCTGCAAAATTATTGCTTGCGTCATTTCTAAACCAGCAACTTAGTTTGACCAAGTCCCTATACCCTGTCTCTGCTTTCATCTTCCTACATTAATGCCCATCTTTCTTTTCCTCCCCTTTTTGGCTTACTTTTATAAAATATCACAAAATCTCACTGTTTATATTAGAACGTACTTCTTTCAATTGGTAGTGACCACGTGGAGTTTTTACTCAGGCTGTCCGGATGCGGCAATGCAGTGTTTAGAGTCTAGAACCAGTGCTTTAAATGGGCCGGTACTGTCCGGTACGGAGTACCGGCACTTTTTTATTTTGAGAGGGAGAGTACCGGCACTTCTCAAGAGTGACGTAATACTTTTAATTAGAGAGTACCGGCACTTCTCAGAAACAAGCAGGTACTCTGGTACAGAGTACCTGCACTTCTATGTTTCCATTTCAAGCACTGTCTAGAACCTGGTCGTACCAGACACACCAGCAAAATTGGGTGCATACTGGTGGTTGCTGTGACATGTCGACAGGGCAGGTGGTGCCCATGGGTCTGCTGAGGAGACAAAATGGAGACAGGCTTCTGGTGTGAGTCTAACTGAGGGGACGGCTTTGCTGGGGCTCAGCAGTAGGTGCCATGTGAACGGGCAGCTGTTTTGTTGATCTGCATCTGAACTCCTGGGAGGTGAAAGGAAGCCCTGTACATGCATGGTTAGAGTGGTGGAATCACCTGGCTGTGTGGATCTGCACCTGGGCTCGCCACCTGGACAGAGTGGTACTCGTGCGCCAATAGCTGGCATATACGTACAAGTACATATTTGCATTAAACTGATCAACTTAGAGTGTTGTCAACTGACAGCAGAGCACTGGGACGTTCTTGCTTCTATGGTAGACTAACATGATGACACAGCAAAGTGCTCCCGTACTTCCACACGTGATTACATCAAGCCCAAGGGAGGCCTGGTATGGCTGGAAAGCGGGACCATAGTCTAAGAGACTATATGTACTCACAGTGATTGCTTCTCCACCAGCATTGGCAAAAGTGATTAGAGTCAGGTAAAACTACATTTTGACCTCAAAAGTCATACTGATATCAGATGAGAGTGACTATGGCCTGGGGTCTACCACTTCTCCTGAGGATGATGAAATGTGCTGCCCTGTTATTTGAAGGAAAGGCAGTTTAAAAACCATTGATGAGAAGATCTCGATCTTGCAGCTGAATAATATGAAGGACCACTAGATGAACATGTTTCAAGACTTAACAAGCTGAACATCGCATATGAAATTTAGAAGACTCCTCCAAAATCTTCAATTAAATGTTTCTCTGTATGGAGAAACTTCTGTAAGCCTTTCAAAACAAAAATGAAGATCTTGAAGCCAGCTCATGGCAAAGGAATGTTCGCATTGTGGTCTTGCGGAATCAACTTCCATTGGAAGGGCACATTTTTTCATAGAAATGCTACTATTGGATGTCACAGGAAAGAATAACCTTTCGCCTCTGTGGTCGCATAGATACACAGGACACTCAGGCCCACTCTCTCATGGGTGCCTCTCCTAGGCCGATCACTGCCTGCGTGCTGAACTATTGTGATCATTACACCATCTTAAGGATGTCTATAGAGAAACGACAAAAGAAATCACATTATAAGATATGTCTGTCTTTCCAGACTTCACTTCTGCCATAAAGAGGGACAGGGAGGCTTTAGGAGATGTCACAAAAACACCTGTATGAGAAAGGGATGCAATATGCCATGTTATCCCACTCGACTGACGATAACATATAATGGCAAATGACATGCTGGTAGCACCCCTTCTAAAGTGGTTAAATATATAAAAAATAAACCTTAAAAGAAAAATGAAGAAAAGGATGAAGGGGCTGAGACACAGAATGCTGAAACAATGGACCATCACAGCATAAGCAACATAGAACAGGGAAGGCTCCAATAGGAATGTCGCTTTACAACTGCAGGGACCCAGACATGTACTGCTTGTACAGAGTTTGTTGGAAAGTTAACTTTTGGGACTTGATATGCACGGCATGATAAATAAAACACATTTGCCAGCTCAAACCGGGAATAATATAGCTATAAATATTACCTCTAACATATAGGCGCTGAGAGTTGACACTTCTGCCTCTGCGTGTAATGCTTTGGACTAAAACAGGGTTTTGTCTAGATATGTTGGGTTCATTGGGATACGCTTGTGGGATATCAGTGTAGGTGAGGGGATTGGGGATGTTTGAGTATTTTACCATGCTGACACCATGATAGACCAGGTATATCTATGGTGAGTTGGCTGTGAGATGTGTACTACTTAACAATGCAACGGTTGTCAGTCCCGAACTGATCATTGGTTGACATCCAGAACCGCCTCCCGCTGGTCAGCTGGGACATTGTACATTGTCAAACCAATCTCCTGTCGAGAAGTATCTGATGGTGACTCTTAAAACATGATAAGATCTTCAAGGCACTGTATTCAAGGCTAAAGTCCATGCTGCTGTTTAAAAAAAACAAAAAAAAAGCACCATCCCTGTTCTAAGGTTTTGAGTCCTTAATACAGATTTGTTCATATTAGAAAGCATTAAAACATCTCTTAAACTCCATAATTTTGAGAGTCGCGCAATTTCAGGTGCAAATTGCTCACTTGGCAAATACAAGCACCACAGGGCGTAGTCGGGAGTGTGCAATTCATGCATTACTCCGAGCACTGGACCTCGGAATGGGGAGATAATGCATCTTCCCCACTCCCCTGGTGTTCAAGCTGGTATTGCTTGGAAATTGCCTGCACAAAATCCACCGGGCACAAATCGTGCCACAAAAACACTCGGCGGCAATGAGCACCCGAGTAAGTTGGAGTCCTGTTAAACTCAAATGAGGATTTTCACTGTCCTTGGAGTGAGGATCAAAGGTGGTGGAGAAAGGTTTTCCAACTTGCGTCAAGGACAAGCAAGGTACTGTAACAGTAAGGACCACAAGACAGTTATTGCATCCGGGGAGGTTTTAGACTTTTAAATATATATGACATAATATAACATGACTAAACACAAGCCACTAGCAGCAGTGGCGTAAAGCAAAATGAAAGGTCACTGCTATAGAATTAGTTGAGCGGCCTCCGATACGCCCAGACGTCACAGATTGTCACAGTCGATACTGACGGGGCGCCTGAAGGGTGGGCTCCGGCGCACCTTAGGGATGTACCGGCCTATTTTAGGCACTTGACTATGAGTGGCCTAACATGTTTTGTTTGTGATGTTGACACTGTTGGATATCACTATAACAAGGTCGACAACATCAATTCATTCAATATATCATCTATCATTACAATGTAAGGTAAATATATACTTACATTTCTTGACTCCACCTGAATTGACCTAGTCTTCCAATGCGCAGTAGTGGTCAGGTCAACGTGGTAGTTGTGACATTTTGTCTTGGAATATATTGCCTGCATATAGTGACCCTGTACCCTTGGTACTCGATGCTTGTCATGTAACTTCACCTAACAATGCCCCCCTAGGCGGAAACTATCACCCTTCTGTTTGTACTGCGGTGCCCGAGCAACCTTTGGCCGATGACCAGTGGAGCTGTCCCACGCAGCTATAGAGGAGTTTGGCTCTGGTTCACCCCTCGGCCGTCACCTACCCAGCCGGACGTCGGACACTGTTTTTCCTCGTCTCCCCGTTATGCCTCCTATACCCCCCCCTCCTCTTCCCCCTATTATTCTCCTCTACCTCCCCTATTCCTTCCCTCTCTCCCCTATTCTTCTCTCCCCTTGCCTATTTTATCCCCATGTTTATGCTATGCTTTTGTACTCATGTAATTCCTGCAACTAAGCTCCAGTAACTGTTGTAACTTTGTAACCATGTTCTGAAACAATGTTTCTTCCTCATGTAAAGCGCTCTGATACCTCCGGGTCTAGCCAGCGCTATATAAAACTCAATAAATAAATAAATAACAAAGCATTAGTAAATCCCCTCTTCGTCCGGGAGAGGTGAAGGAGGGCTTTTGTTTCCTGCAATCTCCACAGGAAATAAATAGCCCTACGCACATCTGCCCCCCCCTCACCCCCGGGCTTTCTCTCCCAAGGGACGCCTACGACGATGTTTATCCGCATGTACAATAGCTCACAGGCTCGCTTGAGTTCAATATATAGAAGGCGGCCCACAACAACGTGCAAGCGGATATTTCATCTTCTTAATCAATAAGGAGACGGCGATCTGCAAAATGTACTTTAATTTCCGTATTGTTTATCCAATGAAAAGCATGGTACAAGCTTGGCGGGTGCAGTTAGAGGCACACACAATACAATTCGACTATTGATTCAAAAATTGTGCCACCACGTCCTATTACTTGCTAAATATTCTTTAAAAAAGGCGTTGTTTCGGATTTCGCATTCCGAGCTGTTACAAGGACAGAGCTGATAAATCCTCAGAATTAGTCCTCCTGACTCTGCACAAAAGCTTTGCATCTTTCAAGCATTGTTTCTATGAGAAGATGGCGGTCCTTGCCATTTTCTTCTCGTGGCTTCTAATCATTTGTCAGCACGTGCGCTGTTTTTAATAATAGAGGCAGCTATATTTAACTGTGTAATAGTGACAACCTGCATACAGCTTCATTCTGCACTATAGGAAATAGTCATAGGGACATTCTCAAAATCCATCTCTTCTAATTCCTGAATTGGCCAAGAACTCCATTACTGGCAAAACCTGGCATTTCTCAGGACTCTGCTCCAATTCAGGAAAGACCTGAAGGTGCACCCCTTTAAAGAAGGCTACATCATGATGTAGTAACAGCCTACAAACCAGCCACCTCTCCTACCACTTGTTGACTGGATTTTTGCCTTTGACCGTGTACAGCGCTCTGCTGCCTTTTGGCTAAGTTTGTGCTATATAAATACTACATACATGCATGCATGCATACATGTGTGCATGCGTGCATGATGGCATAGGCATTCATTTGTCTAGCCTGAAGTCACAGATACATAGATGCCTAAATAGCGATGTAGATGAGAACTGCTGGACACTTCCAGAAAATCTGTTTCCCTGTTAGCTTTATCGCCAGCTCTAAGGATGAAAGCACCGGAGCTGAGGGAACATCTGTGGCATCCTGCCTTCTTTTTGTCACTTATCAGACCTATGTGTCTGTTTTCCACCAGGAGTCTCTGTATCTTCAACCTCTGATTGTGTGCTTCACATTCTTTTTTGTACTCCCCCAATGAAGCTCTGCTCAACTAGGTTTTGATCTCAATGGGTAACCAAACCCAAAATAGAGGTGGTCAGTTGTGTCACAAGATTGTCATGGGCCATGGTGCTAGCAAAGAAAATGCCCCCACACTCACTCTTGAATGGGTAGTAAAATGTGGGATTAGTGGGCTCCCCAGGACCACAGGCACCAGTGCCACTGTACATGATACACCCCTGTTAAGGCCTATATAAAAACTGGGCACTTATATCAGAAAATGTCACACTATAGGTCTGACATCTTAAAGAAGTTAAATGACGTTTAAATGGATAGATTGCTTCTCTTGGCACACTATTTCGTTCTTGTTAGACCTGGCTTTTCCAGCAGGTTTATACCCAGACTTTTTGCTGTTTTTTCTCCTGTATTTTTTCTGACCTGTTTTTGTTGGTTTTATGACTCTGGGCACTTTACCACTGCTGATCTATGCTAAAGATCATATGCTGTTCCTGTAAATTGTGTTTATGGATTGGTGATTCCATGATTGTCATATTTGATTTACTGGTAAGTCCCTAGTACACTGCACTGTGTGTGCCCTGGTCCTGTAAATCAAATGCTGCTAGTGGGCCTGCAGCACTGATTGTGCCACCCACATGAGCAGCCTGTAAATGTAACTCAGACCTGCCACTGCAGTGTCTGTGCACAGTTTGGTACTGCCATGTCGACCTGGCAAGTGCACCCACTTGCCAGGCCCTAACCTTCCCTTTTCATACATGTAAGACACCCCTAAGGTAGGTCCAGGGTAGCCCCATGGGCAGGGTGCAGTGTATGTGAAAGGTAGGACATGTACTGAGGTGTGTGACATGTCCTGTTTGTGAAATACAGTGTATTTCGTTTTTCACTATTGAAAGGCTATCTGTCCCATAGGATAGAATGGGAGTTTAATTATAACATCTTATAAATATAACTTCCCATTGGGACAAGATAGAAAGGTGGAGTTTAGTATGCCTGAATTCAGAATATAAAAAATGCATCTTTCAGTAAATATTTTTATAGTGTGTTTGAAAATACCACTTTTGGAAAGTGGGTATTTTCTTGCTTAGCCATCCTGCGTGCCTCTGCTGGTTTGTGGATTGACTGTCTGGCTTTTGAATGACAGGGGCTGGGGATGTGCATTCTCTCAGACGGCCACCGGGGGAGGGGGGGGTGAAGTGTGTCCTGCGTTTCCTGGATGTGTCAGGGCTGGGCTGAATAGACCTGGGCTGCATTTAGAGTAGGGGGAGGATATTTCTTTCACACCTGAATGGCCCCGGTCTCCCTGGGACAATACTGTCTCCACCTCCTGCCGGGCAGCTGCACCAGAGAGGACAGAACTGGTTTGGCTGGGCAAAGAGCTTCTCTGCCACAGAGAACAAAGGATTTTATATTATAAAAAGAGGGGCCCAGACCCCAGACTTTTAGATCACTTCTGGGAATCAAA
The DNA here is from genome assembly GCA_963921515.1 of Calotriton arnoldi. Taxonomy (NCBI): domain Eukaryota; kingdom Metazoa; phylum Chordata; class Amphibia; order Caudata; family Salamandridae; genus Calotriton; species Calotriton arnoldi. The sequence continues at coordinate 290,712 of CAWUFW010007184.1, forward strand.
AGGAACCTTTGCCAAGGAGAAGAGCTGCAGAAACTGAGGAGGAATACTGCCCCTGTGCTGTTTGCTGTCTGGGGTTGGCCTGAAGTGGCTACTTTCTGCCAAGGAAAGGAGAAGGACTTTGCTGTGTGCTGTGTGCCCTACTTGAGGAAGATCTCCAAGGGCTTGAAATAGAGCTTGCCTCCTGCTCTGTAGTCTCAGGGACACAAAGACTTCACCCCCAGTCCTCCCTGAACTCCTTTGCTGTTCTAACCTGCTGAGAGGTGCCTGCCAGTGTTCTGGCCCTCTGGAGGTTGTTTTGGGACTGGAAACTGCAAGAACTGTGAAAATCGACGTATCGCCTGTTTCCAACGCATCGCAGCGGTGCGAGAAGAATTTTTTCGCTGCATCGCCGCTGCCGAAGAATCGACGCAGCACCTGCTCGCGGCTGAAGTGTCTGTCGTGCGACGAATCCTGTGCATCCGAGATCACCACACCAATTCGACACGCAGGCCCGGTTGGAGGAGAGCCGACGCATCGTACCGGATCGTCACGCATCGCATCAAAGCATCAAGTCTGTCGCATCGTTGGGGGACGCAGTAAGAAACCAACGTATCACCTCCTCTCCAGTGAGGAACCGACGCATCACCTCCCCTGCACAGCAGTAAGGAACTGACGCATCACCTCCCCTGGAGCAAGGAACCGACGCATCACCTTCCCTGAGTGTAAGGAATCGACGCATCACCTTCCCTGCGACCCTTTTTGCTTGCATTTTTCAACGCATCCAAGGTACTTTGTGTAAAAGTGTCGCATCCCACATTTTCTTGGAACAGAACTGTTTCTACCTTTTAAGAATCATATTTTTAGTACTGTATTGTGGATTTTTGTCATTTTGGTCTTGTTTTGGTTTAGATAAAGATTACTTATTTTTCTAAACTGGTGTGGTGTCCATTTGTAGTGTTTTCACTGTATTACTGTATGTGTTCACAAATGCAATACACACTGCCTTTGAGATAAGCCTGTCTGCTCGTGCCAAGCTACCAAGGGGGTGAGCAGGGGTTATTTTAGAAGTGTATCCCCCTTACCCTGACTAGAAGCAAGGGTCTCAATTTGGACAAAAGTTCCTACCTCTGCTAACTAGAGATCCCCATTTCTAACAGTTCTCATTTACAGTTGAGGGGAGAGAGGAAAGAAACCGCCTAGCTTTTGTCCTTCCAAATCCAGCACTACACCCCACAAATGAAAAGCTAAGCTTGTCAGTGTGAGAAGTTGGCCTGGCATATGCTGTCCACTAATTATAGTGGGCACCTTGCACCTGTCCAAACAACCCCTTATTGGAGATAGGTTAAAGACAACCTTTATTGAAAGCTATCCTAGTGGTAGCTATGGAGAGCAGCCTTCAGGCTAAGTCTTGAAGGAATGTAAAGCAGCTTGTTTTACCAGTCTATAATCTCTTGAGTGACCAAATGAAAGAGGACCACACCAGGTATATATTCAAAATATATGTATTTATTACTAAACACACCCCTCTAGTCTCTTTATGAGGCTAGAGTTCAAAGTACATAAGTTATAAGTTAGTTATCTACAGTAATAGCACAAATACACGTTTGAGCCCCAGGGGCGTACCAAACCATATACCAATAAAGTGGTATAAGAACCACGACTGAGCTAGACACAAGGCCTAGAGCCTGTAGAAGTGCTTGGACCACAAGGAACCACCCAAGGCAGTGACACAGGGGACCCACGGGGGACGCGTGCAGTGTATGAACACAGCCGCGAACCACCGTTAACTTCTATGGGGAAAGTCGCGATTAGAATTTAAAAGAAAAGGGACACTTAGAGGAGGACTTGGAGCAAACCCTTTGAGAACTAGGCTGTTCTAGTGTCAATACCCACGGGAGCACCGGAGTACTCAAGTTACCTCACCCAGGGGAGCCGGGTGCATAGGTGTCTTTCGGGGTCGGGTTTCGTCGTCGCTTTCAATGGCGATCTGCTGCAAAGTGCTGCTGGCGGCCAAGTCGAAAGTGTTCGGGTGGATCCAAAGGTGGATCGAAGATCTGAAGAACCTGAAAGCAGAGGGGACAGAGTCTGGGTCACTAGCCAGTGACCAGGAAGGCGATGAGCAGATGCCCACCGATGTCGAGTGCTTCAGGTAGGTTGACAGTCATCTTGACTCATCAGCCACGAGGTCCAGGAGGTGTCGACGACAACCAGGAGCTGGATTCGAACTGCCCACGACGTCTGTCGATTGCAGGGGTGTCGGCGACCGTATTGAACCCAACAAGCCTTGGCAACGGCAAGTCTCGTGGAAATGGAAGAAGGACGATGTTGCAGACCAGCAAGGTCTGGGAGACTCACCCAGCAAGGATAAGTCAGGGCACACCTTAAGCAACCAGGGAGCCCAAGCAGAAAAATATTGGCCTTTGGAAGGGCCTACTAGCCAATGGACTAGCGACCGCGAAGGAGCCTCGAGACGGTGCACGTGGAGCTGGCTCACAGGACACTCGTGGAGTGGAGGCCAGTGATCTTCCGTGCAGTTAGTGCTGGAGGCTGGGGCTACTCGGAGCCCAAAGCACAACTTCGTGGGAGACCCAGAAGAGGATGCACTTGCAAATGCGATTGGTGTCCAGGGGTCACGGTTCCACGTTACCCACGACAGCTACGGGCCTCAGCTTTGCTGGGGACTCAGGACAGCCTCAAGGAAGTCTGGAAATCCACCTCTGGTGATGCAAAGACTTCGGTGTCCGACGGGAGCTTCAGTGATGCAGACCGGACAATTGCTTCTTTGGTGCCTGCCAAGCAGGGGAGTCACTCCTTGACCCCAAGGGAGATTCTTCAGTCCTCTAATCTTGAAGTAGAGCGTCGAAGGTCCAGGATTCTGTATCAGAGTTTCGTCCAGGTAAATCTAAAGTCCTAAGGACTGGGGTCCCCTACTTATACTAAGGTAGGGGGTTGGACATACTCTGTGGCCCCACCTATGGGAGGGTCAGGGCAGAGGGTGGTTACACCCCTTTCCCTTTGTCCAGTTTCGCGCCAGAGCAGGGGCTGGAAGCCCCTGAACCGGTTTGAACTGGGGTATGCACAGGGACACCAAGTGTGCCCCCAGTGCAGGACTTCACAGCACCCGAGAGTGCTCCCGCCCAGCCCCAATACACACTATCCTGTCTGGGGAGGTGGTCACACCTCCCTGGGACAGAAACCTATTGTCCAGGCCTCCCTTGCCGGAGTTTCGGTCAGCAGCAGGAGGCCAGACTCGTGTCTGTGGCAGCGGCATCCATTTTGTGATGCCAGGGCTCTGGAAAGTCAGTACCGGGTATACCGGTGTGTACATGTCTTTCCCTCTAGAAGGGTGGAATGCTACCCCCGCCGCCAGAACTGGCGGGGGGTAGTATTCCAAGATGTTTGACACCAAACACAACATGTTTCCGTGCAGCCATCCCAAAGTTAGCATTTAACGCGAGGTTATAATGCGCTTAAGAGTATATGGTCAGGCTGCACTACAAACAGCATCAGAGAAGGGTCTCCGAACACTGCAGAGGGGCCCTGCTCATGCAGAGGCACCCTCTCACATAGGAACCACACACTCTGCCTTCAGGATTGATAAGGCCTGCCATAGGAGTGACTTATAGGTTTATATGTGTGTATGTATGTAGTGATATAGGTAGCCTATATCACAGTAAGAGGTGCATGCACCACCTTACCCAGGCTGCAGTAGCAGACCTGTGGTGTCAGTTTGGATGGCCTTCCAGGGGTGGCACAATACATGCTGCAGCCCCTGGTAGGCCTCTGAGGTACCTATGCCCTGGGTACATAGTATACCATATACTAGGGACTTATAAGGGCACTCCAGATTCCAATCAGAGATGTGCCTAAGGCACATGGAAACCATTTTAAAGAGGAAGCATCTAGGCTGGGGTTCTGATTAGCAGGGCCCCAGCCAGACTAAGTCGAAAAACAGTGAAGCATCAGCAAAAGTGGGGGTACCCATGTGAAGCAGATCCTACTCTCCTACACAACCCCCCCCAAACGTAGGGACATTAAACTAACCTTGCCCAGTTAAGTCTTCATGTTCTAAGTGGAAGTACCTAGAGAGTCCATCTGCATTGGCATGGTTACTCCCAGGTCTATGTTCCACTGTGAAGTCCATCCCCTGTAGGGAAATGGACCACCTAAGCAGTTTGGGGTTTTCACCCTTCATTTGTTTTAGCCATAAGAGGGGCTTATGGTCTGTTTGAACAAGGAAGTGAGTACCAAACAAGTATGGCCTCAACTTCTTCAGAGCCCAGACCACAGCAAAGGCCTCCCTCTCAATGGCTGACCAACGTTTCTCTCTAGGGGTCAGCCTTCTGCTAATAAAAGCTACTGGCTGATCCTGACCTTCATCATTCAATTGTGACAGTACAGCCCCTACCCCCAATTCAGATGCATCAGTTTGAACAATGAACTTCTTGGAGTAATCAGGACTCTGTAGAATGGGAGCAGTGCACATGGCCTGCTTCAGGTCATCAAATGCCTTTTGACAGCTAACTGTCCACTGAACCTTTTTGGGCATTTTCTTGGAAGTTAAGTCATTCAGGGGTGTCACTATTGATCCATACCCCTTGACAAATCTCCTATAGTACCCAGTCAGGCCTAAGAAGGCTCTCACCTGAGTCTGGGTAGTTGGAGCAGTCCAGTCCATGATGGTCTGGATCTTGCTCTGCAGTGGTTGAACCTGGCCTCTACCCACAAGGTGGCCCAGGTACACAGCCTGACTCTGCCCTATCTGGCACTTGGTGGCCTTGATAGTCAGGCCTGCTTTCTGCAGGGCCTGTAAAACATTTCTGAGGTGGACCAGGTGATCCTCCCAGGTGGAGCTAAAGACAGCAATATCATCTAGATATGCTGCACTATAGGCTTCTAGACCTGTAAGGACTGTATTCACCAACCTCTGAAAAGTGGCAGGTGCATTCTTCAGACCAAAGGGCATCACCACAAATTGATAATGCCCACTAGGGGTTGAGAATGCTGTCTTTTGCTTTGCATCATCAGCTAGTCTGATCTGCCAGTAGCCAGCTGTCAGGTCAAATGTGCTTAGATACTTGGCTGAGGCCAAAGTGTCAATTAGCTCATCTGCCCTTGGTATTGGATGGGCATCAGTCCTAGTGACTGCATTGAGACCCATGTAGTCCACACAAAACCTCATCTCTCTTTTCCCACCATTGGTGTGAGGTTTTGGCACAAGGACCACTGGACTAGCCCAAGGGCTATCTGAGGGTTCAATAACTCCCAAATCCAACATCTTCTGGACTTCTGTCCTGATACAGTCCCTGACATGGTCAGGTTGCCTATAAATCTTATTTTTAATAGGCAGACTGTCCCCAGTGTCCACTTCATGAGTGCAGCAGGTAGTCTGACTGGGTGTCAGTGAGAATATGTGTCTGAACTGATTGAGCAACTGTCTGCAATCAGTCTGCTGCTGGGTAGTGAGGCTGCCTGCCAAGGCTACACCATCCACTGACCCATCACCAGGGTTCTGTGAGAGCAGGTCAGGGAGTGGGTCACTCTCTTCCTCCTGTCCCTCATCAGTAGCCATGAGCAAGCCCATGTCTGCCCTGTCCACATATGGTTTTAACCTGTTGACATGGAGAACCCTGTGGGGACTCCTGGGTGTTCCTAGGTCTACTAAGTAGGTAACCTCACCCTTCTGTTCAACAATGGTATGGGGTCCACTCCATTTGTCTTGGAGAGCTGCTGGGGCCACTGGCTCCAACACCCACACCTTCTGTCCTGGCTGGTAAACAGTCAGTACAGCCTTTTGGTCATGCCAGGCTTTTTGAAGTTCCTGGCTAGCCTCAAGGTTTTTAGTTGCCTTTTTCATATACTCAGCCATCCGGGAGCGGAGACCAAGTACATAGTCCACTATGTCTTGCTTTGGGGAGCTTGAGAGGTAACTCCCATCCTTCCTTCACCAAGCACAATGGACCCCTGACAGGGTGACCAAACAAAAGTTCAAAAGGGCTGTAGCCAACCCCTTTTGAGGCACCTCCCTGTACGCAAATAAAAGGCAGGGCAAGAGTATGTCCCATCTTCGCCTAAGCTTTTCTGGGAGCCCTTTAATCATGCCCTTCAAGGTTTTGTTGAATCTCTCAACTAAACCATTGCATTGTGGGTGATAGGGTGTGGTGAACTTGTAAGTCACTCCACACTCCTTCCACATTGCTTTTAAGTATCCAGACATAAAGTTTGCACCCCTGTCTGATACAACCTCCTTAGGGAAGCCCACTCTTGAGAAAATTCCCAGGAGGGCCCTTGCCACCACAGGTGCTGTAGTGGTCCTAAGGGGAATAGCCTCTGGGTACCTGGTGGCATGATCCACTACCACCAGGATAAACCTGTGCCCAGATTCTGTTTGGGGATCCATGGGACCAACAATGTCAATCCCCACCCTTTCAAAGGGAACCCCCACCACAGGTAGTGGTATCAGGGGGCCTTTGTAGTGCCACCTGCCTTGCCACTGGCCTGGCAGGTTACACAGGAGCGACAAAACTCCTTGGTGTCTTCAGACATGTGGGGCCAGTGAAAGTGAGGGACAATTCTGTCCCAAGTCTTGTTCTGGCCCAGGTGACCTGCTAAGGGAATATCATGGGCTAGGGTCAATAGGAAGCCCCTGAACTTCAGAGGTATAACCAACCTCCTGGTAGCACCAGGCTTGGGGTCTCTACACTCTGAGTACAAGAGTCCATCATCCCAATACACAGTATGGGGACCACTAGCTTTCCCAGCAGCCTCAGCAGCAGCTTGCTGCCTGAGGGAGTTCAAGAGAGGGCAGCTCTGCTGCTCCTGGCTCAGATCTGCCCTGGAAGGGCCCCTGTCCCCAAGAACTCAACCTGGTCAGGTTCAAGCTCCTCTGGGACAGTTCCTTCCTCAGGACTGAGATCATCCCCCTCAAGGGACTGATCTTCCTTCTGAGCCAAGGGGAAGGCACTGCCTTTACCCTACTACTCCTCTTCTTGGAGGGCACTTGGTCCATTATTCCAGAATCCAAGGCCTGTTCAGTGCTAGACATTTTGGCTTGTGACCTGGTCACAGCAAACACATCTGCAGGGATGCCCAGCATTTCTGCATGGGTCCTGAGCTCCACTTCTGCCCAAGCTGAAGTTTCTAAGTCATTGCCAAGCAAGCATTCAACGGGTAGGTCTGCACTTACCACAACCTTCTTAAGGCCAGTTACCCCTCCCCAGGAGAAGTTAACAACTGCCAGAGTATGGTCTGTTCTGACGTTGCTAGCATTGGTCACTTGGTACATTTCACCAAGTATAATCTGCCCAGGATTCACAAGGTCTTGTGTCACCATGGTGACACTTGCCCCTGTGTCCCTAACTGCCAAAGACTCTCTTCCATTGATTAAAGGCTGTTGTCTGTACTTGCCCAGATTACTGGGACTCACAGAGGAGGTCATATCCATGCCTCCATCACAGACTAGGACAGCCTGAGTGAGTTCTCTGACTAGGTCAGAGCTCATCTCTTTACCCAGGGTCAACCCTACTAAACCCTTGGCTTGTGTAGTCCCACCACCAACTGTAACTGCACTAGGGGAGCAGGTGCCTTAGGGGCATTGGTGGGGGCTGGAGTCGAGTCTTTGGACTTGGTGCAATCACTGGTCCAGTGGGTCTTTTGCTTACAGACCTTGCACCATGGTTTCCTTTGGCCTTTCCCTTTGGTAGACTGTGAATTCCCACCTGAAGAAGATTTTTGGGGGCCTTGTGAAGACTTTTGATCTTTACCCTTCTCCCCACCCTTATCAGAGGTTTTCGAATCTTGCTTCTTAGGGTCACCACCTTGGTTCTGTACCTTCTGCTTCACCCTGGTTCTGACCCATTGGTCTGCCTTCTTTCCCAATTCTTGGGGAGAGGTCAGATCAGAGTCTACCAGGTGCTGATGCAACAGCTGATTTTGACAGTTATTAAGAATCTACTCCCTCATGATCAGATTGTACAATCCTGTGAAGTCACATACCTTACTGCCCAATAACCAACCTTCCAGAGCCTTGGCAGAACAATCAACAAAGTCCACCCAGTCTTGAGTCTGTGCTTTTTGGGTATCCCTGAACTTTAACCTGTATTGTTCAGTGGTTAGGCCAAACCCATCAATTAGAGCACTCTTCAAGACTTTGTAATTATCAGCATCCTCCTCTCTAACAGTGAGGAGCTTGTCTCTACCTTTGTCTGCAAAGGAGAGCCACAAGATTGCTGCCCACTGCTCCTGAGGGACCCTCTGTACTTTACAGGCCCTCTCTAGAGCAGTTATCCATTTGTGGATGTCATCCCCACTCTGGTAGGGAGGGACAATCTTGCTCATGTTTCTATGGTCATAAGACCTTTCCCTATCTTTGGGGAAACTGCTGCCACCATGGGACTCTAGTCCCAACTTTTGTCTCTCTCTATAGAGATCTAGGGACTCCTGTCTATAGCCAATTGCTGTTTTCTGAGTTCAAGCTGGGCTTGCTCATACTGAATCAGTCTCTTTCTCCTCTCATGAGAGGATTCCCTCCTATGAGGAGGAGACAGAGGTCCCTATTGAGGTGTCAGAGTGGTTGGACTCCTGAGAAGGAGACCTAGACCTTCTGGGCACACTCAGAACTCTTCCTGGGGGCACAAGGGAGGTCATTCTGATCCTCCTCCTCCTCCTCCACAGGAGGAATTGGGTTTCCCAGGACAAGGTCATTTTCACCTTCCTGGCCAGTTTCAGAGGGGGGCCTGGGTTTCTTCACCCCTGGCCCCTTCCTCATCTTCTGCCCCACCCTCTTTGCCTACCCCTTTAGACCCTAGGGGCCTGCTGAGATCATCAGCTAGTAACACCTCCCTGAGGTGTTGGGTGCTAGCACTTTTGCCTGCCTTCAACTTCCTAGTATTGCATAATGCTCTCAATTCCAAGAATGGGAGTTTATCATACTTGGAGGAAGAAGCCCACTGGCTTCTGGCAAGGACTCACTGGGTCCTGGCTTTGAAGACATTACTAGTGAGGTGTGGTGTATGCACTACCTACTCTAGTGTGGCCTACTAAACTCTCTTGAGTTGTAGAAAGGGTGTGCTGTCCCTTAACACACAACTCTAAGTTAAGTAGAACTTACTGTATTACTAAGCTTGATTTATATGTACCTTAGGTACCCTTAGTGGTTTTCAGTTGATCAATTCAATTGAGATTATCTGGTAAAACAATAGCAAGCTGGAATCCCACACGCTGCACACCAATGTGAGAAGTTGGCCTGGCATATGCTGTCCACTAATTATAGTGGGCACCTTGCCCCAGTCCAAACAACCCCTTATTGGAGATAGGTTAAAGACAACCTTTATTGAAAGCTATCCTAGTGGTAGCTATGGAGAGCAGCCTTCAGGCTAAGTCTTGAAGGAATGTAAAGCAGCTTGTTTTACCAGTCTATAATCTCTTGAGTGACCAAATGAAAGAGGACCACACCAGGTATATATTCAAAATATATGTATTTATTACTAAACACACCCCTCTAGTCTCTTTATGAGGCTAGAGTTCGAAATACATAAGTTATAAGTTAGTTATCTACAGTAATAGCACAAATACACGTTTGAGCCCCAGGGGCGTACCAAACCATATACCAATAAAGTGGTATAAGAACCACGACTGAGCTAGACACAAGGCCTAGAGCCTGTAGAAGTGCTTGGACCACAAGGAACCACCCAAGGCAGTGACACAGGGGACCCACGGGGGACGAGTGCAGTGTATGAACACAGCCGCGAACCACCGTTAACTTCTATGGGGAAAGTCGCGATTAGAATTTAAAAGAAAAGGGACACTTAGAGGAGGACTTGGAGCAAACCCTTTGAGAACTAGGCTGTTCTAGTGTCAATACCCACGGGAGCACCGGAGTACTCGAGTTACCTCACCCAGGGGAGCCGGATGCATAGGTGTCTTTCGGGGTGGGGTTTCGTCGTCGCTTTCAATGGCGATCTGCTGCAAAGTGCTGCTGGCGGCCAAGTCGAAAGTGTTCGGGTGGATCCAAAGGTGGATCGAAGATCTGAAGAACCTGAAAGCAGAGGGGACAGAGTCTGGGTCACTAGCCAGTGACCAGGAAGGCGATGAGCAGATGCCCACCGATGTCGAGTGCTTCAGGTAGGTTGACAGTCATCTTGACTCTTCAGCCACGAGGTCCAGGAGGTGTCGACGACAACCAGAAGCTGGATTCGAGCTGTTCCACGACGTCTGTCGATTGCAGGGGTGTTGGCGACCGGATTGGACCCAACAAGCCTTGGCAACGGCAAGTCTCGTGGAAATGGAAGAAGGACGATGTTGCAGACCAGCAAGGTCTGAGGGACTCACCCAGTGAGGATAAGTCAGGGCACACCTGGAGCAACCAGGGAGCCCAAGCAGAAAAAGATTGGCCTTCGGGAGGGCCTACTAGCCAATGGACTAGCAACCGCGAAGGAGCCTCAAGACGGTGCACGTGGAGCTGGCTCACAGGACACTCGTGGAGTGGATGCCAGTGATCTTCGGTGCAGTTGGTGCTGTAGGCTGGGGCTACTTGGAGCCCAAAGCACAACTTCGTGGGAGACCCAGAAGAGGATGCACTTGCAAATGCAATCGGTGTCCAGAGGTCACGGTTCCACGTTACCCACGACAGCTAAGGACCTCAGCTTTTCTGGGGACTCAGGGCAGCCTCGGGGAAGTCTGGAAATGTACCTCTGGTGATGCAAAGACTTCGGCGTCCGACGGGAGCTTCAGCGATGCAGACCGGACAATTGCTTCTTTGGTGCCTGCCAAGCAGGGGAGTCACTCCTTGACCCCAAGGGAGATTCTTCAGTCCTCTAATCTTGAAGTAGAGCGTCGAAGGTCCAGGATTCTGTATCAGAGTTTCATCCAGGTAAATCTAAAGTCCTAAGGACTGGGGTCCCCTACTTATACTAAGGTAGGGGGTTGGACATACTCTGTGGCCCCACCTATGGGAGGGTCAGGGCAGAGGGGTGGTTACACCCCTTTCCCTTTGTCCAGTTTCGTGCCAGAGCAGGGGCTGGAAGCCCCTGAGCCGGTTTGAACTGGGGTATGCACAGGGACACCAAGTGTGCCCCCAGTGCAGGACTTCACAGCACCCGAGAGTGCTCCCGCCCAGCCCCAATACACACTATCCTGTCTGGGGAGGTGGTCACACCTCCCTGGGACAGGAAACCTATTGTCCAGGCCTCCCCTGCCGGAGTTTCGGTCAGCAGCAGGAGGCCAGACTCGTGTCTGTGGCAGCGGCATCCATTTTGTGATGCCAGGGCTCTGGAAAGTCAGTACCGGGTATACCGGTGTGTACATGTCTTTCCCTCTAGAAGGGTGGAATGCTACCCCCGCCGCCAGAACTGGCGGGGGGTAGTATTCCAAGATGTTTGACACCAAACACAACATGTTTCCGTGCAGCCATCCCAAAGTTAGCATTTAACGCGAGGTTATAATGCGCTTAAGAGTATATGGTCAGGCTGCACTACAAACAGCATCAGAGAAGGGTCTCCGAACGCTGCAGAGGGGCCCTGCTCATGCAGGGGCACCCTCTCACATAGGAACCACGCACTCTGCCTTCAGGATTGATAAGGCCTGCCATAGGAGTGACTTATAGGTTTATATGTGTGTATGTATGTAGTGATATAGGTAGCCTATATCACAGTAAGAGGTGCATGCACCACCTTACCCAGGCTGCAGTAGCAGACCTGTGGTGTCAGTTTGGATGGCCTTCCAGGGGTGGCACAATACATGCTGCAGCCCCTGGTAGGCCTCTGAGGTACCTATGCCCTGGGTACATAGTATACCATATACTAGGGACTTATAAGGGCACTCCAGATTCCAATCAGAGATGTGCCTAAGGCACATGGAAACCATTTTAAAGAGGAAGAGCTAGGCTGGGGTTCTGATTAGCAGGGCCCCAGCCAGACTAAGATCGAAAAACAGTGAAGCATCAGCAAAAAGTGGGGGTACCCATGTGAAGCAGATCCTACTCTCCTACAGTCAGGACCACTAACGTGCAAACTCAAGCTGAGTAATCTCTGGTAAATGAAAAGGCCATCACCCATATAAAATATGGCAGGCTTCATCATCTAGCTTCCCACACTTTGGGCCCAATTGAGTCCAAAGTGGGCGGTATCACATCACATGGGAGGAAATTTCTATTAACACAGAGAATACAAGGGGACGTCTCCCTATGTCAGACTGTTGGAAATCATAAGAGTTAGAGGTGACATTATACAAAGTAGTAATCATCACAACTGAGTGAAAAAAGTAGTTTAGGAGACAAAAGTCATGCTTCCTATGTCTTGCATTACCATCTCTATATTAGTGTACTATATATGGAAGATGTCAGAACTAAATATGAAAATTTCTCCCATCCACATCTTGTAAAAGTACCCCTACCGATTAAAAATTGTAAGTGTATATGTTGTAATAGGAACATGTTAAAGAATTGGAATCCAATGCATAGAAGTATAATCGGGCGACCTGGTGCATTCAGTGATTATGTTATGTGGATGTGTGCCTAATTATTTAGCCATTATATTTTTTTATGTCTAAGATATAAATCACCTTCTGGACAACATTATGACTACTGTCTAGAAGAACTTTGCACCAAAGGAAATGCAAATTTAGCCTGCAAGGTGGTACCATGGTATATCATTATTCAGTCCAAAAAGATGTGAAGATGTGTTCTAAAGGCAATAGACTTACCATTGTTCTCTTCTCAGTAGTGTCATTTTTTGCTGAATACTGTCACAATTTAGCCAAGGTTTGTCAATGACCAGCCAATGACCAGCCAATTAATATCATTTTCCAAGTGGTGAGTCTCGATGTAATGATTAGTGAGTTTTGTAGATATGCAAGCACGTATGATCGTGCTCCTATGCTCGCTAATTCTCGTTTTATCCTTCCTCATAGTCATTCCCAAATAGCGTAATCAACATGGGCCCATAATGAGGTAGATTACACCTTCAGAATTGCAATTAGTGTGCGCCAGAAGTTGCCAAGGGGTCTTCATGCCCAAGCCAAGTGAGAAAAGGTCTAGATAGCTTTCACAGGATTTACTCTGGCTGCAGACAACTGTTTAAAGGGATCAGTTAAAAAACCCTTCCTCTCACGTGATGTGGTAGAGCCTACCTTGGACTCAGTTGGGCCCAAGGTGAGGGTAGTCTGATGATGAAGGATAACACATTTTATGTGAGTGAGGGCCTTTCATTTCCCTGAGATTGCTTTGCCTGAGTTTGCACGGTAGTGGTCTTGATAAGCCTAGCATTTCATTTGTGGTGTGTAGTTCACAATATTTTGTAAACATCTTTTTTTTCAAAACATAGTATAAATTGCTTCCTAATATTTAGGATATTTGTTAACTATAATTAGATTTTGCTGCAAGAGAAGCAGCTAGACTTCTCCAGAACTCTCACACATGAGCCAGCAGATTTCCACCTTGGTGCCTCATAGCTCGTACTTGTCTAGGGCTGTTAGAAATGGGGTTCTCTAGTTGGCTGGTTGTTACCCTGTCCAAGTAGGGACCCTTCTTCCTAGTCAGGATAAGGGGAAACACTACTGAAATAACCCCTGCTCCCCCTTGGTAGCTTGGCACAAACAGTCAGGCTCATCTCGGAGGCAGTGTCTAAAGCATTTGCACAAAACCAACAGTAATACAGTGAAAACACTACAAAAGGACACCACACCAGTTTAGAAAAATTCCCAATATTTTATCTGTTTAAAACAAGACCAAAAACAATAAAAATCCACCATACAATTCTTAGGAATATCAATAATCAAAAATAGACTTAAAATACAGTTCCTTGAAGTCGATAGCTCCGTCCTAGGCTATCACGGCGTTGTGAACAACAAATCCAAACAGTTCTGGCTGACCGGGGCGTCGCGGACCAGCTACGGTTTCAGGAAGACCCGTAAAACAGTACCTTTAGAAATGCAGGGCGTCGGCGACCTCTCATTGAGCTCCAAAGGGCCCGCATCGGCAGGCGTCACTTTCGGAGGTCGGTGCAGGAGTCGTCGGGCCCTTGAAGTCACACGCGTTGCAGATCAAACTCCTCGGGGTTGAAGTCAGGAGCACCGGCAGGCATCGGGGCTGCAGTGCGAAGTGCAGCAGTGTGGCATGCGGTGCCCTCAGGTCGCGGTGCAGCAGCGGCTCAGTGACGGTCGTCCAGTGGCGTCAGTGAGACCAGGGCTGCGGTGCGAAGTGATGTGGGGCTCGTTGCGGTGCTGGTAGGTTACGGTGCAAGTAGCGGCATCTTCATGGCTGAAGCACTGTCGTTGGCTGACGAACTGGAGTCGATTGCGCCGGCATCCATAGGCCAAGTCTGTGGTGCGGGATGAGGATGGTGCGTCATGTAACTTACGAGCGGTGTCCTTGAACCACGGTGCAAGCAGCAGCATCGATGTCAGCATGGAGCGGCTTCGTCGGGGATACCACGGCGGCTGTGTGAAGCGAGGCGGTGCGAAGTGCGGCAGTGCCCTCTGCGGTGCCTTCAGGCCACAGAGCCGGCAGCGGCGCCGTTGACGGCGTCGGGTTGCTTTTTCTTCTGTTGCAGCACAAAACACACAGTTCCCAGTGCTGATAGCAGATGAACTTGAAGTCTTTGGTGTTCCTGGGACTTCTTGAAGAGGGGGCAAGCTCTACCTCAAGCCCTTGGAGAAACTCAAACAAAGAAGTTGCAGAAGGTTCAGTCCAGTCATTTCTCTGCCCAAGACAGAAGCAGCCACAGCAGGCCAACAACGCAAAGCACACAGCAAAGTGTTAGTTCCTCCTCACAGCTTCTCCAGCTCTTCTTCTTGGCAGGCTTCTTGGTCCAAAAGAGTTCTAAGGGTCTGGGCCCCCATATTTATACCATATTTCCCTTTGTTCTCTTGTGGCAGAGAGTGTCTGTGCTAAGTCCAAACCAGTTCTATCCTCTCTGGCCCAGCTTCCTGGCAGGAGGTGGAGACAGCATTGATGGAGCAAGGACTCGTAAATGAGACTTGCTCGGAAGCAATCCTCTCGTTTAAACTCATTAACGAATTGCTAACAACGTGTTTGTAATTAATAATTCGCATTTAGAAAAGACACGCGGGAGAATGAAGCTTGCTTATGTATTTACTAACTACAATAACATGAACGAAGGACTAAAACGCACTTTAACAGGGAATCTTTACTGCGCATGCGTCTACTACATCTACGTAGTATGACGTACTAATGCTTGGAGGGAAAATCTTGCGCCTGCGCAATAGACGATAAAATGGCCGCTTGAAAGCTCACATGCATGCCACCTGCTTAGCTGAAATAGAAAGTAAGTTTTATATTAACGCAAATGAAGAAAGGGAAATAATAAATGGAGTGGGTTAGAGTAGAGGTTGGTGGTATACAGTGAAACCATTTATTTTTGAAAATAACATTTCTTCTTTTGACTTTATTATTAGTGCGCATTTGGGCCCTCTACACTTGTCTGAATCGAGTTGACTGACTTGACCCTACGCATGCGTACTAGAGAGAGAATACGAAAAGATGAGTAAGGACTTGTTACGCGTCCAAGGCCAGCGAAGATGTGCCTTGGGAACATGAGGGTGAAGAGTTCATATGAAGGAGCTTTATTCATAACGTTGCAACATTTTGTATTAATAAAGTTTGAAGATGTATGGGAAAGGAAATTATTTAATAAAGTTTGAGGGGAGGGATTTGAATACAATGGTTTAAAGAAATAAGTGAAATGTAAGCATGGTGTGATGATCATCCCCCTCACCTGTCCAATCAGAGTTAGTGTTTTGTAAAATTGAAACATTAATGGGTGGTACATGGTTATGGAAAGGTATAATTGAGGTAGTTTTAGTTAGTTAGCAGAGGTGATGCAGAGCTCGGGATGCTGTCGGCGTTGGGGGTGGTGCTGATGCAGTGAGACGCTGATGAAGAAATCGAATGCAGAACCATCTATTTGACTTAATTGGGTTAGAAAGAAGATCGCGGAAGAGCCACGAGGAGGAAGAGAGTGTCAGAGAGGGGTGCGACGCAGTCGTCGGTATTTAGAGAGGTGAAGTATCCTGTCCTGATTTCCTGTCCTGAAGTCTTTGTCTCCTGATCTATCTCGAGGGATCCTTACCAGCCCTTTGGCCAGGGGTTGGTCTTCACACCATACTTGGTAAATATAAATATATCGTATTTGAAAGATGTCCTTCTCTCTCTGTCCTCTTCTTTCTGAGCATAGTTATTGTGTGGATCTGAATTGCTAAATGTCTATTGAAACTTGATTGAATTGACACTCTTGCGAATGAGGGTGTTTGTACTGAAACGTTTGAGATGGTTCATACGCAATTAATTTAGATAAAGATTTAAAACTTCCAGAGTCTGTGATTATTTCATTTAATCAAGAAATGTTTAATAAGTTACGTTAATTATCACCATCAACTAGTTCCAACTAATGGTCCATTGACCAGAGGAAAGAACTAATTGATCAGTGAAAGGTTTAGTTAGGGACAAGAAATAACTAGATCTTGAAGTATGAAAAACATAAACTAAGGTCCCAGCGGTCTACTTGCTGTTTAGTGGAAATAGTTATATGGGCCCAAGTGAGTATATGGTAGTGGAGTATCTGTTGTTAGTACACCGCTGGATCAGCAGGTCTTTCGTGTTAACCTTTAGTGCCTCTGTCTGTTTGTTTTGGTACCACAGACCCAAGGATTTTTCTGTTGCTCTTTGAGTTACTGTTTGGGGACTGAATCCTTGCTGGTCTTTAAACTTTCCCTTGGACCCTCCTCCAACCGTTTTTTGTCAAGACTCCATTATCTGTCCCAAGGGCTGAACATACTTACCACTGCCAATGGATTATCTCTCATGGTTAGACACACACAACTAAACTCTCACAGGCCTGCATATCCACTAACAACAGTCTGCATTATTAGCAAGGGCAGGACACAGGTCTACACGGACAAGAAATATGAGATTTTATTGTAACAAAAACATCAGTGTTAAAACAGAAAGGCCAATGGCCAGTCCAGAAAGAGAACAGGTGGTCCAGCACACTGCTGTGCTGCGAAACTTGCCAATCAGATCACTGCCATGGAAACCTTCCCCGGATAGGGGCATCTAATGGGCAGTCTAGGCACCTCTAAGGACAAAATTGGGTGGGCTGGGGTTTAGGTGGGCGGGGACTGGAATACTCCTTGGGAAGACTGAGCTCAGGATTGGGAGGGCTGGTTTGAGCAGTGGGAGGGCTGGGCTTGAGATTGGGAGGGTTGGATTCGGCAGTGCGAGGGCTGGTCTTGGGGTTGGGAGAGCTTGGTTGGGCTGTGTGAAGGCTGGGCTCAGGTTTGGGAGGGCTGGGAAGGACCATACGTGGGATTTTGTTTCCCCTAAGTGTACTGGGGGTTATCAAAGGGGGGCACGTGTGGACCTTTTTGGTCTTCTGTGTGGAAGACCTGGAGTGGAATTTGGAAGGGGTCCTTAGCGTTTTGGAAGGTGGTGGATCAGGGCGGGTGACTCTTCTCCTCTCACTCCCTTGGAGGCAGGGACTGTAGATTTGGAGGGCAGGTTTTGTTGGTGTGTTTTTAGAAGAGGTAGGGTAGGATAGTGGTGGAAACCCATCCCTTTTACATTTGGGAAGGGTGTGAGCAGCTGTGGCAGGGAGGAGGTCCAATGCCAACATGGTAAGGGTCCTGGGAGATTTGTGAGGAGGTGAGGGGTTGGGTGTTAGAGGTAGAGGAATGTCAGGTGTGAGCCATGGATGCATGTGCTGTGTGGGCATGTCTCTGAGTGTCTGATGTGTGTTTTGATGTTGAATGTTTCTGGGCCTTGGACTTGTATGATGTGTCAGTGGCTGGCTTTGTGGGTGTGTGTGCTGTCAGTTGTGGCAGAGGATGGTGCTGTGTGTGTTGTGTCTGGCTATGTAATGTCGGTTGTCTGTGATGGTGGTGCTGTGTCTGTAGTGTGTTGGTGTTTGACCTTGGTAGTGGATGTGGAATGCTCTGGGTGTGTGGTGTCTGTCTGGATGTCTGTGAATGTTGTTGTGAGGGTAATGAGTGGCTGGTCTGTGTGTGTGCTGAGTTCACATTTCTTATCTTTGTGTTGGAGTGTGCTGCATGTGGATCGTGATTTTGATGAATGCTCATGTGTGCATGCGCGTTGGGCAGGTTTTGAGCTATGGATGGTGGATGGAGAAGGAGCAGGATGTGTTGTGGGATGTTTGAAGATTTGGAAGGCTGTCTTGAGTGTGGATGAAAGAGCCTGAAAAGATCTATGTAGGCCTGCCATGCCTGTGTGAATGCCCTCCAGGTAGGCAACAGCCTGGTTCAGCTTGTTGCCATGCTCCTAGAGGGCATTCAGCACTGCAGTTTGACCCAGAAAGATCTGCCTTAGGACATCTGTCGCCTTCACACTCAGGGCAGCAGAGGAGATGGAGTCAGGGGCTGAGGTGCCTGGTGTGAAGGAGACTCTCCTCTGCTTAGAGGAACGATCCCCAACAGCAGTTTGGGGAGCAGCAGGGAGGAAGGAGATTGAAAGGGGGTGGCCGACATAGATGTAGTGGATGGTGTTTCAGCTCAGTCCGCCACCACCAGGGAGAAGCCACCAGAGGCTGATGAAGAAAGTGATGTTGAGGTGTTGTCGTCTTGCTCTTCCAGGGCCCACCCCTAATCCTCCGTGCCAGTGGTTCCCTCCGAGTCACTGTGTTGTTGGCAACTGCTGTGGCCAGCTGCAATCCCAATGTTCGTGGGCCTGTCTCCTTCGCTGCACTCTGTAGATGCTGTAACAGGAGTAGAAATAGGTTTTAAACAATTGCTTAAGACCAATATGCAAGCATATCATTACACCACACATTAAACATCATCACGGATGAGTACTTGTACAAGGGGCAGTACATCATCTGTACCATTGGCCAGAGAACATACATTAATTCCACATAAACTGAGCAAAGCCAATCGTCAGGGTGTCAAAAAAACTGCCAGTTCCAATTGCTTCTGTGAGACTGACCAAATTTCACCTTCATGTGTATAGCAAGATATATCATCACCCTCTCAACCTAGGCCGTTGTACCACGGAATTGTTAGCTTAAGTTATCTAATGCAATGTCTACATGAATATATCCCTACTTATTCACACAGGACCTGCAACAAGCAAAAGGTCAGGAGTCCCAAACCTACTATAGGTAGTACTGCCGGGCAACTACTAGGGATAAGTGACATCATATTTTGAACTAACAATTGACATGGAATTGCCCATTCCACACAGCTAACATTTCCAAGTTACTGTCTCACTTCTGTCCACTGCCAGATGATGCTGTTGACAGATGCACATGAGTAGGCTAGCTACGTGTCACATGAAGTACAGAACAATGTCATTGGGTATGTGTGACTCATCTACCCATATCATAACATAGCACAATTTTGGCTTTCACAGACTCTGTATGCTCATCATGCAATCATATAGTCATGTACACACTGGCAAACAGAAATGTCTGACGCATACAGATAGTGACCCGTCTATACCCTTAGTTCATGTATCCCACAGGGTAATTGTGACAGTACAACACGTAAAGGTACACATGGCTGCATGTAGGCATCCAATAAGCTGGCATAAGTGATGTTAGCCAACTCTGACTACTGCACACTACCAAATACCAAGGCAATGTGGTACACAGTCACTGCAACCAGAGTACATTGAATACCTTGCCACAAGTATGTGGTACACCATCACATGCGAAACAGTAATGAGGCAGCTAAACTGCAGACACAGGGCTGAAAAGTGGCCTGTTTATGACCACTTACATACGTTACATCATGGGGCAATGTAGGATAAGTAGAGACCGTACACTGCCATGTGGATCTGCCACAGTTGTAAGACATGTTTTATTGGCCCCTGCTTAGTTCCTGGCAACATGACCTATAGTCAGTTGTGAAGACCATGCACCAACTCCCATGCCTACATATGCAACTACGGTCCTGTTGGTTGGGACATAAGTCAGCTCCAAGCTTTTGGGGAGAAAGCTGCCTGTAAAAAACATTAGATGCTCATGCAAAATGTCACACTCAGGCCAATACTCACACCCAACTTGCAGCTGTTCAGCTCTCAACTGCTCATTAAGGTCTGGGTGGGCTACCATCAGTATGCGAGCCAAAAGGGGGGTCATGCTCCTGCACGCGCCCCTACCTCTTGGAGGACAGCCCCAGCTTGAACTCCACAATCTTGCGTGCCCAGTGCCAGAGATCATCCCACCTCTTGTGGCAGTGGGCACTATGCCGGTTTGAGACCCCCAGGGTCCGCAACTTCCGGGTGATGTCTTTCCAGATGATCATCTTTTGATGGGCAGTGATCTGTATGGATGCAAGAGATGTAGAAATAGTTTTGTAACATCAAATGTTTGTACCTCTGTGTGGTAGCTATAACATAGCTTGCCATCTAGCACACACATACCTCAATGTAGGACACTGTACATGTGTCCATGTCACATGCTAAGCCGAATAAACCCTCTTCAGCTCATGTGATGGTAAACCGCAAGGCTGGCCATGACATGCACAGACTGAGGCAGCCCCCTAACATCATGTTGACCACGGCAATCCTAGATAGAATGTGATGTGAGGGACCATGACACACAGTACACTGTTTTAGAATTCTGAATGGTAGAGGACATGTGCACGACTGCCCAGACACCTTTGCTGCAGTCCCAGTGCACTGATGCACATGGTATATAGGGGAGAGTAACATAGTCTACACAACATACAAGGACTACGATCAAAATGTAAGGGCTGGTATGTGTGACACTCATGACTACATCTCATTGGGGAGGTGTGGAAATGTGAACCACTCAAATGAACCACCTAGTGAGTAAGCTAAAATTTGTCTTGCTTGTACCGCTGTCACAGGACACCCCTTTAGGCACATGTGTCACTGTAACACGGATGACACTAACTCTACATTTGTTAGTGGATTGTGATTTCAGATACTTTAGGCAAACATGTATCCCACACCTCTAGCTTCCACCAACAGTGTACCTGTACATGTTTCAGATGTGCAATCGGGAGGTATAGTGGAAGCTATAGTGGAAGCTACACAGAAATTAGCTGTCAACAGACCTGTCTGAGTCGAGGGGCAGTCATTAGTGACAGGCACACATTGACACTGTGGGTCAATGTAAAAAGTATCAGGAGAGGGCATTCACCTCAGTCACCATCCCTCATTTAGCCAATTAACAGCTAATAAGGTAGGTAGGGTTACCAAATACTGTGTCTCTCTCACATCAAAGGAGCAGCTAGGCAAGAGGAAAATGACTATCTGCAGCACTTCTCCTACCACAGTCAGGTCTTGGTCCCTGTATGCTGAGGCTGATTATCCCAAGTGTACCTCCCAATTTCACCACTCCTAACCAATACTTGATCCTTTGCCCATTCTATATGTGAACATACAGTTAAGTTGCTCTCTGTAGGTGTCTGTGAGTTGTTTATACATTCCAGTCAACAGTTCTGCAAAGTCTGATATGGGCTGAGTGTATAGTGGAACTGAACAATTGGCTAACATCATCCTAGATTGCTTATTACAGCATGCAGACCTGGCTCATGGTGAGATGCCTGTACAGACCAATGCACATATACCATGATGTGTGCATCCAAGTTGATTTAGCCACCATTAATAAGAGTGATGCATCGAGATATGCCTGTGACAGATATGGAATTAACCCACATCACACATTTCAATGCTGGCCTCCTCTCCACAAAGTCCTGGGGCCCATAGGCCTTCACATGGGTGCCCCTTGTAAGGGCCATGCAATCTAAGCAATTAGCATAATGCTTACACTCTGAAGCACAATGTAGCCAATGGGTACAGAAGATAAGCAGTCAAGCAATGAGTACTCAAGACACTTACCGGTGCCTCTGGTGAGCCATAGAGCCTGCCATAGAGGGGAAGGACCTCGTCAACCAGAGTGTCCAGCTCCTCTGGAGTGACGGGACGGGCTCTCTCCCCTACAACGCGTGTCATGACTGCTCCCAGAGGTCACAAAGGCATCCACCTCTGTCGATGTACACGTCCCTTGAAAAACGGGTGCCACATTTTACAAAGACAGTCAATGGCTGTGACTGTCGCAGATGCACCCGCCTACTGCGTGGTTTGGAACCGCCGTAGGTCGGCGATCCTGTAAGTCACATCAGTCAGATGAGGCCTCCACCATATCAGTCCTCATTACCACATACAATGTGGATCCGACAGTGAGTCTCACAAACAACATTTCAAATAGTACGTCACCTGATGTATGACACCTTTAATAGCCCTATTCCACTGATCACACCTCAGTGTTGTACATGAGTGTGCATCAACACATAGTTACTGTGGTGCGGGGCACCCTGTCAGTGAAGGTGGTAATGTGTGCAATGCAGACTCCACAAAATGACGGTGCCCTCCAAATGAGGTGAGTATATATGATGTTCACTGTGCTGTTACAGACTCATGTGTTGTCCAGATTGGGGCAGATAGGTGGAAATTGTGATGATGCCATTGCATTCTATACATCAGTATGTCACACATGTAAATCTGGTCTATGTATGTAATGCCTAATGCTGTGTGCCGGCTGTGACAGGCTCTCACATAACAGTGCTCACTGTTACTAAATTGTCATTTGCACAATAGCAGGCGTCTTTTCCACTTTCCTCATTTAAGAACTCGGTATGCATCTCCACTATCATACATGCATGCTGGACACTGCTCACAAATGCACTACTGTTAAGTCACATGACTGTTGGCTGTATCTTGGTATTTGTAAGTGTGGACTCTGTGACCACCATCAATAATTGTTTCCATTCGCACATAGACAGAGGAAGAAGACGAAGTGCTCCAGTATTCCGGCCTTTTAGAGGCATTATGACAATGGAAGACAGAGACGTCATCAGGAAGTTTCATCTCGATAGGCAGGCAGTAAAGTATCTATGTGTCCAGTTGGAGCCTCACTTGCGTCCTTGTCGGACCTATACCACAGCTCTGACACGAACAGTGAAATTGATGGCCACAATGAACTTCCTGGCCACTGGTTCATTTCAGTACACAGTGGCTATATCTTGTGGAATGTCCCAACTGATGTTTAGTATGGTGCTACGAGATGTGCTGTCAGCACTGATGAGACACCTGGATAGCTACATTCAGTTCCACAGACGTGAGGATTTGGCCACTGTGAAGGGAGACTTGTATGTCATAGGTCGCATCCCACATGTGTTTAAAACTATTGTTGGCACACATATTGGCCTAGTCCCACGGCAAGCCTGTGAGCAGGTGTAAAGGAACAGGAAAAACTTCCATTCCATCAATTTGCAAGTGGCATGTCTAGCGGATTTATACATCTCACACGTCTGTGCCAAATTCCCAGGATCTGCTTATGACTCCTATGTAATGCGAACAGTACCATACCACAGTTGATGTCACAACTACAACCAGAGAGGGCCTGGCTTGTTGGTGAGTGAGATGTGCCCAACCTTTGTCTGTGTGATGTATTGTGGCATCTTCTGTACATGTCTGATTCCTAAATGCAGCTCTGTGTGTCTTGAATCTAGGTGACTCAGCGTATCCCAACCGGCCATGGATGTTGGCCCCGCTGAGGAATACAACAACGCCATCAGAAGTCCGCTTCGATGAGGCCAATGGTAGAACACGGCGTCCAGTGGGGCGGGCAATTTTTCTGTATCAGAAAATATGCTCACTCATTTGAGAGGGAATCTTAACATGAAAGCGCTTGAATATCCAATGAAATTCGGAATACATTTCAACAATAGATTTCCATACTTTATGCTTCTATGCGTGAAATCATGTGTCTCCAACAAGTCGATCGTGAGCTACCAATAGTTCGCAGGCAGCCTCTGAGTGATAATTCAAAGCCAGAGTCTATGAGTAATAATTCCCAGCCAGCTCATTTAAAAATATGTAGTTGCTCACCAGCTAAAACAACACTCTAAAACAATTCACCTGTGTCTGTGAAGCCTTGGAAGCTGACATTGCAGGATGATGCAGGATACACTCTTCTGAAAACGTTTTCTCTCTGCCTTGTTTCTTTTTCTCCTTTTTTAGCGCCTCTCCTTCCTTTTGTCTTACATTTTATGGTTTCATCTCTTTATCTCATTCTTCCTTAATTTATTTTTCTCACCACTTCCTCACTACCTCGTTCTGTCTCCTTTCTTCATTACTATCTCTTTCATTCACTAATTCGTTCTTCTACATGTTTGTTTATTTAATTATGGCATTGTATCTGATTCTTTATTTTCTTTCTTTGTAATTCCGTCTTTCTTTCTTCCTATGCTTCTTTAAGTTTTAATTTTTCTCATTTCTTCCTGTACTTCTCCAATTGTCCTCCTTTTTTCTCTCTTGCTTTCTTTCTTCTCTTTCATTCTGTCCCTTTCTTTCTCTTTTTTATCGTCTTTCCCTTTTCTCTTTTTTGAATTACTTCTGTCTTCTATTCTTTTTAATCCTCTTACTGCCTCTTTCTCGAATTCTTTTTCCTCCCTCTCTGGTCATTCTTTATTTCTCTCCTTCTTCTTTCTTTCTCTACTTCTTTCTCTGTGTCTTTTTTTATTTTCCTACTTCTCTCCTTTTTTCAGTCTTGTCTTCTTTCACTTAATCTTCCTCCTTTTTCTCTGTCTTCCTTTCTCTCTTTCTTGCTTTATTTCTTTCTGTATTTTTTCTCTCATTTCTCCTACTTCCCTCCTTTTCTCTTCTTCTATTTAGTTTTTCCATTTTAATGCTCCTCTTTCCCTGTCTCTCCTTTCATTTTCTACTTTTCTCTTTCTATTTTTCTTTCTCTATTTTTCTTTCTTTTTTCTTCCCGTGTTGCTCTTCCGTGTTTCTTTTTCCTCTACGTTCGGTCATTCCTTTTGCTGTTTCTTTCTTCTTTCTCTTTCTTTGTCTTCCTTATTTCTCTCTCATTCTTGACATCCTTTCTTTCTTTCACTTTTGTCTGAATATGTATTATTTTTCCTTTTTCATTCTCTCCTTTCTATCAATCTTTATCTTTCTTTGACTTGCTGATTTTTCATTATTCTTTTCTTTCTGAACTGTCTATTATCCCCCTTTTCCCCCTTCTCTCTGTTTCTGTTTTCCTCCTTCTTTCTCTCTCTTTTTCTCTTTGTCTCTCTTCCTCTCTCACATGTCTCTTTCTGCTTTCTCTTTCTGTTTCTCTCACTCATGAACAAATGGACAAACTGTTTATTGGGCATTTCAGGGGGAAACCTTTTGCGATACTGCTCTTGTGACTTTAATTCTTCTTGCTCAAAGAACAAAGCTGGGACAGAGGTGGTAATTAAGTTATTTCACCTGTGTGTACCCTTGGAGAATCCCTAAATTACAGTGGCGGCTCCTCCACTATGGCGGAGGAGCACCCCCACCCCTGCCAGCAGGTTCAAAAGTTGAAAAATATGATAATAAAACAGATTTATTATCGTTTTATTTTCCAACTTCTAAGTGCCGTGTCCTGGGGCGGGGCCATTGCAGGGGGAGTGGTATGCATTGCTATCAGTGCGCATGTGGGTTTGGCCGGCTGTCTCAGGCCGGCCAAACCCACATGCGCACTGAGCTGTCTCCAACCTGAGCTGCATTGCTGGGTTGGAGACAGCAGGCAGAGGTTCCCAGTCTCCCTGGGAGCACAAATCGAGGGCGCTCAGGCCAATCCTGAAGCTGCTCTCATGTATGAAAGCAACTTCAGGATTGGCCGCAGGGGAGGCTGGGGGCCTCTGCCTGCAGTGGAGCCATGAGAGGAGCAGAAGACCGGCGATGCAGTGGGCTGCATGCGGCAGGTAAGTTCTTTTTTTTTCTTCTTTTTCTTGACTACCCCCTCCGCCCATAGCCCTGGTCCCACCCCGCCCGCCACTCTGGCCTAACGCCGGCCACTACTGAAAGAATGAAAGGGAAAAGTAGCCCATATGGTTAAAAGAGAACAATTTGCTAGAACTGTGACATCACTTCCTGTGACGTTACACCATGTAACATCATTGCCTATTACTTATGCTTAATAGTCCCTGAGTATTTTTTAGGCATGCGCCTAGATCCTGCTACACGGCGATAAGCACATGTAAACACTTACAGCCATATTCTGTCCTAGAGAGCACACTCAAACACTTGAAAACATACTTCATTACGTTCAGCACAGTCAGACATAGCTAAACATAGTATGCCAGATGACTCCATGTCATCCTGAACACCATGTTTCAGCCCTTAGGCTTCATTTAAAAATCCAAATCATTTTGAGAGTTGTAATTCTAGTCCACCTCAACTAAATCAATTACAAATTTGTAAAATGGAAAACGTGGACTGGAATATGATATGGGATCATTTTCTAATATTCAAAATTCTGCAATTCACCATGCAAACTCAAACACTTTCACACCTCCATCAAGCCAAAGAGCTCACAGAGACACTTTAAACACATCGTTCATCTCTGAGCATACTCATAATCATTGAGCTCCATTTAGCACACCATGAGGTGTAGCATGTTTGGATGTGACTGGATGTGCTGGATCAGTTATAGTCTGGTGGTGATCGTGTGTACTGTAAGGATGAAGGGACTCATTTATGTGATTATGCCGTCGGGCAGCGCAGCAACCTCCCTGCACAAAAACAATCACAAGAGGCTTTTTCTTTTTCTATGTGTGCTGCATTCTGCAGCACACATAGAAAAGGGAAAAACGAGGAGAAATAAAGATATTTCTCCTCGTTGTGCCACCCTTAGCCTCCCCTGGGGAGGCGTAAGTTTTTGGCGCTGCCTCAGATTTACGAGAAATGCCATGGATGTTGCTGGGAACGCCCCCAGCAACACCCATTGCATGCCCCTATAATGCAGAAAACTGTGTTAAAGGAGACAATATTTACAAGGCAGCATTAAGCCAAAAAAAGTGGCTTAGTGCTGCCTCGTAAATATGCAGCAGGCCCCTGCTCCACGGACTGTCTCAAAAAGTGACGTTCCGACGGCACAAGAGGCCTCATAAATGAGGCCCGAAGTGTGTCTGAATGCGTCTCCTGGTTGGGGTAAAATGTTTGAGTGTGTCAGTCAGCTCACACCGATATCACCCATTGTAATGAGGCCCAAGTAGCATACTCAAACACTCTCAGTTGTGTTACATGCAAACATTTAATTAGACTACATGGATACTGTGTTACCTTCAGTATGCTTAAACATATCCCTTGGACTCCATCCCCAATAATAAGACACATCCAAATAAGCAGCACCCCACACAGTACACCCAGAAATACTCAAATATGCTGCTCCTATTTAGGCACGCTAATACTTAGAACACTCCAACAAAGCCTCACTCAGTGCCAGTACTTAATTTGAGCCGGTGGTTGCCAGTAAAGGAACTTATTTTTTTGGGTCGGGAGAGCAAGAGATAAAAAACAAACAAAACAGAAAGAGAGAGGAAGAGAAAGACTGAAAACCTTCCCAAAAGGGAAAAGCAGGAGTCAGAAAAGAGTGAGATCCAAGGATTGGAAGTGTCTGGTAGTGGATTAAATATTAAAGTGGCATCAGGTGGTTTTAGAGCTTTGCAGAGTAGGTATTCCAAGCCCAAACCTTTAATTACACTGTCCGCTGGGTTCTGAGCAGAGCTTTGAGCATCAGCACTCATTCTTTTAGAAATTAAACACTGCTCAGTGCACTAACACTAACAAACATTATTCACCTACACTGCAAATTTAGTCACATCCGAGAATACGGTTCTCCAGGCTGAACTCCAGCCTTCCAGAATTCAAGTGTGCCTACCACTGAGATGGTTGATGGTATCAGTGTGCAATTCACTTCTACATCTTGTGCTGATAATATTTGTTTATCTTCAGAAACTAGCAAACAATATTTCGGCAATTCTGAAGAAGAAAATAATTAGGGGCCTATTATGATGGCGGGCGGATCGCCACCGCCGGGCCGGCGGTGGCGATCCGCCCGCCATCTGCACCTGATTTCCCCCGCCATATTAGTATGGCGGGGGGTACCGCGGCGGACGGAAAGACCGTCCGCCGCTTTTCCGCCGGCAGGCAATCGTTACGATTGCCTGCCGTGCGGATCTGGGGCATAATATGGTGGCGGTGCCGAGCAGGCACCGCCATCCATATTATGATGTGCAAATTTAAAGGCCTTTCCACAGCGGCGATGCCGCCATGGAAAGGCTGGCGGAAAATGCTTTGGGGGCCCGTTACGGGCCCCCGGGGGAGTGGGGGGGTAGGGGACTGCCCTTGGGGGGTACCTATGGTACCCCCCTACATTGCCATACACAAGGTGGCAGGCACCGCGCGGTGCCTGTCACGTTGTGCATGGCAATGCAAACCATGCACTTTTAACATTGCGGACGGAGCTGCACCCAGCAGCACCGTCCGCAATGTTAAAGGCCAGAATGCGCCCGCCAGTGTGGCGGGCGCATCCTAATTGGCCTCGTGGGACCGCCGCACCTCTGGCGGTCGGTCCCATTTTCCGTTACGGTGGCGGGCGGACAAAGTCCGCCCGCCATCGTAATGGGGCCTAAATGTTTATGTGGAGAGGTGTGGTGCAGTGGCCAGGGCAGCTGTCTTCGGAGCACAGGGTTCACGGTTCGATCCCCGGCTCCGGCGGCAGCTCAGCTCAGCACCATGTGACTCTGGGCAATAGCTCACTTAATTTCCACTACGGCCCCCAGCGCCTTGAGACCTGTAAGGGTGAGTAGCTGCGCTATATAAAAACGGACTTACATTTTTTTATTTTTTATGTTTTGAGGATAAGGAAATTATGCAAGAGAGCGACGGTGACGAATGTACACAAAAATTGCATTGAATGCATCACATGAGTGTGGCAAAAGAAATATGCCAATTTGTAGCATGAGTTTTGGGGGTATTTATTTGCAAGTGTTTGCAGATTCAGGTTCACCATATACAATAATAAATGAGGGGGTCTGGAGAAATAGATTTAGCAATAAAATTGGTACAAAACTACATAAGCATGATATACAGCCAGAATGCTATAATAGTGAAAAGATTAACATATTAAAATACAGAACTTTATTTTAATAAGTCTGACATTATTGAACCTGTGAAAGCCTCTTATTGGATTTCTCCTGTAGGTATTTCCCACCGTAGTAATAGTAAAATTATGCTTCACCGTCGATTTCTGACATTTCAACAACAATATTAATGTAGTTTCCGCTTCCAAAAATCTCTGAGATGCTGAGTTATTGATAAGCACCAAATGGTTTTCAACAACTGACCTGTCTTCTGCATACCATCAAATTCTACTGCAACTAGAAAGTATGAAACTCTTTTTTTCAGTGCAAACACGTCATTTGGATAACTTCAGCAGCAGCTGTTTTCCAGCAATTAATGTTCAAACGTTTCAGGAAAATTAATGCTGTTAATTTTTTCTAGGATGCTATTCTCATGAATAAGCAGTTAGAAAAGGTTTTAGGAATCTTGAGCAATAACAGTCTCCCTGTGGAATATTCTAAATGTAGATTTGCTGAAAATCAAGTGGCTTATTTAGGTTGTGTGCTTTGTGAGGATGGTGTTAAAGCAAAACTTTCGCTAGCCATTTGAAGACATTGATAAGTCTCATTTGCCTATAAGAAAAGATGATGTGATGTCCTTTTTGGATTTAAGAGAACTTTACTCTAGATATGTACATAATTTTGCAGCGAAGACTTTTACATTAGGCAACATGTGAAGAACAAAGTGAAATTTCTGTGGGACTGCAAGTGTCAAATAGATATCGAATCCATTAAATTGTCCATAGGATATGCATCTGCACTTACAGATTTTGACGTCTCTGCAGACAGCATTGTTACAATGGATGCAAGTTCAAAAGAACTTGGAGCAGTATCAACACAGGAAATATAAGATAGGGAGGAGTAATTTTAGCCTATGCTTCTCGCACATTGTCACCAAAGGAAGAAAAATATTTTGTAATTGAGAGAGAAACTCTCGCTTGTGTATGGGCATGGAACATTTTCACTAATTTTTATCGGGTAGAAAATGTATTGTCTGTAGTGACCATAAGCCGCTTGTAAAACCTTTGACTAGTGAATGTATGATCAATGCATCCATAAGGATAGCAAGGTTATCTATATGACTACAAGATTTCATGCACAAGATGCTATATGGGCCAGGAAAGGAATATGTTGTTGCAGATTTCATTGGCAAGAAAGCCTGTTGCAATGTTAGAGTGGACGGATGACGTGTGGGGTGAATATAGAGTAGCCCTGGCGCAAGATGTTGGGAATCCTGGTCTGAATTTGACTGATTGGTCCTGGGAATATATAAAGGATCTTGTTTTAACAAACATTAAGGATTTTTTGCCAGGGAAATTAGAAAGTAATTATCTGTAATTTATGATATTGTGGGCAGAGGTTTAAGAGAAGGTATTATCAAGCAGGTACGTGAGAGACATTTAGCAATTGTGGAAACTAAATATGGGTTAAGGAGATTGCATTGGTGGCCAGATATGAATATTGCCATTGAGAGAGTGGTTGCTGAATACATCTCCACCAAATAATAGATTCAGTCCTATATTATAAAAACAACCTGAACATAAAAAGGGAGATCTCTCCTACTACAACCGTCCTCTACAATTTCAACGATCAGACTCCCACCCAAGGTTCTTATTTTAGAATAGAAGATGATGTCAACTAGAAAAGAATTAGAAAGATGCATATGCATATGAAACAGCAAGCTATTTTCTATAGTAGCCAAAGGGACTGCATTGCCTGTAAACATTAAGATAGGTACATTTACTCCTGTATTTCTTGTGCAACCTTTGCTGTCCTTTCCTGGACATTTGCAGGGTATGAAGGTTGACTCCTCACTATTGCTGTTAGTCTTTTTACATTTTTTAATTTTTAATTAATTTATCTAAAAAAGTTTATGATCATTTATTTTCCTTGGCACCATTCTCTCATATTCCTTATAGCAAGGTATTGCCTGGCTCCATTTCTGTTGTTTTGTGGCATTTTTCTCTTTTGACGCTCTTTAGATTGAACTATATTACTTTTATTTATCTACATTGAAGAGAACCTGGTCCCTCTTTCATTCTGGCTTGATATTTTACTGTAATTATTATTCTCAGGTTGCAGTCTTTTATTTACTTTTTCCATGTTTCCTCTCAGCTTCATTTGAACCATATTGGATTAGGAGAAAGAGCTCTTTAATTTCTCTTCCCCTTGCAATCGCTAGAATCATCTGTGCATTCTACGAAAAGGTGGCTAAGGGTGTGTGCGACATGGATGCCAAATCACAGGTAACCAGTTGTTACAGCTGCAATCTCTGTCTTACACCTTGCAACCCCTGCCACTTCACTTGAGACCCCCGTCCTTCAAGGTAACAAAAGAAGTGTAATTGGGGGGGGGGCGGAGCTTGCCAGCGCCGAAGATGGCTGCCTAACAGAGGAGCTCCGCGCTGATCTCACGATCCGTAAATATATCCTGCATTGGCGCGCTCTCACGAATCTCAGATGAGCAGCCCTACATAGTGGGTGTCACCCGGAGCCCACGGAGCCCTCAATCTTCTGATTTGGTGGCGTGTGAGCGCTTTACCGGAGCCACAGCTGTGGCGTGCGCGCTGGGCCGCGCATCCCCGGTCTTGCGCACCTCTCAAGCCGACCGGACGTGGAGGCTGGCCGGGCGCGCGCACCTGATCAACGCGGCGAGACTGCCATCGGGCGCCGAGGACTTGGAGCTGTGTGGTCCTGCAATCCCCCCCCGGCCTGGATGCGAGGTGTGCCCTGCTGGATCGCGGTGGGTGCGAGGCATGGGGCAGCATGAGGACGCGGCTGCTGCGCCGCACGCTCCGCTACGATAGCGGCTGGGGGTGAGGGCTGCCCGGGGGCGGGTTCCGGCGGCGTGACTGGGCCCGGTGCTGGTGACCCCTTGAGCTGTGGTCCCCCTCGGCCGACCCACCCACTCACGGAGCTAAGACATTGAGGCCTGCAAGTGGCTCCACGTGTGCTGCGCTTCTTGCCGCGAGTGGTGAGTCCCGGCCCGGCCCGTGTGCGCTGGGCACGCTTGGCGCCGTCAGAGACATTCAGCGCTCCCCTGCTGTAGGACGCTGCAGGTTGATTGGTGCGGCTTGGCAGTGCGAGTGAGCCCTGGGAAGTGCTCCGGTTCCTACACACCCCTCCCAATCCATAGAGGAGCCCATTGCTTAGGCCCGCCTGAGCTGCCTACTCGCCTGGCCCCTTGGATGCTGAGTGGTACATAGCCCTGCTTTGGCTCTACGTCGGCGGCGGAGGTTGGGGTGCGCTGAGTGGCGTGTTCCATCGCGGGGAGTCGCCTGCGCCCAGCGGTGCCTCACAGTAATCGGCGGCCCTGCGGTGGAATTGTCTGCCCGCCGTCTTCCCCGGTACCCAGCAGGCTCTTAGGCCCTTCGTGGCTACACTATCGGGTGGTCGGAGGGTCTTCTCTGGCTGGAGGTCTGTGGCACCTGACAATCGCCATGGGCCGGACTGACAAGACCCAACAGAAACTATCCTTTGAGCAGCGCCGGCCCAGGGACCGGGAGCTATCAGCCGATGACAGAGAGGCAGGCGGGGAGCGACCCATGGAACTACCGAACAGTGATATCAAAGCCATGCTGACCTCGATGGAAAAGGGGCTTCATGATTCGCTAACGGCGCTTGGCACGAAGATTGACTCCCTCTCCTCCCGCATGGACAGGATGTCCGAAAGGGTGGACAAACATGCGGAACGTCTCGACATGGCTGAACGACGGCTAACTGAGGTGGAGGAAGCTCAGGTGGACGTTGAATCAAGCCGCAAACACATGGAAAAGGCGGTACGGTCCCTACAGGACAAGGCTGAGGACTTGGAGGCCAGGACGCGGAGGAGCAACCTGCGCATCATGGGCCTGCCGGAATCTACACCCACCGGGAACATGGAACAATTCGTGGAGAAATTGTTGATACAGCTGCTGGGCAACAAAACTTTTTCATCCATGTTCGTGGTCGAGCGGGCGCACCGATCCTTAGGTCCACCGCAGCCTATCATCGCTAAATTACTTAATTACCGGGATCGGGATGCTGCGCTGAGAGCAGCCAGAGAGAAACAATCGCTTCACTACGAGGGTTGATTAACAAACCCCCTGATTGATTGATTGAGGGTTCCGTGCTTGCCCTGTTTCCTGACTTCACAGCGAGAGTTCAGGA
This sequence comes from Calotriton arnoldi, assembly GCA_963921515.1. NCBI lineage: Eukaryota > Metazoa > Chordata > Amphibia > Caudata > Salamandridae > Calotriton > Calotriton arnoldi. The sequence goes on from CAWUFW010007184.1 coordinate 323,777, forward strand.
GGCGCGACGCCTGTTCGTTCCACTTAAAAAGCAGCTAAGAGACCAGAAAATTGATTATGCGATGCTGTACCCTGCCCGATTCCGTATTAATCGACAGGGCAGGTCTCTCTTCTTTACAGACCCTAAGGCTTTGCAGAAAGCGATCAAAGACTGGTCCAGGGAGCGTCGGGGCAGCCCGGAGAAGAATGTGGGCGCTGAAGCAGCAGGTGGATCGCTTGATGAACAGGACTGACCACGAGGTTGCAGACATCACAGATAAGGAACTCGTGCTAATGACTCTGTGTACCACTATAATGTGCTTAGGTGTCTTCTAGTGTGGGTGGGTGTGACGTGCTCCCATGGTACTGCGTTGTTTATGATGGGGTACATCTTTTCTAGTATTGGCTGCTGGCTCCTTGGGCTACGAAATGTATGTTAAATACCCCCCGCGCCAATGTGAACTACTATTATGTTGAAGTGCGGACTAATAGATACTCTGCCAAAGGTTGGGCTACTAGAACATAGGTGGCAACCTCTGCCCCCGAGTGATTTACACACTGGGATTCATGTTTTTGCTGTTTTCATGGGTGGGAAGAAGAGGGTGGTGTGGGGGGGGTTTGTTTTAATTAGCAAGATGCACGTTCTGATGTTGGGGCACTTCGGGTTTTCGATTCTTCAGGCCCTGGTTGGGGGGGCCTTGATGTGGGTGGTGGGAGGTTGGGGTTTGGGTCACGAGCAAGGTTGTATATTGCTTTTATTTGATTTTGCCTGCAGCGCAGTTCCCTTCCGTTATATAATGTTCAGCGATGGTGATTTTGTAAAGCTTCATGACACAGTTGACTAAAGAAGGGCACGACCCAGAGGTAGACACACTCAAAGCATTAACCTGGAACGTTCGTGGGCTGATCGACCATAGGAAGGTCCGTAGGGTCATTGCCTATTTGAAGAGACATCACATTGATGTAGCGTTTTTGCAAGAAACGCATCTCCCGCTTGCTTCCTCTGTGTTGCACTGTAGGGGCCTATTGGGAACCGTACATGCAGCAGGTTTTACCAAACATGCGTGAGGAGTCCTCACATGGGTCAATCCTAGGTCCGCTCTCATACTCACACCTCTCGCCACTGACACTGCCGGGAGATATGCACTCACTAGATGTAGAGGGAAGAATATGGATTTATTGCTAGTTAATATATACGGTCCCAATTTCGACAACCCTGAATTTTTTACAGCGCTGACAAGGGTGGTGGGTTGTCATGGCGGGTTACACCAGCTGTGGGGTGGAGATCTCAATCTGATACGCGACCCTTGCCTGGATAGGTCGGGGGGCCCTGCACGGCGCATGGCAGCGGCAGCCAGGGAGCTGAATAGTATCTTGATTGGGTCTGATTTATGTGATGTTTGGCGTTGGAAACACCCACACATGGGGGGATATAGGCACTATTCCGCATATCATAACATCCACACGCGCATTGATTATTGGCTGGCCTCTAGCTCGCTTTGCGACACAATCCGTTCTTGTCAAGTACTACCACGCACGCTTTCTGACCACTCTCCAGTTCTACTAGTGTTAGAGACGCCCAGCAGGCGCACACCCCCATTCACTTGGCGATTCCCCCCCTATTCCTTGCTAGATGCGGTATTTAAAGAAGAGCTTTCCGGAGCTATAGAGCTTTTCTTCAAAAAGAATGTTGAGTCGGTTGATGACTATCGAATCATTTGGGAGGCCTTTAAAGTTTACATTCGTGGGATTACTATAGCCAAGCACTCGGGGGTTCTCCGGTCCATACGCAACCGGCTGCGAGACCTAGAGGGAAAGATCAGAGACCTGGAGGGCAGGCTGCTGCTGGGTTCCGATGCGGTGCCGGATGGGGTACTTGCGGAGACACTGGGTGAATATAATCAAGTGGCGGATGATGAGGTTAAACATCTGGGCAAATATGCCGTGGCCCGGACGTACGGAGAGAAGGATAGACCTGGCGGGGTCTTGGCTCGGCTACTTAAGAATCGACGGGAAGCGACGCAGGTTGTGGAGATTACGTCAGCGGAGGGCATGGTGGTGTTGGATGTTAAGAAAGTAGCGGATAGATTTCGCCAGTATTACACATCGCTGTATGCCTCCCGAGCCGCCGCCGCGGATGAGGATATAATTGATTATTTAGCTCATATCAAACTACCCTGGCTGACTGACGTGCACAGGGAATTTCTCATGCGGCCAATAGGGAGGGAAGACATTTTGCTAGCTTTGTCTTCTATGCGAGCAGGCAGCGCCCCTGGCTCCGATGGCCTCACAGTCACGTTTTATAGAACTTTTATTGACCTGCTGCTTCCACAGCTTGCTAGGCTGTTCGACGATATCTGTGTCGCTGGGGCGATGCCGCCTTCCATGTCGGAGGCAGTGATAATAACGCTGCTCAAACCGGGCAAGGACCCGGTAGACTGTGCCTCATACCGACCGCTGTCTTTGCTCAATGTGGACACAAAACTGTTTGCAAAAATCCTTGCGAATAGGCTGGTTCCGCTGGTCCCGCTCCTAGTCGCTCCGGAGCAGGCGGGATTTGTCCCAGGCAGGAACCTCACATATAACCTACGCACTGTGTTTGGAGCACTGCAACATATTCAGCCGGACACACCTGCAGCGGCGGTTTTTTAGACATTGAAAAGGCATTTGACTCGGTAGAGTGGCCTTTTATGAAGCATGTCTTATCCAGGATGGGTGTAGGTCCTGTCTTTTTACAGTTGCTGGCCGCCTTGTACAGTAAACCCACGGCCCGCATAAAAATTTGCAATATAGTCACCGACCCTATACACATTACCAGGGGCACGCGACAGGGCTGCCCCCTCTCGCCGTTATTGTACGCCTTGGTGGCGGAGCCACTCGCGTGTGCATTACGGGAATACCACCAGAACCGGGGGATATGTTTTCCACGCTATAAAATAATTGTCTCCACATATGCTGACGACACGCTGTTGTACGTAAGGCACCCTGTGACTAACCTCTCAGCGGTACTTCGAGAGGTGGTGCGCTTTGGCGGACTGTCGGGACTCCAGGTTAACTGGTCCAAGTCACTTATTTTTCCTCTTACGCCGAATACTTCTCGGTTCGCCCTTGATTACCCCCTCATTTGGACCACAGACGCGGTGCGATACTTAGGCGTCAGAATCCACACAGACTCCGAGATAGTGTTCCGGGAAAATTACGGGACGACCTTTAGCAAACTGGAAGACGACGTAGAGAGATGGATTAAGCTACCCCTTTCGGTGTTGGGTAGAATATCTATCATGAAAATGGTGGTGCTACCGAGATTGCTATTCTTATTCACGAATATCACTATGGTGCTCCCGAAGGCCTTTTTTCGTCGCCTCACAACGTTGATGGTCCGGCTGGCGTGGGCAGGTAAGCAGCCACGTGTTAGATGGCAAATCCTCGTTTTGCCATATTCTATGGGTGGGCTGGGAGCCCCGGATTTTGAACTGTATTTTAGAACGGCACAATGTGCACATGCTCACACCTGGATACATGGCTCACCTGACATTCGGCATCTCAGAATTGAGACAGAGGTGGCTGCACCATTGCCACTTCCAGCTCTGTTGTTTCAGAATGTTGACCGTAGGGCCTGCATCCTGGACTCAATTAACTCTACCGCGAATGCCTGGCATCAACTCCTACAGATGCAGGCGGGAGCTATATTGTATTCACCGAAGGCTCCTTTGGATTGGTGCACCTGGATAGCTCCTTGTAAAGAAAAGGGAGTCACAACAGCATTAAGCACGTTAGGAGTTCACACTGCTGGGGATTTGTTTACAGGGGGAGCCTGCAAGGCATGGGAAGACCTTAGAACTGTCGATCACCATCCCACCGTCTTGACCAGATTCCAATTCCACAGAACCAGGCGGACGCTTAGAGAACTGCTGGGGGAGGATTACCTTGAACCCCCAGAGATGTCAGCGTTAACTTACATTATAAGTGCTGCATCCCCGAAACGCATGGTTGCTAGACTATATAGCATATCTATGACACACAGAGCGCACCAGTACACGAAGGCTCGATTGGCATGGCAACGCGATTTAGAGACAGCTATTGATGATGACATGTGGACCTATTGCTGCACGAGCACGAAACGCATATCCCTCAATGGCCGTCACCGGCTGGTGCATTTTAATACCTGAACAGGGTATACTACACCCCGGAGAGGCTGCACAGATATGGGCTGCGGGAACGTGGGGAGTGTGACCGCTGCGGGGCGCAGGTAGCTGACTTTCTACATCTGGCTTGGGGGTGCCCAGGCATTTCGGCGTTCTGGGCGGAGGTGTTTAAGGAATTGAGCCATATCACAGAGCTAGCTCTCGAGCCAGATCCAGCGCTAGCTTTACTAGGATATTCTAAGCCCCTACCTAAGGGGGTGAGACGTCTGATAGACATGGGGCTGTTGATGGCTAAACGCAGGGTTGCGATTAATTGGTTTCGGGGCCCTCTGCCGACAATTTCGAGGTGGAAAGAGGATATGACATACTGTAGCACGCAAACTGAGCTCTATAGTGAGCTACTCCCTCCACGTAACAGACCAAAGAATTTTTGGGGGCTATTTTCTACCTATCTGCTAATTGCTACTACTACTGACAACGGGTCTCCTGACCGGAGTGACGTCGGGCCCTCCGACAGATCTGCATGTGTCAGCCCGACTGTTTAAATTGGGTTTTAATATGAGTGTTGGTGGCTTTTACCCCTGGATACTTGTAAGCCTATTGGCAATGCCATTGCCTGGGAGCTTTTGGAGTATGCAGTAATGTTACCTGAGTATCAAGATGTTCATCCAGAAGCACATTGATGTTAAAATGACTCATGATTATGTTGGGAACTGTACGAACTGACAGGATGCGTTGCTGTGACTTGTAACTGTTTTGTATTGAGAAAATCAATAAAACAAATAAAAAAAAAAAAAAAGAAGTGTAAAAATAGAAGGTAAACTACACCCTGATGAGCACTGTTTACAGTCTGCAGCTCCCACTTGTACATTGCGTTTTTGGGCCTGATTTAGATTTTGACTGACAGAGCAGTGTCTGTCTGTCCTTCAAATTTGGAGAGGACTGCTGGCCCAGGGATAATCTCTATACCTTGAAAGGAACTGTTGACATAGCGGTTCCCTTTTAGGTACAAAAGGATTGACAGATGGCCGCCATCAGTTTTGACTGCCACCCACCTAACCTTTTTTTTTTTTTTTCAAAAACAAACTCAGAAAACGGGAGTTGTTTCCGAAAAATGAAAAACTAATGGCCCCCAAACCATAGCAGTTTTCTTTCAGGATATGGGGGTCATTATTGTTTTCTCTGTCCCTCACCACCAGGCTTTTCCTAGTGATGATGGACAGAAAAAACAAACATCATACCATCTCCTCTAAACAGAGTGGCCTGTGTTATGGTTTTGCGATGACATCCCCTACTCTGTGGGCTATCGGAGTAAATTTTCTGTTAATGGAGCCAAAGGGGGCTCCACAGGTGGAAAGCTTACGGTCCGCCCATCTATTAATGAGATGGTCCATACCTTGTTGTAATGTTTCAGGAAGCAGATATCAGTACATTAAGGAATGCATCCCATCTTAATGTACAAGCCTGCACACTTTTCTGCTTACACAGCTATTTTCCTTGTTAGGATGAATTTCGGGGCCTGTATCTCTTTAGCTGCTCTCCGCAGCATTCATGATAACTCAGGTGAGAAGTGCCTTTCACCGAATTCAAAATGAACGCTGTTCAAACAATAAAACACGGGCCTGATTGCAGTCTGCAAGAGACGCAGAATAACAACTGTACTTAGTCTGGAGAAAATGAGTTGTCTCCTACGAGCACAAAATAAAGCAAGGCCATCACGCTCTAGCTTGTGTATCCCTGAAGCTGACAGTGCAAACTACAGAACAAAAATGTCTACTAAATATAAATGCGTGCGTGTCATTTTCCCGTGTTAGTGAAAAACATGTGCAAACCAGAATCTTAAAAAGATGCTAAGCTAAAAAGATAAACTAAAATGGAGACTAAATATAATCCCTATAGCAACAGTATGGGTCCTTCCTAGGAGGGAAGAGTACTTAGAACAGAGATAGAACCCCTTTTAGTTTTATTGCACATCACAGGAAAATATAATTTTTCTTAGCTTAAAGAAAAGGTGCTATTGGCCCTAACCTACTGTAACCTGAAGACATAGTTTAAACACACAAGGAAGACTAAAAATAAAAATAGGTTATAAAATAGAAAGTAATAAGCATTGAAAAGTAAAGTATTGGCCCATCGTCCCTGGCACTTAAGTGCACTTATTTTAAAGTGGATGTGCATATGTGATCAGTCCAAATCCTGCCACTCTCAGTGCAGCCAATGGATGGAGTGGCCTAACCCATTGTCAATGCTGCACGTGGCAGTGAGTGGAAGTAAATTGTGAATGACTGTTGAACAAACCAATGGAGGAAGAGCCCTGATAAAATGTCCCTCTATGTTTGGATATATTTGTGTTCTATTTATGATTTTTATGATTTTTTTTCATTATATGAGGGTGGCAAAACAGCTAAAGCTGTCTTTAGTCAATATCTAATAATGTGTTTGAACAAAACAGTCATCTCTATGCTTTGCAATTGTGATAATGCCATACAAATGATAATGAATCAAAACTTGTTAAGTAAATCAAGACAATAACCTAAATCGTATCAATATATAGAACACATGTATTAACCCCGATCGGCATGACCATTATTGTTTTTTCAATAATGTTTTGTGGGTCTCCCTGTGATTTATAAATCCATTTCTCTTTGATTTATGCACTAGGTTTGCACGACATCAATTATTTTGATGTCATCAGGCTCAGATGGAATCAATTCCTAAAATTCAGGGTGAAAGGTCATATTATGTAATTTCCTGTGAGGTCATAGAGGTCAAAGGGTGTATGATGTTACTTCTGCTACTCCTGGCATTTTGGTGCATTGACGTTCATGGTCTGTAATCATCAAATGGGATGAGGTTTGACTCTTCTTTATTGCTGCTTGTCTTTTTAAAATTAAAAAATATATATTTCAATTATTTTAAATTACTTTAAACAATCTTGACCGTATCTTTTTTTTTTAACTGCTCATTTTTGCAGTAGATGCTTGCCTCTGTTTCTGTTATCAGTTCTCTTTTGGTTTTCTTTAGGAATGGTCTATATTTAATTAATTTCCTTGCATTAGGAGAAGACTGGTTCCACTTTCTGTTTGTGCCAGTTAATTATTTTAGTTATTTATATTCAGTGCACAGTCTTCTTTGTATTTTTCCACTCTTTCCCTACCATTTTGTTTCAACCATGTTGGACTGGAAGCCACAGATCTTCCTCAACTGCACCTGCCTCCAGCTTGCTGGAAGCTTCCAAAAGTATTACAAAATGGTGCACATCTATGACAGGCAGTGCTTAATTTGAGCCAGTGGTTTCCGGTGCTCAGCACCAGCACTTATTCATAAACACTGGCACTTTTCAGAAGCCCTAGTTAAGGACGCACTCATTTACGGGGAGATTAAGTGATTTGCCCAGAATCACAGGATGTTGAGCGGATGCCGAGACTAGAACCTGGTCCCCCAGCGCCGAAGTTGGCAGCTCTGGCCATTATGCCACACCCTCTCCTCACTTTTATGGGTAGTAGTTGGTTCTGTATTAGGTGGCGCTAACAGGAGAAATGGGCTGGTGCAAGCTGCCACCTGACGAGAGCCCTGGCACTTATTCTTTTTCAAATTAACTACTGATGCCAGGAGGGTGGCCACAGATGCACTGAAGTCATGTCAGGCACTGACTGGGCACAGACTGAAAACAGTTACTTCAGCGTCATCTATCTTCACTGACATCCCTTGTATAATCCAGGGCTGAAATGCTGTTCTAGTCGCTGGCACCCACATTGTCACCTAATCTTGTATGTAGCTAAACAAAGAATTTCATGGATTAGGCGGGGTAAGAAACTGATTGTAAAACAGTGTTGCTGATAAATGTTTGTGCTTTAGCCAAATATATACTTTAAATCTATGGGTTTGTAGAAGCGTAGCAGCTAGGTTTTCTCTTGCTCTCTGAATATTGGCTGGGCGAATACTCAGGACCAGCTGTGACAAAGGTATTCTCTGATCATATTGAGCTACAATGGAAGCTTTTCAATTAGAATCTTCTCTTTGTGTGTGTACTAATAAGATCTTTACTACTAGTTTTACAAAAATTTTAATATGTTTATATCGTGCTCCTGCTGCTTTTCGACATAGAACCCAATAAATCTCAGTTATAAGGGCAATCATTCTTTGACACTATGAAGGGCTCCAATTAGACCATTAAGGATTTCTAAATAATGATATTCAAACTAATAGTATGAGTAAATCTTCTTTCAAATGTATTATATCTTGTTTGTCTGTAATTCCTATCTTTTGAATTCATAGACATGACATTAAAAATATTCGTTTGTCACAATTGTTCAACCAACCATTGTTCAGCAAGTTGTACGGTATATTTGTACTTCATTGTATCCAGTGCATGTCAGACTGCTCTGTCCATCAGGAATAAATGCCCTCTCAATTCTCAGATATTGTTTCACTTTTTTATTCCTAAATATTCAAAAGTAAAAACATAATGAGTCTACTAAGATAAATCAGATCTATTTCAATAATAGATATGCATAAATGTCTCAATTTTAAGAATCTGTGTACCTTACGTCCTTCAATAAGTGCAACAAATGTGATTACTGATAGTGATTGCGAACACCTCAATAGGATTTACAAATCTAAATTCAGATATAAGCCATAATAACCCACTCTACATCCCAAATAATAACTTTCTTCTAATCTTGTTAATCTTACTTGAATGTCCATTTAGTAAATCTAAATTATCTCAATCTACTCTGAAGTCACGTCTCTATAATCCACTCCGCCACTTTAATAAACCACGTGTCATAGTTCTTTTTCTATTTCCTTCAGCTTGGTAATTTTGCCCCAGTGCCTGTTGTTACTTTCCTGGCAGTTATAAAGTATCTCTTCTTTCCCAATGCATGTGCTTTGAGTGTATTTTTCAACTTTAATACAAAGTCACAATCTATCCCCTGCAATGTTTCTTGTACATATTATTAGTGTCATTAATTTTATTTTCTTACAATCCTCTGTCACAAATAACTTCTCTTTCCAAATGTTTGTGCTGCAGTAATCATGAATGTTTTCTTGAAAATGTTAGTCTCTCTTCTTTTTTAATTTTTACCTCCTCTGATGCATAATTTCCACTAATAGAATACATATGCTCAATGTATCCACTACGTTACTTTAGTTTAGATGAATGTTGTTCCATTTGCAGATTGTCTTCTTTCTAGCATAGTTTGTCCCCTTCTCATTCAGAAAATCATAGTGGTCTAACTGGAACAATTATAACACAATGTTAAGCCTAACATCCTTGGCATGGTATTCACCAAGACTTATTGCCTTCACTCCCTGATTTTTACGGAACTTGCTTTTGTTGGCGCTGGGACTCTGTGCACTTTCCCTCAGCTAACCAGTGGGAGGGTGCTTGTGTTCCATCCCTAAACACGGTAAAAGTGACCTACACCTAATTTGCATGTTTAATTTACTTGTAAGTCCCTAATATATAGTTCTACATATACCTAGAGCCTGTAAATTAAATGCTACTAGTGGGCAGCAGCACTCATTGTGCCACCCACTCAGGTAGCTTAGCAAAACAAGTCTCAGACCTGCCACTGCAGCCAGTAGTGTAGTTTTAAACTGCAATTTCGATCTGGCAAAATAATCCTTTTGCCAGGCCTTAACCTGCCCTTTTAATACTTGAACATCTCCCCAAATGTATGCCCTAAAGGCTTATATGGCACGATCCATGGAATTTAAAAAGTAGGACATGTGGGTTCAAGATTTACATGTCCTGGCAGTGAAAAACTCCTAATGCTGTTTTTCACTGCTGTAAAAAAGCTATCTCTTGCATAGACTAACAATGGTGAAGTGATTCATTCAGTATGGAACCAGATTTAGAAATGCTGTTCACACTCAAATTAATTGCAATTTAAAATTCTCCTTAATGGTAAAGTTGGATTTTAAGTTACAATTTTGAAAATGCCACTTTTAGAAAGTTATCATTTTTCTGCCCAAACCAACTGTGCCATTCTGCCAGTGTCCTGGGTCACATGAAGTGAATGTCTCTCCTGGTTTTTTAAAAACATATTTTATTGAAATTTTACAGTACCAACCCGGCACAGAGTCCGGCAAGATCCACTTGATAACAGAGTATCCAAGAGACAATGACATTGGAAATATCAATGTGTACTGTTCGTATACAAAACATGAAAAAATAAACAAAGAACTGCGTGCAGACATCCCCACACCCCCTGCAAAGGCAAGCAAGATTCAAAATACACATAGGACCAAGATAGGGAAACAGCACATCGTGCCTGTGGACCCACAAATTACTCAGGAGACCATTCCTAAGGGGATTGCGACGGAAGAGGAGGAAGGTCAATGCCACGATAGGTAGCCCACCGGGAACAGATCTTTCTATGCTTTAGGGGGCAGCCCCTCGCTTGGAACACCGCTATCTCTGCACCCATACAATTATCTAACTCTTTTCGCCACTTCCCTATCGTCGGTGGCGAGGTTCCCTTCCACAACTGGGCTATGTCCCTCTTAGCGATCGTCAGGGCTAGGAACAATAGGTGTTGCTTATACCGGTTCCCACTGATGTCTTCTGTACTATGGAGCAGGAATATACTGGGATCAAGGGGCAGGTCCCAAGCCAACACCTCCCTGAGGCAAGACGACACCCTGCGCCAAAAGGGTTGCAGTGCTGAGCAGCTCCACACCATGTGGAGAAATGTCCCCTCCTCCCTTTCACAACGCAGGCACATAGGGGATGGCAGTACTCCCATCTTCCAAAGCCGCACGCGGGTGTAGTACACTCGGTGTATGTATTTGAACTGTATTAGACTGTATCTGGAGGCTACTGCTGCACCCCGAGGGCTAGCTATCGCCTCTGCCCAATCATCATCCGTCAGATCAGGGATGTCGTCTTGCCACGCCTTCCTTGTTTTATGTAATGTAGTAGTGGAGTGTGTCGTCAGCGTCTGGTATATTTGTCTTATTTTGTGCGCCCCAAGATCACCCATAAGAAGGCGGCCTTCAAGCGGATGGAACTCGGGGAGGTCATCAAGATGTATGAGCGCAGGGGTCAGAGCATGTCGCAATTGAAGGTATCTATAGAACTGGGTTTTGTGGAGCTGGAATTCCTCTTGCAACTGCTGAAAGGATTTAAGAACCGAGCCATGCATGATGTCACCTAATGTAGAGATGCCAATCTGATCCCACTGGCGGAACCCCTTCAGTGCTGCCACCTGACGCAAATAATTGCCGTACCACAAGGGCGTTGCCTGCGTCAACCGCATGTTCCAACCCATGCGTCGGACGGTGTATCGCCACAATCTGATCATTGTTTGGGTGGCTTGTGGTAAGAAATCAAGCTTCTGCGCGCTATAGAGCAGGCGCAGAAGGGGAGCCCTCTCCATGACTGCATGTTCTAATGCGAAGGCCGGGTCAGTAGGTGAATTGTACCACCAGTCATTTATGATTAAGAGGTGGGCCGCCACATAATAGGAGTAGACGTCGGCGGCCGCAATGCCCCCAAAATAAGTGGATTGTGCACACGTCTGCAGTGCCACCCGAACCGCCCCACCCCCCCACAAGAACTTATTCTGAATGGCGTTGACTTGAGCAAACCATGCCCGAGGGATGTGGTATGGGAAGTTCTGTAAGCGATGTAGCATCCTGGGGAGTGAGACCATTTTGAGAATGGCAGACCGTCCATATAGCGATAGAGGCAGGGAGGACCAGATGGAGGTCTCCTCAAGGAGATTAACAAGGAGCGAATTCATGTTACGAGCCCAGGAAAGCCGCGGACAGGGGGAGATGAACACTCCCAGATATTGAAAGCCTTCAGTGGCATGCGTAAGTTGGGAAGCCCATGTAGTCCTGCCCTGGTGGCCACAAACCGGGAACAGCACTGATTTCGAGGGGTTTGTAAGTAGCCCAGTATTCTGGCCGACAACCCGAAGGATTTGCAGAATGTGGGGGCCCGAGATCCAGGGGTCAGTCATAAAAAACAACACGTTGTCCGCATAAAGCGCAACACGATCCGACTGCGACCCCGGCCAATCAAATCCCCTGAGCACCGGGTCCCCGCGGACCCATGCCGCCAGAGGTTCGACCGCAAGGGCAAAAAGAAGAGGGGACAGGGGACAGCCCTGTCGTGTCCCTCTACCGATGGAGAAGTAGGGAGAGCGGTGGCCTGCAATACGAACAGAGGCCATGGGTTCAGTGTAAAGTAGGCGCACGTATGCTAAAAAGCGTGGCCCGAAGTTGACTGCTCCTAGGAGTTGGAATAAGTACTCCCAACTGAGGGAGTCGAAGGCCTTATCGACATCTGCTAAGAGTAAGGCTGCTGGGCGGCCCAGACCCGGGGCCATGGCCATGGCATTGTGAACGCGTCTGATGTTATGCCGAGTAGCCCGATGTGGCATGAAGCCCGACTGGTCTAAGTGGACCAGGTCCTGAATACAGGCACGCAAGCGGTCCGCAAGAACCTTCCCCAGCACCTTAGATTCGAAATTAATGAGGGAATAAGGTCTATAGGAAGACGGGTCTTCTGGCGGACGACCAGGCTTTAAAAAGAGGACAATTTCAGCTTGCCGCCAGTCACGAGGTAATATGTGTTGTTCAAGAGCCTCGTGGATCGCATCTAAGAGGTGTGGGCCTAAGACGGCGGTGTAGGAGCGAAGAAAATCCATGGGGAACCCATTAGGTCCTGGGGTTCGGCCCGGTCGCATCGCGTGCAGTGCAGTCACCAATTCCTCAACCGTGATAGGGGCATCCAGCTGATCCCTCATCTGGTCAGAGAGCCGCTGAGGGGGAATGTCCAGCAGGAACTCGGCGATCACGTCGCTCAAAACCTGGTCCTTTCGGGTGTATAGCTTAGAGAAATGCCGTATGAATTCTTCCACCACTTCACCCATAGAGGTATACAGGACGCCATCCCTACCCCTGATGACTGGAACTGTGGTCGGGGCCTGTCTCGCCTGACAAAGTCTATGTAGCATTTTACTAGATTTGTCCCCCCACTGATATATACGGTATTGGGATGCCTGCCAGATTTCCTTTGCCTCGTCCGTTAGATGTTGAGTGAGCTGCTGTTGCGCTAGCAACAGGTTCCTACGTAGACTCGGAGTGGGCACAGTCATGTATTGCGCCTCCAAAGCGAGGCATTGGGTCTCAATCAATCAATCAATCAAGCGTTTGTTAAGCGTGACTACTTACCCGTAAGGGTCTCAAGGCGCTGGGGGTGGGGGTGGTGTAGGTTCCAGTCCATCAAGGAGGGGGTCTGTCGAAGAGCCAGGTTTTGAGGTTTCTAGCGAAGATGGGAAGCGATGTTGTCTGTCTGAGGTGGAGCGGAAGGGCGTTCCAGGCTTTGGCCGCGAGGAAGGAGAAGGAGCGGCCTCCCGATCTGGTTTTTCTGGTGCGGGGGACCACGGCGTAGGAGAGCTGGGCTGATCGTTGGGTCCTTTGGGGTGCATGGAATTGGAGTCGGCTGTTCAGGTATGCTGGTCCGGTGTCGTGGAGGGCCTTGTGTGCGTGGGTGAGCATCTTGAAGGTGACTCTAGCCTCTAGGTCTTTTCTTTGGGCGGATCGCTTGCATTTGTCATGGGTCCTATAGCTGATGTCCACCCCCCTGATAGTGGGTTTCAGGGCCTCCCATAGGGTCCCCTTGGAGGGAACGGAGTCTGCATTTAGGGTAAAGTACTCTTGGATCGCTGTATGGAGACATTCCTGATAGTCTGGGGTTCGTAAATACCATGGGGACAGCTGCCTTCTGAGTGGGGGCCTATGAACCTGCAACTGGAGTGTCAGTGAGACCGGGGAATGATCTGACAATCCTCTCGGATGATGTGTGGCCTGGGTGAACCGGTGAACATAGCTCCGAGGTGTGAACAGATAGTCTAGGTGAGACACTGAGCCATGCACCGCTGAAAGATATGTGTAGCCTAACTCGGCCGGATGGAATTCCCGCCAAATATCAGCCCACCCTAAAGTCCCCGCGAGCGATGACAATTTGGAGGGACCCGTGGGTGCAGCAGTCCCCATACTACTTCTCCTATCAAGTGGTGCCATGGTATTGTTCCAGTCACCGCCCAGGAGAGACAGGCCATCCGGCAGCTCACCCCACAGTCCGGTCAGACTCTCCATGAATGTAGCCCCAAGAGGTGGGGGAGCATATACACTGCCTAGCATGAGCGATTCGCCGTAGAGTGTCCCCGTCAGGAAGACATACCTGCCCCCCGGGTCCACCCAGTGCTTCGTGTGGAGGAAGGGGACACGTCCATGTATGAGTATAGCAGTCCCACGAGAGCCCCTGGTGAATCCTGCATGATACACCTGGCGGAATCCGAATCACGCCAGGCAAGGGGCCTTATTGCCCAGGAGATGTGTCTCCTGCAGTAGCAGGATGTTGGCCCCGTATCGCTTGGCTTGTCGTAATATGGTCCCCCGCTTAACTTTATTGAGGAGTCCCTTTACATTCCAAGTTACCACTGTTAGTTAGCCCAAATGGGAGACCGTTGCCTGAGATGCCATCTACCTAATCCGGGTCTAGCAATGCTAATCTGCCTAATGGGGAATGGGAGACGTGTCTGCGCATGTGAACAACAACTAACATAACTTTCCCCCTGAAACCACCCCCCCGAAAACTCCCCTCCCCCACCCGATACTGCCAAGAACACGGAGCATCTGTCGCGGTGAGGAGCGCCCTAGGACCCCACCCGGATCCTAGGGACCCCCCGCCAATGGATCCCACCCTCCCTTTGAAACATTAACCCAAACTTTGGGGAGTTAGTGGCCGTGCAGGCCCACCGCCAAGCGTAAGTACCAAACCTGTTCAGTGCACATTGATCAAGGTAAGTCCACCCACATCAGTCAGTTATGCATTACAAAAGTTAGCCCCAGCTGAGAGACAGTCAAGGGGGTTTAACAGGACTGGAGGATCGGTGTTCAGAGCCAGAACGATGCCTCCGCTTTGACTTCCTTCTACGTGATCGATTCCGCTGTGAGCCCACAGAGGAGTCTGATTCCAACGGCGGCGGAGAATGTGGTTTCAGGTGGGTCCGTTCATCAGTCCATGCGAAGACCGCCTCAGGAGAATCGAATAAGAGCGTCTTAGAGTTGTACACCACTCGGAGCCTGGCGGGATACAGGAGCATGTAGGAGATGTCAAGTTCACGCAACCTCTGCTTTGCAGCAATAAAGGACTGGCGTTGCTGTTGCACCATGCGGGTATAGTCCGGAAAAATCAGAATGGGCCGGGAGTCAAAGATGAGTTTGTCTTTGTTTAGACGGGCATATTGCAGCACCGCATCTCGATCAGCATAATTTAGAAGCTTGGCGATCACCGGCCGTGGACTTTCTCCGGGAGGTGGCTTTCGTGTGAGCGCCCGGTGCGCCCTCTCCACCACAAAGCACGACGAGATCTTGTCCGCCGGGAGACGATCCAGGAGCCACGTTGTGAGAAAATGGGTCATAGAGCCTCCCTCACAGCCCTCCGGAAAACCCACGAAGCGAAGGTTGTTACGCCTGGCGCGGCCTTCCACGTCTTCTGCGCGGGCGGCGAGCTCCTGGGAGACCACCGTCAGTTTGTTGACCTGTTGCTGGAGGGTCTGCACTGTATCTTCCACTGAGGACACCCGCGTATCAGCTTCTGTAATGCGGTCCACAGCCTTATGTAGGTCCTGTCGCAGGAAGGAGACCTCGGTGCCCACCGCGCCAATCTTGACCTCCAGTGTATCTTTCGCATCCGTAATGGCCGCCAGCAGGGCCGCATTATCTGGGACAGGCCCAGGAGGGTGCCCCCCACCCACAGACTGCGCAAACTGGTCCAGGGTACTCTGTTTTGGTCCCGTGGCGCCGGGCTTGTCCTTCCCCATTGTCAGAGTCTTCAGTGGATCGTGCTGCGAAGAACAGAGGCACCCACACCAGCGGAGTAGACAGGGGGCACCGATCCACCATGTGCAGGATCCTCCAGGGGGGGCGCCCCGCGGCCAGACCTCACAGAATCCGCCCACTGCGGGCCGCAAGCCACACCGGATCTAATCCGGCCGCTTCCGCAGCCAGTGGAAGACAGCTAAGCAGGCCCCCTAGGGGAACCGATCTCGCCGGACCACCAGCACGCGAGGCACCCCAGGCACCGACGGTTGAGGGTAGCGTCCCCACCAGCAGCACAGCAGTCCAGGCAATGCGAGCCCGAGCCCGATCCTCACAGTGTATGGGGGGGAAACCCGCGCCCAGCCTCCACATGGGCAGAATTCGCCGCTGTAGGGCAGATGTATAGCTGGTGGCACTCAGCCCGGCCCCACGACCTTAGGGGCACCAAAATGATGGCGAAATCACTGTTGTGGGCCCAGATCATCAGCCCAGGGCCTCCGCCAGACCAGAAGGACTCATGGGCTCCACCTCACATTCAAGGGTGCAAGGCGCCCCACGCATGGCTGGAAAGGGTCTGGACTCCCGGCACTGGAAACAGGATGGGCAGGATTTACGGCGGATTATGCTGGCGGGTGCGCGGATCTTCGTTAAGCTGCGTCCGCCATGCTCGCTGGCCAAGCCACGCCGTCTCTCCTGTTTTGAGTTTTATATTCTTTTTAGACATGGGAACAAAGAGGCCCTAGGTGTGAGGAAAGTGGGTCTTCTTGATAGGATTGCCGAGGAGGAGCTGTACTCTGCACTGATTGCACTTCAAAGGGCCTTGCCTGAAGCACATGCAAACAAACTTGACACCTGGCCTGCCCTTGCCTTTGTCACCCTAGACAGTTTGGAGACAGGACCACGGCAAGCGGAAGAACTGACCAGAGCCAGTTTTGAGGGTAGGTCAGGGAATTTCCTTACACAAAGTATAAAGTGGCACGTTCAGAATCTCTAATCAGAACACTCCTGGATCTGTGGAAGATTCAGAAGTGCCCTTCTGTCTGAAGAACGAAATTTAGTCCTGCTTGCCTCGAACCCAAGCCCTCTAGAGTGACTCCAAGGGTCAGTTGGCTAACCTGCTATTTAAGCTACAGGGACAAAACCAGCTTCCAGAGGCCTCCCTGCAACTGCCCAGCTGGCCAGCACCAACTAGACCTTTCTATACCTGCTTGGGCCTTGCTACTGCCCCTGCTGGAGTGAGTTCAGGTCCCCCAGAGATGCCCCTCTGATCCAGGACCCTTGGCTGGCAATAGAGTATACTCCTCCTGAAGAAAAGGTGAAGATAAAGAAGTTTGAGCTCCTCACAACCGCAAAGTGAAATCTTCGCGCCGAGAAACAACCATCTGCGGCGGCCAGCAATGCATAGCTGTAGCGAAATCTGCTCTTCGCGCTGACAGTAACCGCCTGCAATGACCATCAACACAAAGATTCAGCTGGACCTGCATTTCACGTTGACAGTGACCGCTTGCAAAAACCATCAACACAAAGCTCCTGCAAGACCTGTCCTTTGTACTGACAGCGGCAGCCCTAGTTGACTACCAATGTGCATCTCCAGCCATGACTGGCTCTTCGCACTGCAACAGCAACCGACTGCGATGACCGACCTGTTCATTGCACCAATAACAACCTACTTGCAGCCCACGCGAATGTCAGTTCTTCGCGCTGACTTGAGACGGGAACTCTTCAGTGGGACGAACATGGTCCCTGTAACCGACCTACTCTTCTTTGCGGTCAGCCTGAACTTGTGGTTAGTTTCCCCCAGTCCAGGGCGACGAGCTAACCACACGTAATGCTTTGTGCTTTTTGGCACTATTTTCACTTAAATCTTTAAAAACTCATACCTCTGTTTCTACTGTTTGGATTTGTGTTGTTTTTGTGTCATGTTTGTTTTGCGTCCAATCATGGCTTCACACATTTTTTGGTCTAACTGCCAACAGGTTACATCTATGCCAACCCCCTGAGCTTAATCTTTAAACGCATAAAGATGATACAATACTAAAAGCCACCTCAAATTTGGGTAGAATCAAGAAGTATCTGCATTCTCCTTCTAAAAGTACATGTGAGAGACTGAGACGGGATGAATAGCCACTGGTTAGGATTTTACTGTGGAAAGTCCAACATGATAGTTGTAGGTTGTGACATGGTCAACCAAGGGCACTAGTTTTGACCATCAGATTTAGAAACATGTCTTGCACCAGTCTCACTGTTTGCACATTGGATAATGAGTTTCAGGCTTGACTACAAGATCACTTTAGCACCCTGGTAGCAGCAGTGGCATGATTTTTTTTCCTCCAACTTAAGGAGTCCAAAGAGGGAAGAGAAAAAAAGCTCTTCTCTTTCCTCAGCTCTGCATCACTAACTATCACCAACAATGAACATTGTACAATGTTACTTTGATGCTGTCTGTTGTGAGTTTGAGATATTGTGACAATATTTAGTGGATGGTCCCTTTAAAACAGCTGAGGAAAATCCCTCAAGGGCCATCTTGGTGTGAATGCATAAAGAGGGTTGAGACTTAGCTTACGACAATGTCAAGTTATAATAACTTTAGAACATCCAAGATGTAACCATGCATCTTTTTTTTCTTAAGCAACACACATTTTTAGGAAATGTCACTGTTTACTCCTGTAGCCTTGTATCTAACTTAAGGTGCTGTGTATCTAGGGTTCGAGAGGGAAGGAATGGTCATTGCTTGGAAGCGGGATTCATGACATGCTCTCCCTGTACCTTGGAAGAGAGTCAGGTAGGAGCTAAGAATGTGGCTGGGTTGCATTACAGCCCACTCCCGAGGCGATTTTACCAGCCATGTAATACAGTCGGTGGAATCGAGTCCATTGTTCTTGCACCTGGTAAACAGGGTGCGGGAACAACAGCCAAGAATTCCACCTGGGAATTCCCCCTCCACTCAACTTGTAATCAGGGCCTTATTATCTTTATTTAAACATATTATTAAAAAGATGTGAACAGATGTACACCTTAGCATCGAATTCTGTTCCTCTAATTTGACAGGACATATCAGGGACTTAGAAGGAAAGGAACACTTGACGATGTTGAGAAATGCCTGGAGATCAAAAATGTGGGATTTGAAGTTGAAAACTCACAACAGAATGTGAGACACTTGAGAAAGCGGCTTCTGGACCCCATGGCTGTTAAAAGTTAAAGAGAATTCCAGTACTTTCAAAAGGATGACGCGCTAAGAACAAATTGGAAGTCTATTTATGCAACACAATGGCCAGAGGCAGAAAGATTGAACTCAGTTAAAACAGAACAGATGACAGTCTCGGCCGCACGCACAGGTTCAGCACATCCACCTACTCAAGAGGAAATTGCTAAAGCACTCTAATGATGTTCGGAAGGACCCTTTCTTATTACAGCACACAATTCAGGTCAACCCATTGTAAACTAGCACAGCAAAGAGAAAAAGTTAAAGAAAGCCGAAAACACATTGCACTCCGATAACCAAGAGTCAAAACAGTTTTTCTGTGCTCTCATTTTTGTTGAATAAAAAGTTGGCTGTTGCTAGAAATAATTATGTATTGCAGAAAGTGGCAGAATCTAGGAATCTGTTCGCTGTTATGTTGCATTGCACCTGGCACTAGGTTCTTCTGGGTGTATATTTTATTCTCACACCCAGTAATTCTGGACTGGCGATCCAGATCTCACTCATAAACTAGGGTCTTGAATTGACTGGACGTTTTAATTGCAAAATGGCTGGACGGTCTTCCAAACTACCAATCAGGCCTTTTCGGTGGGTGGCTCTAGAAAACAACCGAAGCAAAAGATGTGCGAACGTCTACAAATGGCAGGACAGTTTTGGTTCGTTAAAAATGTTTTTTTTTAGAAAAAGTCATACAACAACGTAAGTGAGAAAGACGGCCTCAAAACCAACTTACAATGGTGTGTACTAAATAAAACAAATTTGAATAAGAAGTACACATTAAAAGGATGACGAGTGCGTGGGGAAAGGAGGAAGATGGGTGACTGAGAGAAACTGCTGATTGATATAGAAAACTAATTTAAACCAGACCCATAGGATAGTGTGGTGTCACTCTCGTGGGTGTAATAACAGTGTACCTTACTTTGAAATGTACAGTCACTGTCTGTGTTTTATAATGCTATTAAGCTTGCATTGAAGTACAGTGCAGCTACTCCATTAAGCATGAGTTGTGCAAATGCCAAGGAGTGAACCTGCCAGAGCTCAAGCACTAATCTTTATGAAATGCTTGCAGAGCAAGGTGTATAAAGGTGGAAGGCCGAATTTACAGTTTTTATGCAAGATGAACATCACCTATTGCTGACCCAATCCCTGCTTGCTGGTAACTTTGTGGCTGATTCTGACTCTGCTGAATTCTCATTTCAAGCTGAGAAGGCAATTCCATTTTAAACAAGCGTTGACAAAGCCAATTGGTCTGGCGTTATCTTCCAGTCTTCTGGCTATTCTTCTTTTGTTTTGTCATGGCTTTTGCAAAACTTTATTGTTTGGGAAGCTGCTGGGCATGTGCCAATCTAAAAAAAAGCTGACTAAAGGTAAACATGTTTTTTGGTCTCAAAAAAGCACACATTACCATAATAGTCCCTGGCACTGAAGGGAGCTACTGTGGATGTGCTTCTCATGAAAGGGCAGCATGTGGTAACTCACAGTGAAGAAAGACAATGGCTGAAGTGGGGTGACGTGTTGCCCCTTGAAGCATGTTCAAGTGGATGGGAAAAAAATGTGCATGACACAACCACAGACAAATAGATCAACAGAAGCTAAAAACCAGTATAAGTAACTATGTCATACACATCATTTTAGTAAAATCAATAGGTCCTGACTAACACAGCCCTAAAAAAGCCAATAAAGACAACTACAGGTAGGAACGCAAACTATTCTTGACTTTCATAAAAAATCATTTCAAAAATTGCAATTTAACTTTATAATGTTGTCAAAACAGGCGAGAAATTTTAAAGGGTATTAGTTAATGTTAGCAGTGCAGGATGTATGCAATATTGTCTAGGTAGTCTGAAGCTCCCATCAATGAAAATTGATGGATCTTTGCCAATAGTCTTTCGGACATCTCTTTTTTTTGGATATACGAGAATTCAGACTACCTGAAAATGATTGCGCCATCCTCATTTCCTGGAAACTTTGCCTTTGTTCTTTTTCAAAATTTCCAAGAAATTATATACGTTAGTGTGAGTTTTCCCTATTGACTTGCTGAACAAATTATGCCAACCCTCAATAGCATTATTCGTTTTTGTACTTCCTTCTAAGCAGGTCGAGTAACAGTTCTACCAGTCAGTGGAAAACCTTGGCTTCCTTCTGTGACCCGACCTGCTTAGATGGCCAATACAAGTGTCTTAGAAATAATTTTGGAGTGAAGCCAATTTTTCTTCATTTTGATTAAAGCTGTCAGATTGTATAATTGATGTGTAGAAGTCATCCACACACTCAGTAGGTACAAAACACAAAGCTATTGTTTTTTTAAAATTCATATTGTAGTGTACTATTTGACATGTAATCCTCAGCTAAGCATGTTTTTTTATTGTTTTGCCAATATGCCTGCAAAAAAAGTGAACAAAACATCCTTGAATTCGTGTGTTATGATACATTTGAATAATAGTATTAATCATTTGCAATTCGAAGTCAATTATGATTTTCCTCGGACTTTTATTCACTGTTTGGGATTTTATTACTGATAAAAATTCAGTGTAAGTTGAGGATTGTATACTTTTACAGTCAATTGGAGGCCCTGTGGTAGTGAACCTAATTTGACTTGCCCTTTTTGTCCCCTGACGGAGGAATGTATCAACCATGTATTATTTTTCTGCCAGCGATATTCAAATAATAGGAAACGCTCCCACTTTGCCGGAGCATGGGGATTAGGAACTATAGGGTTGCCTCTAGAATTTTTAGATCGGACACTACTACCTTGATTGTGTTTGTTTTCTCCCGTTTTTTAATCGGGGTATGGAAAATCAGGAAGAGTAGTATTGGTCTCTGAGATTCAAATTGTATCGTTTATTGCTGCTAGTTATGTGTCTTGTTTAATTTTGTATCCTGACTGTAGGAAAGTAGGATCTGCTTTCATTGTCACCCCCACTTTTTGCTGGTGTCATTATGTTTTCTGACTAGTCTGACTGGGATCCTGCTAATCAGGACCCCAGTCTCTGTGCTTCTTCCCTAAATTGGACATGGTAAATACTTAGGTACACTCCAGATTGGCTACTGGTGTACCCTGATAAGTCCCTAGTATATGGTACTAAGGTACCCAGGGCATATGTACACTAGAGGTCTCCCATGGGCTGAAGCATGCATTATGCCACCCATGAGAGACCATACAAATAGCGACTCCAGGCCTGCCATTGCAGCCTATGTAAGCTGCTGCTAGCACCACTTACGACAGATATAGGTTTCCCTATATCTGTGGTCACTACACTTAAAACCTATAAGTCACCCCTAAGGCAGGCCTTTCAATCCTGAAGGCAGGGTGCTGAGTCCTACATGAGCAGAGCACCCCTACAACCTTCGAAGTCCCTTCTCCCGGGTTTCAAGTGCATCAGCCATTACAACATATAGAGTAGCCAAGCGTCATTACGCGATGACCATCTCTAAACTGGCTGAAATGAACCCTGTCATGTTTGGTATCAAACATGTTGGAATCATACCCCCACACTGTAAACGGTATGGGAGGTATGATTCCATGCACTGTAAAGCTCCTCCGGGAGGTCCTCAGTGCTCCCGGTACCAGTCTTCCAGAACCAGAGAGCAAGCTAGGGCTGCTGCCGGCCAGACACACGTTTCTGCACTTCTGCTTCTGAGTCAAGCTCGAGCAGGGAAAGGCCAGTCGGCAGTGACATCGGTGGGCATTTGTCTTCCATGCCTCCTGGTCACTCCTGAGTGGCATAGACTCTGTCCCCTCTGCTTGCAGGTACCTCTCATCCTGAATGCACCTTTGGGTTCCACCGGACTCCTTCATCTGTTCTCCAGTGGCATCTTTCCTGAAGTCCTCCATTGTGGTCTATGGCAGTTTCCGACATCACTTGACACCTATGCACCCAGCTTCCCTGGTGTAGGTATCCTGGTTCCTGGAGTGTCCACTGGTGGGGTGACTCTCCACCCTTCAATCTTCCATGGGGTGTCTTCAGGGTCCCCTGGGAAGGGTCCTTTTTCTTTAAAACTGCAACCGCAACTTACCCATTGACCTGTGTTGATCATGCGGTCGTGTTCACACTCTGCACACAGCCTCTGTGGGGTACCTGGGTACTTACCTTGGGTGGTTCCTTGGGTCCCCAACACTTCTGCATCTTCTGGGTCCATTCTTGACTTGAATCGAGATTCGCATCCCACTATTTTAGTATATGTTTTGGTCTCCCCTGAAGGCCACTGTGTATTTGTGCTCCTCACGTGCTCTATTCCTAAGTATTGTGTGTATTGTGTTTCTATCTCCGGGTAGGAGATAGTAAAATTGTGTAAGTGAGTGTTTGTAATAAAATACCTATTTTTATAACTACACTGTGTGATTCTTTTTCACTTAACCTATACCATAAGAATAAGTTCTGGTAAAACAAGCTGCTTTACACTTCTTCTGGACTAAGCCTGAAGGCTGCTCTCCACAGCTATCACTCAGAGAGCTTTCCAAGGTTGCCTAAGACCACTAAAATCACCATAAGGGTTGTCTGGATTAGTGCAGGGTGCTACACTTACATAAGTGAGCACCATATACTTAGCCAGCCTCTCACACTAACCCTCTAATTTATCAATCCTTCTTAATGAGATGGTACTGGTTATAAGTCAATGGCTCTGGCCACCCTGCAAAAATTATGACCTATGACGAATTTTCGAGTTGTTATATGAGTAATTTTCCAATGATTTTAGCGAAGGTTTAAGGTTTCTTAAGATTTTATTGGTGTTAATGTTTTTATGCTTTTAGGTTAACTGTATCCACGTATGCACTTTTACTTTAGTATCAGCTAAATAAAGATTATTATAAAGATAAAGGATTGTTTGTCAGGGAGTAAACTGTATACTAATGGGATTGTGGTGTTAATGTTGGCATAAAAAGTGTATATATGGGTGAGCGGATAGGGATGGCTTAAAAGTTCCATCTATCATCCAAATTTCACTCTTCTCCAAGGTTACTAAGTTATAGAATGCGCTAAAAAGTATTTGAGAGGTTTCTCATTATCCTACAATAGGAACAGGTTCATTAGTAAAGAAACAGATAGCTCAGGGGGTATGTTTATGTCAGAGTAGGTTTGGGGAGTTATTGTTTTGGGATTACTCACCAGTTTTTGTCTTTGAACCATTCTCCTTAAATTTGGTATTGTGGGCATACTATAGGCAATGTGCATGGGGATGTTTTGGGCTAGCTCCCTCAAAACTGAGCCACGGGGTTAATTGGAGGTGACTGCTAGTAATTTTATTTGCTGTATGTCTTCTCAAACTTCAATCTCCATTATAGTGCAGAGTGGTTATGGTCTGTGGTTCTTTCAACGGTGTCACCAAGTATAACCGCTCTGCCTTTGCAATGGAATGAAAAATATTTAGTGCACCCTCAATGACTCCTGGGTTCAGTTGATCTCTCCTTACAATAAATATAGCCTCCATACTTCAATAACCGAAGTGCTTGGCGGAATTAGAACAGTAATTTTGACCCCAAGTCACTGTCCAGCATCTTCTCTGAGGTAAGTGCTTGTCGGAGTTAGAATAGTAATTTTACCCCCACCCCCAAGTCACTGTCAAGCACCTTCCCTGAGGTAAGCATTTGGCAGAGTTAGAATAGGAATTTTGTCCTCCAGTCTCTGTCCAGCACCTTCCCTGAGGTAAGCACTTGGGAGAGTTACAATAGTAATTTTGCCCCCCAGATACTGTCCAGCACCTTCCGTGAGGTAAGCACTTGGCAGAGTTAGAATAGTAATTTTGCCCCTAGTCTCTGTCCATCACCTTCCCTGATGTAATTGCTTGGTGGAGTTAGAATAGTAATTTTGCATCCCCCAGTCGCTATCCAGCACTTTCCCTGAGGTAAGTACCTAGCAGAGTTATAATAGTAATGTTGCCCTCCAGTCACTGTCCAGCACATTCCTGAGGTAAGTACCTAGCAGAGTTATAATAGTAATTCTGCCCCACAGACACTGTTCAGCACCTTCTCTGAGGTGCGTACTTGGCGGAGTTTGAGTTGTAACTTTGTCCCCCAGACACTGTCCAGCACACACTCTGAGTAGGTCATACATTTTATTTTAATTAAATATTGGTGTAAAACTTGAAATCAACCGAAAATGTGGGTTGTAGATAACCTTGACAACGTCTGAAAAATGTAAAACATTTATGTATAATTATTTGTTTCTGTGATAGCATTTGGAATTTTAGAGAGCGTTTATTGTTAATTCTTAAGGTTACATTTACTTGTATAGGTAGATGGCAGTGTTTGGGCTCGCTGTGCTTCTGTCTCCTGGTCTCTGTGGTGCATGAGGTCATGTCAGAAGGCAGTGTACCGCTGACAACAAAATGGTGGCCAGCTGTTTTTATATGCTTTTAGGAGCTATTCAAAATATAATAAGCATTGGAAAGTACTTTTGATTGTGAATTAAATCGTGACTAAAGGTATATTTATTTTATTTGTGAAAAATAATGTGTTTTTGACCTTTGCAGTATGTGACATCCATCTTCGTTGGGGACAAGGGTCTCTGCATATTTAGAAATGAAAGAAAGACCGATGTTTATATGCTTACACTGGTAAACTATTCTATAAAATGTGTGTACCATGTTGACATGTGTTCTTTATTATTGGGGTTTGGAAAAAGATTCTTTAAAGGGTTGATAAATGTTGTGTTGTGTTGCATCGTTATATATTGATATTTTAATTTTTAGCTGTGTACTGTTCCTTTGTGTTCACTTGCGTGGGAGTATTATGTTGGAAACATTTGTGTAGGCTTGACATGCATTGCGTCAATTTGTATTGGAATGAGTTGTGTTGTGTTCAGTTGAGTGCAGATGTGCTTTGCAAATGTGTTTTATTCATAAAAATGTTTGCAAACAAATATTTCATCTCATGATTATTTATTTTTATGTAATTATCATTTAAATTGTTCAAACCATATTTATTAGCATAATTTTATATTTAAAAAAAGTTGGGGGTAATGGTATGCATGGTATTAGTATGCGTGGTAACAGTATGCGTGGTAATGGTACTTATAATGTATCCCTATGTATGTTCGTGGTAAAGTCATGCATTGTAAAGATGTGTGTGATAATGGTCTATCTGTGGTAAAGACTGCATGGTAAAGGCATGCGTGGTTCCGTCATACATCTGGCTCACAGGCTCTTAAATCAAGCTTTTGGGCTCCACGCGACCGCAAACCGGCCTGTTCGCACTGAGATCGTGATGCTCGCACCGAAATCCAGCACGAGCCACCGCCAGCCCGTCTCTTCACACAGCAGCATCAATCACCAATCGGGGACCTCTAACACGAAGAGGCAACCTGCCCAACTGTGGCCCACAGCCTGCTTTTTGCTCCACGCTGACAGCCACACCTGATGCTCCTTTTGCTCCTCACGGCCCTCTCCAATGCGAGAGGGACTATTGGCACAAAACTTGAGAAGGTAAACCTTCAGCGGGACTAATCTGGGACTGCATTCGACCTGTGTTCCATCACGGCTGGCCTGAACTTTTGACTGTGACTAGGTCCAGCAGGATCAGAAAGCAGTGCTTTATGCTTTTTGGCACTACTTTTCACTTTATTCTTTCAAAATTCATCACTCTGGTTCTACTGATTGGATTTTTGTCGCTTTGGTCTTGTTTTATTTATTAAATCCACCTCTATTTTTTATAACCTGGTGCAGGATCCTGTTTTGTGTGGTGTTTTCACTTTGATAGTGTTTGAAGTGTTGCACAGATACTTTACACATTGCCTCTAAGTTAAGTCTGAGCGCTCTGCCTTAAGCTACCAGTGGGTTGAGCACAGGTTAATTTAGGGTTTGCTGTGCCTCACCCTGTCAAGGATTGTGTATTGCTGCTTGACCAGGCTCACACCCCAGTCAACCAGTAACCCAATTTCTCACCGCCATCAAATAAGAAACATGCAAATGACATTGACAAGAAAGCCAACTGATGATAAACAAATACGTGACCAAAAGTCAACAATATGTATATATATATATTTTAATATACTGGAGACAAAAGGTCTTCGAAAACAGACACCTAAAGTTATCTGTAGCTGAGACTTAAAAAGAATGGGGATAACCTGGGAATGGCTGTTCCACAGGAAAGGGGCAGGAGGTTACCTGCCATTTTTGCTTTATATCATCTAAAACAAAATGATTACAAATTAAAACGGCTCAAAGAAACAATTTTCACCTAAAAGGCACCTGTAGCACAAAAAAAGTGAATTACAGCAATAATTAATTTCTTGTTCTTTATATATGGGATAAAATACCCCCTGGCATAAAGTCTAAGGATATTGCAAATCACTGAGGTGTTCCATGACCATATAAAGGAACAAGACTGAAGGAACTCTCTTTTGGTTCCTTATGTCACATTTCAGATGTCTAGAATGGGGGGGGATGGGATCCTCTAGTACTCCCCAGAAGTTGTGTGCAATATTATTCAAGTCTGCTTTATGTTTCATAACTTCTCCACATAACAGAGCTTACATGTAGACCTTACCCCTGCACTACAACCCCATCTAGGTTCCCAGGATAGAACACAGAACAAAGGTCAGGGTCTGTAGGCACATAACTAACTAGTGGCCTACTTTTTTTACCTGCACTGCTAGTTTGGTTGCTGTAGCACAGAGGTTTGACAGTGATGAATCATTGATTAATAGGTGTGCTATGTAATTGTCCACATGTACTATCCTGAGACGCCACTGTTGCAACACCATGATGTCACATTCAAATTTGCAAGCCTCACCATAATATGCATCCACTCACATATAACTCACTCATTCATTCATAAATTAGATAACATGTTCTGACTGGATTCATAGTTTGCACGCACTAACAATTTCAAGTAACACCCTAACACCCCACATATAGTATATGGACAAAAACATATAAAACATGGAGGATCCCGTTTACACATCTTCATGATCGCATGCATGTACTTAGAAATGCAGTTAAAACATTTAGGGCCTGATTTAAATATTGCCGGAGACGTACTCCGTCGCCGCGGAGTTCCCTCTCTGCCAATATAGTGGTCTGCCTACCGCATCTACATGCTGGTGCACCTTATGGTTAACCACAGTGGAGACTACTCTGTCACTGCTGTGATTAATCCCCTCTGACAGCCCTGGGGAGAATGGGCATCAGAGAAATGGCTACATGTCCACCCACACAATTTGGATGGGTGGGCATGTAGTAATTTTTTACTGTTTCTTACTGTGAGGTTAACCCTGGCGGTAAGGAACAGTAAAATCATTATAATGCTTCCCCCACCACGAGACAAGACTCCCATGGCAATGGGAGCAGTGTATTTTTTCTTTTCAAAAAGAATATCCTGTTTCGGGATTTTCATTTGGAAATCAAAAATGAAATACTCTTTGCTACAGTGCTGCTCCTGCTGATGCAGCCCGGTAGCAGACAGTAAAATGCATTAACAGGGACCGCCGTCTGCCAGGATCTAAATATGGCCCTTAGTTTTAGATGTATTTCTTATTACACTAAAGACACTCCAAAAAGTATATGCATGTGTTCCTCTTGGTTTCTATTATACCTATTCATTGAATGAATGAATGAATTTGATAAAGTGTGCAGCTACTCCAAGGAGTGTCCAGGCGCTGCCAGCTCAAAGTGAAGAAAGCAATGGTGCTACTGTGCAGAAATGAGATACGTTTTTAGGGCTTTACAAACGACATTTCATGAGAGAGTGGAGTGAAGGGGGAAGCCGATTCCATTCACCACCAGCCAACACCATAAAAGACTAGCCTCCGCATCTTACCAGGCAAAACCTCAGGATGGTAACTAGCAAGGCAGATGCTGAGGGCAGGGATCAGGGGGGAAGATACTGCCTAGTTCTTCTAATCAGCTACTGGGGCCCTTCTTGATAAAATGCCCGATGTAAAATGGTGAGTGCTTTAAAAAGAGCCCTCTTTTTAACTGGTAGCCAATGTAGCTCCCGAAGATAGTGAGAAATATGTGATCTCTGCGGATCATCTAAATAAAAGACGAGCAGCCGCATTTTGGACCATTTGAAGTTTCTTGGTCAGGTTCCGTGGAAGACCATGATATAGTCTGCTAGCATAGTCCAATCTTGAGGTTATAAGGGCATGAACCACTGTCTTAAGAGCCTTCAAGGGCAGAAAAACCCAGAAGTTCCTGAGGGATATAAATAGAAAAAAACAAGTGGCATCGACAGAGGTGATTTGAGGAGAAAAAGACAGCTTATTTATTTTTACACCCAGATTCCTGACAAGTGATGAAGGGCCTGCAGGGGAGGCAAGTCCCTCAGCCAACAATTAAGCAGCTATTCCTCTTCCATGTTGCCAAATAGGAGGATCTCAGTTTTGTCCCCATTGCATATCAGCTGACTCTCTCTCAACCAATGCATAGTTGCAGTGAGTCAAGTTTGAAATGCCTCCACTTTTTAGAAGAAGCAGCATCGACTGTTAGAAGAAGCTGAGCATTGTCAGCATAAGAGATAGTCTTAAGGCCATAAGATTCTATTAATTTGGCCATGGGAGCCAAATAGATGTTGCATAATGTAGGACTCAGAGAGGAGCCCAGATGTACCCCAAAGACAAGCTTCCTTACTGATGACAGAGTACAAGCCACACTTCTTGTTCTCTTTTCTCAAGAAAAGATCTGAGCTATCACCAAACAGTCCAACTGATGTCAACTTCAGAAAGACGTTGCAATAGAATGGGGGGAGAGACTGCTGATAGATCAAGTAAAATACGAGCTGCGCTTCCCCCTTTGTCCAACGTCATTCCACCTACATACAGGATTTCTCCACCTTCGCTGTATATAGAGAACTTCACAGTGGAGGCAGAGAACTTGGTAGTTGGGGCAGAGATCTCCACCTACTGTGACAAACAGGATATGATACACAGCAGCATGATGTAGGCCATTTCTAAGCCATTCAAGGACCACTAAACAATCCCCCTTCATCCTGCTGCTAATGTAATTCCAGAAATCCTACAAATGGCAAAAGATTGTTATCTGAGGGCCATCAGTTTCTCCTGGAAAGAACTGGACATCATCAGGGAGGGGTCATTCTAGAGTATCCTCAGCCGCACAGGGCCATGAAACCCAGCTGAGCATGACTAAGATGTGGGAGGATATCGCCCGTGCTGCAGTGCAGTGGATGTTCACACCTGAAGTAGTGCAAGTGCTGGAAGAACCTCTGGCTCGTGACAAGATCGAAGGCACAGGACCTGCTGAGGGTGTCCCCCCCATATGCGTTAGCCCAGGAACATCTGACCAGACCGGAGGGTTTTGAAAACAGCATGGCCAGCTCTCCATGCTCAGCTACGAGCAGCAGCAAGGTGGTGAGTCTAACATTATTAATTAATATAAAATTTACATGTGTTTGAAAGTTTTGTAGTTTCATGTTTCATATTTTATTTTATTTTGTCTATGGTGTGATAATTTATGTTGTCGACTAAAATGTAACTTTGAATGATTGTTAATGATATTTTTAAAACATTTCTGTTTTGTTTTAAAATTGATACTTTTTAGTAAATTGTGTTGGCAGAAATGATCGTTTTCCATTTAATTATTTTTTTCATTTTCTAAAAAGATTTACCTCACTGTTGATGACACACCCTAATTTTTTACAATGATTTACCTTCTCATATTAAATTGACATAGCACATAAATCCATATTATGTTATTCAAATCAGAGAGACTTCTTAGACAGAATGTTCGGTATGTTTTTTTACTTACTTACATAAAATGGCCAGTCCTGTAAAGTACATAAACATGCTATTACAAGTAGCAACCATCACATGTCCACATGATCACAAGCATGCTGTGTCAATCAATACTGAAAGTTGAGCTTTTAATCACACTTCTGGTCATTTTGCCATAACAACTGAATGTTATGATAAACGGGGCTTAGTACATTTAGTCATCCTGTATGCTTAGGTGACATTTATGTATCTGTATCATATTTAACATTATATTTAGACAGTGCTTAAACAATATTTGATTGTTTTGTACTTGTGGTAACCATAGTCACCCTCTGTCAAAAGTTATTTTTGATTGTAAAAAGGAGTTATTTTTTTTACATTGCTAATCATTGTAATTTATTGTCACACTAAATGTTGTTATACTGTCTTTTGATTTACATGAAGTGATAGACATTTGCACTCATATTTTGTCCATGTCTTTTTCAGTGGGCAGCCAAAAAGAAAACCGAATACCTAGAGCCCAGGGGTAAAGACAAAGGAGAATCTCAGCTACTAATTGGTACACGAGGAAGCCACTAGCACCACCACAGAGGAGTAGAAAGCATCTACCAGCAGGAAGGATGCATCTGACTAGAGAGTGACTCAATCACAAACCAAGAGTCTCTGGGTTGAGCCTGGGGAGATCACAGAGGAGGTGGTTCATTTTGACACATGCCAGGAAGACGCAGATGATGGGGCTCTCCTGGTCAACAAGAACTAACATCTGTGGTGTCACGGGAGCAAGTGCCTCCACTACAGTGTCTGAAGCTGCGCCTCCTTCATAAAGCCTCCCCCCGACAATTTTGGTGAAGTCGTGCAAGAGTTTTTGGATGTGTGCTGTATAGCTAATCTGGATGACATCTTGATCTGCTCAAATTCCCTGGTAAACACATGTACAACACATGTAGATGTTAAAGTAGTGTGCTAGTGATTAAAAGGCTACACACCTTTTGCTAAACTAGATACATGGGTATTTCACACCACTTCAGTAAAAAAAAAAATGTGTATGTCATCAACCCCAGGGTATTCAGATTTAGCAATAATCAAGTAGCCCACCCCACCCTCCGTAAAAGCTGTGCAAAGCTTTCCAGGCGCTTGGCTTTTCTAATATGCATAGAAGAGTCATTTAGCAATTTTCTGGTAAGACCTGTTTCCATACTTCTGGATAAAATAGCTGCCTTTGTCTGGTCCAAAGAGGCTAACCAAAGTTTTTGTTTTTTAAAGAAACATATTTTTTGGGCACTTCTTGTCCAACACCCAAATGTTGAGCTTCCATTTATTGTTGAAACAGTTGCCCCATATCATGCTATGGGGGATGGAGTTGTCTAAAAGATCCCAGCAACTGAACAGCTGCATCCAGGGGCCTATTTTTCCAGGAATCCTTCTCAAGTAGAATTATATTACACATAAAGACAAAGGACTTTTGGCAGGTAAGAGATATTTTTAAGAGTAGAGGAATTATTTATTAGGAGCCAAACATACAGTAGAAGTTTACACTGATCAGAGAAATCTACAGTTTTTAAAGTCAGCTGGAGCACTGACTCCAAGGCAGCTTAGAATGACCTTGTTCTTTACTGACTATAATGTTGTGATAAGCTATATAGCTGGTCCAAACAATAGGAAGATAGTTATCCCGCCAGAATCACCCTGAACATGAAAATAGGGTAGTTAGTTAACCTCTATTGATTTTGCCCAATAAGCCTCAAAATATCAATTCTATAACTTTGATCAATGTTGAGGTATTTCTAACAAAAGAATGTACAGGCTTATAGTCCACTGGTAAGGAAGCATTGCTCAGAGATAATGAAAGTGGAAGTGAGAAAGATGAGTTAATCTATCAAGGAGAGACTCTGTATTCACCTTCAGCTAAGTTAAGACAACATGCTATGAGTTTGCTTCCTAATTCTAAAACTGCTGGACATCCTAGGATAGATAAAACATTAACAGCAATTATAAAACGTTTTGGTGGACAACTCTCTAGATGTAAAACAGTTTGTCCAGACATGTTCAAATTGTGCTTAAATAAAAAGTTGCATATCAAACCTATGCTTTTTTTACGACCATTGTTTATTCAATCTAAGACTTGGCATACAGAATCAATGGTTTTTTATAGTTGAGTCAGACGTTAGTCAGAGATGTACAGCCATTCTAATAAACATTTGATGAAGTCGGGGAATTTTATGACATAAACATGATTAACCTCATCTAAAACGTTGCCACTAATCTTTGAACACTATTTTATTGGTTTACAGGAAATACCACAGGTTTTGATAGCTGATAGGGATTCTTAATCTACTTCTAAATTCTGGTCTGTATTGTGTAAAGAACTAGGCATGGAATTCCATCTGTCTACTAGTTATCATTCTCAGACCAACAGACAGAGTGACTGAACATGATTCAGCGCTCAGTAATCATGGGAACCAGTCTCCAGCCTTCATGCCCCTAACCTGCTGAGTGAGGTCTACATCAGTAACCCAGAAAAGCCAGGGGTTTTGCCCCTGAGACAAAAGCCCTTCATAGGGGTTACTATAATAATCCAGGGGCCGTGTTTACCTCTTTTGCATTGGTCCTGTATAAGGCATGTATCCAAATTTCCTGAGTATATGCGTTTTCAGACCAGAAGACCCTGGTGGTGCACAAAATGTGGGTGCTGCCTATAAAGAGGCTTTGTGTCTCTGGAGTATATGCTAGATGAGACACATGATTAAAGTCAAGGAAGACAACATGCCCCATGGAATCACAAACTCTCACAAGACGTACAAAGGTAGCAGTCATCTTAAACTCTTAGGGGCCTATTGCGATGTTGGTTGGAGGAAACCGTGATGGAAACAGGACTGACCGACCTCCGGTCGGTGGTCCCGCCTGCCTGATTATGATGCGACCGCACATGGTGCGGTCGCATTCCCACATTTCCCTATGGAGGCATGTGTTACTAACCGGCCGTAGTACATGCTCCCATAGAGAAAAGTGAGGTTGTGTTAATCCCTGCACCCCGTGGCAGGCACCTCAAGGTGCCTGCCACAAGGTGCAGGGATTAACAGGGGGGCACCATAGGTGCCCCCTCGGCCCCCAACCGGAGGACGCAAAGAAAAGGGGACCCTGCTAGGGCCCCCCAAACACACTTTACGACAGGGTTTCCATGTCAGAAAGGCCGGCATGAAAACCCTGCCAGAACCCGTGCATCGTAATCCGGATGGCGTAAACTGCTGTCAATTTGGATTACGGGCCGGTTCCGACTGGTCAGAAGCCAGCCGGAATGACCGTCCAGTTTCAATTCCGACTGGCTGTATCGTAATCAGCCGGTCAGAATTGAAATTGATGATGTCGGTCGTAAAGCCTCCGACCTTAGGTTTTGAAAACTTTGGAGACTGTCATTATTTTCAGAAGTCGACAAAAGACTGAACTGACTACAGACTATAGAGAAGTTTTCTAGTATCACACTTGTGTATCTGGATTCAAGCCTATTTGCACACAATTTTCTGGAGTCATCCACTGAGGACTTTAAACTTCTATCATTTGTATAGTTTGTGTAACTTGTTGTTTTAAATATAGAAGAGCAAAAGGAATCCTCAACATACTTTGATAGGTTTTCTTAAAGAGACACATGCAGTATTGTGATATCAACCTAGGTGGGTTAGTGACTGTGGTTAGGTGAACTCTATAATAATAATGATATCTTTAGCTAGAAACGTATATTAGCTCAGAATACTGCTGGCATATGTTACAAAACCTTTAGTTGTGTTTCTGCTCTAGAAAGGCACAGAGTTTCACCAGACCATATATAATTGGAAATACAGAGATTGTCAAATCGTAAATCATATTCAATAATAGGAATTGAATATGTAAGTCAGAAGGATAAAATATTTAAAAGTTTTCTAAAGTCTCTTTGGTATCAACTGCGCTACATTTCAACCAGTAACCATTTACCCTTCTAGGATGAGTTATGATGTCCAGTGGCTCAATATCTACTCCAATTCTCCTTTCCACAGTACTTCTACCCAGCATATTATCAGTATATCATTGGCAGTGGGTACAGAGAAGTATGGAAGCACGCATTGCTCCTGTTAGATCAGGATTGCAAGGCTAGTGCATTCTGACCTGGTCCCATTTGGGTTCTTCATCTGCAATTGTACTCTGCAGAGAATTGATCACTTAACCTGTGCCAAGATTCAATGCACTGCCACTACAATGTATGACTGGATCCATGGGCAGGAGGAATACACACATTGTAAGTGCCGGTATGAAACAAAACAGAGATACCTCCTTCCTACTGTAAATCATCACCTCACACTTAACAGCCTGGAACCAAAGATCGGACATATTGTTGCATTGGTCTAATAACTTTTCCTCTCAATGCTTATGAGAAACTTGAGAATCTTTTTGACACGGATCACCAGAATGGGAATCTCCCCAAGAGTGAATCCGGGTGGATGTGACCAATATGGCCTCGTCACAATGTCCAGGTGAATGTTGACTGCTCTCAGCTCTGAGATAAGGTGTCCCAAGTATTATTAAAATAGTCAAATAAACTTTAGCCAAAACATCGAATGAAGGGATCATTGACACAATATTGATGCACACAATATAGACTCACAAATATCTCAAAAAATAAATATCATTCTCAAAAATATCGGCTTCCTATTCTTGACTAAGAAAAATGCAAATATCAACAACAAAAATATCGCTATCATAAATATAGGTTTGTACTAAAATCAATAACAGAAATATCGGAACAAAAATTTCATATCCTTTAAATAAACATATCAGTACTCAAAAATATCTATTCACATAGTATCGACAACATTCACATAACTAAAATAATTACACTATAATTACAAAACATAAAAATACCTTTTTGCACTAAACAAAATATGAAAATAAACATTAAACAACATATAAACATATTTTACCAAAATAATAAACATATAGCATTACTAAAATAAATATAAATCACCCAAAATAAATAGTAAAACTAAATCTATCACAAAATCAACGAAAAATATTTGGAATAACTACAAACATTTAAACAATATTGTATGTATGTATATATACATATTCACGTTGGGATGTTACGTGAATTTTCATATGGAATATATATATATATATATATATACACATATATACGCATATATATGCATATATATATATATACACACATATATATAGAGAGAGATCTCTCTCTCTCTCTATATATATATATATATATATATATATATATATATATATATATATATTATCCAACAAGAGAACAAGTACACGGCACTCTCCTTGGCTTGATCAGTATTCTTTATTCAGACCATTCCTCTCCTCCTCCTACGCGTTTCGAACATCACGTTCTTGTTCACGGTAGTACAACAAGTCCCTTTTCACTTTTTACCATTTATACCTAGTCTCCACTTAGCCCATAATGAGGCATTGTGGGACTGGTAGTTTCAGTTGTAAGCCGATTACATAATTCAACATTACAATTCCAAATTGTTGCAAGCTAAAGGTAAAGGCAAAGCCCCACAACGCAGCATAATTCCAGCCACAAGTGAACATTTGTTTATGTACTGTCACATTGTCTATAATTTCTGACATGTGGTCTTTTCTTGATTCTAATGTTGTGACCTGTGTATGAAACCATAATGATACATACTTCTAAATTTCTCAAATCTAGTGATGGGAAATTTTTATATGCAACTAATTTTATATGCAACTCTTTGATAAAAAGTTTTGGTAAAAGAATAATCATTAAATGTATATGTGACACAGTATAAATTATTGAAGTTCTGCATCATAAATAGACCATCATGTACTGTCTGACCAAGTTAATTGTGCACAGGAGAACTATGAATGCACTTGCACTTTCACTCCCTTCCCTCTTTCCTTGAGTTGGTTAAAGTTACATGTTGTTTTTCCGTTTTGTTGTTTTCAAATATTGAGTTTGGAAAATCTCAGAAATCAATGAAATAAGTAATTGTATTGAGTAATTGCCTTCTTTTTGAGGAAAATTAGAGTAAAAAGTACTTCACTGTGATTGATATATATTACTGCATAGTTTGTGAGATAATGTCAAGGAAAAAAGATAAAAAATCAACAATTGTGTACTTTACATTGACTGCGATAAAATAGAATAGTAGAGAGTACTTAATATAAAGATAAAAAATATGTGGTCTAGTTGTAAGTAGAAGTAGAAAGCAAAGATGGAAACAAGCTATGGGCACTTTAAAAATGGACAATCTGGACGGCAGGACTCTATGGTCCTGCAGAAGGCAAACGCCGAAACGCGTTGACTGTCTCTGTTAATTTGCACTAAATGGTGTAATAATAATAAAAAATTGGAAATATCGAGCCCTGCGCTGCCGCTTGGTTTTTAACTGTGCTGAGTGGAAAGCAGTAGAAAGTTGTGAGCATATATATATATATATATATATATATATTCCAATTGAAAGCACCCGACACTTGGAGGCCCACTCACAGCGTGTTGAAATATTTATTCAGCAAGGCAAATATTTCAACACGCTGTGAGTGGGCCTCCAAGTGTCGAGTGCTCAATGGAATATTAGCGGCCTGCCCAGGTCGCGGAGAGCCCCTCCCTGCAGACGAGCAGGTCGAGCACCGTCACGAGTACGATGCAGAAAAGAACATCGTGTCCTTCAGTGAGGAGGTAAATCAGCATCAAAGCAGTATCGTATGGATGCAGCAACCCACTGTGGCTGAAGAAATTGTTGAGGAGATTGGCGGCTGGTCCTACTAAAGGATATTAATTTCAAAGACTCCAACTACCAGAGTGCAGTGAGTGCACACGCCCACTGGGCGGGATTAACAATTGGCAAACTAGAAATCTCACCTGTGAGCTGCCTCTCCCTACTGCCATCCCTGTGAACAAGGGCGAGATGAGCCTGAAACGCGTCGGGAAATATGGCTGAAGCATGCTGTACCTACCGTACTCCTGTCTGATGCTGCCTTGCTGAATAAATATTTCAACACGCTGTGAGTGGGCCTCCAAGTGTCGGGTGCTTTCAATTGGAATATTAGCGGCCTGCCCAGGTCGCGGAGAGCCCCTCCCTGCAGACGAGCAGGTCGAGCACCGTCACGAGTACGATGCAGAAAAGAACATCGTGTCCTTCAGTGAGGAGGTAAATCAGCATCACAGCAGTATCGTATGGATGCAGCAACCCACTGTGGCTGAAGAAATTGTTGAGGAGATTGGCGGCTGGTCCTACTAAAGGATATTAATTTCAAAGACTCCAACTACCAGAGTGCAGTGAGTGCACACGCCCACTGGGCGGGATTAACAATTGGCAAACTAGAAATCTCACCTGTGAGCTGCCTCTCCCTACTGCCATCCCTGTGAACAAGGGCGAGATGAGCCTGAAACGCGTCGGGAAATATGGCTGAAGCATGCTGTACCTACCGTACTCCTGTCTGATGCTGCCTTGCTGAATAAATATTTCAACACGCTGTGAGTGGGCCTCCAAGTGTCGGGTGCTTTCAATTGGAATATTAGCGGCCTGCCCAGGTCGCGGAGAGCCCCTCCCTGCAGGCGAGGCAGGTCGAGCACCGTCACGAGTACGATGCAGAAAAGAACATCGTGTCCTTCAGTGAGGAGGTAAATCAGCATCACAGCAGTATCGTATGGATGCAGCAACCCACTGTGGCTGAAGAAATTGTTGAGGAGATTGGCGGCTGGTCCTACTAAAGGATATTAATTTCAAAGACTCCAACTACCAGAGTGCAGTGAGTGCACACGCCCACTGGGCGGGATTAACAATTGGCAAACTAGAAATCTCACCTGTGAGCTGCCTCTCCCTACTGCCATCCCTGTGAACAAGGGCGAGATGAGCCTGAAACGCGTCGGGAAATATGGCTGAAGCATGCTGTACCTACCGTACTCCTGTCTGATGCTGCCTTGCTGAATAAATATTTCAACACGCTGTGAGTGGGCCTCCAAGTGTCGGGTGCTTTCAATTGGAATATATATATATATATATATATATATATTACCTACTGGCGGTCGCCAGTAGGTAGTTATAGTTAGGACCTTGTTTCTATTCAAAAAGCGTTTTTTCTTTTGCCAATATCTTTGGCGACGTTTGACGAATCTTCACGAAATTTTCCGAACTAATGACCAGCTCAGGTCAGCTGCTGTCGTGAAAGTTTGGGGGTGATTCGTCAAGCGCGGGCCGAGAAAAAAGGGGGGTCCCGAAACACGTTTTCCCATGTTAATTTCCATAGGAAACTTTAGACAGAGCTACAGCCCGAACTGCTGAATGGAATTACACCAAATTTGGCAAAAAGGTAGGTCTTGGTTCAGAAAGCGACCTTTTTTTTAAATGGTGTAAATCCGCTCAGTAGTTCCTGAGAAATTCAAATAATAAAAATATTGATATCTGAGCACCGAGGAGGATTCACAAACCCTCCTGAGCACAAGCTTCAATCTGATTGGCTGCCAACACTCAAAACCAGGAAGTGTTGGCACCCGAGTCACAAGAAAACAGTAGAAAAAAGGATAAAAATCAAGAAAAGAGGGCAGGGTAGAAATACCCTGACCCCCCTAGGCGTGCTCAGGGGGTCCCACAAGAACCCCCAGGGCCAAAAAAAGCATTTCTGGGTGCGCAAATCCAGCTGGAAAAAAAAAAAACGAAGCGCGGGCTCGTTTCTTTGAGCCCCAGGGTGGGCCAGGTCCCGTGAGCAATGTTTTATTAATGTGTGGGGGCCTCGCGGGCCCCCGCAGCCCCGGGGACTGCCAACTTCCTGGGCTTAATTTATTATGCGCGGAGGCACGCTGCCCCCCTGCAGCCCCGGGGACCGCCATCTCCCGGGGCTTTATTAATTATGGGGGGCCTCATGGGCCCCCCAAGCCCCGGAGACCGCCACCTCCCAGGGGCTTTCTTTATTAATTGGGGGGCCTCGCGGACCCCCAAGCCCCGGGGCCCACCACCTCCCCGGGGCTTTGATTAATTATTGGCGGGGGGTCTCGCAGGCCCCCCAAGCCCCGGGGACCACCACCTCCCCGGGGCTTTCTTTATTAATGAGGGGGGCCTCGTGGGCCCCCCCAAGCCCCGGGGACCACCACCTCCCCGGGGCTTTCTTTATTAACGAGGGGGGGTGTTATATGGCCATTAGGGTCATTGTCGACATTGCTAAGTTAGCATGAGCTCTGCTGCCATGATGCTGCTTTTGCGCACGTTACTACATGACTTTGTTTTGCAAGACTCTGTTTGTGCCTTTCACATGAGAACTGTCAGCTTTCTGCGTTCTCTGCTTGTTCCTGGAGTTTAGTCTGAACACGGTGTGCAAGGTCGATAAACAATGCCCCTTGTTATTCTGTTCTGGTCAGTCCCTAGCATCTAGACAAAACATTCTAACACAGCTGCGCTGCTGGAAGCTCGTGCTTTGATATTACGGGGATGCATGTTCTTCGGACACACACTTGGAGAGGGTCTTTTCCAGGGAGAAGAGCTATGCTGTTCCTATGATGTAAAGCTTCCATCTAGGCACTAAGGTATGGGGTCTGCTGACAAAGCCCAGAGATCTTTCTTTATATAATAAACTTCACCTTACCAAGGGGAGGGTGGTTAGGCCTTATAGCCCTTTTTCCACTGTCTGTATATGATGACATCCCCCTTATATTCTATGGAATTGTAACACTGCTAATTGTTCTAAGTTTATGCATTTCGCTGCTGGTAGTGGCTCGTATACTGCATTATAGAGCACGATAGTTAAAATAAACGTTTTGAACTATAACAGTGACTCTGACCATTCTTATTGTGGACAAGTACGAGTGAGCGAGCGAAAGGGTATGTCTTGCTACCGCGATTCCTGAGAGAGTCGGGAGTGTTGTGTTCTGGGTTGTCTAATCATTTGTAGCTTTGTGATTTTGGAGGAGAACGAATGAGACACTATAGCTAGTCGGTTTTGGGATTTTGGGTACTAAGGTGGTAGGTTGGTACACCCCTATACACTGAGGTCCTGTTTTCCTGTGCATAGTTCTGTGTATGTGCAGAATCCCCACAACAGGGGGCCTTGCGGGCCCTCCCAAGACCCGGGGACCACCACCTCCCCGATGCATTGTACTGTAAGGGAGGAGGGCCGGCGCCGGCCCCCCTCCTGGAGCCCTAGATGGCCCTGGGGACCGCCACCCCCCAAGGCCGGCTCCCTCAATGTCCTGGGGTGCCCACCCCTGGGACATTGCCATTTGCTATGGCAGGGCGGGAGCACGGCTCCCTCCCTGCCGTAGCAAACACTGCTTTGCTTCTTGGAAGCGAGAGCAGGAAATCTGCTCTCGCTTCCATGAAGCGAAGCAGTATTGCTCGAGCAAGGGGAGCTGCATGTTAGCAGCTCCCTTGCCTAATAGCAGCTGCCGGCTCCCGCAGGAGGCAGGGAGCCGGCAGGGACCGTGGGGGCATTGGGACTCCCCCCACGGTCCCCAACTTGAGTGCCGGCCCCAGGGGATGGGGTCCCCGGGGCCAGAAGTGGCCCGGGAGGGGGACCACTCGGCCCCCTCCTTTTTGTAATTAAAAAAAAAAATAATAAGGCCGGGCCCCAGGGGATGGGGTCCCCAGGGCCAAAATTGGCCTCAGGAGGGGGGCCTCGCAGCCCCCCTCCAAAATGTAAAAAAAAAAAAAGGCTGGCCAGGCCCCGGGGGATGGGGTCCCTGGGGCCAATAGTGGCCCAGGGAAGGGGGGCCACACGGCCCCCGTCCCTTATAATTAAAAAAAAATAACAGAGGTAATGCCCCGGGGGATGGGGTCCCCGGGGCAAATACCGAATAATGGAAGTGGGGCATTTGTTTTTTCTTTCTATTTTGGAGTCGCGACCCCAACGCGGCTCTCAGCGCTGCCCCCCTGTGTAACGTCGCTTTGGATTCGCGATTCCACCTTACATAAATAATTTAATAGTATATAAAAGAGGTAGTGTGATTGAAGTTAATGATACGATTTAGTAAAAATATATACAATTAAAAATTAATAGTTAAACCTGAAAAGTGTATTGTGTTGTAGTTCATTGAATTCATGCTTTTGTTGGGTGGATTCGCGACGGGTTCGCGAATCCTGAAAATATTAAAAAAGAGTATGTATGTTAAAAAAAAAAATATTCACTGTTGGGTTATAGGGTGGCTCTAAAAAGAGCCCTTGTTTTTATTATGATTTTGTTGGAGCTACATGTAAATGCGGATGCACAGCTTTAGGTTGTTGAGAAAGACTCTGTTTCCTTGATCTGTGAAGTGTACTCCATCACTTCTGTAGATGTGATCCATTTCAAAACGTATATTGTTGTTATATATGGAGCCCATCCTATGGTCTCTGAGGTAAGCATAAACAGCTTTATTGACATTCTTCCTAGCTTTCTCAATCTGTGGACAGAATTGATTTGACCACTTCCATTTCTGTCTTTGGCATATGTTAGAGTATACAAAGACAGTTTGAGGTAAAAGCAACATCAATTGTGCAAATGTGTCCTTCATTAGCATTTCCAGACCTACCTCAGTCAATGTGCCTAGGTCATTGCCACCACGGTGCACAATCATGAGGTCAGGGGGTTGGAGATGCAAAAAGGTTTTAACCAAAGGCATCAATTGGTGCCACTTTAATCCTCTCTGTGCAATCCATTTAATATCCACATTTTGCAAAGCTAGGTCTTTGTCAATACCTCTGTGTTCAGCATACTTTTTGCACTAGAAAACATAGCTGTGTCCAACAATCGATACTGTAAGCATCTTGAAGGGATGTCTGGAAGTAATGAAAAGATGTCTGTAGCTGAGGTAGTCAGTTGGTAGAATGAGAGGTATGTAAAATGGTGGACAAGATGCTGTTTTTTAAAAAGTAGAGAATTGATTGGTTG
Organism: Calotriton arnoldi; assembly: GCA_963921515.1. Taxonomy (NCBI): domain Eukaryota; kingdom Metazoa; phylum Chordata; class Amphibia; order Caudata; family Salamandridae; genus Calotriton; species Calotriton arnoldi. The sequence goes on from CAWUFW010007184.1 coordinate 366,480, forward strand.
TTTATGAACATTGAAAACTCAAAATAGGGTGCATGTTACTTTCTTTAAAAAGCATGTTTCTTATTGGTTAGTAAAAAATGTTTGAAAGGTACAGTAGATAGGATAAGGTTATATTTTGCAAACGTCAACCACACCTGCTGTTTGCATTTGTAACCTTGTGTGCTGAACTTGAAAATATGGTGAACTTGTGACCTGTCAGTTCAGTTGAATGTTCCATGAACTGTTACTATGGAAACTGGCATTAAGCAGAATGGGGGAAGGGTTGAATGTTATCTGTGGTCTTAATATATGGAATTGTAATTTATATATAAGTGATATGTTAGTAAAGTAAGATTTTCCAAGTCAGTACTATCTTTACAAGTGGTGTGTTCTTAAAAAATAGTGGTATTTTTATTTGTAATATATTTTTGAACTCCTGTATGGATTCGCGGCTCCATCGCGTTGGTGCACGGTGGAGTCGCGACTCCAAGAAATTCCAGAACCAGTTTGGGCACTTTTAGAAGTCAGTTGGTAAGGGTTAATATATCTAACCAATAGAAATGTGTTTTACAATTTGAAATTATGTAGGAAGCAATGTGATTTGTTACTTACATTTATTTGTGTGGAGAAAGATAGGGAAAGTTTGCCATTACTGGTTTTACCTTGTTGAGAGTGGTGCATTACATTGATTATGTGCATAAGAAAATCTTTTAGGAGTTTCTGATATTTCATATTCTACAAATCAATTTGGAAGATGAGTTATAAATTTGTGAGGTGCATTATGTATTAGCTTTATTTTTAAACTTTAAAAATTATTCAAGAACTGTGGTGTTTGAAATATATTATTAAATGTAGAGATGTGTATTGTAGTTTGTTTTATTGTATTTAAATGTTGTTTATAATAGATTCTGTATAGTAATATGTGTATATTAGAAGATGGATTAGTGATTATGGTAGTTTGTTTTAGTGTGTGAATATGTACATTTGTAGTATACCGCATAATTTTAGGTGTCGCTTTCAAATTGGAATTGCAGTCTGTCAAGTTTTAAGGTGTGCACGGACTTGTGTCTGAAGCATGTCTCTACTTGTATATGTATTTTCATACGTCTTATACATTTGAAGGTGCATGATGTATAACAAAGAGGTGTTGTTGCTTTTTATGTGGTAGGCTCAAGACTGTGAGTAGTAGTAGAATGGTGAAGATGCAGCACAAAAGTGTGGTTTAAAAGATGTTGACATAAGGTATTAGTGATTAGGCTACTTTGCATAATCTCAAGAGAGGTAGAGTTGAAATATGCCACATCATTCTTGGTGTTTGCTTGAAATTGGAAGTTTGTTCTGTGAATTTTTGAGGTGTGAATAGTGTTGTGGTACAGACATATGCATGCATGCTTTCAGGAATATGGTGAGACTTATAGCAAAGACATGTGAAGGGTTCCTGCTTTGTATTTGGCTAGGAGTAACATTATAAGTAGTTGTAGAATGGTAAAGCAGCAGCACAAAGTGAGGTTTGAGATATGTTTGTAGAGATATTATTTATTAGAGTAATTTGTATGAGTGTGTGGAAAGTTACATTTCAAATATACCGCATAATTTTCAGTGTCTGTTTGAAATTTGATGTGTAGTCTGAGAAGTTTTAAGCTGCGGATGGTGTTGTGACTGAGGTATGTCTCTACTTGCACATGTATTATGGTACGTGTTATGCGTCTGAAGATGATAGATGTATAAAACACAGGTATACATCTATCTGTATATTACTTTTATATATGATGCTGCTAGCAAAGGGTACAGACATATGCATGCATGCTTTTAGGAATATGGTGAGACTTACAGCAGAGATTTGTGAAAGGTTGCTAGTTTATATTTGTGTAGGTCCAATATTTATTTATTTATTTTATTTATTTATTTGTATAGCGCCTGAATCGACCCCCGAAGGGGTATCTCTGCGCTTTGGGTGGGCGGCATGGGTGGAGAATCAAAGACAGAAGAGGGTGGTCTTAAGCAGCTTCCTGAAATGCAAATAATCTGTACATTGTCTCAGGAGTAGTGGGAGTTCATTCCAGTAACGAGGACCAAGATGTGAGAGGGCCTTTCCTCCCAGTCTAGCCTTTCTGACTCGAGGTACCACCAGAAGATGTTTGGAACCTGAGCGCAAAGATCTGGAAGGTAAATACGGAGTGAATTTCTCTGAGAGGTAAGAAGGGCCCAGGTCGAATAGTGCCTTGTGTATTATGCAACAGACTTTAAATCTTATCCGTTGACGGACAGGAAGCCAGTGAAGTTGCAGAAGCAGAGGGCGGGAGTGAGTCCTGGGGGGGGCATTGAGGACCAATCGCGCTGCCGTATTCTGGACTACCTGTAGTCTACTGAGCGAGGCCTCATTGGCAGAGATCAACAGCCCATTACAGTAGTCCAAGCGACTTAATACAAGGGCCTGTATTATAGTTTTCCGAATTGAGTCAGGGAGCAAAGGAAAGACTCGACGGAGCAGGCTCATTGTGTGGAAGCAGGAACCCACTGTCTGCGCAGTGTGTTCCTTCATTGTAAGGGCTTGGTCCAATCGAACGCCCAAGTTCTTCACAGTAGATTTGGGGGCAGGATAGGCACCCAAATCAGTCGGCCACCACTCTGGTGTCCACAAAGAGGGGGCCTCTCCAAAGAGCAGAATCTCTGTTTTCCCCACATTACACTGGAGGAAGTTACTCTTCATCCAGTGTGAGATGGCTCTCATCCCAGAGGAGAAGGCCAACTGTACAGATGGATCAAATTTGTCAAATGGGAAAAGTAGCTGCGTATCGTCCGCATAGGATATGGGAATAAACCCATGTATCCGTAGGAGATTGGCCAAGGGAGCAACATATATGTTGAACAATGTAGGGCTCAAACAGGAGCCCTGAGGTACTCCCTTGGACAGTTCCATAGGTGCGGAGCGATACAGGCCTAAGTTGACAGTTTGGGAGCGAGCAGATAGAAAACTCGTCATCCATTGTAAGGCAGAGTCCCTTAATCCGATCTCCTCTAGTCTTCTGAGCAATATCCGGTGTGACACCGTGTCGAACGCGGCGGATAGATCCAGCAGCACCAGTATCGTGGAGTGTCCCTTGTCTAGTGTCATCCTGTCAATAGCATAAGTAGTTGCAGAATGGTGAAGCTGCAGCTCAAAACTGTGGTTTAAAACATGTTGGCAGAGGAATTAGTGATTAGGGTATTTTGTATGAGTCTGTTGAAAGGTATGGTTGAAATATATCACATTATATTAGGTGTGTATTTGAAATGAGAAGTGCAGCTTCTTAAGTTTTAAGATCTGCGTGGTTTTGTGACTGTGGTATGTCTGTACTTGCAGATGTATTTTCATATGTGTTATGCATCTGAAGATGCTAGATTTATAAAATACAGGTATAGATCTATTTGTATGTTTCATTTATATATGATGATACTAGGAAAAGATACAGATATATGCATACATTGTTTTAGAAATATGGGGAGACTTTCAACAAAGATAAGTGAATGGTTGCTTTGCTGTTAGCTATGCTCAATACCTGTTTAGTAATAGAATAGTGAAGCAGCAGTAGTAGAAAAGTGATGTTTAAGATATTTTGGGAGAGGAATTATTGATTATGGTACTTTGTAAGAGTCTGTGTAAAAGTTCCCTTGAAATATGCTGCCATAAATCTAGGTGTGTGTTTGAAATGTTAAGTGTACTCTGTCAAGTTTTTAGGCCTTTATGGTCTTGTGAGTGTGGTTATGTTTCTACTTATACATGTATTCTGATATGTGTTATGCTTTTGGCAATAGGTGCAGATAGAAGCATGCATGCTTTTAGGAATATGGTTAGAGTTATGGTAGAGACGTGATAGGTTGCTGCTTTATGTTTGACTAGGCCCAATATTCGTAGAATGGTGAAGCTGCAGAACAAAAGTGAGTTTTAAGACATGTTGGCAGAGGGATTACTGATTAGGCTACTTTCTATGAGTCTGGGGAAAGGTACACTTGAAATACACTGCAGAAATGTAGGTGTGTCTTTCAAATATAAAGTGCAGTCTATTTCTTTATTCCTTTTTTATATGATGATGATTTCAAAAGGTAGACACATATGCATGCATGCTTTCAGGAATATGGTGAGATTTATAACAGACTCATGTGTAGGTTTGTTGCTTTATATTTGGGTACGCCCAACACCCTGAGTAGTTACAGAATGGTGAAGCTGCAGTACAAAAGTGTACACCATGTCATAAACCTTACTTTTGTGCTGCAATTTCAGTATTCTGCTACTACTCAGGATGTTGGGCGTAGTCAAATATAAAGCAGCAATCTATCATATGTCTCACCTGTAAGTCTGCAATCAAATAGCCAGTACTGTAGCACTCATCCATGCACCGAGGCACTATGTATTGAGTCCTTCAATCAGCCAGGCACTACCCTTGCACTTGTGCAATCACTCATGCTGTACGCATGCAGTCCTTCAATAATCCAGGCACTATCCATGTAGTTATAAAATCACCCTGGCACTACCTATGCACTCCTCCAATCACCCAGGCACTATCTCTGCACTCCTCCAATCACCCAGGCAGTACAGATGCACCGATGCAATCACTAAAGCACTACCGATGCAATCATACATACACTCAGCCACTTCCCCTGCACTCATGCAATCACCCAAGCACTACCCATGCAGTTCTCCAATCATGCAGGCACAACCCTTGCACTCATGTAATCACCCAGGTACTGCCTATGCATTGTTCCAATCAGTCAGGCACTACCCATGCATTCCTCCATGTACCAAGGCAGCGCCTGTGCATTCCTTCAATCATGCAAGCATTACCCTTGCACTCATGCAATCACCAAGGCATTACCTATGCACTTCTTCAATCACTGAGACAGTACCCATGCGCTCCTCCAATCACCCAGGCACTAGCCATGCACTCATGCAATCACTCAGGCATTATCTATGCACTCCTTCAATCACTCAGGTAATACTGATGCAGACCTCTAATTTCATAGGCACTACCCCTGCACTTATGTAATCACTCAGGCACTATTCATGCAGGTATCCATGCTCTTAGTCACGACTTGTGCACTCATTCCATTTTCCGATGCACTCATCAAATCACTCAGGCAGTACTTATGCACTCATGTAATCAGCCAGTTACTATTCATCATCTTCTCCAATTACCCAGCTAGTATTCTTGCACTCATACAAACACTTAGACACTACTGTTGCACTCATTCATTCATGTAGGCACTACTTATACACTCATCTATGCATTCAGGGACTATTCATGCACTTATCCATGCACACAAACTCTACGTCTGCACTTATGCAACCAGTCAATCAGTATCCAATCTTTCCTCCAATTATACAGAGATTACCCGTGCACTCATACAATCACCCAGGCACTACCCATGGACTCATGCAATCACTGAGACACACTCATCATATATCTTAGCTGTAAGTCTTAACATATCGCGGAAACCATTTATACATATTTCTGTACGTTTTGGTAGCAATATCTTATATTAAAGTAATATACAAATAGATGTATATTTGTGTTTTTATAAGTGTAGCATCTTCGCATGCATAATATGTATCAGAATACATGTGCAAGTAGAGATATACCTTAGTTACAACACCATGCAGACCTTAAAACTTGACAGACTGCTCTTCACATTTGAAGCAGATAATGAAAATTATGTGGTATACTTGAAGTGTAGCTTTCCACAGACTCATACAAAGTAGCGTTATAACTGATTCTTCTCTTAATATGCCTTAAACCTCACTTTTGTGCTGCTGATTCTTTGTTTTATGACTACTTAGGGTGTTGGGCCTAGTCAAATATATAGCAGCAATCTTTCATATGTCTCTGGTGTAATCTCACCATCTTCTTAAAAGCATGCAGGCATATGTCTGTACCTTTTGTTAGTAGCATAATATATCAAAGAAACATACACTGCTTCAATCACCCAGGCACTACCCTTGCACTCTTTCAATCATGCATGCACTACCCTTGTACTTATGTAATCCCTCAGCCAGTACTCATGCACTTATAAAATCACCCATGCTCTACCTTTGCACACTTCCAATCACTCAGGCACTATCTCAGTACTCCTGCTATCACCCAGGCAGTAGCCATGCACTTATAAAATCACCCAGTCACTCCCTATGTACTCCTGCAATCCCCCAGATATTACCCCTGCAGTCCTGCAATCACCCAGGCATTACCTATGTACTCCTTTAATCCCCAGACGTTACCCCTGTACTTATGCAATCACCAATGCATTAGGTATACACTGCTTCAATCACCCAGGCACTACCCTTGCACTCTTTCAATCATGCAGGCACTACCCTTGTACTTATGTAATCACTCAGCCAGCACTCATGTACTTATAAAATCACCCAGGCACTACCTTTGCACTCCTCCAATCACTCAGGCACTACCATATTACTCCTGCAATCACACAGGCAGTAACCATGCACTTGTAAAATCACCCAGTCACTTCCTATGTACTCCTGCAATCCCCCAGATATTACCCCTGCAGTCCTGCAATCACCCAGGCATTACCTATGTACTCCTTTAATCCCCCAGACATTACCCCTGCACTCATGCAATCACTAATGCATTAGCTATACACTGGTTCAATCACCCAGGCACTACCCTTGCACTCCTCCAATCACCCTGTCAGTATCTATGCACTCCTCCAATCACTCAGCTACTACCCATGCTCTTATGGAATCAGTCAGGCACTACCCTAGCACTCCTCCAATCACCCAGGCACTACCCTTGTTCTCATACAATCACCCAGGCACTACCCCTACAGTAATGCAATCACTTAGGTACTACCTGTGCAGTTATGCAATCACCAAGGCATTATCCCTGCAATCATGCAATCACCCAGACATTACTCATGCACTCCTCTAATCACTCACACATTACCTCTGCACTCATGCAATCACCTAGGCATTACCCAAGCACTCCTTTAATCATCAAGCCGTTACCCATACACTTATATAATGACCCAGGCACTACCCTTGCAGTTCTCCAATCACCGAGGCACTATTCTTGTACTCATGCAATTTCCCGTGCAGTACCCATACACTTATAAAATCTCCCAGACACTATTTATGTACTACCTCAGCAGTCGTGCAATCACGCAGCCTCTATCTATACACTCATAAACTAACCCAGACACTACCCTTGTAGTTGTAGAATCACCCAGGCCCTACGGTTGCACTCATCTATTCCCCTAGGTACTACTCAATGAGTCATCTATGCCTTCAGGTAGAATTTATACACGTATCCATACACTCAACCTCTATGTGTGCACTCATACAATTAGCCAGTCAGTATCCATCCTCTCATCTAATTACCCAGCGGCTACCCTTGGACTCATACAATCACCCAAGCACTACCCATGGAGTTATGTAATCACTCAGGCAGATCTATTACATGTCTCAGTTGTAGGTTTCACTATATTCCTGAAATAATGTATACATACGTCTGTACCTTTTCCTAACAAATTCATATATAAAAGTAATATACAAATAGATGTATACCTGTGTTTTATATGTCTATCAACTTCACATGTATGATATGTATCAAAATGGATATGCAAGTAGAGATATCCCTCAGTTGCAAGACTATAAAGGGTTTAAAATTTGAGAGATTGCACTTTACATTTTAAACAGACACGTAGATTTATGTGGAATACTTCAAGTGAACTTTCCCACAGATTCTTACAAAGTACCATAATCAGTACGTAGTCACTGAACTTATCTTAAACATTACTTTTCTACTGCTACTGCTTCACTATTCCACTACTAGTTAGGTATTGAGCATAGCTAAGGTCAAAGCAGCAATCTTTGACATGTCTCTGCTGTTAGTCTTATCATCTTCCTCAAACTGTGCATGCATATGTCTGTACCTTTTGGTAGTGTACCATATATAAAAGAAGAATAGAAATAGATATATACTTGTGTTTTACACATGTAGCATCTTCAGATGGATAACACATATCAAAGTATATGAGTAAGTAGAGACATATGTTCATACACACCTACATTTATGTGGCGTGCAAACATATGCATGGATGCTTTCAGGAAGATAGTGACACTTACAGCATACATATGTGATAAGTTGCTGCTTTATATTTGTCTGTGAAAGGTTTGCATAAAATACACCACATGATTTTAGGTCTCTACTTGAAATGAGAAGTGCCCCTTGTGCCTCTTTCACACCCTCTTCCTCTGTCTGCACCCCTCTTGCCTCTTTCTGCACCTCTGTTCCTTCTTTCTGCACACATTAAAACTAAAGAAGCTGCACTTCTTATCTAGGTGATTGGAGGAGTACAAGGGTAGTGCCTGGGTGATTGGAGGAGTGCTAGGATAGTGCCTGACTGATTGCATAAGAGCATGGGTACTAGCTAAGTGATTGGAGGGGTGCAGAAAAAGCAAGAGGGGTGCAAAAAAGCATGAGAGGTTTAGAAAGAAGCAACAGAGGTGGAGAAAGAAGCAAGAAGGGAGAAGAAAGAGGGAAGAGGGGTGCAGAAAGAGACATAAGGGTTGCAGAAAGAAGGGACAGAGGTGGAGAAAGAGGCAAGAGAAGTGCAAAAAGTAGAAACAGAGATGCAGAAAGGAGGAGGAGGGGTGGAGAAAGAGGCGAGAGAGATGCAGAAAGAAGCAAGAGAGGTATAGAAAGGAATAAAAGAAGTACAGAAAGAAGCAACAGATATGTGGTAAGGGGGACGTGGGGTGGAGAAAGAGGCAAGAGGGATACAGAAAGAATCAAGAGAGGTGCAGAAAGAGGGAAGGGGGTGCAGAAAGAGGGAAGAGTGGTGTGAAAGAGGCATGAGGGTTGCAGAAAAAAGCAAGAGAGGTTTAGAAAGTATTTACATTTCAAACACACACCTATATTTATGTGCATACTTCAAGTGAACTTTTGTACAGACTCATACAAAGTAGAGTAATAACTAATCCACCTCCTAACATGTTTTAAACCTCACTTTTGTGTTGCTGTTTCACCATTCTAGTAATGGTCAGGGTGTTGGGCCTAGGTAAATATAAAGCAAAAACCTATGACAGCTGTAAGTCTCACTATATTCTGAAAATCATATATGCATATGTCTGTACCTTTTAAATTGAATGTATTTTTTTAATTATAGATGGGAATAATTGTATATAATTATTTTAATAATATTAAATAATTTTTTGAAAGTTTTTAAACTTTTCTTTTTTTCAGATATTCTCCATAATTATTAAGAAAGATTCAGTATGACAAAAAAAGCACAAAAGAAAAGACAACAAAAAAAACAGTACTATTTCAAGGAGGGAGAAAAGCAGAAATTAGATGAAGTACAATAAGTGACGTTGAAGAAAAAGTCTTCTGGTAAGAGAACTAAAGAAATTGTTAAAAGACTTTTAAAGAATGTAATGAATTTTCAAAATGGGGAAAAGAGAAAGAAAAGTTGTACAAACAATCAGAAGGAAAAGAAAAAAGGACAAATTAATGGAAAATCAGGTTATGGGAAAACAATCTATGTTGAAAGAAGGATGAAAGAATATAAAGACATTAGGAAGAGAATGTATAAAAGTTGAGAACTACAAAATTTATTGAAAGATTGCAAAAAATATAAAAGAAGATCAGCATTTTATAAGAAAATAGAACAGATTGAAAGTGTAGTCCAAAAGGCTTTTGAATTGAAAAGAAGATTGTTTATATTAGTATTGAAGAGAATGAAAACATTGAATAAAACAATGCACTTTATGAAGGAGAAAAGTAAAAGAAAAAGACTGGTTAATAGAGCTAACTTTTGCAAAACAAATTCGGGAGAATGGAAGCACACTTCTAGTACTGAGCCTTTTTTTAATGAAGAAAGCTATTTTCAACAAAATACATTAGTTCATGCAGTTGATACCAGTGGTCGTTGTTATGAGGTTACAAACGGTTGTCCAATTAAAAAAGAAAAGATGGTTCGTAGAAATGTGGAAGAAGTAATAGCTGAAGAAGTTCAAGGGAGACGTACACAAGCTCAAGTGTATAAGTGGGATTGTAGTAGTATTTGTAGTATACGACAGGAATCTATTGATATTTTACGAAATGTCTTACAAGATTATGGTAATAAAAGTGTTAAACAGAAGATTAAGGTATTGCAAGGACTAGATCCTTGTAAAGTGAAAAAATATACTAACTTGCAGGGTCATTCTCTGGCTTGTCTTTCTAGAAAAGTGTGTCAAAGTACTTTTCATCATTTAAGAATGTTAGCAGTACATCATTCAGAAATGCGGAAGTTAGCAAGAAGATTGTACTATGTAAAAAGTCCTGCATTATCTTTAAGTGAAATAAACACAGCTCTTTTGCATGGTTCAGTATTGGATGTAAAAAAGTTTCTGATGATATACTGTTTCGTTTCTTTGGTCCTCAAGAGGAGTGTAGAGAAAGTGAGAGTTTCATAAGTGTAGGTGTTGAAGAAGAGGTGGAAGATACTACTACTGAGAAGTTTGCAGAAGAAATTACAAAGTTTAAGGTACTTTCTTGTGAAAAACCAAACTATGTTTGTATTTGTTGTCGACGTACTCACTATAGAAGTCAACCGAGGAATATTGATGTGTATTTAAAAAGTGAAAAGGAAAACAATGATAAGTGGGAGCAATTTGGTGCTTATTTGTTGGTGGAAGGTCGTCTTGAGTTGGGTAGTGATCAACATATTTGTAAATATTGTTACAACAAATTAGAAGAGAACAAAATGCCAGCTAGAGCTGTACATAATAACCTAGAGTTGGTAGCTATTCCTCCGGAACTGGTAGATTTAAATACATATGAGTCCATTCTTATTCAATCTGTGCACCCGTTTCAGGCTATAGTTCATATGGAGCCTAAAACAGGTAAGCTGCCTCCAACAGATTTACAAAGAGGTTTAAAAGGAAGAGTTGTGTATTTACCTTTAGATTTTAAGAAAAATATTGAAACTGTTGGTATAGAGAGAGAGGAAAGTGAACCTGTAGTTATTCTAGTTAATGGTGTACCAACAAAGAGTCGGAAATATGGCAAGAGTTAGTAAATGTCACCAAACTTCAAAAAGCTATATTATATCTTGTACAGAACAATATTTATTATAAAAATGTATATGTGGAAGAAGAAAAAATATCTTTAGAAGATGAAAGAGAAATTTCAACTGGCCAAATAGAAAAAGTGGACAAGTCGAGGAGTGAAGAAATTTATGAACATTATAGTATACACCCTCTGCATTCAAAAGAAGTGATAGGAAACACTATTGAATTATTCCAAATGAAGAAAGCGAAGGGAACTCCCATGAGTGTATGGGAAAAAAGTTTAGAGGCTCGTTGTTTTCCACAGCTCTTCCCCACTGGAAAAGGTGGACGATATGATGAACGACAAGTACAGATTCCAGCTTCAGAATATCGTACAACAAGATAGTACTCACAAGATCCAAGATTTCGACAGTGTATTCCATATTTATTTAATCTTCTGTTTGAAAGTGACTTGTCTGGACTTTCATACGCAGTGAACCACATATTCAAAACAGGAGTTCATCTTACACATGTTTCTGCAAAGGAATTTTTGGATAAAGTGCAACAAAGAGACGATTATTTAGAATCTCAGTTAATTAATTTGATGGCGTGTCAATGTGGTACTGATAAGTATTGGTATCGAGAACTTAAATTTATGTTAAGAAACTTAGGAACCCCTACGTGGTTTGTTACGCTTAGCTGTGCTGAATACGCATGGGACGATTTACTTGAATTTCTACGACAAGCAAATTCAAATGTAAAAAACATTGAATTGAAGACAGCTGGAGAACTGTGTTCCTTGGATCCTGTAAATGTGTGCAGATATTTTAATCATATTTTAATCATAGGTTTCAAGCTATGATGTCTTTTATCTGCAATAAAAATAATCCACCTCTTGGAGAAGTTATTGATTTCTTTTGGAGAAAGGAGTACCAAGCCAGAGGTGCTCCTCATATACATATGATATTATGGATCAAGAATGCACCTAAATTTAGAACCGATTCTGATGAAACTGTTTTGTCTTTCATTGAAGACTATGTTACCTGTGCCATTCCAAAAAAAGGAGTAGAAAACAGCTTAAGACAACACGTTTTACGGTTTCAAAGTCATCGATGTGGAAAATATTGTCGACGAAAATACACGTCAAAGGGAAACTTTATATAAAATGTTGTTTTTGATTCCCACGTCCAGTAATTTCAAAAGGAAGAGTCAATAGTTTAATGTCAGCAGTAAGGCATACTATAACTCGAAAATCTCCAAAGAATCCTTACAACATAAAAAGAACTGAAGATTCAAAGTATATTAATGACTACAATCCAGTGATTTTGACAATGTGGAATGCAAACATGGATATCCAGTATGTTGCAGATGATTCGATTGCTGTTGCTCGCTATGTTACATCATATATAACCAAATCTGAAAAGACAGAGTTGAAAGAAATGTGGTAAGAAATTTCACAAGAGAAGACTCTTAGTAACAAATTGTACAGCTTTAGTTTGAAGATGCTTTCCCATCGAGAGATTGGATCCTACGAATGTTCGGATCGGTTGACCTCTGCAAGTTTATATTCAAAGTCAAGAGGAATCATTTGGGTAAGTCTAGGTCTTGCTGCAACACGAAATCGAGTATTGAAATCTCTACAAGAAATTGAATACTTAGCATTGAATGAACCAGAAAGTACAGATATTGTTAAAACTAATATGTTGGGGGCGTGGCCTAGGAGCCGAACATGGCGGACGCGTCTACGTAGAGCTCCGCGGTTCGCTCCTTCCAGGGACATCATCCGCCATAATCCTGGTCCCAGACACTTGGCTTGTGCGAGCGGACTGCTCACGGGCCTGCGGCAATCGCGCTGAGGTGCTTTGGAGGCGGCGGGGAGCCCGATTCGGCCGCCGCGGCTTGCTGGACCGGCGAAGACCACGCACGCATCGGCGGGCGGCTGTGGCTGAGCTGCGGCGGCCGCGTTTCACTGGTGGCGCGGCTGGGGCTGTTACTATCCTGCCCGGCGGCCCCCCTGGAAGCTGCTGATCGGGCCCCGGTCCTGAGGGGCAGCAGAGGGTGCACTACAATCGTGGTGCCCCTCTGCCGGCTGCGCCTGCCTCCGGTCCCCTGCTGGAGGGGCCTTGGATCTGGTGAGGCCTACCCGGGGCCTGGATTTTGCCGGTGGGGCCCGGCGGGCCCCCGGACAGCCGTAGACTGCCGCTCTGCCTGAAGACTCCTGTGCCCTACGGAATTGTGGTGAGCTGGGCGGGGGACCTGTCGGGCTGGACTCTGCTGCTGCCCACGTGCCTGACCCCCTGACAGAGGGCTCCGCCGGTCCCTCCCCCCGGCCTGCCCGGGGCGGCCACACAGAATAGTCCTGACTGCCCCGTATATTGGAGGCCCCGGGGGCTCTTGGTGGGGATACCTGTCGGCGCCGCCTGGGATCGGGCGCCTGCGCTGGGGACGCGGTCGTAGCGATCCGCCCCGCCCTGAGGTGGGTGGTGTACTCTACTGCTCCACCCTCTAACACTATCTCTGGCTGTGGCACTGACTGCTCTGGAGCGGACCCTCCACGCCATCATGGGTAAGGGCAACCCGGTGCGGCGGCACCCAAACAACCTACCATTGACCAATACACCACAGCCACCCCAGCGAATAAAGGTGCCGCAGAGGGCGTCTCATCAGATACGGCGACACTCCTGGAGGCCATCAATCAATCACGAACCGCCCTTGAGGCCCAGATCGGTGCGGTGGGGTCCGAAGTGTCGTTCCTCCGCCAGGACCTCCGAAAGGCAGTCGATCGAATCACCGAGGCTGAGACGAGGGTCTCCGCGGTGGAGGATACTGTCTCCACCCTCCAGAAGAAGGTCGACAAGCTGGCCATGGTATCTAAAGAGCTGGAGGCTAGGGCCGAAGATGCGGAGGGATGGGCCCGCCGCAACAACACCCGCCTGGTGGGTTTTCCAGAGGGTTGCGAGGGATCCTCGATGGGTGGCTTCCTCTCAGAATGGCTCAAGGCGCGGCTTCCCGCAGACGACATCTCTTCCTGCTTCATGATCGAGAGGGCCCATCGCGCCCTGACCAAGAAGCCGCCGCCGGGGGAGCGCCCACGCCCGGTTATTGCTCGCCTTCTAAATTATGCTGACCGCGATGCCATTCTTCGCTTTGCCAGGACACATAAGGATAAAATGATCTTTGAGTCCCATCCCATCATGGCCTTCCCGGACTACACCCGGACGGTTCAGCAGCAACGCCAATCCTTTGTTGCGGCCAAGCGGCGGCTGCGTGATCTGAACCTATCCTATGCGCTCATGTTCCCGGCCCGTCTGAAGGTCATCTATAATTCAAAAACGTATTTCTTTGATACTCCAGAGGAAGTATTTGCGTGGACAGATGAGCGACGCCACCTGAAGCTGCATTCCCCACCCCCTTTAGACTCTGACTTTTCTCAAAGCTCGCATCGGGGTGGACGGCAGGGAGGCGACGCTACTCATCGACGACATCGATCCCGCTCTAACTGGCGCTCCCAGAACAAGAAGGACTCTGCAGACTGAGGCAGCCCGAGGCTGGGACATGCATTGGTGTATTGACTCTTCCCGGTCTCATGCGACTGCGGAGCCCGTTGGCTGCTGCTACAGGCCGGGATATCCTGCCACTAAGAGCCAGGGACTTCTGCTCTTTCCCTGGAGGGAGTGGGTTTTACACGCCTTCCCTGTTTTGAGTTCTCATGGGTAATGTTGGGTGGGGGGGGATCCTTTGGAGGGTCCGCCGGGGCCTCCACGTTTGGGGGCCAGGACGAGATTCCGCTGCGACAGGTACTCCGTGTTCTAGGATGTATAGGGGTTGGGGGGGCGGTGGGAGGGGTTGGGAGGGCGATTTGTTGTTTGTTACACAGTTGTTTTTAATGATACACGCACCACGATGTCCCATATGTCGACAATGTCCGCTGCTCTACACCTTACCGATAGCTCATGACACACACAGCTAATGGCACTCCCCTAGGAGATCTCAATATCGTGTCCTGGAATGTACGGGGCCTGTTGAATAAGATTAAAAGAGGGGCTGTACTACACCTGGCAAAACGCTACTCAGCAGATGTCTTGCTGCTGCAGGAAACTCACATGCTAGGCAACAAGGCCCCGTGTCTTTCTCGTTATGGATATGCCACGGTGTACCATTCTGGCTTCTCAAGGGGGGCACGGGGTACAGCCATACTTATTCACCGCAGGGTCCCATTTCAAGTTACTCAGCATTGGTTCGACCCGGGTGGCCGTTTTATGGCCGTTTCCGGCACCCTGGCTGGGGAACAGATTTCAATTGGGAGCATATACGCCCCACCTCCTCTCGGTCGGACGTTCATTGACAGACTGACGCAACTCTGGGGGGAATTCCCTGACGGCTTGACTATCCTGGGTGGGGACTGGAACGACGTAATGGCTCCCCCGGATAGGTGGCGGGCACGACCGCCGACCACCCCTCCTCCTAGGTCTAAACTCAACATCTTGGCACATACATTGGGTTGGGCGGACACATGGCGGGCTTATCATCCTTCTGAAACTGGATTTACATATGCATCATCCGTACACCCCACCCTCTCACGTCTGGATTACATGTTCCTCCCAGGCAGCTACCTGCATCGGGTATCACATACCTCTAACCTTCCACGTGGCCTGTCTGATCACTCACCCATCCAGCTCAAACTCCGTCTGCAGACCAGTCGTCCCTCCTATCACTGGCGCATGTCTCCTTGGTTGCTTAGAGATCCCGGATATCAGGAGATGCTCCATCGAGCCACGGCAGATTATTTTGCTTTCAACACCGGGTCCACTCAATCCCAGATAATATTGTGGGAAGCCTTTAAGCCTACGATTCGGGGGGCTGATATTAGCTATCGCACTGGGCAAAAGTGGCGCCGCCTGGCACAGATTCAAGATCTAGAAGATAGACAGCTCGCTCTCCAGGCCTTGTTAGTGGAAAGCTCCGACGCCGGTGCCCGCCGTAACCTGCTCCATGTCCAACAGCAGCTGCACCAGCTGCTCACGGACAATGCCAGGGATGCCTGGCTGGCAACCCAGCACCGGATATATCAATGGGGCGATAAGTCTAGCCAGATGCTCCACCGACTATGTCAGGCAAGGGCCTCCCCGACGCAAGTCCCTCTATTGAGGTCCCCTGCCGGTGACATGTGCGTCTCCTCGGGGGCAGTGGTGCAGGCCTTTGCCGATTTTTATGCTGCCCTGTACTGTGATCGTGAGGAACTCGCTGCACCGCTTATTGATGCCTTTCTTGTAGATATCCCTCCAAGACGCCTCTCTGATGTGCAGCGAGCTGTTCTCGACAAGCCTATCTCTGTGGATTAGCTGCAGGCGGCCCTCACCAATACCCACCCAGGCCGTGCACCGGGCCCCAACGGGTTCCCCTGTGATTTTTGCGCTCCCATATGGGGACCGTTGGTCCCCACCTTCTTGCGCGCTGCACCAGGCGTTGGAGCAGAAGATCTTGCCCCTGGACTGGCGCCATGCCGAAATTGTGGTTTTTCTCAAACCGGGCCGCCCTCCGGAGGCCCCGGGCTCATACCGCCCCATATCCCTATTAAACTTCGAGCCGAAACTACTGGGGAAGGTGTTGGCTGATCGCCTCCGCACCTGCATTCTGGACCTCGTCCACCCGGACCAGTCAGGCTTTATGCCCCAACGCTCCACTAGGCATAACATACGGCGAGCGCACAAGGCTGTTGCCGAGGCCCACCGTCTGGGACGCCCTGCGGCTGTCCTGCTAGCTGACATCGACAAGGCGTTCGACTCCTTGAGCTGGACCTACCTTTTTAAACTTTTGGAAGCTGTCAACCTGGGGCCCCGGTTCCGCGCATATGTTAAATTGCTGTACACAGATCTTACGGCCTCGATCCGTGTGGCCGGCCACCGTTCTCCCTCCTTCCCCATCCGCAGAGGGACCAGACAGGGTTGCCCCCTCTCTCCGCTTCTGTTCGCTTTAGCGATAGAGCCACTGGCTGAGTGGGTACGCAGGGATGCGGTTTATCGGGGACTGGTCTGGTCACCTGAGTGTTCGGACAGGATAGCACTCTATGCTGATGACGCGCTATTTTTCTTTTCTGACCCTTGGGTCACCGGACCGAGGGTGCTTCAGATCTTGCGGGTGTTCGGTGAGACGACAGGACTACATGCCAACCCGTCCAAGTCGATCCTCTTCCCCATATGCGGCGCACAGGGAAGTCAAACCTGGGCCTCACAGCTGGTCATTGCGGACGAGGGGTTTAGATACCTCGGCGTCCATATCACTAGATGCCCCGCCATGGCGTGGTCGCGCAACAAAGCCCCCCTGCTTCCGGCGGTACGTGAGGAGACGACGGTATGGTCCCAACTTCCCTTATCCTTATACGGCCGGTCTGCAATATTCAAAATGGTATCACTGCCACGCTTGCTTTATAGGTTGCAGAATTTCCCGTACCCGATCCCTCCGTCGTGGTTTCTTCAAATCAATGCGCTCCTAAATAGATTCCTCTGGGGGAGGGGCGGTCCGGGTGGCTCTTGCGACCTGTATCCAATCCACCTATTGCGGTGGCATTGCAGCGGCAGACGTACGGGCGTATTATTGGGCGTCCCAGCTCTTAGTCATCAATGAATGGTGGTACAATCCTCAGACTGATCCGGCCTATGCGGTGGACCGGCTCTTCCTGGCGGAACATCCACTATTAGATCTCTTATACAGCAATTCGTCCTTGGAGGCTCTTCCCCCCGCCTGCAGTACGGTAGTCCAGATCTGGAGACGAGTATCCCGGTCCATGGGTTGGTGGGATACGCTGACAGGCGCGACTCCCCTTTGGCGGGGCACGCGCCTTCGGCCCGTCTCCACTCTAACCGGGTTCCAGGGATGGGATACTATTGGAATCTCTACATTGGGTGATGTGATGCGAGGGACCACGCTTAAATCCTTTCAGAGGCTGCAGGAGGAGTTTGATCTACACAAGTCCCAGTTCCACAGGTATCTTCAGCTTCGCCATGCCCTGTCCCCCCTGATAAAGCACCTAACGTCCTTACCCGAATTCCACCCACTAGAGGGCAGACTGTTGATGGGGGATCTGGGAGGGCACAAAATCCGTCAACTATATCAGACCCTGACAACGCACTCCAAGACACGCATACACCGGACTAGGGCAGCATGGGAGGCGGATTTACCGGCCCTCACGGACGATGACTGGACTGAGGCCCTTGCCAGCCCCAGGTATGCCGCCGTCTCCTCTAGGTACAGGTTGATTCAGTTTAAGTACCTTCACAAGGTATATTATACCCGCCTTCGCCTTTGGAAGATGGGGGCTATTCAGTCCCCAACCTGCCTCCGTTGTAATTCTGACGACGGGTCCATCCTCCACACGGTCTGGAGTTGTACGGCACTACAACACTTTTGATCGGGGGTGCTGTCCTGTCTGGGGCGGGTGTTATGCTGGGACCTCCCGGAGGATCCTCGATTGATACTTCTTCATGGCACGGAAGACATCGGGGGAAACAGATATAAGAGGCACCTTCTATTCCTCGGTCTCACCTTAGCCAAGCGTGACATAGCGCAGCATTGGAAGTCTCCCTCTCCCCCCGGGGTGGTGGCCTGGAAAACAGCCCTAGATACATGTATGTCGGCGGAAGTGGCGGTGTTTCAGGCACGGGGTTGCCCGCAGAAACATGGGAAGATCTGGTCCAAGTGGGCTAAATACCGGGGCATTGACTTCTCTATCCATTCACAGTCAGCGAATCCTGACCCTATTGCAAGGCTCATCATCAATGATTCCCCAATCTAATGTGCTCATTGGCTGGGGCATTGGACACAGTGTTATGATCATGTATGTCTTTCTCGTTTCAGGTGGGAAGAGTGGTGCAGGGGTGGGGGGAGGGGGGAGGGGTGGGATGTTGGATTGCATGTTTCGCAGATCCTTTGGTGAAACCCTCGTCGGTATCTGTTGTATATGCATTTTGTCATGTGTCTATATACTAACTACAGGGGTTCGCCCACTGGGTGTTGTAAACTCAATAAAATTTGTTGTTAAAAAAAAAAAAACTAATATGTTGGATATGTACTATCCCAAAAGGAGTCCATATCTGGAAAACATATGTCTCTATGAAGTACTGCAACATTACAGTTTTGAGAGAAATGTTATAGAAAATATAACTGAAGAAAAATATGCAGTAATTGGATGTGATGGATGTTTTTGTTAAAACATGCCAAAGGAAGTCTTATTAACCACAGGAACTCAGTTGTGAAACTCCAGATAAAAGGGAATTTTTCTATTTAACACTTCTGCAACTCTTCAAGTCTTGGCGTAGTGAAATGGAATTACTTGGAGATTTTGACTGCTATGAAGATTCTTTTAAAGCATGTAAAGATAGCATTCAATGCACAATTTTTCCAACTTATCTACAAATGTTAAATGAAGAGATTGAACAAGACACTACTATTGCAGCTGAAATAGCTAGAGACAGTTCTCAAGATAGTCAAAGTTCTGCTCCACTAAGTCAAGATCCACTAGGACAACCAATTATTGAAAATGAAGCAGCAATAGCCATGAATGAAGTAGAAATTGCAATGCAACAAGCACAACAGGATATTATTGAGTTGGGAAACTTGGAAGAAAATCTAAATATTGAACAAAAAGAAATGTATCAGAAAGTGACACAACAGATACAACATGGTTTACTGCATGAAAAGAAAGAATGCCAATGCACATCATTTAAACCTATTCGAATGTACATCAGTGGGCAAGCTGGAACAGGAAAAGGTTTCTTAATAAAAGTTTTGACCAGTTATCTACACAAAACCACTGAATCACATTTATCTTGTGTTGTAACCGCTCCAACTGGGTTAGCAGCACACAACATTAAAGGGATTACGTTACATCGATTACTTATGCTACCAGTTGAACATGAAAATAAGTTGGAATATCACAAGCTATCTGGAGAAGTTTGTTATGAAGTTTCAAGAGTACTCAAGAAAATGAAACTTCTAATCATTGATGAGGTGAGCATGGTGTCAAACTTAATGCTTGCTTTTGTACATTTAAGAATGCAACAGATTTTAAAAACAGATTATGATGTTCTATTTGGAGGAAAACATGTAATTGTATTCGGCGACCTACTACAACTTACTCCTGTAAAAGGGCAACCTGTTTTTAAAACACTTGTCCATGAAGACACTAGGAAATCTTTGGGAAGTATTGGAAATGTCAACATTTGGTCTCATTTTGAATATAAAGAACTTATTAAGAACATGCGACAAGCAAGTGATGAACATTATGGAAACAGTCTTCAAGATATAAGAATTGGTGTTTTGACAAAACATGGTAAAGAAGCTTTACAAAGTCGGCTTTTAACGAACTTGTTTGCAAATGAAAACATAGCACCTGAAATAATGTACAAAAAAATTGGAGAAAAGAAGTCTATAGTTTGCCTAATGCCTACACTGCAAGAGTGTTCTACGTTCAATCAAGAACTTTTGAAATTGGGAAAACAACCAATAGTGAAAATGGAAGCTATTGATAAAATGGTACACGAAGGAGTTACTATTCTTCTCTCAGAGAAATTACAGTCAAAATTGGATTCTTTGGAAAAGTCGGTGTCTAAGACTGCTGGTTTAGAAAAGATTTTATATGTATGTGTAAACTGTCAAGTAATTTTATGGCGTAATTTGAATGTAGAAGAACGTTTAGTAAATGGAGCAATGGGAAAAGTTGTTGATTTTGTAAATTTTCAGAACAGAGATGGAATTGAATTTTTGAAGATTAAATTTGATCAGATTGAAGAGGTAAAAACAGATTGGACGTTGTAGTGTTCGTTTTTTGCTTGTAAAAGACTTGTATGTTCGTAGAAAACAGTTTCCTGTTTCTTTAGCATATGCTGTAACCATTCATAAATCTCAAGGTTTAAGTGTAGACAGTGCTTTGGTAAATATTGGAAGTGCAGTGTTTAAAGAGGGCATGGCATACGTTGCATTGTCTCGAGTAAGAACATTATCTGGTTTGTATTTGATTGATTTTGATGAGAGAAAGATTAGTGCTGATGTAAATTGTGTAAGAGAGTACAATCGGTTAAGAAGACTTTAAACTCCTAACTTAGGTGAATATCCCGTATATGAGAAACGTGTAGTGTGTCCAAAACGGGAATATAACAAATATTCTACTGAGATTCAAAAAAAGAAAACAATTCAAGAGAATGATGAAGCTGCAAAGAAAATGAAAATGGACACAGTTGATGATATTGTAGGATACCAGTTAGAAAATAGTTCATGTATCAACTGCTATGCTAATGTAATTATGAATGCTGTCTTTTATCTAGAAGATCTTCATCATGAAATTATGAAGAATCGAGAAAAAAGATTCTGTTCTTTACTACATTATATTTTTCAAAGGTTGGTAACTGATAGAACTAAAATCCATACTGCTTCTGGCATTCGGCATCTTTTGGATATATGTACTGGATCATTGAAATTTACAATGAATGTACAAAATCATTTGCTGGAAACGCCCCTAAATCTGGAATTCCATCCCCCCCACATCAGAACGATCCCCTCGTTTCCAAAATTCAAAAACCTGCTCAAAGTCCTCCTCCTTGACCGCTCTCGAGCAAACCGATAGGAGCCAAGGAAGTACCTTAGCCGGCATTCCACCTAACTTCAACTATGTGACCGGGGACACTGACTCTGATCAAGAAAACTTTTTGGATACTCGCATTGCTGGATCAAGAAAACCTTTTGGATACTCGACTTAAGGAATGTGGATTATTATTTTCATAACCAAGTCACTTTCCAGGACACTCTGCATATATTTTCTTGTGTAATTTGACAGAACTGTATGATGCTCTGACGTTATAGGAGCATTTTTACTGATATATCTATTGTATTTGTTGCTTAAATGTTCATGTAACATTTGTGGTTTATATGTGCATGCAATGCTAATTTGACCTCCACCCTCCATGCTCCTTCTGCTCGATCACTCCTTTGTTTGATCCTTATCCGACACGAACCCCTATGTTCTTCTATATTCTCTGTATTGCCTATTTGCACATAAGCTACTTGCTGTGAAGCGCTCTGATACCCTCGGGTCCAGCTAGCGCTATATAAAACTCCTTAAATAAATAAATACAACAAGATGCACAAGAATTTCTTATGTTTATGCTTGCAGTATTGGAAGATGAAGAAATACAAATTGAAAATTTGTTTTGACTAAGTTACAGATGGGATCATAAATGTGAAGAATGTTCATTTTCTTCTACCACTGAAACAGACATTGAACGATTTATATATTTTTGAAAAACCAGATTGCAAATCAGTGTCTTTTAACAAATTAGTAAAAACAGCTAATCATGTTCTCATTGTAAATCAGAAATGTTATCAACATTATTTATAGAAAGATTTGGACAATATGTCATTTTAATGCTACAACGTTGTAGAGCAGATGGAAGAAAATTGGAAACCAAAATTAAAACTTTTGTGGCAAGTCAAGTATCAATTTCAGGAAGAACTTTTAAAGCAGTGGCTATTATTTTTCATGATGGACCTACTACAACATCTGGGCACTATACTGTGTATTTAAAGTGCAATAAAGGATGGACACATTGTAATGATGCCCATTTGGAATTCAAATGTAGGTTGCCTTACGAATTACCAAATTCATATCTGATATTTTTGATGCCAAAGTTTTGAAAACTTCATTCGGCCTATAGGGAAGATGTGAACAATTACTGTTTGGATTATTGTTTGTGCTAATTCTTATTGCCTTTGCAAAATTGTGTTTGAAAGAAGTAGTTTATATATTTGATCTTTATATTATACGCGATGTAAATGAGAGTGTATATTTTACAAAATGTACTTGAGAGAAGAAAAAGAATTAATGTAGTTGAAGAATGTATTTTACAAACTGTAGATAGGTAAACAGATAGTTGCACTTGTTGTAAATATTTTCAACACAGATTTTTTTTTTTTTACAATCTCATTGATTGTATTTTTTTCCCCGCTGTTATATGATAATCTACATTGAAATCACTGTGTATGGTGAAATTCAGTAGAATCTGAGAACAGCAAAAAGGGAAACTGAATATGTTATGTAATTCTAAAATTATGTTGTGTTCTTAAAACTATAATATTATATGCAATAGTTTGAAAAGATTTTAAATTCAGTTTACAACAAAACTACTACAAAATAGTTCCACTAAGTTTTGTATCGTCTTTAAAAAAAGAGGTAAGATGAAATAATGTAATACGCATGATAATATGTACTAATGTTTACAGTCGCTTTTACTGCACTCATTCATTTTTTCAAACACTACCCATGCACTTATCTATACAGTTAGGCACTATTCCCACACTCCCATCACCCATGCACTACCCATGCACTTCTCCAATCACCTAGGGCCGATTCACAGAACTAATCGGAGATAAAATCCTAAACTTACTACTTTTGGTATTCACAGAAGGTATTTAGTAGTAGTAAAGTTAGGACTCCTAACTTTGCTACTACTAAACTGAGATAAAATCCTAAACTTACTACTTTTGGTATTCACAGAAGGCATTTAGTAGTAGTAAAGTTAGGACTCCTAACTTTACTACTACTAAATGCCTTTTGTGAATACCAAAAGTAGTAAGTTAAGGATTTTGTCTCAGTTTAGTCATAGTAAAGTTAGGAGTCCTAACTTTACTACTACTAAATGCCTTCTGTGAATACCAAAAGTAGTAAGTTTAGGATTTTATCTCAGATTAGTTCTGTGAATCGGCCCCAATGGCAGTACCCATACACTTATAATATCACCCAGACACTACCTATGTACTCCTCCAATCACACAGGCACTATCTGTACACTAATGCAATCACCCAGGCATTACTCATGTACTCATCCATGCACTCTGGTACTACCCATGCACTCCTCCAATCACCCATACATTACTCCTGCACTCATGGAATCACCCAGGCATTACCCATGCACTACTTCAATCACAAAGGCAGTACCCATGCACTCCTCCAATCACCCAGACATTACCCCTGCACTCATGGAATCATGCAGGCACTACCCATGCACTCCTTCAATCACTCAGGCAGTACCCATGCACTCCACCAATCACACAGGTACTAACCATGCACGTATGCAATCACCCAGGCATTACATATGCACTCCTTCAATCACTCAGGCAGTACCTGTGCACTCCTCCAATCACCCAGACATTACTCCTGCACTCTTGCAATCACCCAGGTATTACCCATGCACTCCTTGAATCATTCATGCAGTACCCATGCACTCCTCCAATGACCCAGACATTACTCCTGCACTCATAGAAGCACCCAGGCATTACCCATGCACTACTTGAATCATTCAGGCAGTACCCATGCACTCCTGCAATCACCCAGACATTACTCTTGCACTCATGGAATCACCCAGGCATTACCCCTGCACTCCTTCAATCACTCAGGCAGTACCCATGCACTCCTCCAATCACCCAGGCACTACCCATGCACTCATGCAATCACCCAGGCATTACCCATCCACTCCTTCAATTACTCAGGCAGTACCCATGCACTCCTACAATCACCCAGACATTACCCCTGCACTCATGCAATCACCCAGGCATTACCCATGCACTCCTTCAATCACTCAGGCAGTACCCATGCCCTCCTATAATCACCCAGGCACTACCCATGCACTTATGCAACACCCAGGCATTACCTATGCACTCCCTCAATCACTCAGGCAGTACCCATATACTCCTCCAATCACCCACACATGACTCCTGCCCTCATGGAATCACCCAGGCATTACCCATGCACTCCTTCAATCACTCAACGAGTACCCATGCACTCCTCCAATCACCCAGACATTACTCTTGCACTCATGGAATCACCCAGGCATTACCCATGCACTCCTTCAATCACTTAGGCAGTACCTATGCACTCCTCCAATCCCCCAGACATTACCCCTGCACTCATGCAATCACCCAGGCATTACCCATGTACTCCTTCAATCACTTAGGCAGTACCCATGCACTCCTCCAATCACCCAGACATTACCCCTGCACTCATGCAATCACCCAGGCATTACCTATGCACGCCTTCAATCACTCAGGCAGTACCCATGCACTCCTCCAATCACCTAGGCACTACCCATGCACTCATGCAATCACCCAGGCATTACCTATCCACTCCTTCAATCACTCAGGCAGTACCCATGCACTCCTCCAATCACCCAGACATTACACCTGCACTCATGCAATCCCCCAGGCATTACACATGCACTCCTTCAATCATTCAGGCAGTATCCATGCACTCCTCCAATCACACAGGCACTACCTATGCACTTATGCAATCACCCAGGCATTACTTATGCACTCTTTCAATCACTCAGGCACTACCCATGCACTTCTCCAATCACCTAGAGGCCGATTCACAGAACTAATCGGAGATAAAATCCTAAACTTACTACTTTTGGTATTCACAGAAGGCATTTAGTAGTAGTAAAGTTAGGACTCCTAACTTTACTATTACTAAACTGAGATAAAATCCTAAACTTACTACTTTTGGTATTCACAGAAGGCATTTAGTAGTAGTAAAGTTAGGACTCCTAACTTTACTACTACTAAATGCCTTTTGTGAATACCAAAAGTAGTAAGTTAAGGATTTTGTCTCAGTTTAGTCGTAGTAAAGTTAGGAGTCCTAACTTTACTACTACTAAATGCCTTCTGTGAATACCAAAAGTAGTAAGTTTAGGATTTTATCTCAGATTAGTTCTGTGAATCGGCCCCAATGGCAGTACCCATACACTTATAATATCACCCAGACACTACCTATGTACTCCTCCAATCACACAGGCACTATCTGTACACTAATGCAATCACCCAGGCATTACTCATGTACTCATCCATGCACTCTGGTACTACCCATGCACTCCTCCAATCACCCATACATTACTCCTGCACTCATGGAATCACCCAGGCATTACCCATGCACTACTTCAATCACAAAGGCAGTACCCATGCACTCCTCCAATCACCCAGACATTACCCCTGCACTCATGGAATCATGCAGGCACTACCCATGCACTCCTTCAATCACTCAGGCAGTACCCATGCACTCCACCAATCACACAGGTACTAACCATGCACTTATGCAATCACCCAGGCATTACATATGCACTCCTTCAATCACTCAGGCAGTACCTGTGCACTCCTCCAATCACCCAGACATTACTCCTGCACTCTTGCAATCACCCATGTATTACCCATGCACTCCTTGAATCATTCATGCAGTACCCATGCACTCCTCCAATCACCCAGACATTACTCCTGCACTCATAGAAGCACCCAGGCATTACCCATGCACTACTTGAATCATTCAGGCAGTACCCATGCACTCCTGCAATCACCCAGACATTACTCTTGCACTCATGGAATCACCCAGGCATTACCCCTGCACTCCTTCAATCACTCAGGCAGTACCCATGCACTCCTCCAATCACCCAGGCACTACCCATGCACTCATGCAATCACCCAGGCATTACCCATCCACTCCTTCAATTACTCAGGCAGTACCCATGCACTCCTACAATCACCCAGACATTACCCCTGCACTCATGCAATCACCCAGGCATTACCCATGCACTCCTTCAATCACTCAGGCAGTACCCATGCACTCCTATAATCACCCAGGCACTACCCATGCACTTATGCAACACCCAGGCATTACCTATGCACTCCTTCAATCACTCAGGCAGTACCCATATACTCCTCCAATCACCCACACATGACTCCTGCCCTCATGGAATCACCCAGGCATTACCCATGCACTCCTTCAATCACTCAGGCAGTACCCATGCACTCCTCCAATCACCCAGACATTACTCTTGCACTCATGGAATCACCCAGGCATTACCCATGCACTCCTTCAATCACTCAGGCAGTACCTATGCACTCCTCCAATCCCCCAGACATTACCCCTGCACTCATGCAATCACCCAGGCATTACCCATGTACTCATTCAATCACTTAGGCAGTACCCATGCACTCCTCCAATCACCCAGACATTACCCCTGCACTCATGCAATCACCCAGGCATTACCTATGCACGCCTTCAATCACTCAGGCAGTACCCATGCACTCCTCCAATCACCTAGGCACTACCCATGCACTCATGCAATCACCCAGGCATTACCTATCCACTCCTTCAATCACTCAGGCAGTACCCATGCACTCCTCCAATCACCCAGACATTACACCTGCACTCATACAATCACCCAGGCATTACACATGCACTCCTTCAATCATTCAGGCAGTATCCATGCACTCCTCCAATCACACAGGCACTACCCATGCACTTACAAAATCACCCAGGCATTATTGATGCACTCCTTTAATCACTCAGGCAGTACCCATGCACTTCTCCAATCACCCAGACATTACCCCTGCACTCATGCAATCACCCAGGCATTACCCATGCACTCCTTCAATCAGTCAGGCAGTACCCATGCACTCCTCTATTCACCCAGGTACTACCCAGGCACTTATGCAATCACCCAGGCATTACCTATGCACTCCTTCAATCACTCAGGCAGTACCCATCCACTCCTCCAATCACCCAGACATTACTCCTGCACTCATGGAATCACCCAGGCATTACCCAGGCACTCCTTCAATCACTCAGGCAGTACCCATGCATTCCTCCAATCACCCAGGCATTACCCCTGCACTCATGCAATCACCCAGGCATTACCTATGCACTCCTTCAATAACTCAGGCAGTACCCATGCACTCCTCCAATCACCCAGGCACTACCCATGCACTTATGCAATCACCCAGGCATTACCTATGCACTCCTTCTATCAGTTAGACAGTACCCATGCACTCCTCCAATCACCCAGACATTACCTGTGCACTCATGCAATCACCCAGGCATTACCCATGCACTTAAAAAATCACCCAGGCATTACCCATGCACTTACAAAATCACCCAGGCATTATTGATGCACTCCTTTAATCACTCAGGCAGTACCCATGCACTCCTCCAATCACCCAGACATAACTCCTGCACTCATGCAATCACCCAGGCATAACCCATGCACTCCTTCAATCACTTAGGCAGTACCCATGCACTCCTCCAATCACCCAGACATTACCCCTGAACTCATGGAATCACGCAGGCACTACTCATGCACTTTTTCAATCACTCAGGCAGTACCCAGGCACTCCTCCAATCACCCAGGCACTACCCATGCAGTCTTACAATCACCCAGGCATTACCCATGCACTCCTTCAATCACTTAGGCAGTACCCATGCACTCCTCCAATCACCCAGACATTACCTCTGCACTCATGCAATCACCCAGGCATTACCCATGCACTTACAAAATCACCCAGGCATTACCCATGCACTTACAAAACCACCCAGGCATTATTGATGCACTCCTTCAATCACTCAGGCAGTACCCATGCACTCCTCCAATCCCCCAGACATTACTCCTGCACTCATGCAATCACCCAGGCATTACCCATGCACTCCTTCAATCACTCAGGCAGTACCCATGCACTCCTCCAATCACTCAGACATTACCTCTGCACTCATGCAATTACCCAGGTATTACCCATGCACTTACAAAATCACCCAGGCATTACCCATGCACTTACAAAATCACCCAGGCATTATTGATGCACTCCTTTAATCACTCAGGCAATACCCATGCACTCCTCCAATCACCCAGACATTACCCCTGCACTCATGCAATCACCCAGGCATTACCCATGCACTCCTTCAATCACCCAGGCAGTACCCATGCACTCCTCCAATCACCCAGGCACTCCCCATGCACTTATGCAATCAACCAGGCCTTACCTATGCACTCCTTCAATCACTCAGGCAGTACCCATGCACTCCTCCAATCACCCACACATTACTCCTGCCCTCATGAAATCACCCAGGCATTACCCATGCACTCCTCCAATCACCCAGACATTGCTCTTGTATTCATGGAATCACCCAGGCATTACCCATGGACTCCTTCAATCACTCAGGCAGTACCCATGTACTCCTCCAATCACCCGGACATTACTCCTGCACTCATGCAATCACCCAGGCATTACCCATGCACTCCTTCAATCACTGAGGCAGTACCCATGCAGTCCTCCAATCACCCAGACATTATCCCTGCACTTATGCAATCACCCAGGCACTACCCATGCACTTTTTCAATCACCCAGGCACTACCCATGCACTTTTTCAATCACTCAGGCAGTACCCATGCACTTATGCAATCACCCAGGCACTACCCATGCACTCATGCAATCACATATGCAACACCCATACACTTCTCCATATATTCCACTTACCACAATTCATACAACACTTACAAATGTATCTATTTTTAACCAAATAGGAGGATCTGAAAAGAACCATTTTTTTTCTTCTTTCTTTGTTCTATATTTTTTTTGTGTTTTTTTAACTCTTTTTTGAATTTTTTGTGTGTTTTTTTAGAAAAAATAAACAGAACCAACAGTGAACACATTCAAAAAATTATGCAATTATGAAGTCATTGCATAGAAAAAAAAAAAAAATTAACACTGGTGGTTCCTAATAGCAACCAGGATGGCATCCAGTCATTGCTCACCAAAACATAGGATCTTTTTACATTTTACACAACGCTGCTCCACTCTAGCAAAGTCAGGGATGATGTTTGGTGTGCCAGATGATGTAGAAGCAGATGACGTGCTAGGTCCAGCAGCGTTGTCCTCAGTTGCCTGCTTTTCTTGTTCCTGTCGAAGCTGTTCTCTTGCAAGACATTGAGGGTGTATTGTGTACAATTGTTTTAACATCGATGACCTCCCGCAGGAATACTTCTTTTCGGAACCTCGTGAGAGGACATTCTGACAAATGGTGCAGGTTACTTTTCGGGCATACACCTTTTTCTACCCAGGTGGTATGGAGAAAAATGCCCACACGATACTTTCGTACCTTTTCTTGACGGGTTCCTCCAGGTCTTCTTCCTCTTCAGGTGGAAGCTGCTGAGGTGCATTGCCAGCTGCCATTTTTAGATCAGTGAAAAAAAAACACCAAAAAAAGGCAAAGAAGAGGAGCCGAAGACAACAGGTGTGCCTGCTGAGATGCTCTTGAAGGAATAAAAAAATGGGTGGGGTCCGTCAAGTTCTAGAATCAAAAGGTTCTTAACCAATGAAATTGTTTCTTTTGAAGTCACATGGGATTCGCGCAACCGGCGCGTAACCAGCGCGCACACAACGTGATTCCCGAAAAATATATTTAACAATAATATATCTGTATTACAATTACAAATATATGATATTTATAATTAGATTAAATATTCTCATGCTATAATATACATATTAAAGTTATATACATATACTTTTAAAACATAAAAATTTGCAGTGGATTCGCGCACCTGACGCAACCCCCGGAAATACGTACGTGATGTTACGCGGGGCCGAGATCCGTGCACCCTTCACATACCGAACACGCATCCTACACGACTTAACCAATATGGCGGCAAAATTCTTGGATTCGCGCACCCACCGAGACTAGTACACGATCGGTACGCGAATCCACTTTTAAAAAAAAAAAAAATGTATATTTATATTTTAGAAAAGAGAAAACATTACATTATTTTTATAACAATTAAAAAACAAAGAAAAAGTATTTTTGGGACATTATACTTAGAAATTAGCATTTAAAAAACCTTAGAAATTCACTGAAAAAACCACAGGTTTCAGGGATGTTATAGTTTGAAATTAGCATTTAAAAAACCATAGAAATTCACTGAAAAAACCACAGGTTCCAGGGACGTTATAGTTAGAAATTTTCATTTAAAAAACCTTTGAAATTCACTGAAAAAACCATAGGTTTCAGGGACGTTATAGTTAGAAATTAGCATTTAAAAAACCTTTGAAATTCACTGAAAAAAACACAGGTTTCAGGGATGTTATAGTTAGTTGGACATTTCACTCGTACAAAACCAGAGAAATTCGGCTGTTATAGTTAGTTGAACTAACTATAACTCGCGCCCCTGCAATGCGCTGCTGTTGACGTCACATATTACATCACTCATGACATGGTCAGTGACAACACTGATGATATCACTTATGACATCTTAAATGACATCACTGATGACATCACTGATGACATCATCCATGTGATAATCTGATGCACCTCCTCACACCCTAATATAACCTTTGATACACCCACTCTAAAATACAGACTACCATTTTCGAAACCATAGACACACCAATACCAGTTACTACATACCCACTCACTGATTCCTAGGTCTACACACACATCCACTCATTCACCCATACAGTCACTCATACATGCAGTCACTCATCAATACAGCACTATCATTGGCACTCATAGACCTATACAGACACTCACTTACCACCACTCATCCATAGTTACTCACACACCTAGTCAGTCATGCAAAGAATCAATCACACTCCCATTTACTCACCTATACAGTTATACACACACCACCTCACTTATTCATACAGATACTAACACATACTTACTCTCTTATACAATCACTGACACAAGCACACACTCATCCATACAGCCACTCTCACAATCACTCACTCTCCCATATAGTCATTTATATACTCCAACACTCACATATACTGCCTTTCACACATGTAGTTACTCACACATGTACCACTGAGACATCCATTCACTCACTAACACACCCATACACACACTCACCCACCCATACAGCCCTTCACAGATGCACTCTTGACCCCATACACCTAGTGAATCACCCACTCACACATCTATGCACAGAGTCACACACCCCCACCCACCCACACAGACACTCAGGCACCCATACAGATACTCAGACAACCAATCGATAACTCATATAGACTCTCATGTAGCTACTCACCAACCATGCAGCCGCTTACACACCAGCTGACAGACTGATACAGACATTCACACAGTTTAGTCACTAATCCATGCATTCAGTAAGACATGTTTAATCACTCACTTATACAGTCAGTCATGCACCTACTAAATCATCCATTCAGGCACTCATAAACACACTCATTCTTCAATACACCTTGGCATATATATAGATAAAACATATTTAAACTTTACAGAAACACACAGTCACTGGATGATGTCATCAGTGATGTCATCAGTGATGTCACTCACCATGTCATGAGTGATGTAATATGTGAGGTCATCAGCAGTGCATTGCGGGGGTGCGAGTTATAGTTAGCTCAAGTAACTATAACGGCAAAATTTCTCTGGTTTTGTACGAGTAAAATGTCCAACTAACTATAACGTCCCTGAAACCTGTGTTTTTTCAGTGAATATATATATATATATATATATATATATCCATCCAAGTGTTGCCCTCATTAAAGACGCACTCGTCGCCAAGTTCTCCTCATTAAAATGGCACAAACCAGCATTCTGCTCGGTTCTATTTTAGAAAGGCCTAACGCGTTTCGGACTGCCACGAGTCCTTGATAACAGGCATATTGCTTTTATTGCCTCCTGGTGGGCTTTTAATATTTAACTCATGCTTGCTGGGATTTGTAGTCTTTATTACATCAATTATTTCCTCCTGTGGATTTGTGATGCCGCAATTTAATAAAACATATTTGTATGCCCTCCAGTGGGCTGCCTCAGTAAAAGCACAGTTCGTCATACTTTTCTTAACCTGGCGAGCTTTTTAGCCCAGACAATTCTGAGCCAAGACCCGCTTGCTGCTTCAATGCGGCGGTGCAGTCTTCACAACAGGACTGCCGTAAATATCGATCCAAGTGTTGCCCTCATTGAAGACGCACATGTCGCCAAGTTCCCCTCATTAAAATGGCACAAACCGGCATTCTGCTCTGTTCTATTTTAGAAAGGCCTAACGCGTTTCGGACTGCCACGAGTCCTTGATCACAGGCACATTGCGTGAACACCACAAGTAAGGACTATCCGTCAACTTGCTCTTGCTTTTATTGCCCCTTGGTGGGCTTTTATTAATTAACTCATGCTTGCTGGGATTTGTAGTCCTTATTACATCAATTCTTTTCTCCAGTGGATTTGTGATGCCGCAATTTTATAAAACATATTTGTATACCCTACAGTGGGCTGCCAGAGTAAAAGCACAGTTCGTCATACTTTTCTTAACCTGCCAATCTTTTTAGCCCAGACAATTCTGAGCCAAGACCCGCTTGCTGCTTCAATGCGGTGGCACAGTCTTCACGGCAGGACTGCCGTAAATATCCATCCAAGTGTTGCCCTCATTGAATGTATATATATATATATATATATATATATATATATATATATATATATAACCAAACAATCCAGCTTCCACAGACACATCCATGGACGAAGGCACGGACACGGGGTAGTTAAGATGAGGCAAATATTTATTGCTCAGGTCCACCCTCAACCCCTGAGGTAAGAGAGACGCATTTCGGATTACAAGAATCCTTTGTCAATCTAATTTGGCGCCATTATTTTCACAGTATAAATAGCCCTTCCCAATTGAGGCATCAATAAACATAAACAACATACTGCTAATCACCACGCTTTTGCTGTGTACATTCTAAGTAGTAAATACATGCTCTATTTTCAGTAGAACTAAGCAATAGTATTGTTTAAAAACATATTATACTATATTAATTTGCACAGTGCTAAACAGTATTATTTACAAAGTTAGCCTTTACCGTTTACAGCGTGAATAAGTGCTTGATTAAAAACAATGCCACTCATCAAAAATGGGAGTAATGGGAGCATTTAGTAATGTGCTGCCAAAGTCTCTTCACTAATCGCCAAAAAAACATAATAATAAAAAAACACAAATGTTATATATTTGCAGCTGCTGCCCCTTCACTTGATTGTCCAATAAAAAACGGACAAACGTCCAAAAGTTGCTCACTCGAGCTGATGGTGAAATCACCTTTCTTCTGTCTCCACGTGACCTCTGCTGCAAGGTACTGCGAACTCTTGCCGAGTTGCCAGAGCCACCTTAGCTAGTAAGACAATCCAGAGTCAGTAAATATAAATAATGTCATTGGCAAATCCGGGGCTAAATAATACACATAGTGTCAGCATTCCGACTTAAATGTCAGCCTCCGGGCATGCATGAAAAATCCACCAGGACTACATATCCCACAAAACCCCTGGATTGTCTCATAAAAAGCGAAGTGCACACATTGTTGAAATATTAATGCAGAGGTTGTTTTTATTTATATATATATATAGGACATCGAAGAAGGCAGATTGCCGAAACGCGTCTGTCAGTGCGGGGGGGTTTGTGCATTGAATAAATAACTTGCAACAAGGACCTGTGAGTGCTCTTCTACTTACGCCGCGGAAGCTGTTGTGCGTGTGGACTAATATATATATATATATATTATCTACTGGCGGTCGCCAGTAGATAGTTATAGTTACAACCTATTATCCATAGGAAATCCGCGACATTCTATTTGAAATAACTCTCTTGCCGGTTGACGTATCTTCGCAAAATTTTCAAACTTTGTGGGGCGCTCCGGTCCGCTCCTACCCTGAAAGTCTCGGGGGATTTGTCAAGCGGGGGCCGAGAAAAAGGGGGGTCCCAAAACGCGTTTTCCCCATGCAATTTTCCATAGGAAACTTTAGACACGGCTACAGCCCGAACTGCTGAACGGAATTACACCAAATTTGGCAAAGAGGCAGTTCTTGGTTCAGAAAGAACCCTTTTTGTTAAATGGTGTAAATCCGTTCAGTAGTTGCTGAGAAAATGAAAAGTAAAAAAGATAGATATATCTAGGGCCGCGGATCCTCCCGAGCACGAGCTTTATGTTAATTGGCTGTCAACACTCCAAATCAGGAAGTGTTGGCAGCCATTTTGTCCCTCGGTAGAACCGAGGGACAGAAACAAGTGCGCAAAGCGCACAAAGGGGGCAGGGTAGAAACACCCTGACCCCCTAGCTCTGCTCAGGGGTCCCACAAGGACCCCCTGGGCAAAAAATTATTATTTTTTTTTTTTTTTAAATCGGCAGGATGCGCTCAGGGAGCGCGAACCCCGCGCTTTGATGTTAATTGGCCCCCGGGTGGGCCAAGTCCCGGGGGCATGCTGGGGGGGGTTAATTTTATGTGTGGGGGGCCTCTAAGGGCCCCCCAAGCCCCGGGGACCACCACCCCCCCCGGGGCTTTATGTAGAATGGTGCGGGAGGGCTCTGAGCCCTCCCGCAGCCCCGGGGACCACCACCTCCCCGGGGCTTCTTTTTTTAATTAAAAACCTGTGTGGGGGGCTCCAGCCCCCACACGCCCGGGGACCACCACCTCCCGGGGCACTAAGAAAAATTACAATGGGGGTCCGTTTTGGACTCCCAGAGCCCCGGGGACCACCACCTCCCCGGGGCTGTGCACTGAATGGGAGGGGGCCGCGCGGCCCCCTCCTGGAGCCCTTGATGGCCCTGGGGACCACCACCCCCCAGGGCCGGCTCCTGCAGTGTCCCGGGGTGCCTACCCCCGGGACACTGCTGTTTGCAATGACAGGACGGGAGCCTCGCGGCTCCCGTCCTGTCATTGCAAACTGCTTTGGATATTGGAAGAGAGAGCAGGAAACCTGCTCTCTCTTCCAATATCCAAAGCCGATTGCTTTCCACATGGGGAGCAGCATGTTAGCTGCTCCCCATGTGTAAAGCAATGCCGGCTCCCGTAGGACACGGGGAGCCGGCGGGACTGTGGGGGATTGGGGACCCCCCACAGTCCCCAACGAGAGGGCCAGCCCCGGGGGATGGGGTCCCCGGGGCAAGTAGTGGCCCGGGAGGGGGCCACGCGGCCCCCCTCCCCAAAAAAAAAAAAAACGATCGGGCCCGCAGGCCCCGCCCCCTTCCTTCACCACTCTGCAAACGCGCCCCCTGGCGCGTTTGCAGAGGGGGAACGAATTCCCCTTGAATACTGGGGGTCCCTGGGGGCCAACTAGCCCACCAGGAACCACCAGTATGCGCCAGGGGGCTGCCGTGCAGAGAGGTGTACAGAGGCCACGCCCCTTTTTACACCTCTCTGCAACGCAGCTCTATGGTGCTTTTTGGAGGTATATGGTGGGCTAGTTGCACCCCAGGGACCCTCAGGATTCAAGGGGAGTTAATCCCCCGACTTAAAACGCGCCACGGGGCGCGTTTGCACAGTGGTGAAGGGAGGGGCGGGGCTTCAGGTGACATGTGTGCAAACAGGCCCCGTGGCGCGTTTTAAGATGGGGAATTAAATCCTTTTCAATCCTGAGGGTCCCTGGGGCCAACTAGCCCAACAGGTACGTCCAGAAAGCGCCACAGAGCTGCGTTGCAGAGAGGTGTAAAAAGGGGTGTGGCCTCTGTACATGTCTCTGCAACGCAGCCCCCTGGCGCATACTGGAGGTTCCTGGTGGGCTAGTTGGCCCGTAGGGACCCTCATGATTCAAGGGGACTTAATCCCCCAACTTAAAACGCACCACGGGGCGCGTTTGCACAGATGTCACCTCAGGCCCCGCCCCTCCCTTCACCATTGTGCAAATATTCCTCTAAAATCAGCCGAAATCCGAATTCCGATTTACTCACCTGTTATCAGGAGAGACCTCAGTGCTGCATCTTTCAGCCCAGTACTGATCCTCAAAAGTAATTTTAACCGTACTTACCGGTAACTTGAATTTCCTTCATAGGCTAACATTGACTGGTTTCACTTGGAAATTCTTCTAAGTGTGGAGTTTTGGAACTTTAAAATATTCCTCTAAAATCAGCCGAAATACGAATTCCGATTTACTCACCTGTTATCAGGAGAGACCTCAGTGCTGCATCTTTCAGCCCAGTACTGATCCTCAAAAGTAATTTTAACCGTACTTACCGGTAACTTGAATTTCCTTCATAGGCTAACATTGACTGGTTTCACTTGGAAATTCTTCTAAGTGTGGAGTTTTGGAACTTTAAAATATTCCTCTAAAATCAGCCGAAATACGAATTCCGATTTACTCACCTGCTATCAGGAGAGACCTCAGTGCTGCATCTTTCAGCCCAGTACTGGTCCTGAAAAGTAATTTTAACCGTACTTACCGGTAACTTGAATTTCCTTCATAGGCTAACATTGACTGGTTTCACTTGGAAATTCTTCTAAGTGTGGAGTTTTGGAACTTTAAAATATTCCTCTAAAATCAGCCGAAATACGAATTCCGATTTACTCACCTGCTATCAGGAGAGACCTCAGTGCTGCATCTTTCAGCCCAGTACTGATCCTCAAAAGTAATTTTAACCGTACTTACCAGTAACTTGAATTTCCTTCCATAGCATATCATTGACTGCTTTTTGCTGAAAAAGTTTCTAAGTGTTGATTTTTGAAACATACAAATATTCCTCTAAAATCAGCCGAAATCCGAATTCAGATTTACTCACCTGTTATCAGGAGAGACCTCAGTGCTGCATCTTTCAGCCCAGTACTGGTCCTGAAAAGTAATTTTAACCGTACTTACCAGTAACTTGAATTTCCTTACATAGGCTAACATTGACTGGTTTCACTTGGAAATTCTTCTAAGTGTGGAGTTTTGGAACTTTAAAATATTCCTCTAAAATCAGCCGAAATACGAATTCCGATTTACTCACCTGTTATCAGGAGAGACCTCAGTGCTGCATCTTTCAGCCCAGTACTGATCCTCAAAAGTAATTTTAACCGTACTTACCGGTAACTTGAATTTCCTTCATAGGCTAACATTGACTGGTTTCACTTGGAAATTCTTCTAAGTGTGGAGTTTTGGAACTTTAAAATATTCCTCTAAAATCAGCCGAAATACGAATTCCGATTTACTCACCTGTTATCAGGAGAGACCTCAGTGCTGCATCTTTCAGCCCAGTACTGATCCTCAAAAGTAATTTTAACCGTACTTACCGGTAACTTGAATTTCCTTCATAGGCTAACATTGACTGGTTTCACTTGGAAATTCTTCTAAGTGTGGAGTTTTGGAACTTTAAAATATTCCTCTAAAATCAGCCGAAATACGAATTCCGATTTACTCACCTGCTATCAGGAGAGACCTCAGTGCTGCATCTTTCAGCCCAGTACTGGTCCTGAAAAGTAATTTTAACCGTACTTACCGGTAACTTGAATTTCCTTCATAGGCTAACATTGACTGGTTTCACTTGGAAATTCTTCTAAGTGTGGAGTTTTGGAACTTTAAAATATTCCTCTAAAATCAGCCGAAATACGAATTCCGATTTACTCACCTGTTATCAGGAGAGACCTCAGTGCTGCATCTTTCAGCCCAGTACTGATCCTCAAAAGTAATTTTAACCGTACTTACCAGTAACTTGAATTTCCTTCCATAGGATATCATTGCCTGCTTTTTGCTGAAAAAGTTTCTAAGTGTTGATTTTTGAAACATACAAATATTCCTCTAAAATCAGCCGAAATACGAATTCCGATTTACTCACCTGTTATAAGGAGAGACCTCAGTGCTGTATCTTTCAGCCCAGTACTGGTCCTGCAAAGTAATTTTAACCGTACTTACCAGTAACTTATATTTTCTTCCATAGGAATCCATTGTCTGGTTTTCAGCAGAAAAGTTTCAAAGTGTCGATTTTCACAAACTACAAATATTCCTTAAAAATCGCCTGTATGACTTAAACGCATTCTTTCAACTGTTTACAGGAGATGCACCAGTGCTGGATCCAGGATCCAACACTGAGTAAGAAAAAGTAACGATAACAGTTTTTACCTGCTAAGTGAATTTCCTTCCATAGGATAACATTGGTGATTCTATGAGAAAAAGTTTCATGTCAACTTTTAAAATACAATAATATTCCTTAAAAATCACGACTGTAACCAAAACGCTTTTACTCAACTGTTTACAGGAGATGTCCCAGGACTGAATCTAGGATCCAGTCCTGTGGTTAGAAAAGTAATCCATAAAGTAACTAATTGCATTTAACTAGAAATTCACATTGAGCTGAATGTTGCATTGTGTTTGAAAATGTGTTGCCCATTGCAACAACTGTAACTACTGTACTTAAAAGTCTATTGCCTATGTGCAAAGTATTTAAACTAAAGTAATTCATTCTGAGAAAGTATTTTTTGTAATGTAATGTATAATGTAATTACAATGTAATTTAAAAAAATAAAATATGTAAAAGAAATTGTTTCTAAAAATGTAGTAAATCAGTATGAAAAAAATTAATATAAAAATTAATACATTTAAAAATTGTCATTTAAAAAACCTTTGAAATTCACTGAAAAAACCTTAGGTTTCAGGCACGTTATAGTTACAAATTAGCATTTTAAAAACCTTTGAAATTCACTGAAAAAACCATAGGTTTCAGACACGTTATAGTTAGAAATTAGCATTTAAAAAACCTTTGAAATTCACTGAAAAAACCAGAGGTTTTAGGGCCAGTTATAGTTAGTTGGACATTGCACTCGTACAAAACCCGTGATATTCCCCCGTTATAGTTAGTTCAGCTAACTATAACTCGCGCCCCGCAATGCACTGCTGATGACGTCACATATTACATCACTCATGACATGGTCAGTGACATCACTGATGACATCACTGATGACATCTCAAATGACATCACTGATGACATCATCCACGTGATAATCTGATGCAGCTCCTCACACCCTAATATAACCTTTGATACACCCAATCTAAATTACAGAGTGCCATTCGCAAAACCATAGACACTCCAACACCAATAACTACATACCCACTCACTGATTCTTAGGTCTACACACACACATCCACTCACTCACCCGTACAGTCACTCATACTTATGGTCACTCAGTACAGGACTATCATATGCACTCTTACTCCTATATAGACACTCAAACACCGCCACTCATCCATAGAGGTACTCACACACCTAGTCAGTCATGCAAATAATTAAACACACTGCCATTTACTCACCTATACAGTTATACACACACCAGCTCACTTAATCATACAAATACTAGCACATTGTTACGCTCTTATACAATCACTGATACAAGCACACACTCATCCATACAGCCACTATCACAATCACTCACTCTCGCTTATAGCTATTTATATACTCCAATACACATATATACTGCCTTTCACATATTTAGTTACTCACACATGTACCACTGGGACATACATTCACTCACTAACACACTCTTACACACACTTACCCACCCATACAGTCTATCACAGATGCACTCTTGAAACCATCCACCCAGTGAATCACCCACTCACACATCTATGCACAGTCGCACACACCCCATCCACACAAACACTCAGGCACCCATACAG
Source organism: Calotriton arnoldi (assembly GCA_963921515.1). Taxonomy (NCBI): domain Eukaryota; kingdom Metazoa; phylum Chordata; class Amphibia; order Caudata; family Salamandridae; genus Calotriton; species Calotriton arnoldi. The sequence continues at coordinate 406,706 of CAWUFW010007184.1, forward strand.
ATACTCATAGAACCAATAAATAACCCATATAGACACTCATGTAGCTATTCGCAAATCCATGCATCCACTTACACACCAACAGACGGATACAGACATTCACACAGTTTAGTCACTAACCCATGCATTCAGTAAGATACGTTTAATCACTCACTTGTAGAGTCAGTCACGCACGTACTAAATCATCCATTCAGACACTTATACACCCACTCATTCTTCAATACGCCTTTCCCTATATATATTAAACATATTTAAACTTTACAGAAACACACAGTCACTGGATGATGTCATCAGTGATGTCATTTGAGATGTCATCAGTGATGTCATCAGTGATGTCACTGACCATGTCATGAGTGATGTAATATGTGACGTCATCAGCAGTGCATTGCGGGGCGCGAGTTATAGTTAGCTGAACTAACTATAACGGGGGAATTTCACGGGTTTTGTACGAGTGCAATGTCCAACTAACTATAACTGGCCCTAAAACCTCTGGTTTTTTCAGTGAATATATATATATATATATATATATATATATATATATATATATATATATATCATCCACAGAAACCGGTAAGGGTAAAAGGCTGTCAATCGGGGCGGTCCATGTTCAGGGTACCGGAAACCCTGCAATATACCAGCACAAACTTCTGTTTCTCCAGAAAGAAGCACGGACGCCTTGGAAGATTGCAGTTAAGGTGCTTATTGACTGCACAAACAACGCGTTTCGGCTTTCGCCTTGATCACGCTAAGGAATAGGCAGCATTCCACACATATTTAACCTATGCCACTAAACATAGTGAAAGGACTGTGTTTGCACCAAGAGTGAAAAAAAGTGAAAAAATTTGAAAAGAAAATATAAAAAAGTGGCGGCCATCTTAACACTGTCTATATATATATATAAAAATAAAAACAAAAGGAACTAAATATTTATTAAACATTATTAAGCTACTATTAATTAGTATTCACCATAAAAGGACATGTTTGAAAAGAATTTCAAACACAAAGAATACTAACCAATAAAAATTAACCATAAACAAACTTAACCAATAAAATCACACAAACAATTAAACCAACAATATAAAAGGCACACACATTTTAACAACATATTACTTGGAAAACTACAAAAGCTCCAAAAAGAGGAAACTCTGCCCCATTTCTGAACCAGAACCAGAACCTGAAAACAAAAGTGGAGATATACATACAACTATCTTGCAAATCAAGTAAACTTATATTTTAAATTAAAGCATGAATTAATTAAAGTTACAAATGTCAAATAACAGATAATTTACAAAACACTCTAATAATTCTATTTTGTTTAGTTACTATAAAGAAATTACTACAGCATCAATAAACTACTAATCTACCGAAAAACAAAAACAGTCACATACCTGGAAAAGGACATACAAAAGTAAGTACATTTAAATTATTATTAAATAGGAACTCACCTTTAAACGGTTAATAAATAAAACCTAACTAACCCAGCCCTCACTACCTACCAACAAAAAAGCATTTAAAATGAAAGTAATACACTATTTTTTAAACCAACAGAAAAAAAACACCTGCGCCACATTACAACACCCCCAACGGAAAAACTAGAAAGAAATAGTGCATCATCTACCAAGAACACATGTATAATTTTGTATTTGAATTACAAACATATTATACATTTTAAAATTGCAATAATTTATACTATTACAGTATTTGTAGACATAATGACAGAAAGAGCAAGATACATCACATCACAGAAAGGAAAGAAATTATTATCTCACATGGGCTACACTTACAACCAAGAAACTACAACAATGGAAACTGTCTATTGGAAATGTACTAAATATTACTCTAAGTTTGCTATGGGAGGACCACTACAAAAGATGATGTTGTAATTAATGTTAGGGAACACAACCACTCCCCCCCAAATGTGACAGAAATAGAAGTAAGACACGTGTTGCAAGATATAAGATAAGCAAACACTAGGTTCCAAGAGGCCACAACTAAAATTCTAAAAGATATACTCTCTAAAGTCCCCAAACACATCACAGGCTCAACCACCAGCTATACCCACCTTAAAACGCTTAATTGTTTAACTAAAAAAGCCACCACAGATACGCCTTCTGCCCTAGAAGATACCAAGATATTCAAATACCTGAACACTTAACAACCACACATAATGAGGAACCCTTTCTCTTACATGATAGCCTTAACAACGAAAAACATATCCTAATATTTTCTACAGCAGATAACCTATTAAAAATGTCAGACATAGATGATGGCTGGGTCCTTCAAAATGTCTCCCAAATCATTCAATCAGATATACACCATAGATGATGAATATCAAAACACAAATATACCATTCACATATGCCCTACTACCTAATAACCCTAATAAAGTAGCACTTACTACGAAGTATTAAACCACATTAAAATTTGAGACAAACAACTACTGCCCAAATAAAATAATAATTGATTTTGAACAATTAATGATTCAAACCATTTAAAACTTTTACCCACACACAGCTAGCCATACAAGGCTGTTACTACCATTTCAATCAAAGCATATGGAGACATCTACAACAATCTGCACTGAGGGCCTGATTACAAGTTTGGCGGTATTACCTCCATTCCGTGTCGGCGGCGTTCCAAGGTACTCCGTCGAGTCAACGGTCTTTTGCTCGCCCTTTTTACATGCATGCAGCCTGAACTGCCGACTGTGTCAACAAAGTGTTTCCCGTCTGCGACACAGCCGACTGCAATGCTGGTGATTAGTACTCCATCACCATCAGGCCACGGGTTCCCGCTGGGCAGATTAAGAAAACACAGTAGTACTGGCAGTCTCCTTGCGGCGGTTCCCCAACAGTGGTAGTCCATCGCAGTACGCTCTCAGGAAAGCACCATAACAGTGGCCATTGAAAGGATACTAATACAACACACCTGATGTCTATTGGCCAAGTGGATACACCTGCAAATCACACTATAAAACACACCCCATTTCAGACCATGATCCTTTGCCACTCCACTGTACCGGAGCAATTCTTTTTGATTTCAGTAAATTTTTATTGAATTTTGCAAAAACAATACCAGGAAAACAAGGCAAAACAAAGAAATAACATCCAGTAAGGCTCACAATGTTAGACAAAGTGGATAGAAGGCATTTGTTCTGATAATGCTATTTGGCAGTGGAACTCACAAGTGGTACAATTGCGAAGACAGAAATAACATGGCAAATGGATAGATGTGTCCCTGTTGAGCTGTCTCATTTCGATAGGTTACCCTCAGGTCATTGCGTGTCTCTGGGTATTGTTAGTGGTGGACAAGAGTGCCATTTGTGACCATATATAGCATATTACACATCACCTCTAGTACATATCCTCTATCCTCGTATGGCATATAAGGAAAGTTAACAACCTAAAATAAATAGATAGGTAAATAAGTACATAGGAGAGTAAGAACATAACTAACAAACAAATAACAAAAAACTTGGGGTCAAGAGGTACTCATACTGACTGTAACTAGTCCGCACCTCATCATCATATTAGTTGTTTAGTAGGGTGGCCGTAAACTAGTCCTTGCTGTGAGGCTTGTTGGCTCTTTTGAGCTGGATAGCAGTGTGGGTTTCAGGGGGGTTTAAAAACCGTAGAGGCGGCGTCAAGAGATTTCCAGATCTTCCTATGTTTCGGAGCAATTCTGAGGCAACATTTTGTTCAGAGAAGGCAGGTTATTTTTCCCATCACTTCACCACTCTCCACACCCTTTGTCAGCACATTTTCTTTTTCCCCTTGGTGTTTTTTGGTTGTACTGTCATTTACTTTAATTTGGGGATATGGCAAGGCCTAAACATCCAAGTTTTCCAGAGGGAGAGTTGTCAGTCATGGTGGATTAAATCATAAGAGTAGAGCCAAAATTGCTTGGAGCTCAAGTCCAAAATACTACTATCAGTCAGAAAAGAGAAATGTGGGCCAGAATAGTAGACCGAGTTAGTGCTGTAGGTACCACCCCATGCACACAGGAGGAAATCAGGAAGAGGTGGAATAACCTGAGGGGGAGGGTGCGTTCCCTAGCCTTCAAGCAACACCTGGAGGCCCAGACACTGGTGGGTGTCCTCCCAGCACCCCAATACATCTTTTTCCCTGGGAGGAGAAGGTCTTGCAAATCCTACATCATGAAGGCTAGACAGGAATGCCTGGGGGAATAGAGTATGGTAAGTTACACCTCATTAACTGTCACAATACGTCAATGTCCTGTTTGATCTCAACTCAGCTTTTGCCATTGTGTTGTGTACATATTTTCTTAACAGTGGAATGGTGTCTGTAAGTGTTTTAAAAAATATATATATAATCCCAGGACCCATGATATGCGTCACTATGTAAATGTATGCTCCATCCCAACTGCATATTGACAACAGGTATGTTACACTAACCATTTTGCTACTGTTGGCATGTTGGCTTTGAAATTACTACAACTACCATGATGCCCTGTTTCTGTAACTCAAACCAAGATGAAAATGTGATTTTGCCCATTGTCACTTGTCTGACATATTACAACAGATGTTCAATTCTCATGGAGTGAGCAATCTACATTCAATGCTCTCCTCAGAGACATGTCTGCCTACTTTCCTGTATGTTGTCCTGGTTTCCACAATTGAATCAATTGATGGCATGTAAAATACCAAAAAGCATACAGCAGCAGACCAAGGCCAAGCACATTGGATCCCACCAGTTTCATAAAATATTATTCTAGTGCAGCTACTTCCGGCATCCGCTGCTGAAAGATGTCAATAATAGTACGAGTCCATAAGAAAGGAAGGTGCACTCTAAATGAAAGCAATCAGGAAACATGTATTGTCCAAAGTTTCTTTTCTTTATTTACGTAGTTTGGTTAAAACCGGCACACAGCCAACGCGTTTCGTTCCCTAGTGCCACGGGAACTTCGTCAGGGCTTATGGGTAATATAAAGGGAACGTACACAACTCAGTCACAGGTCCAATTGTTATCACGGTGTACCGTTTCAAAATCAAGATCGTACGTCCCCTGATATGGTCAAGATACCCTATATAAAAGGTCTTTAGAGAATACTCCTTTAGATTGATTAGTTATAATGAGGGAGTCCGAAAATAGGGAGTCCCAAACGGCGCACTGCTCTTTAAATTTCAAGAGGTCAACCAGTAATCACCTATTCTCCAGCGTGAAAGATTTCCGACGGCATGATAACCGGCAACACGATAATACTGTATTATCGTGTTGCCGGGGGACGTACGATCTTGATTTTGAAACGGTACACCGTGATAACAATTGGACCTGTGACTGAGTTGTGTACGTTCCCTTTATATTACCCATAAGCCCTGACGAAGTTCCCGTGGCACTAGGGAACGAAACGCGTTGGCTGTGTGCCGGTTTTAACCAAACTACGTAAATAAAGAAAAGAAACTTTGGACAATACATGTTTCCTGATTGCTTTCATTTAGAGTGCACCTTCCTTTCTTATGGACTCAATTGATGGCATGAGTGACACCATACCAAGTATGTTGCTCCAATATTTGTAAGTCATGAAGTTAACCCAGCTGATTAGAAGTGCCAGGTGACCCATTGACTCTGCGCTGCACAAATGATGACTAATGCCAAATATACAACCAAGTTGTGTCATCTCCTGTTTTGTACACAGTTAGGCCTTGGAATGGTCAAATACACATGTCAACTCTCCAATGTGTTGGCTTGAATGTTTGGGAGATGTCATGCTGAGTTCCTTATCCAAAACGCAACATCTCAGGACATCTAATGACTTGCTTAAATCAAATACATGTATTTAAAATCTCAAAATGTCTGGTTAACAAGTTCAATACCATTGAAATATATCTCAATAGTAATCTCTAGCTATTTTGTTTAACGTAGGTTTCTACTTACTGTGTCACAAAAGATTTGGATGTAGATACCACACTTCCACCAATAACACTATTCTCTATTTTATAACAGGTCTATCTGGTAGAACACAAGGCCAGAGCTCAGCCACAGAAGAGACACCCACTTCACTCTAGGACCAAGACTTCAGCGATGACAACAATCCTGGTGATCTGGATGAGGATGACGGTACTGGTCCATCTGGTCAGCCTGGGCAGGCGGTAACAGTGAGTCTCACTGGGCCCACAACAACACCTCCCACCCCAGCTTCAACACCTCAGCTAACCTTAGTCCCCACAACCTGTGTACCTAGCACAGTAACAATGATCGTGTGCCCCCCCCAGTCCTGGATCCTGATGTGAGAATCACCACCCCAGCTACAGAAGAGCAAGGACCCAGTGGGATAGGGCTCCCTGGGCCAAGGGCACAGGCTCGTGGGGGTAGGGGTCGTGGGAGGGATACTGTGGGCCGGCAGAGTGAGGCCACTGGGGCCACTCACACCCAGACCACCATCGACCAAGTCTTGAAAGCCTATCATGAGTCCCAAGGCGTGATGGGCCAGGTACTCACCGAAATCCGGAGATGAAGCAGTTGCAAAGGGACATACACCATCAGATGGAGGCCCATAACTCTTACATGGGCTCCCTAATTGGGGTGCTGCATGACATCCACACCCATATGGTCGGGGCTATTCCAGTACCTTTTACCTCTTCCTGTGGTTCAACAACATCAGGGCCATCAACATCTGCTGCAGCCACAGGAAGGGAGGCCCTGCCAGAAGAAAACACACCTGCAGACACCCCAATCCCAGCAGCTGTGGACTCTCCCCCCCGCACTGGCAGACGAGGACGTCCATGCAGATTTCCAGGGGGTACAGACGACAAGAACTCTACCACCACCAGCAAGAAACCTCGAACCTAATTTCCTCCAGTGTGTGTAACTATTTCTGTACATATTCACCTTTCTGATGGCAGTAGTATTTTAGACATTGGACTTCAAACAAATTGGCATCTACAACTATGGTTTCATTTACCATGACTGACTTCTTCACTTTTGTGTTTTCGTGTTTGGTTTTCCCAATGTTTCATTTCTCCTTGTGCACTTAAATAAATCCACCAGACTGAAACTCATTGCCTGCTGTAGTATATCTCAAATATAGCAATGTATACATGTACTCCCATCTGAAATTTACAATGCTAATAACTAACTTGTGTAAGCAAGGATATTATGCATGTACACAATGTTTAGCTCAGGTGCACAGCCATGTCTCACCAAAACATACATACAAGTGTGTTCTCAAATACCATCATTATTCCATTGTACCAACAATAGGCTGGCATTATGTCAGAAACATACCAAATCATACATTACACTAATATTCTGTGCCAGTTATCACATTTTCAGTTCCAGACCTGTAGTGTAGTTCCTATAGTACCCCTGCAGGACCTGCGCTTTTGGATAACATACGCTGTGGGCCTGGTGGCAGACTGATTCTGAGCACTCCCACCATGTATGTTAGCCCGTTTGCATTAGCTAGCTCACAGTGCCACAAGAATCTCCTTTTTATCAGAGAGATTAGTTTTTGGCAACCTCAGAACATGACAACCCTGATTCCTCAGACTCGTGGAAACAATGTACTACTTTTCGCTCAGTCACTCGTGCTTGCTCATTTGGTCTCAGAGAGTTACACAGAAGAAACAGTTGAGCGTGTTTACAATAAGAATTTATTGCACAGTTGTTCTTCTAGTATAAAATATATGTGCTGCGACAACTGCTAAGCAGTAGCAGAGATATATTATCAGCAGTACAGTGAATAAGAAAGGATAGTACAGTTCTACCATTTTGCAATAGTCATGAACATATACATGAATATAAAATGCATTTATAAAATAAAGCGCATACTCCTACGATGTCTGTCTAGATGTACCTAAGTGTACCTAGCATGTGAGTAGGTGTGAAAGAAACCAAGAATCCAGCTAGGATTTAGTCAAACCCCATTACCTGAATAATGAGAGTGTGGGACCTCGTCCTGGTCTCGAGTTGGACACCCCGCAAGGGATGATTAGATCACTGTCAGCTGGAGCGACTGCATGCAGGAGCCTCAGCGTCTCTGGTCAGTGTTTCGCCTGGAAGTCTCGGTTCCCTCTAACTACTGATAGCAAGAGGTGCTGTATTTATACAGAAAAGTATAGAGTCCCTTTGTCCCTTGGGTCTTGTGTTAGCCATTGTTGGGTATGAAGATGACGTATGGGATGAACCGGTTACGTAGATGTTTATGCAGGTGGATCCTAGCCCCTGCCTGGTTTCCTAGAACTCTTATGAATATTTAATCATACTGGATGAGCACATCGAAGATGGTATAGGAGGCCATTGTTCGGGAAAAACCCTCCTTCTGTACCCAAACCACAGTCTAGATAAGGTTCAGTCAGCCCTCAGCGCCCGTTATTGTGGAGAATAGGGAACTAATGTAGGTGAAAGATTATGCCTATATTAGGGCATCTCAAACCATGCCTATATTAGGGCATCTATATGAAACATAACACCCACTCCTCTTAATAGTCAACAATAATAAACAATGACAGCAAACTACTAAGTCATACTAGATGGTAGCGCATATAATTGTCAGTGAGCCACATAAAAACATTTTTTTTAAATTTCTAAAAGCATATTTAAAAACATTTCTAAGAGGGGAAAAATGTGTAGAGTCAGTTTTTGAATTTGTACGTAAGCTAAAGCAATAGCTGAGTTCATTTATAGAATTTAAAACTCTTACAAGCATTCTAGAAGGCCATGCTTTCTCTAGCGATAGTGTCAATTTAGTAGGAAATGTTCCAAATTTAATCAGAGTCGAAATGAAAAAGGAAACTCCAAATTCTTTTCCAGCACATGATGAGCCAATTGAAGATTAAGTGTCCTGGCTGGGAGACGCAACATCACAGTCACTTGCTGTAGGGGACCGGAATTGTAATAATTCACACAGTACGTCGATGGAGCACAGATGATATTCAGTACTGCCCATAGTTGGCATATCGGCAGGTAGTGCTGTAGTCGATACCTCAGTGCCCGTAGTGCTAGTTGTAGTGCTGGTGTCAGCGCTAGTGGTGGCTGAGCTGATGCTCACCCCAGTTGTAAAAGGCACCTGCGGGTTTTCAAGGAATGCAGTCGTCAGGATAGGAATACGCTGGGGACACAGCCGAGCGTGGGACCTCAGCGGTTCCAGCCTCGTGTTCAAGTCCGCAGGCGTCTCTGACTCGAGTGTCAGACAGATGTCCAACACGCATTCTTCACCGCAAAACAGACATCGAAGAACAGGTAAGATGCAGTCCATCCAAACTGGTCTAAACAATAAGAACCAAGAAGCACTCAGTTCTCGTAGGCGAGGCGCGCCCAGATGTTGTACCATGCGCTCACGGTATCTACGTTCCAGAAGAGCTTTCGCCATTTCGTTCGTGATTGGGCCGTCCATTGTGTATCAGGAAAATGACGATCAGGATTCCAGCTATTAAAAGCAGTATCAGAGGTAAACCTCCACAGATGCTTCCAAATACGGAGTGTATAAAATTTGGGATAACTCCGAGGACTGTTTGGAAGGTGCTTAGAAAACCTGACCCTATGGTCTTAAATAAGTGTACAAAACCACTCGTATCAGACATGTTAAAGATACGACCCACCATTTCTACAAAATGAAAGGGGCAGTTTGTACGAATAAGTGCTTGTATCTCGGTCGAGGTCCTTGCAACTTGAAGATCAAAGGTCTCTCGAGCGGAGGTTAAGGGTACAGTTTGCTGTAAAAGCATGGCTTTCATTCTGCTCAAAGCATCAAATTTTAAAAAAGATATCTCTAGCGAAGGCCACAAAGGCGCCTCCCTGACTGTACTTGTTGGGGGAAACAATACTTGCATACAGCAAGTAACCCTGGCGTTCACGGTGACCAGATAGGCGATGCCCGGAAGCATGCCACAGCAACCTTGATCATTCAGCATCAAGTAGCTCCCATTAGAGAGTAACTCGAAAACTGGTGTGATCACGGCAGCTGGAGTTCCTTTAATGTGGCAAGACAGATTCGCCACCGAACCATTACAAGCTCCGTGTAAAATAATGTCCTGACACATGAGAGAGCTGCTTAAAGCGTTCCTGCAGTTTGTACCACTCAGGAATACTTCACGATCCCCACTCCGGCACCGAAATTTATATGGTAATTCCCAGGATTCCTTAATGTATTCTTTACCCAATATTTCATATCTGCCTGCCTGCCTTTGCTCAAGGCAATACTGAAACTGAAAGGTCGTGACCAGGAGAGCGATATGGCCGTGGATTAGCCATTCTGTTGATGGTGATTCTGCCACTGTGAATGGTAGCCTGTCCAGTTTTTCAATACGCAGCATTGTATATTTAGCTCCCCTTTGTGCCATTTCTATCTGTGTATCTGTTAGATTGTATTCAGAAAACAGAGACGTACTGTTTATAAAACGCCAAGGCACAAAGCCTGCACGCAAAGATTGCAGCGTCCAGCTTAATAACATAATAGAACGCAACTGAGATTGGCCGTGTTGTAATATGGCTAAATCCTGTTCCAGTATGTCGATAGCAGAAGATACAATGTTGCCCAATGAATATATCCTGGAGATCAAAGTTGTTAACCCATTATCTACCACAGCTAAAGCTTTTTCTAAGTTTATACGGTCTATTTCCCGTATTCTCTCTGCGGCCTCTTGTTGGGAAATCTTCCAGTTTTCATTATAGGCAGCATATATGCCTGCATATATGAAAACGTTTTTGACGTGTTTTCCTGGGTCTTAGTAAAAAGTCCCTGAGATCCATGTCAAGTGAGAGTAAAGATAAGTGTTGTTTCACTTCTGCAAGTGTTGAGGTTTCTAGCCAACCGAGGCACAACTTCCCAACACTATAGGATGTCACTACCCCTGGATGTTCTCTCTGTACATAACGTGGGTCTGGCCTATGGATACTGAGTCCCTCGGTGATGTTCAGGAATCGCTTATGACAGCTATTCGTGACTAAGGGCCAAGCCACCCACTGTTTCCAATTTGGGTCTGTTCTATTGTACTCTAAGATGTCATCCACTTTTGCCCCTTCTTTTGTAGTTGAATTCTGCCACCCCCCATATGTCGGTGTTGGAAACCTAGGGGTGTTCAGGTTCTTGCTCTTGGCTAGTCCAAGACGGGATGTCTGTTGCACAGTATCATTTAAAAAGATCATCTGCTGTGGAATGAGGCATGCTCTAAATAGTGCCTCTGTACCCTGGACTTGCCAGTCCCTTGAACCCCAAACTGATTTTAAGTCAATTTCGTCTTTTCATAGGTCGAAACCCTGTTCAGACAATTGGGCCAAAAAGGAAGCAGAGTAAATCTGTTTAGTGTTTGTCAACATAATTTTCAGTGCTGATGTTGGTGCAACCTTGTAGTAATATGAGGCTGGATCTGTGGTGTTAAACCCTGAAAAGTATGAAAATTTCTGTGCAAACGTTTGTGAACTACTTTTTGTTGGTGTTGGGCAATGTTCCCACTGATGGTACTCAAAAACAGTCCTAGGTGAAATGGATTTGTGCAGGAAATGATGACCATAATGTTGGTAACAGTACAATGTGTCATAATCTGAAGAACCCTCTAACATTTCATTATTACAAAATGCAGCAGTTTTCTCTAAATCAGACAACATATTATTAACTGTTTCAAAGTCCCAATCATCAGAAAATGTACTTGAGGTAATGATATCACTTAATGAAATTTTAAATATATGATAAATTTTTAAAAGTTCTGTCGGACCGAAAATGTTAAAATCAACCTTGTCCCATACTATACCATCCGGTATAGGAACTGCTGTAATGTTCACTGATGACAAGTCTCTTTGCTCACGATGTGATGATGGATGTGGCTTCAGTAGTATGTTGACCTTTTGGGCTGTGGAGCTTTGTTGAAGATAGCGTCCATTAATAAGCATACTAAAAGTTAGTACTAAGCCAAGTCAGAAAAGAAAAAACAATATCCCAGATATTACCCAGAGTTCAATCCAAGGCAATACCAGGTATGTCTTTTTTAGAAAGTGAAGAAAGTTCTTTATTTGTTGCTTGAATGGTGTTTTGGCTGGCGTCGTTTCCGGCTCGCTTGGAACCAGAGAAAATGTAACAAAGTTCATGAAATAGCCAGAAGCAGTTCGATCAATTGTAGGAATTGCATCGGGATTAGTTGAAATGTTATTTTGCTCTTGACGAGGCATGTTGACGTAGACTTCTGTATTAGGTCTAATTGCAACTTGTGAATTAGTCTGATGTTCATTTTGAATTTGAATGTTTGGTTCAAGTGGAACAAGTTCCATAGCATTGTTGCTTAGTCCTTAATTCCTTACAGGTGGCTCTTCAAACGTGATGAGTCTTTCTGTTTGAACTTCTTGGATTGTAGCTAGAGGAGGGCGTCTGCTACTGTGGAGACCACGAGGCCTACTGCTTATTATTGGCCACATTGTGTGGTTTGATTAAGTCGATTGAGACAAATCTTTTCTCCTTTTTCCCGGCAAGAGGCGGCAAAAGTACAGTTCTTGTTCCTTGTACTGCAAGGACTGGTACATGTGTTCTGTATGAAGGTCCAAATTCCTTTTTGTCCGCAATTTTCTCTCTGACCAGATCCCCGACTTTTGGGATCCAAACAGGTCTTGCCGTGTCTGCCTTGACTTCCCCAGTGGCGGTCTGCTTTAGTCGGACATTGCTTTGTTTTGTCCTGGATTCATTTAAATCCTGTAAAACAGCCAAACGATCATGGATATCAAATGGTTTTTCATCCGCCACTGCGCCTTCACAATCAAGATCAGGTACCTACATTTGTGTCCCAAAGAGGACTTCATATGGAGTGACACCCCCTAGAGAGTTTCTTGGCTGGTTGTTTAGCGCCCGCTGTACCCCATAAAGGTGTTTGACCCAACTACCGCCCTTGCCTAATACCCTAGCTGTTAAAGATTGCTTTAAGTCCCGGTTTTTCCTCTCCACAACCGAATTTCCCTCGGGATGGTACGGAGAGGAGTACCACAATGCTACGCCCATTCCTTCCATGGCCTCTTTGTAAGCCCGAGAGCTAAACGCAGGGCCGCGGTCAGAATGTAACGTGCTAACTGCGTATGTGCCGATAAAGACTCGCAAATTTTTGATAACAGTTCGAGCGTCAGCCGAGCGCTGAGGCCATACCCATAGGAACCTCGAGCAGGAATCCACTGCAACCATGATATATTTGTAAGCCCCGTCCGTTTGTAAGGGGCCGCAGTGGTCCAAGTACACACATGATAGAGGTTTGTCTGATTTTAATAATGGCGTCTGCGCTGGTTTCGCTACCGTGGAGCCTTTCATCTGCTGGCAGATGTCGCAATTCAAGACATAGGGGTCGATTCCGATCTTGGCCGGAAGCGCACCGAATACGATTCGTCCGGAAAAAATACGAGCCGAACGCGTTTTTCCCGAACGATTCGAACAGTCGTCCGAGCGAGCAAGTACGATGCGCATTACTGCTAAAATTCCGAGCGAGCCGTACGTACCCATTCCAGCTCCAGTTCCCCGACCGAGCTGGATCCGGAAACGCAGATTCGAGTCGCACGGAAGTAAATACACAGCACCTTCCGGCCGGACTAGTACGATGCGCACTCTGTACGCGCCGAACTGGTCGCTACGTCCGGCACGTCAGAGCATCCGGGAGAGCTGCACATAAGCTCCGATTCGCACCACAAGACGATCCACGGCTACGAGACGAACAAGCCAGCTACGAGTACGAGTCGAAGCCACGAGAAACCCGAACAAGACGAACCAACCATGAATCCCATCGCGCAGGTCCTACCAATACTGTACATCTATTAACGGAACCGGTACGGACGCGTACGGCGCAGACGGTAAGTCAAACACCCACTACACAAACAAACGACATGTACCCGACATATGTCACACACACATAGGGATGCAGAAATGACGTACACTAGCAACAGCAGAACCATAGGGGCGCGATGGCTATCACCAATGCCATACACACCCATAGGGGCCTGATGGCTACCACTACCGCCACCCCTACTCATGGGGGGATGGATGCCTAGCACTACTACCATCCCCACTCATAGGGGGATGGATGCCTACCACTACCACCACCCCTACTTAGGGGGGGCTGGATGCCTGTCACTACCACCACCCCTACTCATGGGGGCCTGGATGCCTACCACTACCACCACCCCTACTCATGGGGGGCTGGATGCCTACCACTACCACCACCCCTACTCATGGGGGCCTGGATGCCTACCACTACCACCACCCCTACTCATGGGGGGCTGGATGCCTGTCACTACTACCATCCCCACTCATAGGGGAATTGATGCCTACCACTACCACCGCCCCTACTCATGGGGGCCTGGATGCCTACCACTACCACCACCCCTACTCAGGGGGGGCTGGATGCCTGTCACTACCACCATCCCCACTCATAGGGGAATTGATGCCTACCACTACCACCACCCCTACTCATGGGGGCCTGGATGCCTACCACTACCACCACCCCTACTCATGGGGGGCTGGATGCCTGTCACTACCACCACCCCTACTCATGGGGGCCTGGATGCCTACCACTACCACCACCCCTACTCATGGGGGCCTGGATGCCTGTCACTACTACCATCCCCACTCATAGGGGAATTGATGCCTACCACTACCACCACCCCTACTCATGGGGGCCTGGATGCCTACCACTACCACCACCCCTACTCAGGGGGGGCTGGATGCCTGTCACTACCACCATCCCCACTCATAGGGTAATTGATGCCTACCACTACCACCACCCCTACTCATGGGGGCCTGGATGCCTACCACTACCACCACCCCTACTCAGGGGGGCTGGATGCCTGTCACTACCACCACCCCTACTCATGGGGGCCTGGATGCCTACCACTACCACCACCCCTACTCATGGGGGGCTGGATGCCTGTCACTATCACCACCCCTACTCATGGGGGCTGGATGCCTGTCACTACTACCATCCCCACTCATAGGACGGGTAATGCATGACACAACCAGCATACTCCAACATAAGGAATGTCAGCAAAAGACATCCCCCAATATCATGACAAGAGTGTGTAGTCTGTGTCAAATGCCTACAACACTGAACATGACATTGAACATACAATGTGACCCCCTATCACATGTGTCACACAAAAATGTGTGTGGCCTTCACAGTGCAAGCAGACCATGACCACTGTGGGAATGGGGTCTAAACCCCCATCATCACAGTGGCCAAAAGGTAAGTGTGGGGTCCATAGCTGAAGCACATTTTGAACATTGTGGCAATGGGGTCCAAACCCCCATCATCACAGTGACCAAAAGGTAAGTGTTGTCATGGAAAAAGCTGCAACTGCCAAACAGCATGGATGATTCCTGGTCACAGAACAACAAACACATCAGTGGCAAAGTAGTGGTTGTGTCCCATAGCAACATAGATTGGGTGAGGCAAACAGTGCAGTGCAAATAAAACATACCTTTGGCCATGTGCAGACAAACATCACCCATGGGGACTGACATCGTCTCCATTTATCAATTACACAATGCCAGAAGTGACCATCATAATGCAGACCCACATATCTGCACTAATGGACACACAAATGTAGATATCCTGTGGAGACTGTAGATGTGAGGTGAACAAATACCATACCATGGCAGCAATGGGTCATACAAACCATGATTATTGTGCTGACTGATGACCTAGGAGTCCCAGGGACAGCATGGGAAATCCTCCAAACAACATACAGGCAATGGCACACTAAAGATATGCCAATGCAGTGGTGCAGATGCACAAACACAAACAGGCAGCCTCACACTGCATATCAAACACAACAGGTGATGGGGGGGTGTGCCAGTGTCCCCAGGCAACCACACAACACATGAGGAGGTCTGAATTCCACTTACACAGATGTGTATACAGTGCCATACAAAAGTAACTCATGGATCGGATTCCCCTATGTGGGCAATCAGGCATTGTCAGATGAGAGGGAGCCCAAATTACACATGTCACACAAGCTTGTAGGAACAGCAACTAACACAGCAAGAGACAGACCCACCACAGCACTACCCCCAGGGACCCCACATTGTGGTGACACTAGCCTGCATGATAATCCCACTGTGATGACAAAGGTAGATGTCGTATACAAAACAAAAGGAGAGGAAGGGAAAATATCGGACACTCCTACTCCCCTCAAGCTAAATCAGGTAAACAACAAAGGAGTGTGACACTAATACAAGAAGAGCACACATATATCCTTCTTAACTATAGTGTTAACTAATCAGAAAAAAACCACCTTAGGTTTTTCTGAAGGCCCTCACTCACCAACCTGGTTGGTGACATGCTTCATCATCGGGCCCCACCAGGAGTGGCCGAATGCCACCCTAGTGTGCTACAACGCCAGTGTTACTGCGGAGCTGGTTGAGGGATAGGTGAAAAGTGAAATAAGTGAATTTAAAAAGTCCAAATTGTAACAAAAAATCTTTTATTTATTTTGCCAATTAGACGTGATTAAAAACAAGTGTGAGATAAAGGACCAAATTAAAAGTCCATTTTTATCCCCAAAGTGTAGGTCAACATGTTTCTGCCTTTAAGTGACCGTTCGTCAGGCATTCGTCAGGACCAAAAGTGTGGTGAATCAACCCGGCGGTATGGGCGCACTAAGGCCCACCCTAACCAAGGATTGCTAGTGTAAAAAATCAAAACACTAAAAAGATTCCCTCTATTCAAAGCGGAACCGAGTTTATTAGTTGGTATTAGATGATGAAGCATGTCACCAACCAGGCTGGTGAGTGAGGGCCTTCAGAAAAACCTAAGGTGGTTTTTTTCTGATTAGTTAACACTATAGTTAAGAAGGATATATGTGTGCTCTTCTTGTATTAGTGTCACAAAGGTAGATGTCGTTCACACTGTGAACCACAGCCATGTGTCCTGAGCAACAAACTACCATCACACCTACACAAGCACAAATCAATCAGCACGGCCTGTCAGCCAAGGCCAATATGGAGGTAGGGGTCTAGCCGTGCAACAACTCACATTTGCACACACTCAACACCACACACCTTGATCTCTACCAATGTGAAGCAGTGAAGCTCACATGGACAGGTGACATTGCACATGCACCTATGACAATCCCAGGGGTGGTTGTGGGAACTAAGGTGCAGAAACCCATCACACCTGGCCAGTCAACAAGACTCGTGAATGTCTGACATACTGCACAGTACGCCGTACATGGGCATGATGTGAAATCCACCCCAATCAATGGGATCCCGGCCACAGTCACACACCAATGAAGAAGCCAAGGTCACCCACAAAGAACACACGTAGACAACTTCCAACATTGCAGCTCTGACCCTGAGGAGTGGCAGCAGTCACACACACAACGTGTCACAATCACTGAAAGCTACCACAAACTGTAAATTACATGACTTGTGTAACCAACAAGTGCCAAGGGGAATCCTGACTGTGTCTCATCTGTGTTTGCCCACATCCCCAGCCCTGACAACAAAGACAACTAGGGATGACAACCTGATGAGCATTAGTTTGCCATGCACCCACATCACGGCGAAACCAGGTACAAGATGCTGGATGAACACAGGACAACTCAGCAAGCATCACAAACAGGAACATCCGTAGGGACACAGCCGGTGTAGGAAAAGGGAAGGGAACACACACAGACATGCTTACACAACACACAACACGGGCCCAGGCAATGTCACGGGATTACACACTTCCATGAGGGCACTCCACTCCTGTGGAAGGTCCGCTGTGCCAAACCTTGTCTGTGCACGACTCAAACATGTCAGCAGAACACTCGATCAGTGAGTCAACAATTACAACACACTGAAGGCTCTGCTCACATCAGCCTGGGTACGGGAGTGTCACTTCAGTCATCTGCATATACCCAATACACGTGTCAAGCAAGTTGCACTGTATACACAGATGAGTCCTTCAGCATTGATGTGCTAAACTGCATGTCCAGTGGAGATGGGCACACAGTCAGGGAAATAGAAACATTGAACAGCGGTAAGCACACCAGATGTGCATCAGTGTAAGCCGAGATGTTAAATTACAAATGCAAAACATACATCCCTGTGTCAAATGCTGAACATTACGCCCTCAGACTGCAGCAAAGGATGCTATGGATCCAGACTAGATCAGGACACATATCCCATGGACCACATGGAGTCCATCACAGCAACACTTCATTTTCCTGATCTGAACACTATTACAACAGCAAATGCATGATGATACTCATCTACATCATGTACAACAAAAGCAAAACCACTAGTAAACAAAAAGACGCTTTATTCAGCCAATGTAAATGAAAAATTGGAAGTCCAAAAGAAACTAAGGCCAATGGCCAGTCCACATTCACAGTCTGAACAGGGTGACATGTGACAACTTGTCACCCATTGCTTGCCTGCACTGATACGGACAGGGGACATCCCCCTCGGAGGGGCATACAAGGGGCAGGCCAGGCACCGCAGGGATAGGATCAGGGGATGCCAGAAGGAGGAAGTGAAGGGGTGGTGGGTGCAGGAGTGTCACCGGCAACTGCAGTGGAGGTGTCTGACTCAGTGGGGGCCGGCACCACTGTAGGGCACAAGTCAGATGGTGTGGGTGCTGGCACCACTGCAGTGGGCCGGTCAGATGGCGTGGACTGGGTCCCCACTGCAGTGCCCAAGTCAGACGGGGTGGTTGTGGACTCCACTGCAGTGCATAACTCCAAGGGAGTGGAAGGGGGGGCAGATGAGGTGGGCAGGACAGAGGGGGGGACCCGGTCTCCACACCAGTGGCACAAACAGGCCGAGTGTCTGGGTTGGGGGTGGAAGAGCAAGTGGTAGGGGGGGAGGGCCTAAGCAGTTTGGGGATGCGGTATTGGTGTGTGGGGGAACCTGGGCAGGGTGTGGCGGGGGAACCTGTGGAGTGGTGGCCTGGGGGATGGAGGAGAGAGACTGTGTGGTGGAGCTGCGTGGTGGTGGTGGTGGGGTCTTGCCCTTCCTGGTCTGGGGGGACTTCCTAATGAAGTCCTCAGTCTGCCTGTGCCTGGGGGAGGGTGTCTGGGTGTGAGGGGCACTCTCCTCTGTGTGTGGTGGTCGCCTCTTCCGCCTGTGCGTTGGGTCAGATGGATCTGTGGGGAAGAGGCCAAGCTCATAGAGGAAGAGCTTCTGGGAGGGGGGGTTGCAGGTGAGGCAAGGGAAGGGGTTTTGGAGGGAGAGGTATCTGAGGACTGCGGAGTGCTCGTGGATGCGTGTGTGTGTGCCTGGGCCCCATCCCTTGTGAGTGAGGTATCAGTCCCCTGACTGTGCGTGCGTGTGCGTCTGGATTTTGGCGTGTGTGTCTGTGTACTGCTTGTGTCTGTGCTGGTGGGTGCCTGTGCCGGTGTGTGTGTGCTTGGGACAGGTAGGGTGCTGGGGATTGTGGATGGGGCAGAGGTAGGAGGGGTGAGGGACTGTTGCAGGAGGGACACTGCTGCCGTCAGTGAGGAGGCCATGGACTGATTGGTCCGATGTAGGGCAGACATGCCAGATGACATGCCCTCCATGAATGACACCAGTTGTGTCAACAGACCTGTGTGTGCATGGAGGACACTCAGCACTGATGTCTGCCCTACATGGATCTGTTTCAGCAAGTCCACAGACTCCAGTCTCAGGGCAGCAGGGGAGACAGAGGCATGGGGTGTGGTGCCTGGCATGAAGGAGACACACTCCCCTACACGGAAGCCTCCACGGACATGTGGGATGGGAGCAGATGGGAGGGTGGAGATGGTGGTGGTGGCGGGACAGACTTGCTTGATTTTGTCTGTGGTCTGCTGACACCCGCCTCCACAAGGGAGTCCTCACTGGAAGTGCTGTGTTCCTCAGCCGAGGTGGTCGTAGCTGAGGTCTCCTCAGTGTGGCTCCCCTCACCCTCCGTGCCACTGGGTCCCTCGGTCTCCCCTGCAGTGGACCCAGTCTGGCTCTGCCGCTCCTCTTGGTCCGTGGAGCTGTCTCCTCCTGTGGCCGTGGATGTATCTGCAAACAATCAGGATAAACAGAGCAACATTAGTCACCTGTTCTGACCACACACACCACAGTAAGTACAGCGCATCACAGAGCAAGCCCTGCCATCATTTGCTAGACATTGCAATAAGTGCTGACACTGATTTGAAGAAGCCCATTGTCTGCCTGACAGTCATTCATGCCACACATATCCTACCTGTCCATGCACCCATCTGTCTGGTGCCTGTTGTATGCTACTAATCATATGTGCACAGATGCACCACATACACAGTTGTTGGACATCCAAGAGAACATATGGAAATGTGTCACTCCAAACACATGCCATCTCCTGCCACTGACTCAGTACATGTGTCAGGAAAAGTGATGGGCAGAGTCTCTGTCGATATGCGGGTTTTGGTTCCATCACCAGACACAATGATGTCCTCATGTCCTGATAGACAATGTGACAATGGTGTGCATGCAGGACATATCACATTACTGCTGGATCACCCTTTGCAAGTTGAATGTCATGGCACAGGCCTGTCTGGCAAGTCAGTCATAACTGTCTCCTGTCACAGGGGCAGTGCATACACACAACACCAGTCTACACTGTGTCACAATCATGGAAGTTTTGGGAATGCAAGCCCTGCAGCTGACAGGTGCACATGTGCACCCCTGGCCACCCACATCATGAGGACTAAGATGATCCCACGTCATTCAAATGAGACATTTGAGTGACTGCAAACACAAATCCATACACATGAGCACTTCACCGTCTGATGAGAATGAACCAAAGCTGCCTGCACCTCAATGTTTCATACACCATTGTGCACAGTCAAGGGATCAGAGACCTATGCATTAACCAATGTGCAGATCCTATAGTCACCACTCAGATGGCTGGCCACCCCAAATTGTTAAACACACTTCAGGAGTCCAAAAAGCAAGGCCACACCACGGTGACACTGAGGCAGACACCTGAGTGCACCCTTCACAATGCCCAATATGTATGCTGACACACGGGAGTGGGAGAACAGAGTGCCTTCGATGTCCGGAGTAGGCATTACAGTCCTGGTCCATGTGCAACATGGTATTACCCTGAACACTAGGCAGGTGGCTATGCATGTGTCACACACATGATGTACATACTTCTGAGGCTCCTACCTTGGTCTCTGCTGCAGCATGGGTGTGTGGCACATACCGCAGACATGTGGTGAGTCAGAGCAGCAATTGGAACACATATTAAAGCCATACCAAGAGTACATGTCAGATCACAGGCATTGTGTGAGCAATTGTACCACCCATGCAGCCCACAATAAAGTTCCTGTAACTGATGCTGTCCCCAACTTGAACCACAGGTAACTGTAAGTACACAGTACCCAAGTGACCTAAGTCACAGACTGTAAGGGCCACACCTGTGTATCAGATGAGGAGGGGGCATGACACAAGTGAGGGACATGAGTCCAGGACGACAAGACAGTCGTACTGTGGAAGTGGAACCAGGCTAAAGGAGTGCATAGAGCATGTCAGTCATAGTACCCAGAAAAGGCTAGCACTTACCCCCTCCTTGCTGCTGTCTGGCCTTCAGCTGCCCATCCAGGTCAGGGAAGACCACCGCCAGAATCTGGAGCATGTGGGGGTCATGGTCCGGTGTCCGCCCCTCCTGCGAGGAGGCGACAGCTTCAGCTGGACCCTTGCGATCCTCCGGGTCCAGCCACGAAGGTCCTGCCACCTCTTCTGGCAGTTGCGGATCCTGCGCCTGTAGACCCCCACAGATCGTACTGCCCGGGCGATGGTCAGCCAGATCTCCTGCTTCTGGTGGGCATCAACCTGTGAGGATGACAAAGTGAAAAGGCCATAACTACACATGCAACATATCCGTGCATCACACAGTTGGATATACATGTCTCAATCACAGGGGCATATGATGTACACAGGTAGTGCAACTATGGCTATGAACAGTTGTCCAGCAGTTACTAAATGGTATCATTGCCTGGGAAGTAAAACCTTGTTGGAATGCACTGTTACTGCACTATACCTGTTCAGTGCATGTAACTACACACTTTGGGGGTGACAACTACTCAGTGAGCATGCTAGCCACTGGTGTACACACTGTAAGTCTTGCTAGTCAGACAACATGCACAATTAGTAAGGCAGTGGACAGCACACTCACCTGCTCCCCTGGTTTCCCATACAGCTTGCTGTACTGTGGAAGAAGGCTGTCCAGCAGGGCCTGGTTCTCCTCAGTGCTGAAGGCTGGGGCTCTCTCCACAGTACGTGCCATTGCAGTAGCCAGAGGATGCAGAGACAGCAGCAGTGGTGGTGGCAGTTGTCGTCCTGGAGCATGTAGTGCAGGCAAGTGAGCTCTCAGGGGAACAGCCAGCATTATATGTGTGCTGCAGAGGCAGATACTGTCCCATGTGTCCAAAGTGATAGGTCCAAGTCGTTTGCATCTTCTGAATCTGGCCAATCCATGGAATTGCACCACTTATACATGCCCACAGCATCCTTCAAAAGTTCAACTTTATGACACCCATGAATTTGCAACATTGTTGTGGGTGGCCAACTGAATTCACTGCATCCGACTCGTAAAAGATTCGAAAACGCGTCCGTTACCATGTCAGTCCATAGCCAATGCGTGCGCACCGATCGGACCATTGCTGTACGACACGTATTACGTCACACAACACGCATCCGTCAACATCATATGCAATGGCCAATGCGTGCGCACCGATCGGTCCATTGCTGTACAACGCGTATTTCGAAACACAACACGCATCCGTCAACATCATATGCAATGGCCAATGCGTGCGCACCGATCGGTCCATTGCTGTACAACGCGTATTTCGAAACACAACACGCATCCGTCAACATCATATGCAATGGCCAATGCGTGCGCACCGATCGGTCCATTGCTGTACAACGCGTATTTCGAAATACAACACGCATCCGTCAACATCATATGCAATGGCCAATGCGTGCGCACCGATCGGTCCATTGCTGTACAACGCGTATTTCGAAACACAACACGCATCCGTCAACATCATATGCAATGGCCAATGCGTGCGCACGGATCGGTCCATTGCTGTACGACGCGTCCCTGTACAAGTCACACGCATATGTCACCATGGTTGTCACAGGTGAATGTATGCCAGCCACAATTACTTGCCAGGGACTCTGGGGCACACCTACAACACCACAGCCTGTCCACACTGTATCCTAAGGCATGTAAGGCTGCATTACCTGTGTGTGTATGTGGGTCAACATGTGGTTTGTTGGGTGGCACTTGGGGGCAGCCACTCCCAGGCTGTGCACGTGTTCATGGGGACAGAATCCTTTGTGTGTTGTGCACATGACCACTGTGATGTGCAACTGTTCAGTTCAGAGCATGTGGCATGGTCACATTTCCAGGTTGTATATGTGTATGTTATGTCACATACATCCTGAGTCCCATGTGGGATGGTATGTACGTCACAGGGTGACCCATTGCCACAATTGTGATGGCCCTCCACAATCTGTGTGCATGTTGTGTTCCAGATGTCTCTGATTCCATTTGCACAATGGGAGACAGTCTCCACATCCACATTGTTTGTGCATCGACTTTGATGTTCTGCGTGTGTGTGTCACAGACGTCCATGTCTGTCCTGCAGAGGCAACAGGGGCCACTACCTGTGGGAGTCATGGTTGTTTTGCTGGCGTGTACATGATACGCCATGTCATGCCAGTGTCCATGTGGCAATACAGGGTCCCTGGGAATCTACCTGTCAAAGAGCTGTGATGTCTGGGGCACATCTGTCCTCACTTGTCACTGTGGTGTGTGTTTGGAGCGTGACAGCAGTACATGGGTACTGTGACACAGCCGAATGATTTCCCATAGCACAACCTGGAACTTGTTGTCAACACATGTTGAACTGAGATGTTAGATGATGGCCATGTAGGTGCCATATATGTCCATACAGAACGGCACACACATCAAGTACTTGTGTCTCGTAATGATGTATCATGTGATATTTAGTATGGTCAATGCCACATATGTGGGGTGACTGTCAATCTTTCTTTGTTCACCTATGTACTGCAGGGCACCAGCTGTCCATAGACCATTCCCTAACCTTGCAACCATGGTGGAACGTGACTGCATCCGACGGTACCGCTTCAACAGGCCGCTGATTGAGGAATTGGCGGGGCAGTTGGCCCCACATTTTCTACCTGGCCGGCCATTCCCTACAGCGCTGACCCCCAAGGTGAAGGTGATGGCAGCCCTACACTTCTTTGCCACCGGTACCTTTCAACACACTGTGGCGTCTGCTGGTGGGATGTCACAGACCATGTTCAGCCATGTGCTACGCGATGTTTTGGAGGCAATGTTAACATACTTGAACCAGTACATCTATTTCCGTAAACATCAACAACTCACTGACGTCAAGAGTGACTTCTATGCCCTGGGGAGGATGCCACATGTCATCGGCTCCATTGATGGGACACATGTGGCTTTGGTACCACCACAGGCACATGAGCAGGCATACAGGAACAGGAAAATTTTCCATTCTATCAATGCTCTGGTGGTGTGTCTTGCAGATATGAGCATCTCACATGTGTGTGCACGTTTCCCCGGTTCTGCACACAATGCCTACATGATGAGGAGTAGTCCCGAGGATGATGTCACAGATGCAGAACCAGCGTGCCGGGCTTGTTGGTGTGTACTGACTTTGTACCATTGTGTGTGTTCTGCAATGTTGTATTCCACCCTCTTTTCCAACTCAGCTAATGTGCAATTGTCTGTATGTAGGTGACTCCGGATACCCCAACATGCCGTGGTTGCTGACACCCCTCAGGAACCCTGTGACAGCAGCCCAGATGCGCTACAATGAGGCACATAGTCGGACCAGGAGAGTGATCGAGCGGACATTTGGTCTCCTGAAGAGCCGCTTTCGCTGCCTGGACAAGACAGGAGGGGCCCTCCCATATGCCCCTGCAAAGGTGTGCAAGATTTTCATCGTCTGCTGCATGCTACACAACCTGGCAGTGCGGAAGGAGTTGCCTCTCATCCTGGATGACGATGACCAACATCCGCCACCTGTGGAGGATCCTGGCCTGGGCCACGATGCCAGTGATGATGATGATGATGAGGGTGATGTCCGCACACAGCTCATCACCAACTTCTTCAGCTGATTGTGAGTATACAGAGATGTTATGTCAATGATTTGAGTTTGCATGATATGTGTTGGTGGTGCTCTGTTGCTGTTTGAGTGTGGCCATGTGCTACTTGACTGGATGCGTGCAGCGATGTGTCCTTACAGGTAGTCTGTGCTCCCCAACAGTGTTGACATGCTAACTTGGTTTTGTGTAGGTATCTTGTGACATGTATTGGGCATGAGTATTGCAGTTCTGTCCTGTTCTTCAGTGCTTTTGACTGTGTGTCATGTCTGTCCTTCACAGGGTACTTTCAGAGTTGTTTGGTCAACTGTGATCCCCGACACCATGATTCAACTTCCAGGGTGGAAGCAGTCGTTTCCCTACAGGTGATGTGCCACACACCCCTGGACTTTATTTCTTCAACACTTGTTGACTGTGTGGCCACTGCCACGTGGGATTACCTTGCATCTGTAGTGGAAACAACATGTTGCAAATGTGTAATAAACCTGTGCTTCACTTTGGGATGTGCGTTGTCTGCGGTCACACATCTGACTGACATTTGCTTACTGCACCTGTGGGCTAGTTAACACAGACTCTGAATAGGTGTGGTGTCTGTGCATTCCACTGTATTTCCTGGCAACATCAGTGTAGGCGATGAGTCAGATGGCCCTGGTGTGTATGTGTTGTGTTGCCCTAGTGGTGTGTCTCCCTCATATGTGCCACGTCGCCATGACTCACATGAGGGTGTTGGAATTGCTGTAGCAGTTAGCATGCACAGTGTCATTTAGCAGATCATCATCTCCATGACAAAATACCACGTTGGAATCACAACAGAGGCAATTATGGTGTATTAGTGAGTTTATTTACATACATGTGTGAGGATAGTGCACAGGATGGTGGGTGCTGTACATTGGGATTGGAATCCAAAGTTCCCAGATGAGTTGGAAGTGTTGGTAGCAGAAATGTCCTGAGTAAAGTCCACAGTCATCTGATACATTAGTCCAACTTAAACTCCCCATGTCATGTGGGAGAGTTGGGTTGCATTCGACAGGGTGAACAGTTTGCACACAAAGGAGAATTTCCAGAACAGGTGTTGGGTTCCTGGGGGATGTACATGGCCATCTGCCTCTCAGTTGTCCTTCCTCGGACGACCCCTCTTCTTTCTGGGGGACCCTCACGTGCAGGCCGCTGCGGTGCAGAGGACTCTCCACCAGAGTCATCCTCCCTCCCTGTGGCAGTTGCAGTTGTTGCGGCACCAGATGCTGTGGGCACACAGGGAGGTGTGGATATGTTGGTGCTAATCTGGCGGAGGCATGTCAATATGTCCCTCTGCTCCGCTGTCAGTTCTTCCAATGTGTCCCACTTGGACTCCATGCCAGACATGTGTGTCTCCACACGGGACATGTGGGAGTCCAAGCGGGCATGATGGGCAGCCTGCTGCTGTTGAATGTCCTTGAGGATCCCCACTACCTGGCTGACCTCTCCGGTGCTATTCTGGTACGCATCTGCAATGCGTACCAGTTGTGGGTCATCATGCAGTCCAGACCCCTCTTCAAACAGCGACCTCTGCCTACCACCCCTCCCACCACCCCTGACCACACGTGCGGGACCTGTGGTGGCACGCACAGGTGACCCCGGGGTCCCTGTGCTGTTGTCATTCAGTGTCCTTGGTCTGTCCGTGTCGGCGGGGGTGGTCTGTGTGTTGGCAGATGTTGGAGGAGTGGGTGCAGGGGGTGCAGATGGTGGTCCTGCTGGTGCTGCATGATGACTCACACCGGAGGGGCCAGGTAGGTCTTCGCCATCCGAAGAGGGCAGAGGCTGTTCCACACCAGAGAGCTCAGGGGCCACCGGAGCCTGAGACAGGGACTCCTCATCATCTGCTGCTGTGTCCCCATCATCACCTGTGTTTGGAAGAGACACACAATGTATGTTATGTTTCTACAGGCATCAATGGTTCAAACACATGACAGTTGTGACTGTATATCTGGATGCGTGCCTGTACATTGCATTGTGCTAAGTTGTCACAGCCAGAGGTTGATATTGTTGTAGCACATTGTCCTGCCAACCTGAAGCATTTCTATGTGAATGTTGAGGTGTGTGCATGACCAGCTTATGTATAGATTGGCTGTACATGGCCATTGCTACTCAAGGGCCATCACGTGCCTGACACAGGTGTGTCATCCTTGTCCACATTTGTTCTTTAACAGGGACATACGTGCAATTCCACTTAGGATATCTTTCAAGATTGGGACATGTGTGGTGGCAGTTTTTGCCAGTCTTTGTGCGTCACATTGGTGTGTCTGGACAACATGGTCACAGTCCGGTATGCCTGGGATCTCTTGGGAGTATCTGTGTTGTTGTCTGGGTTCCTAGTTCACGTCTCATTTCATACAAGTGATGTTGTTAACGTAGCTAATGATGTTGTTGCTGAGTTTTGTACGTGCAAACGTGATTAATCTTGTCAATGTCCTCCATGGTGATAAGGATTGGGCACGGCAGCTCTCTGGCTTTTCCATTGTCATGACAGTGATGGCCAGTGGTGTGTGTTGCAGTTCTGCTGCTGTGAGTAGCATGTCTCCTCAAATGCAGTCCAGCTTGGTGCTTGTGTCTACAGTGTCTATGACAGTGAGTGGTGTGTTGTGTCAAGGATGCATATGTTGCCGAACGATGTGGGAGTGGAATGCAGCTCACAACCGCAACTTGTGTGACTGACACCATGGTACAGTGTCCGGTATATTGGTGTGTCCATTGCATTCACTGTCAGGTGTCCCCTGTCAATGATGTCTCTGTGACTTCCTGTGTGTTTTGTGCTATGTAGTTTGTCTGATTCTCCACAGTTGTCATCTGCAAGTCACACCTTCACAGCCAGGCCAGGGGGCACCCATGGGCACTGCATCCCCTGAGAGTGTGTGTAAACATAGAGTTGCAATGGCTGTGAGTGTGTACTTGTTTGGGTTGGCCAGTGCATGGGTGTGAATTGCAGGCACATCATTTCTCATGCCCATGTGTCAGCCATCTTGCCAGGGCTTTTACTTTGGGAGTTACTGGTCCCACGTGTGCAATGTGTTTTTGCAGAGTAGGTGTGTGTATGGCCAGCATTGGTGGTATTTGGTTGACATCCGGACCGCCTTCTCCCCCCAGCCCAGTTATCCCACCATGAAGCATGCCACCCTTGCAGTGGATGCAGGTTAACTCTCAGGATGTCAGTCAGTGGTGTCCTGTTGTTGGTTGGTGCACAGTTCCCAGCAGGGCCTTGTGCTCCCCACAACAGAGCACCATTGTCAGACATCTTTGAAGTGGCTTCTCACTCCCTGTGAGGTGTGCATGCTTCAGTGTGAGCTTGCCGGGCCATGCGGGTGGGGGATGTTGAGCTGTGACTACCACTCCCATCATGCTATTGCCTGCACCCCCTTCCCAGCATGCCCATACTTCCTTCCTTTTGACTCTGCTTCCCTGTGGGGTAGTGTGCCTGTGCTGACAGGATGGCTGACAGTGTTGTCCTGGTGTTTGTTTGGCTACAAGTCCCAAGAGTGTCCCTGTGCTTCACACAGCATAACCCAGTGTGGTAGTTCTTTGTGGGATATTTAATTAGAGTGTGAGGCAATGCATTCTCCCAGGTGAGTTGTGTGGAGTTTGTGTTAAGGGGGTGTGTGAGAAAAGCTGCTGGTAACTATGGTCAGAGCTGTCAGTCCTCCTTCCCACCCAGCCAGATATCCCACCATGGAACGTGCTTCCATTGCAGGGAGTGCAAGTTGGCTTTCAGGATGTCAGGCAGTGGTGTCCTGCTGTTGTTTGAGCACAACACCCTGCAGGGGCTTGTTCTCCCCACAGCAGTACCCAGTGTCAGCCATCTTGTCAGTTCTTTTCCACTCCCTGTGATGTGAGCATGGTTCAGAGTGGTGTTGATGGGCCAATTGTGAGGGTGACCAATATCTGTGACTACAACTCCCATCATGCTATTGGCTACACTCACTTCACCAGCATACACACAATTCCTTCCTTTCAGTCAGCTTCCCTGTGAGGTGGTGTTCTAGTGGTGGCAAAATGTCTGACAGTGTTTGTTGGTTAGATTTGTGCCACTGCCTTGCTCCATTTGTAGTTAGGTTTGTACATGTCATGACACAGTTACATATCACTATGAGATGGCAGGTATTGTGTTTGTCTGACTAGCATACACATCTTGGGATGATTATGTTTTGGTTACTGTGGCTTTGCTAACGGTGCATGGTTTCACTATCCCCTTGACAGTGATGTGTGTGTATTGTCACACAATATTGAGTATATTGGTTGTGTACTCACCAGGCTCTGGGATGTCTGATAGTCCATGTACGCTCTCTGGTGGTAGGATGGCCCGCACCTTCTCCTCCCAGGACCTGAGGTATACTGGTTTGGCAGGAGGGCCACTGCCGATGCGATGACTCAAGGCGTATTCCTTCTTGAGTAGGTCCTTGACCCTCCGGCGCACATCATACCACCTGTTCTGGATGTCTTCCTTTGTGCGCAAACATGGTGAATGTGCGTTCACCCTGTCGACGATCCTCTCCCACATCTTGGTTTTCTGCGACATAGGGGTCTGTTGGACCAATGTACCAAACAACTGTGGCTCTACTCTTAGGATTTCATCTACCAGGACTTCCAATTCACTGTCTAGGAACTTGGATTCTTCTTTGGGGGCATGGTGATGGGTGGTGGTGGGGATTGATGTGTGTGTGAGTGTGCAAGTGAGGGTGGGTGAGTGTCAGTTTTGCTGGGTGTATGTGAGGGTGCTATTAGGGAAGTGCTAATGGTGTGTGGCTTGTGTGATGGATGAGTTGTGAGTGTGTCTGTGGTTGCTGTCTGATGGTGTTCTGTGCTGGCAGGTCAGTTGAATTTGCAAAGGATCATGGTAGGGATTTGTGGCCTTTATATGGGTGGAGTTGTGGGTGTGTCTTTGTTCCATGTTTTTTCCCCACTATTTATTGACTTTGTCATTGCTTGTTTGGCCCTTTTTTTGTATTTTTTCCTTTGTATTTTTTGGGCATGTAGGAGACGTTCTTCTGACCGAGTCGGACGCTGCAGTTGTCTCGTGCGAGCTTCTCCGAGTCTTTCACGTTGTCTTTCTGCTGGGTTTCATGTGCGGCGTACGCGTCAGTCGCGGAGTGTTGGGTTGCTTCGGCTCCCTGTTTTCTATGCGTGTCGGTCGTACGGCTTGAGCTCCATGCGACTCGGTCTGGTTTTACACGCATTGCATCGTACTGCGCGGGTCGGAGTTCGCAGGTACGTATCTGTCGGGTTCATTCCTGGTGCGTGTCCGTCGGTTCGATTCGCGTAGCTTTTCCGGCCGGATGGCTGCTTTCCGTGCCGTTCGGTCGTTCGGCTTGTGTTCTGTACGAGTCGGTCGTAATTCACATGCATAGCATCGTACTACGCGGATCGGACAGCGCCGGTACGTGTCGGTCGGACTACATTCCCGTACCGAGTCGGTCGGTACGTTTTCCGGCCTGAATCGGAATCGGCCCCATAGTCTTTAGTTTGCTTAGTTAACCCTGGCCACCAATAGCGATGTTTCAATAAAGAAATAGTCGCTGTAACGCCTGTGTGCGCAGAGCCCAAACCCTCATGTGCTGCTAGTATTAAACCTTGCCTACGATCCATATTTGGTATTACCCTATCTTCCACTCCAGGAATCTGAGCATATGGAATGTTACTTGCATCTAACTTGTAGGAGTATTTGAGTGGAAATTTTTTAGGTACTGCTGTGTTGCCTTTGCGTGAAGCAATGACAGCTACCATAATCTCACCGTCTATTCTCGTTTTGGAACGAGTGAGTGCAGCTTTGGAAGCTGTGCGAACAGCCCCCTTTGCGGCTTCATCAGCCAATGAATTCCCTTCGAACGTGAATGCCATCACGTTGATGACTCAGTGTATGAATCACGTGAGTCCTTGGTAGCTCGTTTTTCAACTCTGCTACCTGTTCCCATAGCATTTTATGCTTAATTGTGCCACCTTTCACATCTTTAAACCCGTTTTGCTCCCAATGGTCTAGGTATTCATTATATGACTGAACACAGTAAAACGATTCACACACGATTAGTGTGGGGAATTCATGATCCGTATTTACCAGTGCCAGTATCAGTGCTTTTAACTCTGCCAACTGTGCCGTGCAGTCTCCTAGCGATTGCGTTTTTGTGCAACTCGGATAGAACTTTCCATCCTGCATGTGACCTTTAACGATAGCACACGCTGCGCTGTATTGCTGCTTACTTCCTATGCCCGGTTGCGCAGATCCGTCAGTATAAATAATATATTCATACTGATCAAGAGGCAAGATTTCATTTGGTAGAGGATATTCGTGTTCATATTGCAGGAATGCCTGTGTTTTTAAACTTGGATCAAATCTGTATTCAACGTCCGTTGCAGTAAGAGAATTAGCCCATTGTATCCATCTTGGATGTAAGGCTTTCGCATTTGGAATGCTAGCCTTTGTAACAGCTTCTAAAGCCGGTACCGGGGTTACGACAATAATGCGTTTCCCCTGTGCGAGCGCTCTTTCTCTTGCTACAGCGGTCTGAACAGCTGTCAGGATTTTCTCTGTTGAAGTGAAACGCATTTCTGCATTTGTGTACAGGTGTGATTTGTATGCGATTGGTACTGTTTCTCCTTCATTGAAGGTTAAGTAAGTGTACCCGCATTGACCCGCAATTATACGGATCACCAAGTGGCGTACGTTTACATGTGTTTGCAAGTGTTTGGAAGCTATCATGTCTTCCTGGAGTGAACGAAGAATATTAGTATGTTCTTGTGTCCAATTTCTGGCTGAAAATTCAGGTTTTATTAGGTCGTAGAAAGGTTTTACCCTTTGTGCGTAATCTAAAATGTATGTTCTGCCAAAAGTTAGGAATCCCAGTATTGATTGTAAATTTTTTAATGATTTTGGAGGCTGGAGCAGCGCACATTTTTCTAAAAAGTTTTTTAAAGTTAAATTTGTAGCCCTCAGTGGCAAATCCCATAATAATGGTGCTTACCCTGGTCAAGTACCTCTCTAAGTCATCGTCCGTTAGATAAATATCATCCACATAGGACAATGCTTCTTCATCAAATTTTTGAAGTAACTCTGTTACCCTTCCTGAAAATACCCGGGGCTATTCTTATACCCTTGGGGAGTCGACAAAATTGTCGATGGGACCCTAACGCTGAGAATGCAGTCAAATACCTGCTTTCAGGCGCTATATTTTGGCAGAAAAATCCATTTGAGATATCAAGTGTTGTTTTGTATTTTTCCGCACAATGTTATTCATTAATGCGGCACTATGTGCATTTTGGACAGCAAATGTCTTTGTGCATGAGTTTAAATGTCTGTAGTCTAAAACTAGACGATATGTATTGTCGGGTTTAGAGACGGGAAACAAAGGATTGTTCATTGGAGAGGTACATTTTTCAATGACCCCCTGGTATTCAAGTTGATCTAAGATCTCCCTGACCTGTTTTTTAGCTTCTTGCTTTATTGGGTATTGCCTCTGAGCATTAGGTGAAACTTTTAACGGGATCACGTGGTAGGTTGAATCCTCATCCCACCCAGCGTGATTTTTGTACAATGCTGGAGCTTGGGCTACTGCCCACTCCCGTGCATATGTATGTTTAAGTTGAACAGGAATATGGTCGGAAAATGCAGGAAAAATTATACTTTCTCCCCTGGGGCACTCCATTACAAATGCTGGCGGCCAATCTTGTTCGGCTAACAGGATGTCATACCCAGATGATAAGTTCTTCCAAAAGAGACCTTTTATTTTCCTGGGCTTGTCCCCCTCCATCCGGAGTGTTATTTCATGTAACTTATGTGGGACGCTCACCCTTTTGTCTGGTGTTTCTACCATGATGTAATCATTCAAGTCCGCTGTCACCAGAAATTCCTTCAGGTTCTTGCGAGCTATTGTTAATTCTGCCGCACTGTCTAGCATCGTCAGAGCCCATTCCCCGTTCAGAAGTTGTGTCCTCAGAATTCTGGGCATGTCTGATTTTCAGACCAGCAACTTTCTTTTTCTTAAATTGAGGTTTTGATTTTGGCTTATCTTCTTTTTTGGAAGTAAAGTCTGGAGCGCGCTGCTTGTCTCTGGACTGTGTACGCTCCTCTCTGTGTTCTGACTGTCCTTCTCTCTCTGAGTTTTTCTTCGAGCCCTGAAAGGAACGAGAGGAACGTGTATCAGTATCCTGATACCTGTCAGGTTTCCTAATATTATCCCTATTCCTAAGGTTGTACCTCTTTTCAGATGGCTCCTGTGGAGGAGACCTACCTCGGGACTGAGATCTGTTGTCTTTAAACTTTTATTGTTTTTCATTATCCCACTTCTTTTTAGAAGAAGTCGGTGTCTGCTTAGAAGTGTCCTTTTCGGGACTGCCCATTAGTTGAGGTTTTACAGCTTTTCCCCCAAACTATCCCTGCCTAACTCTGCATACGCAGTTTCAATTATTTTGGGTAGTTCATTCTCCTGTTCTAATGGAGAGAACTCCCGTAGGCGTTGGCGGATTGCCACTGATGCTGCTTCCCCTTTAATGTTAGCTAGTATTATGGCTGATACCTGGTCGTAGTTATTTAATAACTTCATCCCTAAGTTCAGAGCAGGCTCTGCTCCGTACTCATTTTGTATTTGTATTAATACATCTGGTATCACTGCTAATGAAGGAATACCATGAGTTCTGGTATATATGGCAGCAAAGACTGTACCCCAAGAGGTACAATCCTCTAACTGTGGTGTAATCCCCATGGGCAAGCAGATTGTTAACATTCTGTGTTTTTCAAATGGTGTGGTATTTGGGAATACTGCTTCTAACTGGGTTATTTTCTGAGCTACCCAGAAAGGAATTTGTTCACGTTTTGTGGGCAATTTACCCATCACAGCGTGTAATGTTTGTGGAGTAATTTTAGTAGCTGTGCTCTGTGTAGGAGCTGTATTTGGTGTAATTACTGTTGGTTGGACCGCAAGTGTCCTCATGACGAATTGTGTCATGTTTCTGTAAAGTTTTATCAACTCTTTGTGTTGAAAAAGCAATTCAGCATTTGGCATTGTGTCAATGTCAGGATGTGGTGCATAGGTCGCTAATATCGGCTATGTTGCTCCTGGTCTTCCTAATGGACCAAGTCTTGCTCTTCTTCTTGAGTGGGGTAGGGCGCCATTAAACCAGAAATTATGTTCCTGGTAGGTAAGCGGAATCTCAATCTCCTCAAACGGAGTGTAGACCGCTGGGACTTCTTCATGTATATAATAATGAAAAGTCTTTGTTATAGCATTTGCTGCTGGGAATGTAACCCATGAATAGAACACCTCTGTTTGGAAATCTTCGTGTGCCCCTTTACACGAATATTACTACACCTCCTCTGGCTGGTACACCATTTTTGAGGAGTTTAACTGTGAGTGTGTGTCTTACATTGGGTGCAATTTGTATTGCATTGGCATCTTCCTCATATGACTGTACTTCTTGTGCCAGCGGGTCTAATTCTCCGTTTTCGGTAGTCATTGTGTTAAGAACACGGAATAGCTGTCCAAGGAAATTAAGATAAGGTGTTTTGCACAATTTTGGGAACTAAATGTCCCTCAAGCTTGATTAACCAACAGCCAATAAATAGGATATCTCGCCCACTCAGCTGTGGCGGAGTTTGTGCCCACCCACTCCAGACGTCTCTGGTTTTTGGGAGTAGGGGTCTCTGAGAATAAGCACGACTGAACTACTCAGATTCTACGGTTAAATAAGTACCAAACCAACGTTGGTGGCGCCATGTAGTGTAGTTCCTATTGTACCCCTGCAGGACCTGCGCTTTTGGATAACATATGCTGTGGGCCTGGTCGCAGACTGATTCTGAGCACTCCCACCGCGTATGCTAGCCTGTTTGCATTAGCTAGCTCACAGTGCCACTAGAATCTCCTTTTTATCAGAGAGATTAGTTTTTGGCAACCTCAGAACATGACAACCTTGATTCCTCAGACTCGTGGAAAAAATGTACTACTTTTCGCTCAGTCACTCGTGCTTGCTCATTTGGTCTCAGAGAGTT
The DNA here is from genome assembly GCA_963921515.1 of Calotriton arnoldi. Lineage (NCBI taxonomy): Eukaryota > Metazoa > Chordata > Amphibia > Caudata > Salamandridae > Calotriton > Calotriton arnoldi. Next base: position 441,755 of record CAWUFW010007184.1, read on the forward strand.
ACACAGAAGAAACAGTCGAGCGTGTTTACAATAAGAATTTATTGCACAGTTGTTCTTCTAGTATAAAATATATGTGCTGCGACAACTGTTAAACAGTAGCAGAGATATATGATCAGCAGTACAGTGAATAAGAAAGGATAGTACAGTTCTACCATTTTGCAATAGTCATGAACATATACATGAATATAAAATGCATTTATAAAATAAATCGCATACTCCTACGATGCCTGTCTTGATGTACCTAAGTGTACCTAGCATGTGAGTAGGTGCAAAAGAAGCCAAGAATCCCACTAGGATTTAGTCAAACCCCATTACCTGAATAATGAGAGTGTGGGACTTCGTCCTGGTCTCGAGTTGGACACCCCGCAAGGGATGATTAGACCACTGTCAGCTGGAGCGACTGCATGAAGGAGCCTCAGCGTCTCTGGTCAGTGTGTCGGCCTGGAAGTCTCGGTTCCCTCTAACTACTGATAGCAAGAGGTGCTGTATTTATACAGAAAAGTATAGAGTCCCTTTGTCCCTTGTGTCTTGTGTTAGCCATTGTTGGTATGAAGATGACGTATGGGATGAACCCGTTACGTAGATGTTTATGCAGGTGGATCCTAGCCCCTGCCTGGTTTCCTAGAACTCTTATGAATATTTAATCACACTGGATGAGCACATCGAAGAAGGTATAGGAGGCCATTGTTCGGGAAAAACCCTCCTTCTGTACGTAAACCACAGTCTAGATAAGGTTCAGCCCTCAGCGCCCGTTATTGTGGAGAATAGGGAACTAATGTAGGTGAAAGATTATGCCTATATTCGGGCATCTCAAACCATGCCTATATTAGGGCATCTATATGAAACATAACAGACCTTACCGGCATGGAAGGAGTGGATACATCAGACAATTTCCAAATGAATAGACAAATTAAAATTGGTCAATGGTATCAGCTGTAGGCATATCGCCTAGCTCACAAAAGGAATCCTACATCAATAACACCAATAGACAAACACGTCAGTACTACATTTTGTGATCACAGGTTCATTCCAATCCATTGTTCCACTATCAGGTGGAATGGCACAACCACATTTTAGTGGTGTGCCACAAGACCTTTGGCCTACAATGAGGAGATGCATCAACAGCTACATACACTTTACACACAATGAGGATTTAGGCAATGTGGAGGGAGATTAGATTTTTTGGATCCACTACAACATTTTGTTGGAGCTTATGATGGCATGCATATAGCATTAGGACCAACACATGACAAGGAACAAGTCCAATGGATTCCTCAGAACGTCCATCCTTTCAATGTGCAAGCTGTCTTGGAACAGGATTTGTACACCCAAAGTCTGTGTCTCTCATTCCCAGGAACAACCTATATCCCCTTTGTACTTCCATACAGCATCATATACCCGAAATGTCCAAATGAAGATGACATGGTGAAGGTGGTTCACTGACAAAATATCGCCTCTGAAAATATCGCCCTACCAAAATAACAAGGCATAAATATTGTTGTCAAAAATATCGTCATCCTATATTTATAATGTCAATTACAAAAATATAGGATAAAAAAATAGTTGTCACTAATATCATTGTACAAAATATCGATTTTTTTAAAATATGTATAAATATTATACAGTAAGGGGTCGATTACGATGTCGGTCAGAAAGCCTCCGACCGCTAGTCGGAAGCTTTCCATCCACGGTCGGAGGCTTTCCGAACAACACGGTCGGTTTGCGTTCCGACCGCCCGATTACGATGTCAGCGGTCAGAACGTACACCGGCTGGTCATTCCGACTCGGTTCCAACCGGCTCTTGGAGTCTTCCTGCTGATCGGAACCGCACCGTAATCCCCTATGGACGGCGTTTCTGCCATCGGGATTACGATGTCGGTTTCTCACAGCCTTTCCGTGCCGGCCTGTCTGACAGGGAAAGGCAGTTGGAAAGCGACTTTGGGGGCCCCTAGCAGGGCCCCCTTGCCTCCGTGGCCTACGGTTATTGGCCGAGGGGGTACCTAGGGTGCCCCCCTGTAAATCCATGCACTATTTGCAGGCACCATGGGGTGCGCTGCCACAGGGTGCAGGGTATTACACACACCTCCATTTCTTCATGGGAGCCTGTATTACGCCGGTTTACAGCCGTAATACACGCTCCCATAGAGAAATCTGAATATCCGACCGAACAGTGTTCAGTCGCATCGTAATCAGGCGGTCGGAACAGCTGACCAGAGGTCGGTCGGTCCCGAGTCTGAGACGGTGTCGGTCGGAGGCAACTCCGACCGACATCGAAAGAAGCCCCTAAATATATTAAAAAGTAACATTAATATAATACAAATTACATATACTTAATTAATTTAAAAATACATATAACTTTTACACTTACAAAAAAAAATAAAACACACATATATTAATATATATATTAAGTTAATATATATAATTAAAAATATTATTCAACTAATATTTTCAATGTATATTAAAATGTAATATGTATTTTAAATGTAATAAAATAGCACAAATATATAAATATATATATATATATATATATTCACTGAAAAAACCATAGGTTTTAGGGACAGTTATAGTTAGTTGGACATTGCACTCGTACAAAACCCGTGAAATTCCCCGTTATAGTTAGTTCAGCTAACTATAACTTCGCGCTCCCATAATGCACTGCTGATGACGTCACATATTACATCACTCATGACATGGTCAGTGACATCACTGATGACATCACTGATGACATCTCAAATGAAATCACTGATGACATCATCCATGTGATAATTTCATGCATCTTCTCACACCCTAATATAACTTTTGATACACCCACTCTAAATTACACACTGCCATTCTCAAAACCATAGACACTCCAACACCAATAACTACATACCCATTCACTGATTCTTAGGTCTACACACACATCCACTCACTCATCCGTACAGTCACTCATACTTACGGTCACTCAGTACAGGACTATCATATGCACTCATACACCTACATAGACACTCACACACCGCCACTCATCCATAGAGGTACTCACACACCTAGTCAGTCATGCAAATAATTAATCACACTGCCATTTACTCACCTATACAGTTATACACACACCAGCTCACTTACTCATACAAATACTAGCACATTCTTACGCTCTTATACAATCACTGATACAAGTACACACTCATCCATACAGCCACTCTCACAATCACACACTCTCACTTATAGCCATTTATATACTCCAACACACATATATACTGCCTTTCACATATGTAGTTACTCACACATGTACCACTGAGATATACATTCACTCACTAACACACCCATACACACACTCACCCACCCATACAGTCCATCACAGATGCACTCTTGAAACCATGCACCCAGTGAATCACCCACTCACACATCTATGCACAGAGTCGCACACACCCCACCCACACAAACACTCAGGCACCCATACAGATACTCAGACAACCAATCAATAACCCATGTAGACACTCATGTAGCTCTTCACAAACCCATGCAGCCGCTTACACACCACAGACAGACGGATACAGACATTCACACAGTTTAGTCACTAACCCATGCATTCAGTAAGATACGTTTAATCACTCACTTATAGAGTCAGTCACGCACCTACTAAATCATCCATTCAGACACTTATACACCCACTCATTCTTCAATACGCCTTTCCCTATATATATTAAACATATTTAAACTTTACAGAAACACACAGTCACTGGATGATGTCATCAGTGATGTCATTTGAGATGTCATCAGTGATGTCATCAGTGATGTCACTGACCATGTCATGAGTGATGTAATATGTGACGTCATCAGCAGTGCATTGCGGGGGCGCGAGTTATAGTTAGCTGAACTAACTATAACGGGGGAATTTCACGGATTTTGTACGAGTGCAATGTCCAACTAACTATAACTGTCCCTAAAACCTATGGGGTCAGGGTGTTTCTACCCTGCCCCCTTTTTGCGTTTTTTGCGTCTGTTTTCGTCTTTTCTTCTGCCTCGGTTCTACCGAGGAACAAGATGGCTGCCAACACTTCCTGGTTTGGAGTGTTGACAGCCAATTAGCTATCACAGCTCGTGATCGGGAGGGTACGCGGACCCTACGTAGCCATAGATATATATGTGATTTTACTTTTGATTTTCTCAGGAACTACTGAGCAGTTTACACCATTTAAGCAAAGGCACGACTCTGAACCAAGGGCTACCTTTTTGCTAAATTTGGTGTAATTCTGTTCAGCAATTCGGGCTGTAGCTGCGATGAAAGGATCCTATGGAAAAATGAATGGGGAAAACACGTTTTGGGACCCCCCTTGACGAATCACCCCGAGACTTTCAGGGTAGGAGCGGACCGGAGCGGGCCACAAAGTTTGAAAATTTCGCGAAGAATTGTCAACCGGCGCCAAAGTTATTTCAAATAGAATGTTGCGGATTTCCTATGGAAAATAGGTCCTAACTATAACTATCTACTGGCGACCGCCAGTAGATAATATATATATATATATATATATATACACATATAACCAGTAACAGAAAAATATTTATAAAACATAATAATTTAATTAAAAACAACAAAATAAACAACATAAAACAATTACAATTTACTAAAAATATATTAAAAATTAAAAACATTCATAATTATAAATATTATAATTTTAAATACACAAAAACATAATAATATAATTTTAGTAAACATTAACTAAACCTTAAAAATCTACAAATAGTACATATACTATTCACACTCCAATTTCAACAACAGTACAAAAAGTGTTGGACTCAAGAGGGTTAAAATGTAATATTCCCACTCCAGTCAGTGCAAGAGTAGAGAAAGTGTTGGATTGCGGAGGGGTAAAATGTACTATTCCCACTCCAGTCAGTGAAAAGGTAGGGATAGTGTTGAATTGCGGAGGGGTAAAATTTTCTATTCCCACTCCAGTCAGTGCAAGAGTAGGGAAAATGTTGGGTTGCGGAGGGGTTACATTTACTATTCCCACTTCAGTCAGTGCAACAGTAGGGAAAGTGCTGGATTGTGGAGAGGTAAAATGTACTATTTCCACTCCAGTCAGTGAAAAATTAAGGACAGTGTTGGATTGCAGAGGGGTCAAATTTACTATTCCAACTTCAGTCAGTGCAAGAGTGGAGAAAGTGTTGGATTGCAGAGGAGTAACATTTACTATCCCACTCCAGTCAGTGAAAGAGTAGGGAAAGTGTTGGATTGCGGAGGGGTAACATTTACTATTCCAACTCCAGTCAGTGCAAGAGTAGGGAAAGTGTTGGATTATGGAGGGCTAACATTTACTATTCCCACTCCTGTCAGTGCAAAAGTAGGGACATTGTTGTCTTGTAAAGGGGTAACATTTACTGCTCCCACTGCACTCTGTGCAATATTAGAAACAGACAATTTCACTTAAAAAATAGAATAATTTCAAAAGTATACTTAAAAAAAACAAAATTATAAATATAAAAAATGTATATTTAATTGTTTAAAAAAACCAATTACCTATTTTTAACAATTTTAATACATATCATATATTAATACAAATACTATTTTAATTAAAATACCAAAGTATATTCTCAAATTAACAACAAGCAATAAATACAATCTTATTTAGAATTAAAAATAACAATACAATTATCACATACAATAATAAATTATATAATTTAATAAAAATATGTCTCTATTTTTAGATTTATTACTTAAATAATTATTTCTCCTACACTTCTACAAACTTCACAACACACATATAAAATGTATGTTTAAAATTATGTTTACACATTTTACATAATTACATATATATTTAGATATTATTAATAATTAACTAATATTACAATTATTATATTTAATTACCTTCCCACCCTTTATCCGTACAAAATGAACAACCCACACCTAATATATTAATATCAATTGCATAATTTACATAATTAATTATCACTTAAACTATTAATATTATTATTTAACTAATAATAAATTTATTTTATTTTATTAACTTTCCACTCTTTATCCCTACAAATGCAACAGCTCACATCTAATTTATACTTTAAACAATATCTTAATTACACATTTTGTATAATTAATTATCATTAAATTAATAATTATAAATTAACATTATTTATTAATTAATATACTTAATTTCCTACACACCCTTTACCCATACAAAAACAGCAACACACACCCCAAAAAATATAAAAAGAATCTATCACACAATCTACATAATTAATTATCAACAAAGTTATTAATATTAATTAAACATTAAGGCCCTCATTACGTTGTCAGTGGGACCTCCAGATTACGATTCCAGCGGTCAGAGTAAGTTAGGCGGGGGGAAAGACTGCCGCCTCCAACAGGCTCAAGGAGCCCATTGAGATAGCCGTCAGATTCTGAATCCCTACAATGGGGTGATGCCTGTGCAGGCACTGCCGTAGGGATTAGGATATCCCTTTCCGACTGCCTGTTCATGGAGGTCCCACCGCATATACAGACAGCCAGAAAGGGACTTTGGGGGCCCCTAGAAGAGCCCCCATCCACCGTGGGCCTCCTCTATGAGGTGAGGGGGGCAACCCCAAACATCCATGCACCGTGTGCCAGGCACCACATGGTGCCTGGCACACGGTGCATGGATGTTTTGCAAACATGTCCTTTTCTGTTGCAGCTTGTGCAGCGGCCCTTTTCCAGGCCACAAAACAAGCCAAAATAAAAAAGGGAATATTTACGACTGCCTCATGGGCGGTCGCATCATAATATGTTGGGTGGATCCGCCGACTATTAGTTGGGCAGTTACCGTCCCGCAATGATAGTGGTCGGACGCTCGTCCAACAGCCATCGTAATAAGGCCCTAATTCTTAAATAATTATAATTAATTTACTTCCCACTCTATGCCCCTACAAAACCCACAACCCACACCTAAAATTTTATTTTAATAAAAAGAAATTATACAATTAAATAATGATCAATTAAATAATAATAATTAAAAATTAATTATTAATTAATTTGAATTAATTTACTTTCCACCCTATAACCCTACAAAATGCACAACCTGCACTTAAAAGTTAATGTTAACAAAAATTAATTATACAATTAACATAAATAATTATCAATTAAATAATGAATATTCATTACAAATTAATTATTAATTAATTTTTATTAATTTACTTCACACCATATACCCCTACAAAACCCACAACCGCACCTAAAACTTAACATTAACAGTAATTAATTGTACAATAATATAAATAATTATCAATTAAACAATTAATAGTAATACAAAATTAATTATTAATTAATTATAATTAATTTACTTTTCACCCTGTTTCGCTATAAACACTACAACCTGCTACAGTACTAAAACTCACAAAAGTTAATTATTAATTAATTATAATTAATTTACTACCCACCCTGTACCCCATAAGCCCCACAACCCGCTAAGGTGCTAAAAATAACAAAAAATTATTAAATGACATTTAAAAACTACTAAATATTTTTAAATTATATTAAAAAACATTAACAATAATTATACGAACAATTTATAACATATATAATTAAAATATATACTAAAGTACATAAAAATAATTCGAAGACAATATCATTAACAACTATGTGCCCTATTACGATGTCGGTCGGACGAGGGACCGACCGACACCATAGCGGGATGGAATCCGCCCGACTAGTAGTCGGCGGCTCCACATGCAGTATTAGGATGCGACCACCCTGTGGGCGGTCGGAAACATCCATTTTTCTATTGCAGCTTGTGCTGTGGCTGGAACAGGGCTGCAGCACAATCTGCAATAGAAAAATTGATGTTTTCGAACATTCCTGCACCGTCTGGCAGGCACCATGCGGTGCAGGGTTGTTTAGGGGAGCACCACAGGTGTCCCTCAGGCCCCATAGCGGAGGGCCAGGGGAGAAGGGGGCCCTGCTAGGGGGCCCCAAAGTCACTTTCCTCCTGCCTTTTCATGGCGGGTGACTCCGCTGCCATTTTGGGATTACAATTCTGCCCGCCGCCCTGATGGGATCTGTGCCCGTCGGAAGCAGAGCAGAATTCCCCAGCCGGTATACCTCCGACCGGCAGTATCATAATACAGATGTCGGACGGAAACCTATAATGTCGGGCGGAAAGCCTCTGACGAGCTGTCGGATGGCTTTCCTCCCGACATCATAATGAGGGCCTACATTTTTTTAAACGATATTAATGATTTTGATATTGTTAAAATCAATATTACTTACCTTAAAATCGATATTCTTGACAACGATATTCTTTTCTTGCACACAATACTTCTGTATCACGATATTTTGTACACAATATTTCTGTATGACGATATTTTTGATTCGATATTTTGTCTGAATACTGGTGAAGGTACCAAAAACAGATCAAAACAAAGAAATTAGCTATTAAACCATACATATAAGACAATTCACATAGTCAACTTCTGGAGAACACAGTCTGTAACAAAAATTGGAGCAAAACAATGCAACAGAACCAAAATGACAATGTGTCTAAACCTTGTTCAACAAACACCTTTCACCTGGATTTCCCAGATCTTGCCCTTCCTAAGATTTTACTCTAACATACTCCTCTCATCATCACAACAAGCTGTAACAGTCAAAGTTATGACATTTGACAAAATACTTACACTCATGAGAAAAAGTTGTTGATGAGATCTTGACGCAAGTCAGCTCCTTCCTCTTCACCACTATCATCTTCATTTGGCATTTCAGGATCCTCACCCGGTGGCACTTCATGGTTTCCATCCTCTGCGATATAAGGGATGTTCCGTCGCAGGGCGATGTTGTGGCGCATGCAGCAGGCCACGGTGATTTGACACACTTTCCAGGATGAGTAGAGGAGGGCTCCCCCAGTTTTGTTGAGACATCTAAATCTGGCCTTTAGGAGTCCAAAAGCCCGCTTCACTGGCTGCCATGTCCTTCCATCGGCCTCATTGAAGCAGACTTCCCCTGGCGTTTTTGGGTTCCTCAGCGGTGCCAACAACCATGGCCGGTTGGGATAGGATGATCCTCCTAGATGGATGACAGACATAAGTGCAACAATAAGTTACACACTTTTAGATTATACTACTTGACATTGTCCATACAAAGGGCCTCATTACGATGCCGGTCGGACTGGCTTCCGTGGTCCTGTTGGAGGCAGTCAGACCGCCGCGGTCTCATCAGAAGCAGTTGCTCCGACCACTGGATTACAATGCATGCGTATGCACAAAAATACGACCGCTGGGGTCCTTCTAACTCCGGCAGGAAATTACAACTGCGGTGGCGTCGGAAAGGACCAATGGAGCCTGTTGGAGAGCGGACTGCCTTTCGAACCACCCGCCCGATTATGATGCACATTTCCGACGAGCCGACTGTGCCGGTCCAACCACCTCATCAGAGCTGGTGGAAAGGGAGGGATATGAGGATGACACCCACCTCTACACAGCTTCCTAACAGCTGTGCCAACATGGAGCCTATCCTACATGTCCTGTCGCTGCTGTACCTGATCCATAACACTCAAAATCAACACTGTGGTGTACGCAACTGCCAGTAAGTCTCAATCGATGCACCACTGTGGAAAAGCAGAGGCGTATCTTGCTCAGTATGAGTGGTGGTGTGTGAGCCACATGTTTCCAAGTCATCACGCTGGGACATCTTGCTAATACCTACTTCATTAGAAGCAGGACATGAGGGGACCCGACGGGACAGTGGAAAGAGCGAGTAGTGAGAGTTGTGTAGCAGGCCTTGAAGTGGACCTGACATCTGCCAATGGCTAGCATGCGCAGGTCAGAAAAGTAGATGTAGAGACAGGTTCCATCGGACTCTCCATATCTGCACTCACCCTCTGGGTGCGAATCCAATTCAACTCTGCAGCAGTACCACCTACCACCACCCCAGATGTAACCTGAAAGAGACTCCCAGTGTTGTCAGGTCAGGACTGAAGCATTATCATAACATTATGCAATGAAGTCACAGTTGATGTAACTAACAACCATTGGCAAATCCATTAGTCCAGGCTTCTTGTAAGGGCAATGTAACTTGTTGTATCTGAGAACTTTGATGTTGTGCAATGACAGAAGTAGCTATACATTGTTTGTGTAGGATAATATGTCAATCACAGATGTACAGCCTATATGCTTGTAAGTTACTCCCTCATGTACATCAGCCATGTCCCTGTGAGAGACCCCTCAGTACAGTCATCCCACTCAAAGTCCTCATGTGGAGAAGACAAAAAATGCAATGAAACACAAAATTCACGACACTGTACTAGTCCACAACAACATTGAAGACAGAGAGCGTGTGTATGTGTCAGTATGGGCAGGTCAAACATCCCTGGTGAAAATTCTACAGACACTGCACATCACCTGACTGAAAGCACTCCTAGCCAACTTGGTCCCACACGATACATCAATCATGGGGTTGTGACACTACTTACATCCCCCCTGGAGCCACAACACTGTGGATAAGGCTGGGGGCATTGTATCCCTGGTCCAAGCTTATTTTGTGGGTCCCTGTATGCAACATCACGGAATGTATGTTCCCATCACATCTGAATGATTCTCTCAATGTCCAGGTCAGTGACAATGTACTGGCATGCTCTCACAAACCCTACTTGTGTACACATCTCAGAAGCTGGTGTAATGATGTGTGCAATAAACAGAGTCACTAAACAACACCTCCTCGTGAATAACATAGCTAGCATCTCCAGAGACACCCTCACATTGCTCATAAGCTAGGTCCTGTTGTGACATCGAACATACATCAGTATGGATGTCTCAGGAAAATAAAGCACACCTCTACTGCTAAAGCACTGTAATGGGCCTTCACACATCACCCACACGAAAAAAGAAAGTCAGGTAAATGGGATTCCCACAAACCATGTTCACATACATTTAAAGACCAAAATGTAATGAATCTCTGCAGAGTTGGGTCACCCAAACCAGGTGGACTCCTAGAAGGCAACGGGCCAAGACCAAACTCCATATTACACCTTCTTCATTGTCTCCATGTGCACTGGACCTGTGGCATGAGGTATATCAGGGACAACCAATATTATCACAAAGTGGCATGCACATGTAGCTAATGTGTAAGTGCAAGTCCTGAAAGAAAACACTGCAGCACAGCAGTTGTTACACATCTATTAAAAATATGTGGAAAGAACACACATAAAAAGGGTACATTTGCATCCTAAGTACTAAAAAGGTATGACAATACAACATCCACATGTGTGAAGAAAGAAAAAAACTTTGCACACTTGAAACACATATCCACCCTATATCTCAGGTACTCCAACAAGCCGAAAGACGTGGACATTGGCCAAGCAAACTCCAATACTTACCATAGCAGATACCACCCAATGCAATTTCAGCCTCAATTGGAATTCATCCCACATATTCATCCATTGAACATTTTCCCTCGTCCTCTGTAACACTATTACTTGTCCCAAGATCGGACCATACTTACTACTGCTATTGGGACAGTTATCATGGTCAGATAAACACAACTGTAGTCACACATCCCACATTAGTCAATAAAATCAAGTAGCATCAGTAGCAATGGGTGGACAAAGGTTTCCAAACAAAGCAAGGTGTTTATTATGGAGTCCACTATGTGATCCAAAAACAAAGACCAATGACTAGTCCATAGTCCAGGATATAGTCCAGCACACGGCTCTACCACCTAACTTGCCAACCAGAACACTACCAGGGAAACCTCCCCAGGAAGGGGCATCTAGTGGGCAGTCCAGTCACCTCAATGAGGTAATTTGGGTGGGCTGGGGTTGGGATTTGGAGGGCTGGGTTGATGCTTGGGAGGTCTGGGATCAGGATTGGGAGGGTTGAGTTGGTCTGTGGGAGGGCTGGGCTCGGGTTTGGGAGGGTTGGGTTTCATCATACAGGATATACGGTAGGCATGAAGGGTAGTGATGGGTATAGGGAAGGTGGGAGCTGTTTATTTTTGTTTTTTTGGGCCTTGAAGGATCTGTGGTGGGGTGGGAAGAGGTCCTTTAGGTTTTGGGAGGAGGTGGGTGGCTTTCTGGACCAGTGGTCTTCCTTTTCTATGCCCTTGTGTGGTAGGGAGGGGTTTAGTGTGGGGGGCAGGTTTTTGGGGTGGGTTTGGAAGTGGAAGGGTAGGGCAGAGGTGGGAAAGAAGACCTTTTGTGTTTGGGGGGCAGCAGTGGCAGGGAAAAGCTCAAGGGCAAACAGGGTAAGTTCTTTGGGAGACTGGGGAGGAGGTAAGGTAAGGGATTGGGTGTTGGAAGTAAAGGGGTGTGAAGTTGGTGGTGTGGGCGAGGTGCCTGGGTATGTGATGTCGGTAGCGGCTGTGTCTGGTGGTTTGGGTGTTGTGCCTGGGTGTGTGATGTTGGTAGTGGCTGTGTCTGGTGGTGTGGGTGTGGTGCCTGGGTGTGTGATGTCAGTAGTAGATGTGTCTGGTGGTGTGGTTGTGGTGCCTAGGTGCGTGATGTCGGTAGTGGCTGTGTCTGGTAGTGTGGGTGTGGTGCCTGGGTGTGTGATGTCGGTAGTGGCTGTGTCTGGTGGTGTGAGTGTGGTGCCTGGGTATGTGATGTCAGTAGTGGCTGTGTATTGGTTTGCTTAAAGTGTAACCAGACATTGTGAGAAAGGAAGGAAACCAATCAACTGTTGTTAATGATAAAGGGCAAGCTGTCTGCTACAGCTGCATTTCTCAAAGTCCTTTGTGTTTTATGAGTTTTTTTTGTTGAGATCATTGTTTTTCACTATTTACTGTGTGACTACAAATGTATATAAGCTGAGTAATTTGTAAGCTAAAGCAGACTCTCTGGCGAATGCACAAATACTCCAATGTTGCAGCAGAAGCAGAAAAATGATATGGTAGAATCCCCATGACTGACTCCTCCGTTATTTGAAGACTTCTTAATTTCAGCTTAAACAATTGGTGTCCCATATGGGGATGAACAGGGGGCACTCCAGTTGGTTCTCAGCACCGCGGTGAAGGGGGCAGCATGGACCTCTACAAATTCCCGAAGTGTGCACCTCAAAATCAGGACTGGTTTCCTGAGTCGGCATCTGTGGGGGACCAGCTAAGTGACCCTGACACTAGATGAGTGACCCACGCTTCATCTCAAGGAACAATTGAGAAGTCAATCATTGAGTAAGGGTGGAAAACAGGACAAAGGAGACAGAGAGGCACAGATAAGGGGAACAAAAGTGATTGATTTCCCTGGGGAAGCTGGTTCTTCCTCAGTTCAGTAGTTTGGGTCCTCCACAGTAGGTTATTTGAAGTTCCCAGGGTTTGTTAGGATTTTTGGAGTGCCTAAAGTAAATTTTAATAATGGGTCAAGCATTTAGCAAATGTAATAGGTTAGAGCAGAGTCAGCCTTTGCTACCCAAAGGGTTTCCAGCCCATGTAATAATGACAAAGGTTTTAATTTCAACAGGTTAAAGGAGACAGAGAGGCACTGATAAGGGGAAGAAAGATGATTGATTTCCCCCATCAAAGCTGGCTCTTCCTCAATTCAGGAGGTTGGGTCCCCCACAGTAGGCTATTTGAAGTTCCCAGTGTTTGTTAGGATTTTTGGAGTGCCCAAAGTTAATTTTAATAAAGGTTCAAGCATTTAGCAAATGTAATAGGTTAGACCAGAGCCATCCTTTGCCAGCCAAAGGGTCTCCAGCCCATGAAATAATGACAAAGGTTTTAATATCAACAGGATTATTTTTGAATCAATGGCATGAGTATACTAAGAACAATATTTATTTATAATTACATTTGGAGGGAATCGTTCACTTAGCTAAAATACAGTATTTAAGACACTGCATGGTGAAACATTTCCCATTTGTTACATATCCCTCTATCATGTAATGCATCTTGCCATGCATTTTAGTCTTTATTTAACACTCTTACGTTTGGGACAGAGCAGAGAAGAAATAGACCATCCATAATAACATTATTATCAGAATATAATAGACAGTTTACTATTCCTTCTGGTTTTATAGAATGGGCTATGTCAGGAAATAAGGAAGAGGAACCCTTAAAAATAATACAACACATTGAAGACACATCTTAGCAAATTTCCGGATTAAATATGGAATGGTATAACCCCACCTGTCCAGGTACCTCTGGGAGTAAGGCAGGTATTAAAGAGGAGTATCTGTTTAGTGGACAAAGGAAAAGAAGAACTGGGAAAGAATTAATGTGAACAGTACTTTAACATAAGCAACACCTCTTCATTAGATTATCCCATATACCTGGAAAAACAAGTGTGTTTTATATGTAGGGAAAGATCATACACCTAGTTGCCAAACGATTGGAGAGGTTCTTATTACATAGGATGGGTATTCCCTACCATACAACACCAAACCAAAAAAAATTACAAAAACATACCCTAATTCCATACTTAGGGGAAGAGAAGAATAAACCAGACGGATACAGCAGCCCAAGAAGCCATTGACCTAGGAAAATGGATAATATCAAGGATGGGAGTAGCCCTTAATCCGAGACAATTAGGTACATTATTGGAGGCAGATATAAATGAAACCTCAGCAGCATTGGGAACCCTAATGGTAAAAATGGTTGCTATGAGGACTGTGGTTCTACAAAACCAGTTGGTTTTAGACATGATATTAGCTGAGAAGGGTGGAATCTGTAGGATGATTAAAATTGATTGCTGCCTTTACATACCAGATAATGCACCAAGTGTGTATAAGCCATTGGAAAATCGGCATGATATTAGGCATCAAATGCATGAGGCAGCCTCAGAACTTTCTGGGATGATTTGGGTTTCTTCTGCCGGTCTTGGGGCTCACGGTTACTTAAAGGATTATTTATTTGCTTGGCAATATTAGTAACAGTATGTATTCTAATAAATGCATTACCTGCATGTACCTCAGCATGCATCCCTAAGCCTCATGTTACTGCAAGTAAAGAGATGATGTCCCAGATAAACCCCGATCAGCATGGAATTGTGTGGATGATGCAGATAGAAATAGAGTGAATGCCCGTGTAAAAGCACATTCAAAGGGAGGATTGAAAGAGACTTTCCTTTCTAATATTGCTTTTTCTCTTGTCTTTATCCTTTACGTGAACTTATTCCAAGGATAACATGTTTATCTAGTTTAGCTGAGTTCACCTAGGTTCATGGAAAGGTTAGCTGAATTACGTGCCTAAGGAAAGGCTTCGACTGCAAAATGGAAAGAGTTTATCTCCCACTTAGTCTTGAGAACTGTCACTAGGGCATGAGAGCCTTTAATAAAGCTGATGCCGCACAGATGTTCTCATAAGATTAGTTATAAATACTACAAGCTCCCCATCGTGTTGTCAAGGTCAGTGAATAATGGTATGCATAAAGTGTAACCGGACATTTTGAGAAAGGAAGGAAACCAATCAACTGTTGTTAATGATAGATGGCAAGTTGTCTGAAATCTTCCTGCTACAGCTGCATTTCTCAATGACCTTTGTGTTTTATGATAATTTTTTGTAGAAATCATTGTTTTGCACTATTTTCTATGTGACTATAAATGTCTATAAACTGAGTAATTTGTAGGCTGAAGCAGACTCTCTGGCGAATGCTAATAGACTCCACTGTTACAGCGGAAGTGAAATAAACTATATTGGAGATTCCCCATGACTGGCTCCTTCGTTATTTGAAAACTTCTTCATTTCAGTTTAACAGTCTTGGTTTTGTGCATAATCACTTCTATACACCGCACTATTGAGGCCGGAGAGCCAGTATCAGCCTCAGGACATTTCACGCTGAGCATAGCAGGACAATCAGGGGGCATTGTTGCGCTCTCCTGCTGGACTGCATTTTTGGATATCGGGGCATTGTATATTTCATTTGGGCACTTGGCCACACATCTCCCTCATCGATAAATGGTTGCCTGCTACTCTGCTACTAAAACCAATGAAGGACACTGCCCACGCTGATTGGTAGACAGTAAAGAAGGACTGATTCATGGTCAGGCCAGTTAATACAAATTAACAAAGGTCTCTTCCCACTAGACGTGTAGAAAATAAAGAAGGACCCATTAACAAATCTCCATGTTTTCAATGCCATGAATGAAGGTCTCTCCGCCTCTGCTCATCTACTGTTGGCCATCTTGTAGTGGTGTTGGTCGTGCTGTCTCCTATGAACTGGGTTCTCCTTCAACTTAATATCCTCTTCGCCTTTTAGATACTGCTTATCCACTATGAGCTTCCTGGAAACTCTGGTCGCCCTATGTTGGTAACATCCCCTTTGCCACTCATAACTTTGCTTTTTCTGTTTAGCCTTCCCATTCCTCCTGCTCACTTATATATAAAAGTAAGTCTCTTGATATTTCGCCCACACTATATTAGGTTGGTGATCCCTACACTGCAGAGCCTCTACTAAGTTGTGACCCTCTTTTAGTTTCCTCAGACAAACCACATCTCCTCCCTGCCTGCATCACTCACCAACTTCTTTTCCATATGTCTTCAACTCCACCTGTTCTTGCCCCTTACATATGTCTTGCTTATAGCTAGGCTTTCCTGTTTTCAGTTTCTATTTTTGGTAAATTCTGGTGGGGTTTTTTCAGTGTTTTCCAGTGATTTCAATACCTTAAAAAAACAGTGGTTATCAGTGGTTACACATTTTCGCGCCATTAAAAACAACAGAAACAGTGTTTTTCCGGTGTTTATGGAACGGTTCTGCACGGATAGTGCATGATATATAGACAGTGTATATACAGTGTATATGAGGGCCAAATACATTTTTACAAATCAAACGTATTGTCCTACACCATACAATACTTCTTTAGTGAGTCTTTGGTCATGCGCGCTCGCCCCTTCCTTCCCAGGTAAACTTTTATCTGTGAAAAGGCCATCTCAACATTGACCATCAAACAAGGACAGCAGCAATCTGTGTCCAGATCATGGCTGAGCTCAGACAAGGGCACATGGGAAGGGCAGGGGTTCACCCACAGCACAGGCAAGGAGAGGTCCTTTGTGCGCACAATAAGGCTGCCATACTCTAGCGATGGCTGTTCTGCATATTTTGCCAAATGTATTTGCTCCTGAATTCTCAATTCACCTCTCGATTGCAGTAATATTATTACTGCATGGGAGTCCTACCCCAAAGTTAACGCTTAACTGTAGAGTAGGGCCTCAGTAGGGTCTGCTTGCAGCAGGCACCTCTACCAACCCTTCCGCTTCTGCAGTGATACACAACAGAGAAGCTACTCACTCGACCAAACAGAAAGCACCTTGAGGCCTCTAAAAGAGGCAGGAGAGTTCTATAGCAGTTCTACAACACAATGCAATGCAGGTGAGGGGCTGATTAAAAGGGTTGGAGGTCGCTATTTCCGGCAGCCTGGGTCTGTCAAGTTCTAGGCGTCCAGCACCCAGAGGAAGCGCAGAGGTCCTGGGTGCTAGGGTGGATCCAGTGTCAAAGCGAGTGCCTGGGCGGAGGGGTATTGGGAAAACAGAAGGGGAATAGAGAAACTCAACGCTTATTTCAAACATCCCCACAACAACGGCCTTATATCCACTCACACTCTGTTTTAAATATTATAAAACGCAAATACACATTCTGCAGACTTAAAAATTTCCTTATTCTATGCATAGTCAAAACAGCACGCATGGGTACTCTCTCGGTATCTCAGTGTCTTTCTCCATTAATATAAGTGTGTTTATCTGTGCATGCGTGTTGAGGTGATTAAACACATACACAGGTACGTTCTAGAGCATAACTGCTGCAGCGGCTCCTTTGCCCTCATCTTCTCGGCACAAACATAACTTTTTGCGTGCAAGTTTAATCGTTTCCCGGCTGGACATGCAGAGCGGGTTCCAAAGAACAATTATCACAAGAAAAAAAAGCCACCACACCCTCCGTCTCTTATAAGAAGCTGAATGACTCGGCCTGCCTTCCTCCCGGCCCTTTGCAGAAGACTTTTCTCTTGCCAGTGTGAATGATGTCACCCACTTGATTTAGCTCATTTACTGCATCTTTGTCCTTTTGCATTAGATACACGGAAGACATACCTTGAACAAAGGTCTACAGTTAGTTTGGGGCCTGGTTTCAACCAGAGTACACAAGCAAGGATGTAATGGGGAAGTGGGTGGGAAGATATAATTACGAAAATAATAGTCAACACTGTACAATTGGTTGGCACTTATTTTAATTTCCTATATTTACAATCTAGAATGTGTACAACAAAAGTGATGTACCCAGGATTACATATTTTTTTTTAAAGTTCTAAATCTGGTATTAGGGATCTTGACTGAAAGTATACAGTCAACATCGGTACATTTTTTATTTTCTTCCAAAGATGTCAAATCACTCCATGTAGGATGTGAGCAGCTCAGCCAATTCAGATTGTTGATGCTAGAAAATTTACTTTTCTTTGGTCGATGGTTGTATGTTTATTGCTAGGGTTTACTTGTGTGCTGCTTGTGAAACCTCCTGATGTATGCCACAACTGTTTTTTGGGTCGGTTTGTCACTCTGTGGCCTTTTGTCATCCGGGGCACTTTTAGTCCTGGCTTCATAGGGAACACCATTATGGGACTTGTAGTTATACTTTCAAAATAAATACAGGCTGAGAAAATCCAAGTACGCAAAGTACTGGTGATTCAGAAGTCACGACCGGCTTATGCTTATGGTACCATATTGTGGAGTCTATATAGTTTGCAGTACTCCAGCGGGACACAAAGTGACGAGTGACATCTTCAGCCAGTCCTGAATTTTAAGCCAAAAGCAAATCACATTATGGAAGGTATAGTTTTGTTTGTAACAA
Organism: Calotriton arnoldi; assembly: GCA_963921515.1. Lineage (NCBI taxonomy): Eukaryota > Metazoa > Chordata > Amphibia > Caudata > Salamandridae > Calotriton > Calotriton arnoldi. The sequence goes on from CAWUFW010007184.1 coordinate 460,462, forward strand.
TATAAGTGTGGGCTTACAAATTTTCAGTTTAAGAACTTGTGTTTTTATAAAGTGCTATGTAGATTTTGACTGTATCTCAGCACTACACATAAACAATGACGCAGTCACCCAACTGAATGTATGTAATGGTATTGTGCTGACCTGTTGGGGTAGGAAATGAGACGTGCACAGAAATAAGGAAATACCTGGAAAGAAAAAAGCTGCAGAAATGGTAAGGGGTTCTACTTGTGAAGTAAAAAAGAGCTTTACACTGCAGTAATGGGGCCTACCCGGGGGACATAACTCTGAAGTAAAAGAACAGCTTTACACAGGATAAATTGACCTGCCTATGGCAGTAAACGAGTGATGGGTGTAGAAATATGGGGACATAACCCGGAAGTAAAAAAAATCAGCTGTACATACGAATAAAGGGGCCTGCCTGAGAAGTAAAAGAAACGTGCCACAGGAATAAGGGGACTACCTGGGAAGTAAAAGAGAACTGTACACAGAAATAAGGAGAACTGCCCGGGAAGTAAAATGGGAATCTACACAGAAAAAAGGGACATCCTTCTGAAGTGAAGGAGCAGATTTACACAGGATAAATGAACCTACCTTGGTAATGAGAGACCGATGTAAATAAAAATAATGGGACCTACCTGGGAAGCAAACAAACTCACTTAGGGGCATATTATCAACGGCCAGCGATAATTATCGCTGGCCGTTCACAGCGTGAGAATAGTTATCGCCGGCTACCGCAGATAATTATCGCCATGCTAGCGCTGTATTAACAACGATAGCGCAATGGCGATAATTATTCCTGCGATAGCTTGTTTTCCATGGAACATCGCTGGTTTTCCAGCGATGTTCCATGGAAAACGGCGATAACCCTGCTGATACGACCCTGTGGTCGTATCAGCAGAATCCATCTCCCATGAAAAGTATGCTTAAGTCAGGAATTTAACAGACGTTAAATTCCTGAGTTAAAGCTGAGGTAGCGCGATTTCTTTTATCGCTGCACCTCCTTGTTAATATCGCGAAGCTGCCTTCGCGATATTAACTTGTGTTGTTTTCACAGCCACGCCTTCTTTGCATCTCATTAGCGATGCGAGGCTGTGAAAAAACGGGCTCTACATCAAGGAAACACGCGCTAGCGTGTCCTTGATGATATTGCGATATAATTATCGCCGCTTTTCGCCCGAAAACGGACGCTAAAGCGGCGATAATTATATCGCCAGCCCTTGATAATATGCCCCTTAGTTTGCTAAATAGCAATTAATGAAAGAGAAAAATGCATTTTCCCATATCAGAAGAAATATCACTTGTGCATAGGAACGCCTGCCTCATTTACGCATGAGGATTTTCAAGATTTCCTGGAATACTAACAGATGTTTTTGTGAATAATATAAAAGTCCAATACCTCTTCAAATTAAGCTGTTTGTCGAGGATGTGGTTCGAGACTGTGAACTCAAGAACACACAATTTATCAGAAACATGAAAGGCTAAATCAGCCCTGCTAACATACCGTTGCCAGAACTTTCTTTATGACAGATTTCTGAGCGACACCTTCAATCTTAGAGACGCAAAAGGTAAGAAACAGTAGGCTTCATATTAATTATGTGGGGGGGGGGGCGGTGGCTCGAAAAAGCCTGTGGGACTAAGGCAACGTCAATCACGAGCCAGACTGTGCATAGAGAACACTCACCGCACTCGTTACACTGACTTGTCAAGAAGTCTCACTGTTCCTCTATATAGTGAAGTCCTTGTGTGTGTACATCAACATTGTTTTCATTGTGAGTATCAAGAAACTGTAACTGTCAGAGCTGTCGACTTTGAAACAGGGGAACTGGGTTCAGAGGCTCAACTAGAGTGAAATTTCGGGGGGGGGGGGCTAATTCTTCCAGCAATTGGCAGAGTGAAGATGCAGGTGCTCTAAGAAGGGTGAAAGAACAACAAAGCCTCGTTAACCAAGTAAATGGTCTTTTAAAGACCTCTGAAGTACTCGGGTGCGGCTGTGTGTGTGCCCGGGAAGCTGTCTCAGCCCGGGCTAACACACACGATGGGGGGGGACTGAAGCCCTTTGAGCCCAATGGGCGTTGCGCGCCTGACTGGGTTAGAGTCTCGGCATCGGCTCAGCATCCTGTGATTCTGGGCAAATACCTTAATCTCCCCGTGCCTATCAAAAATGAATGTGGCCTTGTTAATGTAACTGGTGCTCATGGAAAGCGCTCTAACATCTTCGGGTTGAGTTCGGGATATATAAAACTACAACAAATAGACACATAAGGTACAGAAACACACAACAACCAATTATTAGAAACAGCTCAAGGGACCAAATGTAATAACCAACTCCTCAAAAATTAAAGAATTGTACTGCAGAATTTTAAACCTATCAAAGTTTAGTATTGGTCTGACAAAAAGTCAATGTGTCTGACTCATCTACTTGATTGCAGGACAGATTTAACTCCTTGCGGCTCGAGCTCACATCAAATCAGCAGGCGCGCTAGCCCATTGAGCTGCTTTGGAAACCCGAAAGGCCTTCCGATAGCCTGCGGTGAGACTGTAGAGCCTACAAAATCTTTTAGAACATTCAGTATTTACTACTACCGTGTTTGTGTTTATATAGCGCTACGTAATGTGCATCACTGTTAATGAAAGCGATGGTATTCCTTTTATCAACCTCCAAATGATGGGCAGAAGAGTCAGTCCCACCAGCCTGCAGGCAGATGTCAGCACCTGATTTGTTAACCCGCTGAGTTATCTTACCTCTTCGGATGGATGATGCAGCCATGCTCAAGAGTCTTTAAACAGCTAAGAAGGGAGGGGCGACAGGCTGCTGTGACTTCTTATTGACTTGCTGGCCAGGGCCCCACTCCTCCGAGGAGTTCCAGCGCCCGTCCTTCCATTCGAGTCAGAGGGCAGAGATATAGTTACGTAGCGGGCGGGGAACAAGGGGTAGTGCCAAATCCATATACATCACATGTATCATTTTACTAGACTGGAGAGGAAGTGCCGCTGCTTTACTGAGCTTGATGACACAAAAGGCAGCATGCTTATAAACACGATTCTCCACTGCAGGCAGGACTGGCCTGCATTTATTTTTGTTGGCAAGGAGACGGGAGGGTGCAGATGGGGAAACCGAGCTGGTCCACTCCAGCCGCTCCCAGGGCCAGTGAGTTTGAAGGAGGGTGGGTCACTCGGGTCCTCAGCTGCTCCAGAGTCTGATTGTACTTGCGCAAAATCAGTGATACTCGGTTCAAACCGAGTCAGCTGGTTTTCAGCCGGTAGGGTACTGTCGGGCACAATCGGTTTTAACCGATTTCCGGACAGCATACTTATGGTAGGTCTACCCTATACTCTTTACCCTATAAGGCGACCACCCACAGTTACACAATAAAGCCCTGATACTTCATCCCCCCTGCCTACACCCTCCATCCTTCCTCTATCCTCCGTCACCTTATTTCTGTCATGGATCCACAAAGTAGAACCGACACCAACCTGGAGCCATCGAGCCGCTATGCCTATAAAATATAGTACTCCCCGAATCAAACAAAAAAAGCATCCAAGACTTTTAAACATAGACTCCTCAAATCCCACCCAGAAACCCTAATTTCTGACCCCTACTTCTGCATGAATAAAGGAGTTTTAATAAGCAACCTTATCTTTTTTACGAATAGACGAGCACAATGGAGTAAAGCCCTGTTCTCAGTGCTTATGGTCTCAAAATCCAGGAAAAGGCCTCATGTTCGGAGACTTTCGGTAACCCCCTCATAGGTTTTCAGAGCAGAAGCTACCATCTCCATCTACAACAATGGGACAATCCTTATCCAATATTCAGATTGCCACCTAGAAATATTGGAGGAAATTCCCCCCCTCATCAAGAAAGCTGCATCGAATACTGAACCCACCAGCACTCCAGACCTTCTTAACTCTGCGTGCTACTCTGTCTCGCCACCTTCACCCGATAAGTCTGAGCCATCCATTATTTGACACACCAGACTTTAGCCACGGCCTTCTCCCAGAGCAGCTACCTCTGAGCCACATAGCTTTGGTATTCACACCCTCACCTCGACTATACCTCTGACCCCCCCACACCCTGACCTCAACTTTACCTCTGACCCCCTAACCCTCACCCCGACTATAACACTGATCCCCCACATGCCCCTACCATCGTCACTCCTAATTGCTGATCCCATAATAACGCTCAGTGACATAACCATTGCACTCCCCCTCATCCATCTCTTGAATTCTCCACCACCTAACTTCGAGCCTACCTTCACCTCCACCTCCACCTCCAACTCCAACCTACTCTCCTCTCTGTTGGCTCCCCAGGCCATCAGCAATCCAACACCACAGACATTGACACGCCCTCCCCCCTTCCCCCTGCTCCAATACCCAACAACCCGCTCCCACCCTTCACTTGATTCCAGACTAGAGGAGATTACACAAAACCTACATGAACTCAAAGCAGACCTACAAAGATTCATTCACATCACCATAGAGACAACCAGTAATCAGTGGCCTATCAGGAATCCAAGGATGAATCCTCTTATTCATGACCAATCCTCCAACCACCTCATCATACCCCCAACACAGCTCCCATCCAAACTGACCTCACCTTCTACAATGCCCATGCACTTGAGATGGAGAACCCTACCCAATCCTAATGCGTCCTCGCTGCCGATTAGATGGAAAGCCTCTCTATCTGACAAAGAGATACACTCCCTCCTCCTCCTCTCATATAAATCCCCACACCCTGATAACACGGACAGTCAGGGCCCAATCCAAACCATTCTTGCGAACCTACACAGAGCCCCAAGGATCAACCACAGAGCGGTCAACAAGCACAACCTTCAGCGAGTTACCCTCACACAGAGTATCCCAGCGAATTCCAAACCCCATCTGAAATGCATGCTACTCAATTGCAGATCGGCTGCTAGACACGTGGCTGATATTGCAGATCTTATCCTTGCACAGGATATTGACCTCCTAATCCTGACCAAAACTTGGATAAATGATTCCTCTGCACCCATCCTTGACATTCTTGTTCCTCCTAACCATGGCATTGCTAGACTGGATAGACCCAGCAGACCAGGTGGAGACATTGCCTACATACACCATAACAACCTATCTGTGAAACATTTGCAATCCCCTATTTTATCCACACGGGAATACTTATGCCTCGATATCGCATGCAACAACAGCCCTCTATGCAAACTACACACTATCTACCACCCTCCAGTAGACAACATTTCTTTCATAGAACAAATTATAGAAATCATCGCAACTAACTCAGGACATCACTGCAACCAAATCTTCCTCAGTGACTTCAACCTACACTGGAATGATTTGAATGACCCTGTAGTAAACAGTTTTAAATCCTATCTTGCCGATCTCAATCTGACCCAATTCTGTAACAGCCCCACACACAACAAGGGAGCGACCTTAGATCTTATCATTGTGAAGACCAATACCATTCAACTTGACTCTATCCTCCCCTGTGATTGGTCTGATCACCACAGCATCACATTCCTCATCACTGAATCAGTGAGATCGAATACGGCTCAACCAACAAAACCTAAACTCTGGAAAAGGAACATGCGCGATATCGACTTCAATGAATTGACAGCTCTCAGTAATAACATCCTGCCTCCTCCTGGAGACTTGCCCGATGTTCATGATCTCACAAACCACTACACCTATTCCATGGAGAATATTCTAGACTCAATCGCACCATTTCAGCTAAAAGGTCTGTCCACCAAAGACTCCAAACCATGGTAAAACAGAAAGACACAACCTGAGACTTGCTGAACGACAGCGGAGATCAAACATTTGAGATCACTGAAGAACAGATACTACAAAAGCATTAGAAGCTTGAAAGCAAATTTCTTCAGAAACCAACTGGATCAAGCTAGAAACCGACCTAAAAAACTATTTGAACTCATTAAACTACAATCAAATGGCCTACCCAACCCCTACTCAGCAGGATCCAGTCTACTGCTAAACTGTGAGGAATTTGGCTCCTTCTTTCTTCAGAAGACCGAAATCATGATAAATGAATTGCAGGTGGCTTTGGAGCATCGTCATCTCCTACTTCATTCCAGCCTCTACTCTTCCCGGACTGTTGTTCCCACACTTCTACTGGGACACAGCCCCAAAAACAACACCTCATAGAATACCTTCAAAACCTTTGAGGAAAGCACCATTCTCAAAATTCTAGCAGCACTGAAACCCTCAAACCACTTTAATGACCCTCTTCCCCCCAATGTCTTCCATGAGATAAAAACCATTGTTACTCCCAATTTGTACCAAGATTGCTAATGTCTCTCTACTTCAATGCTCTATCCCTGACTGCCTAAAGTCTGGGCAGGTTTCCCCTGTCCTTTAAAAACCAACAGCAGATCACACTGGCCTAAGCAACTTCCACCCTATCTTCAACATTCCTACTTTGGCGAAACTCCTCAAAAAATGCATATATGTCCAGCTCTGTAACCACATTGAACAATTCCACCTTCTAGACCAATTCCAATCCAGCTTTCGTCCAGGGCATAGAACAGAATCGGTGCTTACACATATAGTGGACGACGTGCAAAAATGTTGGACGAATCTTGCCTTCTGATCCTCCTTGACCTATCTATTGCATTCAACACGGTTAAGTACACAAACCTACTAGACCTATTGGAACACAGAATGGGGCTATGTGCGTCTGTCCTAAACTGGTTCACCTAATTTCTCCAAAACAGAACTCAAAGATTCAAGGTCAATCATTCCTTATCTCAGACCACTCCAGTCACATTAAAGGTCCCACAGGGTTCCTCCCTCTCACCTACTCTCTTTATCTTGTTCAACCTAACGCCAGTAAATCCGAGATCTTGTTGGTGGGTAAAGATACTCATCTGTGGAGTGAGCATTGGTGGCCATCCACTCTGGGCCTCCCTTCTGCCCCAAAGCAGTCAGTCAAAAATCTGGGAGTATGGGTGGATTCCGCCCTCACTTTTCAGGCTCAAACAAAAGCGGTAGCCGGGGCCTGTTTTGGGCTCTTACGTGGTCTTAAACCATTGCTGGGATTTTTCGATCCCACCATCCGTCAGGTGATCACCCAGGCCACAATACTATCCAGGCTGGATTATGCCAGCTCCCTATATCTAGGGGCAAATAGAGCAGAGATTCTTCGCCTTCAAAGGGCACAAAATACTGCGATCCGGACACTTCTCGGCTTGCCGAGAACATGTTCCACCACCGACTCTTTCCGCAGACTACATTGGCTTCCGGTGGAGAAACGTATCCAGTTCAAAACTCTCTGTATCGCCCATAGCATCATGAATCTCCAATCCCCCGAGATCCTTGCTAATCTCCTTATGCCCTACATACCCACCCCCAGCTGCGCTCCAAGGGTCAGCACCTGGCGGTCGTTCCCCGGGTTAGGAGAGTACGGGCAGGAGGGCGCTCCTTTCGTGCCCTCGCTCCGAAGCTCTGGAACTCCCTCCCTGTGAGCATTAGAAGTATCCAAAACCACGCGCTATTCCGTAAAGCCATAAAAACCTATCTTTTTCCTGCATAATTGGTCTCTGTGCGTCTTCCGGTCTGTCTATGACAGTTGCATTCTAGCGCTGGGATGCCCCTTTGCTGGGGCAGCTGTGCGCTTTATAAAACTTATAATATAACATAACATAACATGGAGCCTCTAACTGAAATTCTGAGTTCATCCAACATTCACAACCACGTGTACGCCGACGACACCCAATTATACCTGAAATTCTCCTCCCCCAAAGACATCAAATCCCTCAACTTAACTCTACAGATAACCCAAAATTGACTGGCATGCAACCACCTCAAGCTAAACAATCTAAAAACAGAATTCTTCCTAATCTCCCCACCCAACCAGTCACCTGTCATTGAGGAGTGGTTGAAACAACTAACAGTCCTCAACTGCGTGCCACAAGTTATTGATTCAGCTAAATCACTGGGAACAACTCTTCACAAGAATCTTAACATGCAGAAACACATCAGTGCGACCACCAAAGGAGCGAACCTCCAAATGAATATACTAAGAAAATTAAAACCCTTCCACCCCCCAACGATTTCAAGTCTGCAATGCAAGCCCTAGTGATTCCCAGGTTGGACTATGGAAGCGCAACCCTCTGCAGCTTGCTGAGATCCAAAACAGCTCCCCTAAGGGCCTCTCTTACCTCTGCTGCAAGGCTAATCACTGGATCAAAAAGAAACAACCACATTACTCTGAAATCCCTCAACTGGCTACCTTGCAAAGCAAGAATTCAGCTAAAAATTGCCTGATTGACCCATAAAGCCCTACACCACAATACCCCGAGATACCTCACTCAGAAGCTGGAACGGTCTGGCGGCTGCAGGTCCTCCAGAAGCTCTAGCACCTTACTGCTGAAACCACAGAGATTCCAAAAAAAGAAAACCTACAACCGAGCTTTCTTGGGTATCGCCCCAAGAATTTGGAATGCCTTGCCCCCTGAAATCAGACTGAATCCTTCAACAGCAGCTTTCAAGAAACAAGTTAAAGTACTACTTATGAACACATTTCTGCCCTATATCCTAGGGCCTCCTCTCTTCGGTTCATTCATGACTTTTCTTTTACACACATGACTATTGCTCTCCTTTTTTTTTTTTTATTGTTTTTATCTATTGATCATGACATTTTTTTTTGTATCCTCCCTTCTCAGGGGTGCTGCCTTATCATTTTTGACTATCGACTTTGATATTATTGACTCTATTTGTCTCTGAACTATTGTAAAGCACTTTGATACCCCCAAGGGTCATGTCTGTGCTATATAAAACTTTCTCAATAAAAAAATAAAATGGTCCAACTCATAATAATTTTCATCTTCCTTGTCTTCACAAACGTTGTCTGAAATTGGAAGCAATGTTGCTGGATTTAGGTGCGGCAATCTATTGTTTGTCATGTGCTGTGTTCTGGTCCTTATCAAAAGGATCTCAACTGAATGTGGTCTTCTGAGGTTCAACAGTGCCCGCACACAGTCTCCATTTTTGCTACACATTTTAACTTTACATCTTTTTCTAATTGTGACTTTTTACATGCTTTGCACTTACATGACATTGTACTTAGAAATTGTTATGCATGCAGAACATTTCTTAGTAAGCATATTATGATGCTACCGGTACACTCTGTCCAAGGATAGGAACATTGAATGCGATGCCCTTGCTGGTTGTCCGGTTGGAGACACTGGAACACTGTGTACTGTGAGGAGTTGCTGACTCTAACCATCATTCTGCATAGGACAATGGCCTGCTCTACACTAAATCAGTTTCCTGATACATCAGACATAGGTATGGAGATTAGGCTGTCCAAAGAGACCAGGCATAGGGCACTCCCACTATGCTCTTGATAGTGTAGGTAGTATTAGATAGGAGTATAACTATAATCATAATCACACAGTAATGTTATAATGGTTGAACTGTTTATCTTTTTCACCATTCGTGTAATGCTGGTTACAATGCTTTGTTTCATCCTCCTAATAATTGCAGCTCACGCTTTCTATACAAGAATGCAATTGTTTCAATGAAATGTTTAAAAAGCCAATTTGTATCTTTCTTTTGTTTACCTTGGGCATGCGAACGTAAACAACAAAAGGGTAGATCTGTTTAGACGATTTCCTTGTGGAATTAGAGTGGTCATGGTCTAAGGTTGCAGATATCATCTGGTACCCTGGTAAGGTTAAGGGTTCAAATGGGGCACTGTGAACTAGCTAGAAATTGGGCCAAAATACTCTGATGATATGTGTGGACTCAGTCCATAGTCGGATGGTTATGTTGTTCGAATACACCATCCTACTTAATTCGTAGTAACCGTATGATAGTGGGACATAGACAATTAATGTATGGCTCATCACAATTCCTTCACTTTGATCAATTGCTAGACAAACTGCTGCAACCAATTTTAAACAACCCAGAAGACTTACAGCTGCTGGACCCAAACACCTGAAGATATGCTACTGGCCGCATATGTCCTCCATGTTTCTGAGTGAGAATTTAAAGTGCACATCCATCTTTTTCATGACAAAATAGTAAAAGCATTATATTGTAATCAGGCATCCCAAGTGCGGATGCAAGACACAAACTCTATTTCAATTCCTTGAATGCAACAAGTAATTCATCATCAGATGGTACAGGATCCTGTACATAATTACATGTCAACCTTACTAAAGGTTTTGCAATCAAGGAACAATTTGAAACCCACTGACAACAGTAGCCAATAATTCGAAGAAACATTAGAATCTCCCTCTGAGTGGTCGGCGGGCTCAATTTCAGTACTGGAGAAACACGTTCTTTAGAGATTTTCCTCACACCCATCTCAATGTGGTGTCCAAGATAAATGACTTCTTTTTCACAATACTGCATTTTAGTTTTGGGGACTTTATGTCTATTTTCAGCTAGATGATTTAACAGGGCAATGGTATCCAGTTTTCAGTTCTCATTTGTCTTAGATGCTATTAACAAGTCATCTATATATTGAACTAGGACTGAGTTACACAGCAATTTTAGACTTTCTAATTCTTTCTTCAGTATGTGGGAGAAAATTGAAGGCCTCTCAATATACCCATATGGAATTCTACACCATACAAAAACGTTATTCAAAAATCGAAAAGAAAAGTAGAACTGTGAATCCTTATGTAATAGAATTGAAAAGAACGCTTGGCATAAGTCAATGACTGCATGCCATTCTGCTTCTGATGGAACCTGAAACAATATTACTCCTGAATTCAGTACTACCAGACAACAAGGAACACCAATTTAATTTATTTTACAGAGGTCTTGCAAGATCCTCCATTTGCCATTCAGCTTTTTAATTTCCATCACTGGAGAACTGCAAGGACTAACAAGCACTCTGGTAGTCCTGGTTGCAGGGAAATACGTAGGGCTCAACAGCAGGGCTGGCTTCTGAGGGTTCAATGCAGGCTCCTGGCAGTAAGGCAGTAATTCCAGGTACATCAGCAGTCTGGCAGAGTACACAGCAGGTCACAGCAGCAGGCAGTCCTTTGAGAGTCCTCCTGCAGGACCAGTAGTGAACTGATGAGTGGGTCTGAAGGTCCTATTTTTACACCCTGGTGCTCCTCTTCTGGAAGGTGGGAGAAGCTTCTGAAAAGGTTATTAGACGTGCATAGAATTTCTCACTCCCCAGTCTTTGCTCCAAGCTGGCTGAAGTGACAATGGAGGGTCATTAGACCCTTTGTGTGAACGCACAGCACAGGATATTCAGTTGTAAGTGGACCTATGCTCAGCTCTGCCCCCCATCCTGCCAGCAGAGGGCTCATTCAGTCCCACTTAATCCCTCTATTGTGTGACTGTCTGGGAGGAACTCACAAAGTCTAACTGTCAGCTACACCCAGTCATGCGACCCATGACAGGCTGTAGGCACAGAGGACAGGAAAATGCCAGCTTTATAAAAGTGGCATTTTCAAAATTGAAATGAAAAATCCAACTTTACAGCGCAATGATCTAAAGCACTGACAGCGGGCTGCCTGCTGCAAAATTGCCCACCCACAGTGGACGCTGCTCATTGAACTCACTCGCTTCCTCCCCCCTGCTCACTACTGCACTTGGTGAGTGCCTAATGGGGGGGGAAATATATTACGGGAATAGGGCCTGTCGGGGCAGAGACATTTCAGAGGCCATATTAATTGGGACGAGGGCCTGAGAGTGGGGAGTCACCCTGCTTTGCTCATTCTAGTCATTTTGGATGACCCAAGACTGCCGTTTATGCTAGGAGGTGGCGTGAGGCAAGTCAGTGACCTCCTCTTTTGCACCTGACTGTCCTGGCTACTTCTGCCTTGGGGAGTGTATGTCTGTGGAGGGGTGCCATGGAATATCCAGAGTTGCTGTCTGGGCTGCTACAGTGGTGACCAGTGGATGCTGTTGGGGGACCTGACGCGGTTGCATGCATTGGGCAGAGACTGTATAGTTAAGCCACCGAGGATGAAGAGGGAGCTCGGAGTTGGGGCCCAGCATGTGACTCTTTGAGCTGGGGTCCCCCTGCTAACAGCCCTAAGCGCAGTGGTATCCACACCTGTCAGGGGTGCTATAGTGACCGGTGTACGAGGTACTTGGGGGGCCTAAGTTGCCTCGCTCAGCTCGGCCTGGTGTTTCTTACCCCTGGCTCCTGTGTAGCGGTCAACTGCCCTGGTGTTGGAAGCCTATTGCCCACTACTGACGATTAGAGTGGTCCTTTCTCGATACTACCTGTCACTAACGTGCGACGTACCTTGGCAGTGCTGGGCTACATGTGATTTGGTGATTTTGGAGTGGCCCTCCTTCCACTGGGACAGCGGTGCATGACTCTCTGGGGCACAGCGGGGGCGATACGCTGCTGACGTCTGCCTGAGGCACTGAGGGGTGGACATGTGGGAGAGCACTTCGTGATGCAGAGTGCACCAGAGCCCACTTTTGCACAGGAGATGGGTAAAGACCGTGCCCTTCGGGGGCCCAGAAAATGAAAATGGATCAATACATGGCCACAGGTACAGGGGGAGGTCAGCCACCGATGGGTGGGGGAAGTCTGGATGTCTCTCAGGGCCCAACAGGCGCACAGATTTTCGCAGCAATTGAAGCCTCAAGCACCAACATGCAGGCTAAGATAGACTCTGTTTAAACGGATGTGAATTTACTGCGCATCGACCTGCATACTGTGGCTGAGAGGTCACTGAAGATGGAGCAGCAATTGTCACAAAACTCCAGGAGGAAGTCAAAGCTCTTAAGTCCACTGCTGCTACCCTGATGTCTTAAACACAGCGGCTTGAGATGCGTGTGGAGGACGCGGACCACAGCTCCCGCCGCTGCAATCTGTGATTTGTAGGTTTCCCCGAGAGTGTGGAGGGAACAACCCCAGAAATTGTTTCGTGAACAATGGCTATGGAGGACTCTCAGGGATGCAGACTTTTCACAGGTTTTTGTGGTGGAACGTGCGCACAGGGGGCCCTGGTGCCTCTGCTTCCCTGGGGGGTCCTCTGAGAACTATCATAACCAAACTCCTTAATTATAGGGACCGGGATGTTGTGCTGCAGTCGGTTCACCATCAGGAAGATCCCTCCTTTGAGAATCACACCATTTTAATTTTCCCGGATTATACACATTTACAACAGATGCGGAAAAGGTTTAGTGGTGTGAAACAAAAACTAAGAGCAATGGGGCTGAAATACATGTTGCTGTTGCCTGCCAAGTTAAAGGTCATCCATGAGGGCTGGACTCACTTCTTTGTAATGCCAGAGGAGGCATGAGAATGGCTGTACATCCAGGGAGATAGCAGGATCAAGGTCCCTGGGGCTGCCCGTGTGGTGGTCAGGCAGGATGGCACGCTGGGTGTGGAGCAGCAGCAGCTGGAGAAGGAAGAGGCAAGAACGATAGTGGAGGCAGTTACATTGACTACGTCGGCGGACAGTGGATCGGATGAGGTTGAGAAACACCAGACTTCTTTGGTCGGTAGCCCCAGGGACTGTGTTGTGACTCTGTCCATCAACTCTGCGATTGGTGCCTGGAGTAACTCCCGTAGCCCCAAGATGAACATACAGACCGCTGTTGGGGTTGACTGGACGGGCACTGCTTTGTGCTTTGCCCTAGCTGGGTTCACTGCCCCTTCCACACACTGTGCACCCCGGGGACCCCCGAGGTGGTGTTTATGAGTCATTGGACTGCAAAGCAGACAGTATTATGTCACACTGTTTGGGCCACAGTGGGACTTTGTAGCTCTCACCCCTTTGTCTCTCTTCCCTGATTTTTTCTCTCTCTCTTCTTTCTTTCTACCTTTAGTGTTCTATCGTTTGTTTTTTGCCCTTCTATGGATTCCTGGTTTGGCTTGAGTGTATTAGTCTCAACAGGTGTATCTGGGGAAGTGTAGAAGGGCCCTTGTTTGGGATCAGAGTTCTCCCTGGTCTGTTCTGCGGGACTGTCTTGAGGTGCTACTGGCCCCCGTGATAGAGTTTAGGTGTTTAGTCAAGGGGCTTACTTCCCATTGTGTTATAGCACACACTTGAGTTAGCACGTTGTGGTTCTGGATGGGTTTTGTAGGTGGGAGACACAGTTAGCGTTTGTCTGTGTTTACCCGGGGTGGTGGTGTGGGGTAGGTTGTTGTTGATGTTTTGATTTTGCAGTGGGTTGCTATGCAGGAGCGAGCCCTGGGGAATGGAAGTGAGTTGGGATGTCCACGGTGCCACTTGCTGGGGTTAGTGGCGGTCTAGCGGGTCCCATGGTTGAGTGCTAGGAAGCGAATTGCCATGGCAGTGCATGTCTTATGATCACCTGGATGTCCGGGGCCTGAACACTTTTATTAAACGTTACAGGGTGAATGCCTTCTTAAAAAGATCAGGGATGCACATAGGAATGCTTCAGGAAGCGCACTTCACGGATGGGGAGGCACAAACGTTATTGAAAAAGTTGAGAGGACAGTTGTTCTCGTCAAACTACTCTAGTTATGCCGGGGGGGGGCATGATTTGGTTGGCCCCTTAGGTCTCCTTCTGCCCCCTTGGGTCTCTGGCTGATATTGGCAGCATGTACGTTTTGGTCCATGGGCTGTTGGATGGCGTGGAAGTGTGTTTTATGAATGTATACGCCCCGAACGTGGATGATGGAGTATTCTTTAGCACTCTGGAAAAGGAGATGACTCTGTAGTTGGCGATGCCCCTCATTTGGGCAGGCAATTTGAACTGCGTGCTCAATGGGTGTCTGGATAGATGCCCTGCCCACTACGGGACAAAACCCCGTACGACCGCAGGACTCAGGGAGTCGATGGACCGGTTATCGTGTAAGGGCACATGGCAGGAACTTCACCTGGGTATGGAGGAGTTCTCCTGTTTTACCCCTGCCCAGGGTGCATATAGCCAATTGGAAAAATTCTGGTGTTGAGTGATTGTGAGGCTAATAAGCTGGGAGTCTACTAAATGATGCCATTCCTGACGGATCATGCACCGCTGTTATTAGAGTATGGTGTGGAGTGGTGGCGCCCCAGGATCCCACTATGGTGACTACACCCTGAGGCATTGGGGAATCAGATATATAGGGAGGAAATTCAGCTGGTCATTCAGGTATATTTTGAGGACAACTGGCATTCTACCCAGCAGAGGAGTACAGAGTGGGATGCCTTGAAAATAGTGGTGAGGGTGGGGAGCCTTTACCGAGTGTGTGACACTCTTTGACACCTGGAAAGAGACCTAATCAGAGTGCTTGGTAGCCAGGCTTCTTAAGCTGGAGAGAACCCCCTGCTGATTTTATCCTTGTCCCAGACGGACTGCACGTCCGTGACAGGCCTGTTGCGCATCAATGCTCTTCTGCTTGACCATCTAGCAGGGATGTATGCAGCTTTGGTATGTGACACGCACCTGGTGATGGGTGCCTTCCTGGACAGGGTAGAGCTGTCTTGACTCATGGATAAGCAGTGGGAAAGTCTGGAGGGTGAGCTTCAAGATGAGGAACTCCGCACGGCGATACATGACATGGCCCATGTGAGTGGCTGGCCTGGTATATGATGTCCACTAATGTAAGTGGGCACCTTGCACCAGTCCAGATGACCCTTATGGTGATTTAAGAGGTCTTAGATAACCTTAGAAAGCTCTCTAAGTGGTAGCTGTGGAGAGCAGCCTTCAGGCTTAGTCCAGAAGGAGTGTAAAGCAGCTTGTTTTACCAGAATGCAATCTTATAGTGTAGATTAAGTGAAAAAGAACCACACCAAGTATTTATAAAAATATGTATTTATTATGCAATACTCTCTAGAATGTTCAAGTATCTCCAACACGGAGATAAACACAATGCACACAATACTTTAGTTAGAAATGCAGTAAATAGCACGTTATACACAGTGGACCCCAGGGGGGGGAACAAATGATATATTAAGAAAGTGGTATAAGAACCACGACTCGAGTCAGGACGATGTCGAGAGGACATAGAATCGCTGGGGACCCACAGAACCAGCCACGGTAAGTAGATAAGGACCCCAGGGAGAGCGTGTGCAGTGTGAGAACACGACTGCGTGCTCTGTACAACTCTCTGTGCAAGTCACGCTTGGCTTTTTAAAGATTAAGGACCCTTCCCAGGGGACCCTGAAGAAACCCCGTGGAAGACAGAAGGTTGGAGAGTCACCCCATCCGTGGATACCCTAGTACCCACGTTACCTGCACCAGGGGAGCCGGGTGCATACGTGTGAAGGGGTGTCAGAAACCGCCGTCGAACCCAATGGAGGACTTCGGGAAAGTGCTGCTGCTGGAAGAGGAGAAAGCGTCCATGGGAATCCAAATGTGGATAGAGGAGTACCTGAAAGCAGAGGAGACAGAGTCTATGTTACCCAGCCGTGACCAGGAGACTTGGAAGACGAATGCCCTCCGATGTCGGGTGCTTCAGGATGGATGACGAGGACCTTAACTCTGCAGCTGTGCGGACCAGGCAATTCTGAGGAAGACCAGAACCTGGATACAAGCTGTCCCATGAAGGATGTCGAGTGCTGAGGGGTCGGTGTCCGGCGGGAGCACCAACAAGCCTTGGCAAAGGCAAGCCACGCAGGAATCAATGAAGGAGCAACATCTGGACCAGCAAGGTCCAGTAGACTCACCAAAGGCAGGGGAGTCAGGGCAGGCCCCGAGCAAACAGGGGAGCCCAAAAGAGACAAGTGTGACCCTCAAGTGGACCCACAGGCCAGAGGCACTGGAGTCGCGAAAGGACCTCAAGCAGCTCACCAAAAGATGCAGGCCACGATGCACACGATGCGGTGTGGCTGAAGATTCTGGTCACAGGAGATGCTCGAGGTTGGGGCTACTTGGAGCCTGAAGATCTTTTTGCAAAGAAGCCAACAAGCCTTTGCAACTGCAAGTTGGACGCGGTACCCAGGAGTTCGGTTATTGCAACCCCCACGAGGGATGCTGGTCTCAAACTCAGTGAGAAGGTAGAGTAGGCCTCGGGAGCTGTGGAAAACCACCACCTGTGTTGCAGAGCCCACGGAGCCAGGAGGAGCTCAGGATCTGCAGACCGGTCGACTTAGTTGAAGTGTCTGCGAATGCAGCGGAGTGACTCCTTCACTCTAAGGGAGATTACTTCGGTTGTCTTTGATGCTTCACACGCCTTGGAGATTCCTGTATGATGCACAGGCACAGACGATGCAGCAGACTGGAAGGGAGACGAAGCCAGGCCCAAACGATGTCCAGCGAAGTCCAGAGTGCCCAGACGGTAGAAGTGCAGAGGTGTCTGATCTAAATCTTTTCACACGACAAATCTAGGGATCTACTCCCAGGTAAGCCCTTAAGTACCCTTAGGAAAGGGTTGGGAAGATTCAGGGGACCCTCCTAGGGGAGGGTCTGGACAGGGGGGAGGTTACTCCCATGTCCTTTGCCAGTTTCGCACCAGGGTGGGAGCCAATGGCTCCCAGAACTGGCTTGAACTGGACTATGCACAGGGACACCAAATGTGCCACTCATGCAGACTTTTAGGCGCTGGCAAGCGCACCCACCCGGTCCCAATACACGAAATCCTGTCTGGGAGGTGGTCACACCTCCCTGTGACAGGATGCCTATTGTTCCACCTTCCTCTGCTCGAGTTTGGCTCAGCAGCAGGAGGGGATAAATGTGTCTCTGGTCGGCAGCAACCATTTTGTGCTGTCCGGGACTAGAAGGTTGGCACCGGGAACACTGAGAGCCTAACGGAGGGCTCTTCCAGTGCTTGGAATCATACCTCCCACACTGTTTATGGTGAGTGGATATGATTCCAACATGTTTGATACCAAACATGATAGGATTCGTTGCAGCCATTTTCAAGATGGTCATCACATAATTACGCGGTGCCCCTCTATATAGTATATGGCTGTTTCACTGACAACCCGGGAGAATGGACTCCGTAGGCTGCAGGGGTGTCCTGCTCACGCAGGGGCAGCTTCTCACTTAGAACCAAGCACCCTGCCTTCAGGATTGATAATGCCTGCTATAGGGGTGACTTATAGGTTTTAAGTGCAGTGACCGTTAGATATAGTGTACCTATATCTTTAGTAAGTGGTGCATGCACCAACTTTCACAGGCTGCAATGGCAGGCCTGTAGTTCCATTTTGAATGGTCTCTCATGGGTGGCAAAATACATGCTTCAGCCCATGGGAGACCTCTGGGGTACCTATGCCCTGGGTACATGGGTACCATATACTAGGGACCTATAAGGGTACCCCACTATCCAATCTGAGGTGTACCTCAGTACTGAACAAACCAATTTATGGAGAAAACAGATAGACTGGGGTCCTGATTAGCAGGATCTCAGTCAGACTAGTCAAAACCCAGCTTAACACCAGGCAAAAAGTGGGGATAACCATGCAGAAGGTTCCTACCTTCCTACAGCCCACAGTAAATGCCCCAGCCCAGGTGATTTACTGGTGGAATTCTTCCAAACCTACTCCACACTACTGGTTTTCAAACTCCAGGAGATAATAATAATAATGTGATTTCTAAAACGCATAGCTACCTCATTTGAGGTGTCCCAGCGCTAGGTACAGGTGACCAGCCTCAAGACCGTTATCAAGCCCCCTTGCATCCTGAGCTAAAAAAACAGGTTTTAAGTTTTTTCCTGAACAGGTCTTCTGTCTGGGCCTGGTGAACTGCTAAAGGCAGAGTATTCCACAATTTAGGCGCCGGGTAGCCAAAAAAGCTCCCGTCCATGAGTACTTTCTTAAATCTGGGGACCATCGCCAGCATCGCCCCTGCTGATCTAAGGTTCCTCAGTGGTACATAATGTCTGATAAACTGTTGCAAATATCGAGGACCTGTGTTATTCAAGGCCTTGTAACAGTAACACAAGGTCTTGTGTGAGGCCCTCTGTAGGAAAGTGCCCCTTTTTGCATGGTTACCCCTCACTTTTTGCCTGACATCTGGTGCAACCTGACTTGATGTGCACTGGGTCCCTGCCAATCAGGTTCCCAGGGCCTGTGTTCTTTCCCAAGACTGTCCCTTTGTACCCACAATTGGCACATCTCTGGCCACAGATAAGCCCATTGTAAAAGGTACCATGGGTACCAAGGGCACTGTGACCAGGGAAGGCCTCTAAGGGCTTTAGCACCTATTGTGCCACCCTTAGAGGCCCTGTACCTTAACACCCACACACTGCCATTGCAGGCTGCGTGTTTTGGTGCAGAGAAAAGTGAAGAGTCGATCCCTGTGTGCCATGCCTGCAACCCATTGCCAGAGGCCTAGGTAAGTCACCCCTCTAGCAGGGTGCACTAGCCCTCAGGTGAGGGTACAGTGGCATGAGCCCTGTACCCCTACAGTGTCTAAGCCCATTCGTAGACATTGTAAGTGTAGTAAAGCCATAAAAAGTATATGGTTTGGGAGGTGGTCACTACGAACTCCACAGCTCCATAATGGCTTTATTAAAAACTGGGAAGTTTGGTAGCAAACTTCTCAGCACATTAAACCCACACTGATGCCAGTGTGGGATTTAATGTAAAATGCACTCAGAGGGCATCTTAGAGATGCCCCCTGAAAAACAACCAGACCTGGTGTGGTTCCTGAATGGCTGCCCACCATTTGCCACCACCAGACAGGTTTCTGGACCCCTGGGTAGTGAGCCTCTGCTTTCTGGGTCCAGAAACAAAGCCCATCCCTGGCAGAGGTGTCATGCCTCCTCCCCTAGGATGGGCTGGGTCCACGAAGGGGAAGCTTCAAAGGCCTGCCGCCTTTGGGAGCTGTCCCTGCCTTTTGCTGCCCCCAGCAACTGGCTCCCACCGGTTCTGCCCCCCACTTTGGATGGGAGAATCGGTGGGAAACCCAAGCTAGGAAGAGAGGTGTGCCCACCTTTGCCAACCCCACCCCTCAGGTGGGGAGGCGAGGTGAAGCACACATCTCAGTCCCCTCCATCTTGGAGATGAGGTGACTCAGTCACTTGGGGAGAGGCTCATGCCCCCTCCCACTGGAGGGTGGCATAATAGGGGGTGTACCCACCCCAAGAAAGGGATCCGTTGGTCCCGACCTGCACACCCCTTTAAACGCCCCTAAATTTAGTATTTAGGGGCAACCCTGAACCTTGCTTTCTCAGATTTGAGGAAGAAAGAAGAAGGACCGAAGAGCCGGGCTGACCCAGGAAGAAGAGGACACCTACTGCTTTGGCCCCAGCCCTACCGGCCTGTTCCAACTCCGACCTGCCTACAGCGAAGAAACCGCCATTTCCAACAGCCCCCCAGAGCTCAGAGGACCGGCCCTGCACTCACCTTATACACTCTGTCTCCTGTGAGCACTGGATTTGCTCAAAGAAGACTCCAAGACCAGAATCCGGATTCCGGTGACTCCGTGATTCTGCACCACTCTGCACCCGACGCCCACAACCCGAGTTCAAGTGACCCAACACCACGAGGAGGTCTCCCCAGTGATCCTGACCTGGGATCTGGTGATCCCCGACCTCCCTCAAGCTTCAAGACAATGCCTGCAGCCTCAACCTGATGGGTCCCCCCGACTGTGACCTACGCTGGTAAAGAAACCCAACGTCAAAAGACACCTCTGCAACCGACGCCCCACGGCCTTGAGTGGCCCAATCGAGAGTGTCCAGGCATCCCCCAAGAACCCAACTTACCTCTCCAGCTGGAGGTCGCCTTCAGGAAGTCTCCCTCCCTGAGCCTGCAGCAACTTTGCTGAACCGAAGGTCCCCATTGAAAATCACAGGGCCTCCTATGTCCTCTTGGCTCCCTGCACCGGGCCTCCCCAGTGCCGATCATTGACCCCTGCAGTGCTGACCTTAACCACAGGAGCTTTGCTCCCACACCCGAGTGACCTGCTCATAAGCAGTCCATAACCGAAGGCCCCTTTAGCCCCATTGGCTAACATTGGGCCCCTGCACTCTGCACCCAGCCGCCTCAGTGCAGCTGGTGGTGCAACTTGAGTGCCTACTTATACCTTGGGGAACCTTGGTCCTAACCCCCAAAACTCTCACCTGTGAGATGCATACTTACCTGTGAAACCGATAACCATTTTTTCCCCATAAAAGGTGTGACCTTGCGAAAAGATGCAATCCATAGCAGTGCTGTATGTCCCACCCCACAGTGTGTAAATATGAAATAATTTCCGTTAGCATAAGCTGAAGCCATCTTGGTTGTGGCATCCATTTTGTTGGCTTTGTAATTCTCCCGTCCTCTGCTGCTCGTCTTTTTCCCTGCCTGTGCTGTCTATTTTAGTTGACTTCCTGACTCAGCTAAAAGCAATGTATGTGCTAAGAGTTTGTAGCTGCCAGAACACCTGGTCTCAGACTCAACTGTCAATCATTTACTGCTGCCATAAGCACTCCTGCGCCCCCTCCTACTGTGCTGACCATGTGGTTTTTCATCTGTCCTTGTTTGCTGAAAACTATTTGTAAAACTTGTCCTTCCTATTTCTGTTCACATGCTTACAAGTGCAGAAAAAGCTGTATATAAGGCCTGTGTTCTGTGACTTCAGTGTACTACCTCAGGCAGTACTTGAGAGTGCTGTGTGGACGTAGTCCCACTCATGAGTGATTAATAAACTTGTTATTTGAATTCCAGCTTCAGTGCCAATCTCTATTTTGTTGGTCTACGGACCCGTGGACAGAGAAGGGTGACCCCTGCACCGGTGTGCTCATTAAAAGGCACATTTCCACAATTGGCGCCCGATACGTGGGGCCTCATCGAGGACGCGGCCGTCTGAAGGAGTGGTCTTGACGGAAGAGTGGAATATTACTGAGGAGACGTCCTGCATGAGGAGACCCTTGTCTTTGCAGCCAAAGTGACTTTTCCGGTTTTTTGATTTGACCCTCTGGGTGGTGGCCGGTCCCGACTGAGGTATCCTTTGGCGTAAAATTTGCAGTGACCATTAGGTCGACTAAGAGATCGGCAGGTGGAAGTTGGAGACTCTTGTTTGGTAAGGTCGCTGAAGCGGCACTCTTGATTTGCTTGGCCAAGATTCTGGTTTTGTTTGTTTGATTTATTTTTTGAACAAGATAAAGGCAGGTAATGTGGAGATTTTTCTCTACTTTTGAATATTTTGGAAAAGTAATATTTTACAAAAATTAGGTAGCATGCCTGTTTCCAGCACACTCCGTAGGTTGTGTTGCTGTCTTGGTGGTACCAAAAAGGATTTAGAAAGAAGTCAGCCGGCTCCCCCAGAGGGGACATCTAATAGACATATGTATGTCAAATATGGTATTTCTTCCATAATGTATAGTACATTGTGGAACAAATATACGAAAAAGGATCCTGATCTACAATGGCCAGTGAATGGGTCATTTGACTTTAAGAAGATTCAATATGTAGAACAGTGTTTGTTTAAAAGGAAAAGTCGACAAGATATGTTTGATTGTGTACGAATGTGGGAGAAAGAAGTGCAAGAGAGAGTGAGGAAAAAAGAAGCTATAGCAGAAAAAGAACAGCGAAAAACGATATATCAAAAAGCATTGGAATTAAAAAATAAAGAGATGAAGGCAATAAAAGAAAAAGAGGAAAGGGAGCGTCGTTTAGAGGTAACTGGCCAGTACCCTATTAGGCGCCCCATTTATCCCATTCTTAATAAACCTCAGGATGACTTCATTTTGTTAGATCGACCTCCGCCCCGTATAAATTTCCCTCTGCCCCTGAGAATGATCTTTCTGAAGAAGAACATTTTTCCTCAGACGATAAAGACTTAGATAAGCAAGATGGGCGGCAGACTCGCTCTACTTTGACTACTGACGAAAAAGCCACTATCAGATCCACTGCTCGCAAAGAAGCTTGTGGGACTACTTCTGCTCCAGACCTTGTAGCAATGGTTCAGCAGTGGAAGGATTTAGAGCAGTTATATTTTGCAGAGAAGTTCACTTGGGAGGTAATACTTGGTTTTAGAAACGTTTCTAAAAACTTAGGGGCATATTACCTAGAAAAGGCGATAATGCTCGCCAGCGAAAGTTATCGCCATTGTATTTATCGCTTCCTTTCCGGGACACATTTTGCATGTTTATCGACGTATTATTAAGACGTCGATAACATGCGGTGGTGTTCGGGAAAGGGAGCGAAATCGGCCGCTAACACGCGATAGACAAACATGCGATAGCATGTACTGAGCACGTTAGCGGTGCGTTACCGAAAATAATATTTCAGCTAACGTGCCATGCACCCTGAAAGGCCCTTGTTTTCAGGCACCATATGTATGTTTGTTGAGACAGTAAAGCATGTTCGGTAATCCAATGAAGAATGTTTGTACGGGGTCACTGATACCATACTCTTGCTGTTATAACAATGAACGTTCTGAAATGCTTAACATAATGTGCGCATCGTAATATTACATTAAGAGGCAAATTGTGAGTTTCCTGCACCTTTGTACATGGTAAGGGCTAATAATGCAGCATGAGGTCTACCTCTTTGCTGTCTGTGGCGGACATCAGGGCTAGTCTCCCTTGTACTACCATGTTTAGTCAGGCATTTTTCAGGTGTTAAAAACCTGCGTAAATCGGGGATTAGCGTGAATTTTTTCATCGCGGGTCATCTTTGATAATACAGCGAAGTCCTGTTCGTTATTTTTACCGTGACATTTAGGTAAGTAACGCCTACCTTGCATGTCATTAGCGATACATATCGCTGGCATGCAAGGCGATAAAAAAACCGGCAGCTAACGCCGGAAAGCTTGCGCTAACGCTTGTTAGCGCAGGCTTGCTAATAGGGTGATAAGAATATCGCCACTTTAACGGCAAAAAGTGCCGCTAAAGTGGCGATAATGCCCTTGATAATATGCCCCTTAGAGCCCACTGATATCAATTCTGATTATAAACAATTAAATGATGGAACTTTCCTTTTTTCAAATATACCTGATCTAATTAGGCGAGTGGTTAAATTAAGACATGATACACTACGTTTAAAAGCGGAGCAAAAATCAGCTAGTAAAGTTAAAACTGCACAAACAGTTCAGACCCCAGTGCAAAAAGAAGAAGTTTTGGGGATAGACAATGACCCTAGTGATACTGTGGTTACTATAAAACCAATGCGTGAAGCTGCGCTCTGTATGTTCCCCCCGAAGGGTGCGGGAACAAATGACGATAAAACTTCAGATGATGCAAAGGGATATTTTATTTATAATTGGGTCTATACTCCTTGGAGTAGAGCAGATGTTATGGCTCTTAAGGCTGCTTTGCTCCGATCCGCGAAAAAATCCTGCCGCTTTTTATGAAGAAGTAAAAGGAGCTATTAGCTCCTGCACTATGACCTTGCCAGATATTGATATGTTTTTTGGACTTATTTTGCCCCCTGATATGTGGAGAACAATTCGGAAAATAGATGATAATGTAGCATATGGTGATACTTGGGTGCATTTAGAAGAAATAGATGTGGCTAGAGAGCCTGCGCAGAAACCGCAACAGGTGATATTAGCTCTTCCTAAAGCTAATGTGACTAAGTTGAAAACTCTCATACACCCTAAGAAAATAGATTGGACTACATTAGCGTCTTGTAAACAGAAAGCGGATGAGTCAGTTTCCGATTTCTTTACACGATTTGAAGAGACATTCCATGATTTTAGTGGGCAGTCCTTGACAGATGACACGGGTAAGCATTTGTTCGTCGACAAATTTGTCACTAACATGTTGCCAGAAATAGCTAGTCGCCTCAAGGCCAGCGAGAGTTCGTGGACTACGTCTTCCCCAGTCTCCCTTTTGACTATGGCCCAGTATTATGAGCGTCAGGAATTGGAAGCAAAAGGCAAAGAGGATAAGAAGGTTAAGGATTTAAAGACGAAAGTTATGTTGGCTCAAGTATATGGTCCACCATTCAGAGGTGGTGGAAGAGGCGGACGTGCAGTATATACACCTGGTGTACCCCTTTCCCTCGAGCAACTTTGTCCTCTGATCAGTGTGCTTATTGTAAAGAGATTGGACATTGGCGTTCTGAGTGCCCCCTTTGCGAGGTCAGCAGTACCAACAAGGTAGAGGAAATATGAGAGGGCGCCCAGGGAATTCAGGAAATAGGGGAGGCATGGGCAATCGTCCCAGATTTGAGGCAGTTGAACACGGACCAAATTATTCTAATACCTTTGATAGACGAAATCAATATCAAATGTCAGATTATTCGGCTGATGGTCTTGGGGATTCTGATTACGCATAGGAATGCCTAGGATGGGGTAAGGAACCGGTTGAGGTCCCAGTAGATCAGAAAGGTCCTTATGTTGATGCAAATGTCTTGGGCTCTACTGATTGGTTTCTGGTTGATACAGGAGCTACTCGCAGTGCTCTGTCTAAAAAATTGGTTCCTAGGGCTCCTCTGTCTGGCGCAATGATAACATCAATAGGATTCGATGGGACACCTACACCTAGCCCACTGTCACAGCCGCTTGCATTTAGTCTTGATAAATTCACTGCAGTATGTCCTTTTCTGCTTTCCCCTAACACGCCGGATAACATTGTGGGTATCGATATGCTTAAATATTTTCGTGCTACAATACGTTGTTCCCCAGAAAGTGTGCGTGTTATCTTAAATGATAATTATCCAATGGTTGAGAGGTCTTGTCTCATTAAAGAGGATATCGCTCTGGCATCTTTACCTAGTACTTTGTGGGCTGAATCAGATACCGATGTGGGTCAAATGGTTATTCCACCAGTGCATATTCAAGTGAAGGAAGGTGCTTCATTGCCTCGATTGCCCCAATATAAAATATCTCGGGAAGGCGAAGAAGCATTGACGCACATTGTTCAGGATTTGATCAAGGTGGGGGTTGTGGAAGAAGTACCTTATAATACCTGTAATAGTCCTAACCTTCCTATTTTGAAAAAAGACACTGATACTAAAATTTACAGATTCATTATTGATTGACGAGAGGTTAACAAAATCGTGGTGCCCCAATATCCGGTAGTCTCTGACATTACGACACTTCTTACTATGGTTCCTCCTACTGCCACTGCATTTAGTGTAATAGATCTGAAGAATGCATTCTTTTCGATACCTATTCACCCTGACAGCCGTTATTTGTTTGGCTTCACTTTGAATAATAGATCATTCAGATTCTGTAGAGCTCCGCAAGGGTATACAGAGAGTCCTAGCATTTATAGTCAGGCATTGAAAAGGCAGCTTGATTCTTTTCCTGTACCAAAAGGGGTGGCTCTTATTCAATATGTCGATGACATCTTGTTGGCTGCCGATACCCCTGAACGGTGTGAAGAAGGAACACTGTCATTATTATCATTTCTTGCCTCTCATCATCACAAAGTCTCTCGGAAGAAATTGCAATTTTGTAGACAGCAGGTTACCTATTTAGGTCACCTCCTGTCTAAGGAGGGACGTGCACTCACATCAGATCGCATTCAAACTATTTTAGACACTCCTGTGCCCCATACTCAGAAGGATGTCCGTGCACTGATTGGCCTTACTTCTTTTTGTAGGCAGTGGATCCCTAGCTTTTCACACATTATTAAACCCTTGTTGGCCCTTTTGACTAAAGACACTCCGATGCCCCTCCCATGGACTACTGAATGCCAGAATGCCTTCCAACAGTTACGTCAAGCTCTTTGTTCTGCACCTGTATTAGTTACTCCAGACTACACTAAGACTTTCACACTCTATGTACACGAGAGGGAAGGTTGTGCCCTCTCGGTTTTAACACGGATACACGGTGATAAACAACGTCCTTGTGCATATTTTTCGGCTGTCCTTGATCCAGTTGCCCGCGCGCTGCCTGGTTGTTTTCGAGCGGTGGCGGCAACAGCTGTGTCTATACGTCAGAGTGAGGGAATAGTCTTGTCACATACATTGCTTGTGTTAGTACCCCATTCAGTCGATGCCTTGCTCAATCAAACAAAAACACAGCATTTGACTAGTGCCCGCTTGACAGGATATGAATTGACACTTTTGGCCCCTCATATTACGTTGAAAAGATGTTTGACTCTGAATCCTGCTACATTATTGCCATTACCAGCTACTCAGTCTCAGTCACAAGAGTTACATGACTGTATATCCCTTACTGAAGAACAAACAAAGGGTCGTGTTGACCTACAAGATACACCCCTTTCTAGTGTTGATGGGGAATTGTGGGTTGATGGGTCCTGCCTGAAGTTACCTGATGGCACTACATCTGCCGCCTATGCAATTACAACACTTCAAACAGTAGTTGAGACAGCTCGCATCCCACAGAAGTCAGCTCAAGCAGCCGAGTTGATAGCACTGACAAGAGCATGTGAGCTTAGTACATATTTGCTTGTTAACATTTACACTGATAGCCAATATGCCTTTGGTGTGGCTCATAGTTTCGGGCAGTTATGGAAAGAAAGAGGCTTTCTTACTTCACATGGGACACAAATAGTGCATGGGGAATTAGTACATAATCTCCTTACTGCTTTGACCTATCCTAAGAAAGTGGCAATTGTTAAATGTAGTGCACACAAGAAAGTGACTGATAAAATAGGAGCAGGCAATGCCTTTGCGGATTACACAGCCCGTGAGACTGCAATGCAGCGAAGTACCACATCTACGTATGTAGTTAAGTCACAGGCTGAGCGTTGGCATGATGCCAGGCAAGAGGTGCTGGACATGCAACAATCTGCTTCTGTTGACGAATTAGACCAATGGTCCAAGGAGGGAGCATTGGATGATGAGGGCTGCTGGAGGAATAAAGAAATGACAAAATGGAAGTTACCCACAGCCTATTTACATCCTATGATTCACATGGCACATGGGCCGGCACATGTTGGAGCATCCTCAATAACAAAGCAACTTATGCAAGTTTGGGATCATCCAGAGATTGCCAGCACGGCTAAAAAGATAGTTCAGTCCTGTCTGATCTGTCTCCAGTAAAATCCTGGAAAAGGAACACGAACTCCAACAGGAGGGTTTGCAATACCAACTGCACCTTTTGAGGTCCTGCAAATGGATTACATCCAGCTTGAGCGCTGTAACAACCTAAAGTATGTCTTGGTAGTGGTTTGTGCCTTCAGTAAATGGGTAGAGGCATACGCTACGAAAGATAATACAGCTCTTACGACAGCAAAGGTGCTCCTAAAGGAGTTCTTTCCCCGATTCGGCATTTGTCGAGTTTTGTGGAGTGACAACGGACCCCATTTTATTGGGCAAGTTGTTGAGTATCTCATGAAAGGGTTGGGAATTAAGCAGAAGTTTCATGCTGCTTTTCACCCACAATCAGCTGGGCTAGTGGAGCGATATAACTCCTCTCTGAAATTGAAATTGGCTAAGATACAAGCCTCCACGTCATTGAGATGGCCTGATGCGCTGCCTCTGGCGTTGTTATCTATCAGATCGATACCACATTCACGATCTGGCCTCACACCGTATGAGGTGGTTTTCGGAAGGCCTATGAATATTTGGGGGATTCCTAAGCCACGCCCTATTCATGATGTACCACATGTGTTGATGAATGATTATTTGTCAGAGTTGACATAGTTTGTCTTCTATTTATCAACAGGTTCGGGAGACTCTTCCAGACAGGGCGCAAGGTGAGGGCCATTGTTTGCACCCTGGTGACTTCGTGGTGATTAAACCCTTTCAGAGGACCAGCTCCCTAGCACCGAGATGGTGAGGCCCTGAGCAGGTGCTACTGGCTACCAGGACTGCAGTTCGAGTGACCAATCGGAAGAACTGGGTCCATGCGACACACTGTCGAAAAGTGTTGCAGGATCTAGTGAGCCCAGCTGCGCTGACAGATCACCGCGATATCCTGGTCACAAAGAAAGAACAAGCTACGTCACCTGAAGGACCTGAGGAAGTCTTCCCGGACCACACGATCCCTGGTACATCTCGATATCAGCTGCGACCCAGGAAGAAAGACACTTCATTGAAAAATACTGTTTGAGCCACTGTCCTGGGTGGTTAAAGACTGACTTCAAAGGGGGTAGTCTATTAGTGACTACTCGTCTCAATGTTAGTGAAGAAATCAACGCCTGCCCAGGACCTTAAGGCACCATCTGCTTTGTTGTTTGATGACGGAATGAATATGCTTGAGGAGAAGAAACCGGCTTCTGCGAGAATCTGTAATAAACAAACTATGATTGCTACTGGACTCACTTTGACTGTTGTTGTCATCGCTACAATAACTTGGGTTGTAGAGGAAGTAGCTCGTGTTCGAAATCTATTGACTGCTACTACTCCTGTCCCCATTGAACATCACTATTTTACTTCTACCTTATCATGAGCAAAAGCACAGAATGTCCTACTTTAATAACACTTTCATTCAAATGTTGCACCACACGCACAATGCTACGAACGTTACCAACTGCTGGGTATGTGGAATGATGCCAGCTCATCAGAGAAAGGGAGGAACGCCTTTCATTCCTTTGTTGTTTTCACATAATGGCTCCTGCAGAGCCTGGTTTGCATTATTGTGGGCTTCTCATATCGCTAATATTACCAACTATGATGTAGGAAGACTTAACGCTCAGTTGAACAAAGTCTGCTACCCTGATGAGGAAGGGGACCCACAAGCCAAAGGAACTGTATGGGAAATGGAGGAGTATCGCCGAGGAAATTCCAACACACACTATGTTTTCCCCAACACTCGAACCATCAAGGGTAATGGGCCTCCTGTTATCGCTGTTACTAGAGCTCAAGCGGATCTCTGTGTGAGCAGTATTGGCAGTATCCCTGTGGGAAAAAGTGACTGTACTACAGTATTGAATATTACTGGAACGAACAATAGCAGTTTTTTGTCCTCCCACAACACCTATTTCATCTGCGGAAGTAAAGGTTATTACCATCTACCTATTGGTTGGTCGGGAAGCTGCTACGTGTCCTTTTTGCTTCCACCTGTGTTTTTGGCACCTGCATCCTACCATAAAGACTATAAACTGTATAATGACATTTCCAAAAATAGATTCAAGAGGACAATAAATAATGATGAGGTGGATCAAACTGATACTGCACTACAGCAGTATATCGACTTTAATTTGGGACTATTCTTCTTTGTTGGTGCGGCCTTAAACAGTAGGAAGATCAGGCGTTTGACACGTGTTGTAGAGGCTGTAACGAACCAGACAGCAATGGCGCTTGGAAATATCACAGAGGAACTACAAATTGCGAGAATTGTGACGCTCCAAAATAGGATGGTCCTTGACGTAATCGTGGCCGACCGTGGTGGAGCATGTCGCATCATAGGGAGTAGCTGCTGTGTCTATATCCCTGACCACGCCCCTTCTGTTTTTGACGCAATTTCCAAGTTGCACAAAATAGCCACTGAAATCCATCAGGATTTAGGAACATGGACTTGGACTGGATGGCTATGGAATGTATTTACTGTATGGGGATGGAAAGTATTAACAGCTCTATGTATATTTTTGCGATTCTCTTCACTTCTTGCCTATCTATTCAATGCGATACCAAAGGGGATGATGGATGGAGCGTTTGAGCAAATCAAACACTCACCCCCAGTCAACTGATCTGGGTTTAATCCGTCATCATTCTTTAGCTCACTCCACCACCCCAGTTCAGACATGGCCATATGCAAATCAGTCTGACCCTGTGCCTCATGGGAACAGTCCAGCCCGAACTGCCAAGCCATGTCTTCCCTGGACTGGAAACAAGCATCCTGGGACTGGTTTCTGGCTAATCAGCCGTCATCAGCCAGGCTAGCCTGAATCCAGTGGCAGAGTGAGCAAGGGACCCACGTCTGGGCATACCCTGCCAACTTAGGGTGAACAAAGCGATACCAAAGGGGATGATGGACGGAGCGTTTGAGCAAATCAAACACTCACCCCCAGTCAACTGATCTGGGTTTAATCCATCATCATTCTTTAGCTCACTCCACCACCCCAGTTCAGACATGGCCATATGCAAATCAGTCTGACCCTGTGCCTCATGGGAACAGTCCAGCCCGAACTGCCAAGCCATGTCTTCCCTGGACCGGAAACAAGCATCCTGGGACCGGTTTCTGGCTAATCAGCCGTCATCAGCCAGGCTAGCCTGAATCCAGTGGCAGAGTGAGCAAGGGACCCACGTCTGGGCATACCCTGCCAACTTAGGGCGAACAAAGCGATACCAAAGGGATGATGGACGGAGCGTTTGAGCAAATCAAACACTCACCCCCAGTCAACTGATCTGGGTTTAATCCATCATCATTCTTTAGCTCACTCCACCACCCCAGTTCAGACATGACCATATGCAAATCAGTCTGACCCTGTGCCTCATGGGAACAGTCCAGCCCGAACTGCCAAGCCATGTCTTCCCTGGACCGGAAACAAGCATCCTGGGACCGGTTTCTGGCTAATCAGCCGTCATCAGCCAGGCTAGCCTGAATCCAGTAGCAGAGTGAGCAAGGGACCCACGTCTGGGCATACCCTGCCAACTTAGGGCGAACAAAGCGATAACAAAGGGGATGATGGACGGAGCGTTTGAGCAAATCAAACACTCACCCCCAGTCAACTTATCTGGGTTTAATCCATCATCATTCTTTAGCTCACTCCACCACCCCAGTTCAGACATGGCCATATGCAATCAGTCTGACCCTGTGCCTCATGGGAACAGTCCAGCCCGAACTGCCAAGCCATGTCTTCCCTGGACCGGAAACAAGCATCCTGGGACCTATTTCTGGCTAATCAGCCGTCATCAGCCAGGCTAGCCTGAATCCAGTGGCAGAGTGAGCAAGGGACCCACGTCTGGGCATACCCTGCCAACTTAGGGCGAACAAAGCGATACCAAAGGGGATGATGGACGGAGCGTTTGAGCAAATCAAACACTCACCCCCAGTCAACTGATCTGGGTTTAATCCATCATCATTCTTTAGCTCACTCCCACCACCCCAGTTCAGACATGGCCATATGCAAATCAGTCTGACCCTGTGCCTCATGGGAACAGTCCAGCCCGAACTGCCAAGCCATGTCTTCCCTGGACCGGAAACAAGCATCCTGGGACCGGTTTCTGGCTAATCAGCCGTCATCAGCCAGGCTAGCCTGAATCCAGTGGCAGAGTGAGCAAGGGACCCACGTCTGGGCATACCCTGCCAACTTAGTGCGAACAAAGCGATACCAAAGGGGATGATGGACGGAGCGTTTGAGCAAATCAAACACTCACCCCCAGTCAACTGATCTGGGTTTAATCCATCATCATTCTTTAGCTCACTCCACCACCCCAGTTCAGACATGGCCATATGCAAATCAGTCTGACCCTGTGCCTCATGGGAACAGTCCAGCCCGAACTGCCAAGCCATGTCTTCCCTGGACCGGAAACAAGCATCCTGGGACCGGTTTCTGGCTAATCAGCCGTCATCAACCAGGCTAGCCTGAATCCAGTGGCAAAGTGAGCAAGGTACCCACGTCTGGGCATACCCTGCCAACTTAGGGCGAACAAAGCGATACCAAAGGGGATGATGGACGGAGCGTTTGAGCAAATCAAACACTCAACCCCAGTCAACTGATCTGGGTTTAATCCATCATCATTCTTTAGCTCACTCCACCACCCCAGTTCAGACATGGCCATATGCAAATCAGTCTGACCATGTGCCTCATGGGAACAGTCCAGCCCGAACTGCCAAGCCATGTCTTCCCTGGACCGGAAACAAGCATCCTGGGACCGGTTTCGGGTTCAAAACCCTCATCAGCCAGTCCCTTGCTCACTCTGCCACTGGATTCAGGCTAGCCTGGCTGATGACGGCTGATTAGCCAGAAACCAGTCCCAGGATGCTTGTTTCCGGTCCAGGGAAGACATGGCTTGGCAGTTCGGGCTGGACTGTTCCCATGAGGCACAGGGTCAGACTGATTTGCATATGGCCATGTCTGAACTGGGGTGGTGGAGTGAGCTAAAGAATGATGATGGATTAAACCCAGATAGGTTGACTGGGGGTGAGTGTTTGATTTGCTCTAACGCTCCGTCCATCATCCCCTTTGGTATCGCTTGTTCGCCCCTAAGTTGGCAGGGTATGCCCAGACGTGGGTCCCTTGCTCACTTTGCCACTGGATTCAAGATAGCCTGGCTGGTGAGGGTTTTGAACCCGAAACCGGTCCCAGGATGCTTGTTTCTGGTCCAGGGAAGACATGGCTTGGCAGTTCGGGCTGGACTGTTCCCATGAGGCACAGGGTCAGACTGATTTGCATATGGCCATGTCTGAACTGGGGTGGTGGAGTGAGCTAAAGAATGATGATGGATTAAACCCAGATCAGTTGACTGGGGGTGAGTGGTTGATTTGCTCTAACGCTCCGTCCATCATCCCCTTTGGTATCGCTTTATCTATTCAATGCGGCCCAATGCTCTGTTCCCTTTGTATTTCTACTTGTACCTCATGTATACCGACTAAACAAAATGTTACAAATGTAAATGCTCGCTTGGCAATGGACCAAGAAATTACTGAATTAATGCAGATAGATGTGCACGATGTTTTCCGTACTTCCTCAAAAGCATAGAAGATGTCTTCAGCATATGCTAAAAGGGTCTTCTGTGGAAATCTGAAATAATTTCCGTTAGCATAAGCTGAAGCCATCTTGGTTGTGGCATCCATTTTGTTGGCTTTGTAATTCTCCCGTCCTCTGCTGCTCGTCTTTTTCCCTGCCTGTGCTGTCTATTTTAGTTGACTTCCTGACTCAGCTAAAAGCAATGTACGTGCTAAGAGTTTGTAGCTGCCAGAACACCTGGTCTCAGACTCAACTGTCAATCATTTACTGCTGCCATAAGCACTCCTGCTCCCCCTCCCACTTTCCTGACCATGTGGTTTTTCATCTGTCCTTGTTTGCTGAAAAATATTTGTGAAACTTGTCCTTCCTATTTCTGTTCACATGCTTACAAGTGCAGAAAAAGCTGTATATAAGGCCTGTGTTCTGTGACTTCAATGTACTACCTCAGGCAGCACTTGAGAGTGCTGTGTGGACGTAGTCCCACTCATGAGTGATTAATAAACTTGTTATTTGAATTCCAGCTTCAGTGCCAATCTCTATTTTGTTGGTCTACGGACCCGTGGACAGAGAAGGGTGACCCCTGAACCGGTGTGCTCATTAAAAGGCACATTTCCACAACAGTTCCAGAGTCTTTCTAACAAGATATTGTGTGGACAGAGTGTCAAACGCAGCACTGAGATCCAACAACAACAGTGCCGCCAAATCGCCTGCGTCCAAGATCTGGCAGATCGATTCTGTCGCCAGCAGGAAGACTGACTCAGTGCTGTACGAGGGGCGGAATCCAGATTGGGTCCTGTGTAATGAATCGTGGTTCTCTATGAAGCTCGACAGCTGCTTGTTGACAACTTTCTCCGCAATCTTGGAGCATTGTGGCAGTAGCGTAACCGGATGAGAATTTTCTGGCTTGGTGGGGTTCAGCAGTGGTTTTGTTAGGAGCGGGACCACCACGGCATGCTTACATCTCCCAGGTACCTGGCCAGAGGTCAGGGAGATATTAATCACATCACCTAAAACTCGGTGGATCATCTCCAGTCCTCGTTCCAGAATGGATAGAAAAAATGGATTTAATTGAGAACCTGATTTCACTGAGACATATATTGCGGTCAGCTCTTCAGATTCGATGGACCTGAAACTGAGCAACCTCGAGCTGTCCTCCAACTCATTGAACCAAACGTTCAAACGGGGGCGACTCTCGCACCTGCTGGAAAGGAGTTGTATATATTAACTACCTTTTCCAGGAAGAATTGCGCTAAAGCATTGCATCCTTCTTCTGTTGGTGTGGTCATGGCAGAGACTGCAGCAAAGAATGATAGTGACTTCACCACAATGAATAGCTCACGAGCAGAGTTTTGGGCCACCTGAATTTTATGAGTGTAGTAATCACATCAAGACTTTTTTATGCAGCAGTGATAGGTTTTAATTGCTGCCTTATCGTCCCTTTTACAGACAAGGTCGTACTCTCTGCACCATAGGTGCTCCAACCATTTGCACTACTTTTTTAGGACTAATAAGTCCTCATCAAACCAGTCTGCTGGCGGTCGTAGTCTATGGAAGATCTGATTTTCTAAGGGAGCAATTTGATCCAGTGCCCCATTAATCCAAGCATCTACTTGAGATGCTCCTGGAGGCTAAATGTCAGGGCTCGCTACTGGCGCCTATGCGCGAGGGGCTCATAGTGATGCTCCCTAACCCTGACAAAGACCCGAGGGACCCGAGCTCTTATAGACCACTCTCCATGTTAAATGGAGATGTTAAGGTCCTCTCCAAGGTATTGGCCACGAGGCCACAGATGGTAGTGTTGAGCCTGGTAGTAGAGGATCAATGTGGGTTTATGCCAGGGAGGGGCATCCACTTATATCTCTGTTGTTTGTCGCATGTTATGCACTCGGTGCGGGGAACGGACCTGCGGTGCTGTTGCCACTAGACGTCGAGAAGGCGTTCAACACCCTGGGTTGGGAGTATTTATGGGAAGTCCTACGGCATCGGGGAGTTGGGCCAGAATTTTTGTCCTGGATGCTTCTCCTATATGCCGAGCTTACTGCGTGGGTGCGGACGGGTGTTGTAGTGTCCGAGGCCTTTCGTGTGAATAGAGGCACAGGACAGGGATGCCCCTTGTCCCCGCTCCTTTTTGCTTTGGCAATGAAGCCCCTGGCAGAGTACCTCAGGCACGACCTGGCGGAATGGGGTGCTCGAGTGAGAACCATGGTGCACACTGTGTCGATGTACGCCGATGATACCCTCCTATACATGTGTAGAGCAGGGGATTGGATTCCGGGACTGATGGAAGTGCTGGAGGATTTTAGTAGGGCTTCCAGACTGTGAGTTAACTGAACCAAGGCAGTACCATTCCCATTAGCGGGCCTGGTGGGACGCTCAAAGGTGGAACTCCCTGAGGTTGTACTGCCCTGGGAGCTAGTGAAGTTCCGGTACTTGGGCATTCAAATTGGCCACAAGGCGGGACCCGGATATGACTTAAATATGGGAAGAGTGATAGCTGGCCTACGTACATTGGTCCAGTTTTGAAACACACTTCCGGTGTCCGTGATGGGTAGGGTAGCCCTGAGTAAATGCTGTTCCTTCCCCCATGTCTGTATACGATGCAGAATTCTTTCTGTGATTTCCAGAGGGCTATGTTCAGGGAACTCAACAGCCTTTTGGTAACACTAGTGTGGGCGAACAAGAGGAGCCGGGTCAAGTTAGATATCTGTAAACTGGACCCCACGAGGTTGGGCTGGATCTCCCAGACCTGCAGCTCTATCATCTTGCGGGACTGCTGCAGTACGCTGCTCTGTGATGCGCCGAAGGCCCCACCTGAGAAAGGCGCCTGTTGGCCGGCTTGGTGGATGATGATACCATCCCAAAGCTACTGATGAGTGACACCAGGGTGCAGCGGGCTGCCCCCACATAGTGAGGCAGGTAGCGGTGGCATGGGAGCAGGCGATTCGGAGGGTTTTACGTAA
This sequence comes from Calotriton arnoldi, assembly GCA_963921515.1. Classification (NCBI taxonomy): domain Eukaryota; kingdom Metazoa; phylum Chordata; class Amphibia; order Caudata; family Salamandridae; genus Calotriton; species Calotriton arnoldi. The sequence continues at coordinate 496,672 of CAWUFW010007184.1, forward strand.
GACCCCATACATGCAATGCTCCCTCTGTGGTGGTTGAAACCCTTCCAGCAGGTGCAGTCCTTGATTGATATGATGCAGTTCCTGGAGGGCAGCTGCCGGACAGTGTGCGTCCTGTATTTGAATAGCACCTTCCTTTCTTTGACGCTTGCTGCTGCCCTGTTTAGTGTGGCTCCGGGGCAGTTCCTGCAGTTTGCTAAGATCTCCCGTGTGTCGCGGGGGACCTGGTTGACCTTTCCCAAGGAGCTGGAGGAATCCTGTATGTCGGGGATCATATTGGGTCACATCTCTCGACCATGCACTGCGCTAAAAGCTGACAGAAGCATAGAAGTGGGACATGTCTGAGCTCACTTGTCGGTGAATATGGGGTACTCTCTCACGGACACCAAGTGGAAGCGGGCCCGTGCCCAAGTGAAGGGCATTGCAACTCACACGCGCTTCAAGCTCACGCAGTTTCATTATTTACACTGGGCAAATCTCACGCTACAGCGGTTGAACATGATTTTCCCTGGTCGCCCGGTCGCAGGTCCTAGGTAAACAATATCCCCAGCAGGCTTTATACACATAATGTGGAGTTGTCCACAGCTGGATGAATACTGGGTTGGGGTGCTGTGCGCACTCAGTGAGGTCACAGGAGTCCAGCTGGACAGAACAGTCTGCCATTTCCTGCTCAGACTTTTCCTACTCACCAGTGCAGGGAGAAAAATTAGATATCGATTCACATTGCTGGGGCTAGTATTGGCCTGGAGACGCATAACAATACATTGGATAGCTGCCACCCCCTGGCTGAGGTGCAAAAGGTTGTTGGATCTGAGTGAGTGGTCGGTTGCAGAGGAATGTATGCTGCGGCGAGTGGGTACGGACGAGAACGTGGAGAGAGATTTGGAGCTCTGGGGCGAGATGGTGGAACGTTTGAGTGCAGTGACCAAGGTGATTGATGGTTCCCCTGGGCCTTCTAGTGTGGTGGCCCCGGCATCGCCTTAGACATGGATGAGTGCATACAGTGCACAGCGCTCGCTGTGGCAAACACTGTGCCAGAGACTCTGCTCAGTGGAGTGACATGGACTTATGCTGGACCCCCCATGATGTGTACTACTGTGCGGAGTGTTGTTAATGGGGTGGGGTGCCCCCCTCTTGGTAGGGGCTCTGCGGGACATCTCATGTACAATGTGATTCTGGCCAGTTCCTTGTGTTTAACTCTGCTACAATGTTTAGTTGTATTGGTAATTTATCTCTTAAGTATGGAAAATACTAATAAATACAAGTTGAAATTTTTTTGCCTTTTCCTCTCTTTTCCGTTTGATTTCTTTTTTCTTTTATTTAGTTTAAAGCAGCAATTATCCTATAGGGTATAGGAGTCTCTGAAGAAATCAAGAGATCTCAAGTCACAGACGAGTAAGCCTAAATAGAGAGGGGAGAAAATTGTGATGATAAAAGTTAAAGAGCATTGATGAAACAAAATAAATAGATAAAGATAGCCAAAGGATCTGAGAAGACCAGTAAGAGAAGACCAGACCAGAGATATGACACAGAAACAGAGGAAAAGTAGGAGAGGAGGTGCTAGGGAAAAAGGAGAGACCATAACATTAAGAGATAAGGAAACTTACCTGTGGTTCCTTCATTTTGAGGGTGCCGGCAGGGAGAAGCTGAAGATCGACCTAGAGAAGGAGAGAAGAAAGTTCGAGCCTTCTCTTTAAAGAACCAGAGATTCTTAGCTATATAGCGTGACACTATTAAATCTAAGGACTCTGTCTTTACATAACGTCATTCACCTTCACTTAAACAACAAGTTTAATAAAGAGAGAAAACTGTGTGTGCATCTGAAACATGTGGAGTATTTTTATGCCAAGCAACAAGTGGTGGAGAATGTGGGCATTTTAATTATCTGACATAAGATAGAGAACTTCATTCAGCAACTTGCCGAGGGACAACACAAACTCGAGTGGGCCTTGGAACGTTATATTACCCTTGCGGAGACTGAGTGAGGGGTCTTCCGAGATACTCTAAAGACCCAGGCAGAACAGTTGATCTAAGTGCCAGAAAGCCAACTTCAACTAGCTCCTGGTATAGCTCAAAGTAGAGGAGTTTCCCCAATAGGGCCTTCTGTGTGCCTGCAAAAACTCTACCCAGGAGAAGATCCAGAAACCTTCTTTTTGAACTTTGAGAGAGCGGCTTGCGCTAGTGCATGACCCATAGAAAGATGGCCCTTTTATTTAGCTCCTTTGTTATTCAGGGAGGCTCAAGCTGCATATCAGACCACAAATGTTGAGGGTGATACTCCTTATCTTGAAATTAAGAAAGTAATATAGGATAGCTTGGGCAGTAAGGGGGGTAGAGGCACACTGCCTCACATCCCAGTGCTATTACCCCTTTGCATCCTGGTCAGTGTTGTACAGGATTACGTGCTTGCATCAAAGTTCATCATACATTTTACCAGAACTGGTGCAGTCATTGCCTTATCTCTAGACACGTGTTACTGGATTATTCCATCATCAGTAGAGAATTATTCTGGGGTTGTTGGACATGCTGCCACAAATTTCCTCAGGTCAATACCACTCCTGGCACACCTGAATTACGAAGCTTGTCAGCTTGTAGGCTCATGGGAGCCTTTTTAAACTGTAAGGGGGGTAGGAGCACACTGCCTCACATCCTAGCACCGTTACCCCTTTGCATTCTGGTTAGTGTAGTACAGGATTTTGCACTTGTATCAAAGTTCATCATAATTTTTACCAAAGCAGGTGCAGTCATTGATGTATCTCTAGACACATGTGTTTCTGGATTATTACGTTATCATGAGCGTGGCTTTCTCAGGTGTGTGACCGGGTGCAGTTGGCAAGAGAAGGGGAGGAAAGCAGGGGAGTTGGGAGGACCCTACGGGGAGTGTTGATTGAGAAAGTTGAGTTATTTAGGTTGGAGGGACTTGCACTTCAATACAGCGCACCTTCCTGTATTTACAACCCCAAGGCTATCAAACGAAGAAGTGCTCTTAAACGAAACAAGCGTTTCTCTTAACTTGTATTATTGTTGCTTTAAAAATATTGAGATATTATTTTTTTTCCTTTTCCTCTCTTTTCCATTTGTTTTTCCTTTTATTTAGCTTAAAGCAGCAAATATCCTCTAGAGAATAAGTGTCTTAGAAGATATAAAGAGATTCCAAGTCATAGACGAGTAAGCCTAAATAGAGAGGGGAGAAAAGTTTGAAGATAACAATTAAAGAGTATAGATGAAACAAAATAAAGAGAGAGATAGTCCAAGGTTCTGAGAAGACTAGTCAGAGAAGACCAGACCAGAGATACGACACAGAGACAGAAGAAAAGCAGAAGAGAAGATTATAGGGAAAAAGGAGAGACAACCAAATTAAGAGATAAGAAAGCTTACCTGTAGTTTCTTCTATTTGAGGGTGCCGGCGGGGAGAAGCCAAAGATCACTCTAGAGAAGGAGAGAAGAAAATTTGAGTCATCTATTTAAAGAACCAGAGATTCTTGACTATATACTGTGAACACTACTAAATCTAAGGACTCTGTCTTTATCTAATGTCATTCACCTTCACTTAAATTTCAAGTCTACTAAAGAGAGAAAACTGTGTGTGCAGTAGAAACATGTGGAGTATTTTTTATGCCAAGAGCCAACATATTTAAATCAGTCCATAACATCAATGAAATGTGTGCCAACCAGTGTATTTCCTCAAACGGCCTAACTTGGTCTTCTCTCAAATTCGGAAAATGATTCATAAAAGCATACAAATCTGCCCTTGTCCATGGAACATGCATCAGGTTTCATCTATGCACTTCCCTTAAAGGGAATTCCACAACTGAGGTTGTTCCTACTTCTGAATCACTTGTGATATTCCTCGCCTTTCCCTCATCCCCTTTCATTTTATTTTAATTCACTGTCCCTTTCTTCCATTTTTCTAGATATTTATTTATATAGCTCCAATATCTTGTTTTCTCAATTAGATATTTAATATGAGCTCTTAAAGTAATCAAGCACAACTCTTTAACCTCATCATGAGTTAAATCCATTTTATAATTTTGCTTTGCATTTTTCATTTTGCTAATGTCAACTTCCAACTCATCAGCTAAATCCTTCAATTTATTGTGAGTTTCATTAGCACAACTAGCTGCTTGCTTTATTAAATATCTAATTTCATCGACATTGTATTTCAATAGTTTGTTCAAATCCACATTCCCTTGCAACAGTTCACCAAATTCCATTTTCAGAATCCTACACAAATTTCTTTAGGAGGTGGCTCTTTCACCACTGCTCTCACGGGAGTATCCTGTGTTTGATCTTCTAGTACCCTGCACCCACTAGTACAAGGCACTACCACTGTAGCTCTAACTTCTGTTGGACCACTCGGTACAATTCCAATAGAGGCTTGTACAATTCATGTGTCTCCCCCAGGATCCTTATCAACCCCTGCAGCAGACCGGGTTGCCTCTATTGATCTATCCATATACAGAGAAGGTCTAGAATTCAACACTTCACTTATGATTTGATCATCATCTAACTCCACATCTTTCTTTTTCTTATTTTTATCTTTGCCCTGCTCTTCTCTATTAACTATAGCAGGAAAGGGTTTTACACACTCTATCATGTCCCCCCTCTAACTTTTCTCTTGGTGATCTAGTTTACTCTCTAATCAAACCATGAATGACTTCATGTTTTTATCTTTCTTCTCGCTTTCCCTTTCAGTTGCCATGTGATCTCATTTATTAAGTGCCTCAAACTGTGTGGTTCAACACGTTGGCTTCATATTGTACATGGTTTGTCTTACTAAATCTAGCTTATTCATTTTAAAAGTGCCCTCCAGTGGAAACTGTAAAACCTCATCATGTGCTGTATATTTATTCCATTCAGAGATCCAGGTGCATATATAATACCCAACCTCAATCATCATTTTATATGCTGGGGTTCCTTCACTGGGTAATTTCTGACCCTTTCTAGGTCTAGATTTTGAAAATATACCACCCATACTTTGCACGAAATAGACTCAAAAACAAACTCAAGGGGGGCGTGGCCTAGGAGGGAATGGAGTAGGACGTGTTTCGCCTGCTCTCCAACTCCCTGAGGCCCATCCAGCGACATTGACTGCACCGGGGCAACCGAAAGGGCATCCTGCAGACATCTGAATGTTGCTGCTCTCCCACTCTCACTGTTTTTTTTTTTTTTTATTAAGATTTTGTTTTCAATTAACACAATATTGTCATAACAGCCATACGTAGCATGTCAGGTATAATACAATACATATGAACACTCTGCATACTGCTTAAATGAAACCAATATATCTTTTGCACAATGTAGTAGCACAATAATGTCCTCATATTTGTATACATTAACAATTTGTTTTGAATAGATCAGGATTTTCTCGTAAGTAGACGGTGAGAGGTTCCCAGAAGTCGGATGGCTTGGCAGTAGTGGGCAATTCCTCAGCATATATTAAAAAATTATCCCTACAGTAAAGAGTGTCCGTAATCCATAGTTTTATTGTAGGTGCCTGTTTACTATCCCAGTGCATGGCTACTCTCCGCTTTGCCATTAAAAGCATTATTGCAAGTAGTTTTTTCTTTTGGGATTTCATAGGTAGTCGATGATTTAATAAACATAGTTGCGGTGTGCAGCCGATTGTACACGACATTATTTTTCCCAGTAAACAAATCACTTGTTCCCAGTATTGTCTAATTCTGTCACAAGTCCACGCTAGGTGAATGAAGTCAGCCTGATCCTGCCCGCACCGTTTGCAATTCGCCCTGTCTCGTAGTCCATATTTATATAGCTTAAGTGGGGTATGGTACGCTTGGTGTAGGTATTTATAATGAATAATCCTAAGATTTCCGTTTGGGGTTAATAGTGTAGTTAGAGAGCAGCAAGCCTTCCAGTCATCATCAGTCAGTGGTGTTTCCAATAGGGTATTCCATTTGTCTCGTGCCTTATGTGTGTTTGCATTTATCTCTACTTGTATTTGGTTGTAAAGTTGTGTCACCATGTGAGCCCGATTTGTTGCGGTGATCAGCTGTTGTAGCGAGTTTAATGTGGGTGGCTCATCTGGGTATGTGGGATAAAGGACCCTGATAGCTGCTCGCAGTCTGTGATACGCAAACTTGAACAGCATGGACTGATTTGTGATGTATGCAAGATCATCTGGCGTGATAAAGGTGCCATTGGGGTAAAGGTCTCCCATTTTTGTTATTCCAGCTTGCGCTAGAAGTGTCATGCTGCTGCTTTCTTGCGTGACTGACAAGTTCGGGTGTTGTGCAAGTGGCATGTTTGGTGCATAAATAGGGGTTTTCTTAGTAAGTATACTAATTCGTTGCCAGGCATCAGAAGTAGTCCGGACTGTATTTATCTCATTTTTAGATAGATGTGGTCGATGGTGTACTAGTATACTGGCTAAGGCGATAGGGTTAGCATCGCCGTCTTCTACTGCTAGATGTGGCAGGAGTTGAGCCGGGTGATACCAGTGGTATGCGTATTGTGCTTGGGCACATAAATAATATAAATATAAATCGGGCAGTGCGAACCCGCCTGCGGCATAGGGAGTACTAGCGTATCAATACTAATCCGTGCTTGCTTACCTGCCCATATTAATTTGATAAGCATTGTGCGCATCCTTTTAAATATTGGAGTTGGAGGGGGTATCGGAATATTTGTAAATAAATAGAGCATCTTAGGTAAGATCACCATTTTCACTAGGGATATTCTGTCCGCCACGGATAGGGGTAGCGTTATCCACCTTGTGATTTGTGTGTCCACTTTATCAATTGCGGTACCATAATTATATCTAATGACCAGTTCTGGATCTCGGTGAATCCATATGCCTAGGTATTTTATTGGGTCTGTTTGCCAAACCAATGGGAATTCAGTCTGCGGTGCTTGGGTGTTTTCTGTTAGTGGCATTATCGCCGATTTGCTCCAGTTTATTTGAAGTCCGGATTGTCGTCCAAATTGTATATATTCTCGCAGTAGCGGATCTAAGTGCGTGTTAGGGTCCCTGAGGTATAGCACCATGTCATCTGCATATAGGGATATGCCAATGGGTCGTAGCGGAAAATTTAGTGCCGTGTGTCTGTACCTCTGACGCAGTTTACAAGCTAGGGGTTCCAGTGCAATTGAGAACAATAACGGGGATAGTGGGCAGCCTTGTCGGGTACCTCTTTGTATTGATATGGGCTCAGATATGTGTCTGTTTACTTTAATGCGGGCAGTGGGTTTATTGTACAGCAACTTAATCCAATTAATAAACACGTGTGGAAGCCCTATTCTCTGTAATATTGTGAACATATATGTCCATTCAACAGAGTCGAACGCTTTGGCTGCGTCGAGAAGTACAGCCACTGCTTGCAAGTCTGGGCTGAGCTGATGTAATAGCGCAAAAATGGTGCGTAGATTATGTGCAGTCGAACGGGCAGGGATAAAACCGGACTGATCTGGTAAAACTATAGTCGACATTAAGGGTTGGAGTCGTGTGGCGATGATTTTTGCTAATATTTTAATATCTGTATTTATCAGAGATAAGGGTCTATATGACTCAGTTTTGTCGGGGTTTTTATCTGGTTTTAGTAGGGCGACTATAAGGGCCTCTCGGAGAGTGGGTGGGAGGGTTTCATTTTCATAGGCTTCATCATACATTTCTATCAGATAGGGGCTCAGTAATTCAGAATATGCTTTATAAAATTCCCCGTGTATCCATCAGGGCCGGGCGATTTACCATTAGGTAAGGCTTTAATAGCTGATTGTATTTCTTCTACTGTTATGGGTTGTGCCAAATAATCACGTTGGGCATCTGAAAGCCATACCAGTGCTATGTCCTCCAGGTAGCGCAAAATTTCAGGAGTAGGTGCGGTGTTCTGTGTGGTATATAAAGCGCCATAAGTGTCCATGAAGGCATGCAATATTCCCTCCGTGTCGTAGTGCATTTTCCCATCATCGTCTTCTATTTGTATAACAGTGTACTGCTTGTGCTCTGTACGGATCTGTTGTGTTAGACGTCGGCCTGGTCTGCCACCCTCACCAATTCTACGTGCCGTATGGCGCTTCGTAATGTATTTTATTTCTTCATCTGCCAAAGTGTTATAATTACTTATTTCCGTCCTAATCTCACTGAGGGTCTGCGCATTGTGAGTAGTGTCATAGTCAGCCTCTGGGTGTGCAATCTTTGTTTCACTTCGCTGTAATTGTGTGCGGATATCCTTCAATATACCAGCATCTGTGCTAATACATATGCCTCTTACTGTCGTTTTAAACGCTTCCCATAACGTTCCCGCGCTTTTCACTGAGCCTTTATTCAGGTCGAAGAAGTCTTTTATGGCAGTATAGATTGTGTCTTTGTATAGTGGTTCCAATAAGGCCATGGCGTTAAAGCACCATACAAATGGGGGGGGGGATGTAGGTGGGCACCTGCAGTGATAACAGGACGGGCTTGTGATCTGAAAGAGTCTTGGGTAAGTGGTGAATAGCCTGGACCCAGGTGCAAGCCCGTTCAGTAAGGAGCCAGTAGTCGAATCTTGCCCAGCTGTTATGTACTGTAGACGAATGAGTGCTTTCCAGTACAGTGGGGTTACGCACTCTCCAGATATCATATATTCGGAAGTCTGTCATGCAGTTCAGCATCGCTGCCACAGCTCGGGGGTGATGCTCCACCGTGTGTTGGGACCTATCTTGTGCTTCGTCTAATGCCATATTTAAGTCCCCGCCCCATATTAATTCTACAGCGGGCAGATCTCGAAGTTTGGATCGTAGGTTCTCTATAAAATCAGGATCGTCCACGTTTGGCGCATATACATTTATGAGGCCTACTTTCGTTCCTCTTAGTATCCCTGTAATAATAACATATCTCCCTAGAGGGTCTGTGTATGTGTTATCTAGTATAAACTGAGTACCTTTTTTTATGAGGATCATCACCCCACGGGCATACGATGAGTAGGATGATGATGCCACCAGCTCAGCCCATCTTGTTCCAAACCTGTCCGCTCTCTGGTGGAGTAGGTGTGTCTCTTGAAGAAACGCTATATCCATGTGGTGTCTATCTAGGTATGCAAATACCTGTCTAATTTTCCTGGGATTGTTCAATCCTCTCACATTCCATGTCAGTAATTTCAAGGTTGTAGTTCTAGCCATGAGTTACGAGTATGTATCTATGAATGAATAGGTATACAACAGACTATCGTCATTTTTTTCAGCAGGGAGAACAACCGTCTGTGCTACAATCCAGAGTGCATTACATCTACCTACATATGTATAGAAATTAGGTTCGCATAAAACTGTTAACATTACATTATCCCGTGCAACCCCTCCCCCCACCCACTTCGCCATCCCAATCATGGTGAAGACAGCCCCAAGTAACTACCAATAAAAAAGGAGAAAAAAATATAAAAAAAGAGAAAACAAAATTCTAACAATTCCCCTCTAACCTAAGGTGTTTCGTGGTAGGGGAGTTAACCGTGTGGTATACACAAGGGTGGCGGAAACTGCCCACCATAGACCCCAATGACAGGCACTGGGGGATCGAGTCAACCATCCCATAGTTCCCTAGCAGACCATTGCGTCAATGATAACTATTTCATCAACAGATCACGCGGTTAAGGTGAAGAACAGTACATAGTGTGCCTTCCAGAGTTGTATCTGACACACCACCATGTAACAATACCTTCCAGGATATCTAGCATTCTACAGTTTCATCGGTAGTGGAAAGACTTATCTGTGTTCTCATGCAAGATTCACAATAGTCGGTAGTCCAGTGTCATGCTTTAGAAAAAAGAATAGTCAAAGGATACCCATATCTCATTCCACATCTGAAGTGTTGTCCTGGTCAGCTTGCGTCCCTCTCGGAGATTTCCGTCGAGTAGATTGTGGGTGTGCTAGCTGTAGGTATTTAAGCACTTCCTTGGGCTCACTAAAAATCTTACTTTTCCCATTGTCTGTGATTCTCAAGCGGGCTGGATATATCATAGCATATGGAATATTCTGTTCGCGGAGTCTCTTTTTCGCGTCTAGAAATTTCTTCCTTGCTTCTTGGACTTGCGAGGTGAAGTCTGGATATATTGATATTGTCATTCCTTCATGGCTCAGCGTCCCTAGCTCCCTGGCCTTTCGAAGTGCCGCATCTCTGTCTCTATAGTTGAGTATTTTTGCAATTATAGGGCGCGGTCTTTCCCTGGCGGTGGCTGTGGTGCCAGCGATCTGTGTGCCCTTTCCACAATAAATACTTCTGAAAAGGTGTCTCTTCCAAGCATAGCTGTTAATAGTGTCTCAACATAGCGCTCCATATTACCTGTACGTGTTGATTCTGCCACCCCCATCAAGCGCAAGTTGTTTCGGCGCGATCGCGCTTCCAAATCCTCCGTCTTTGCGAGCAGAGCAGTCATTGTCTTGTCTACTTTTGCTTGTTTTAATTCTAATTGGTTTTGAGCATCTTCTGTGTCCGATATACGGCCCTCCGCCATATCAATGCGCTCGGTATGTTTGTCCAGTCGCTCCGACATACGATCAACACGATACGTCAGGGTGTCTATTTTACTATCAATATTTGAGAGTGTGGACTGGATTGCAGCAAACATTGCTTGAAAATCCACAGGCGTATCTGTGCCAGATGCAATAGCTTGAGCTTGGCTGCCCATGAGACCATCAGTATTGTTTTCCGCCGGTTTCTTAGCAGCATCAAATTGTAATTTAGGTTGATTTTTATCGGGTTTTCCCATGATTGTGCAGGTCCTGGAGTAGCTTCGAGGGTTTTGGCGCTTTATCTAGTAGCCCTGCAGGGCGTGCCTTATCACTTTTTGTTGCCTCAGATTTACCTCTGGTGAGGTCCGGTGATGTATACTGGACTACCTGGCATCGGGAAGGAGCATTGTGGCCTCTGCCTCGTTCCGTGATAACCCGAATAAGCAGGGCAGTGGTTATCCTACCCCAGCCCGCACCCACAGGCCCGTCTTCGTTCGCGCCTATCTGCGTTTTATGTGTGGCCGTATTGTTTCTGCGACAGGGGCGCAGTCGGTCTTAACAGCAGGTTATAGTGCTTTCAGATGTTGCAGTGTAGTTTTCTGTTATGCGTGGCGCTCCATCACGCGCTAGTGGGTTATTTGCTTCTGTTTCTATTTTCTCCGGAGGCAGCCGTATCATTGCATTGGAACAGTCAGCATGCCACGTTCTCTCACATCCGCCTCAGCTCCCCTTGTCCCCCACTGTGCCTTATGTTGTATATGCAGCGTGCAATGCGATGTCTGTTATGCTCCACTGCTGTCGGTGGTTTAATAACAATTAATGGGGAGGGAGATATTACTGCATAAGTTCCGAAAATATCACGCAGGATTATGTGATGCGGAAAAAACGCGTTGTACACAGCGTCTCATATGCCGTCTTCCGTGGGTTGCCTTATGCCGTATGTTTCTAGGCCCTCATATCTGGACTTTACCATCTGGTGCTGAACTGGTTACCGTCCCGCCATGTGCACCTGTATTAGACTGGGGGGCGGCAGATACGCCTCGCGCCGGGCCGAGCCGGGGCACCGAGGATGTGTAGGCCCCACACAGCGATCCCCGCTCGGGCCCCGCAAGTCAGACCGGCAGGGGCACCACCCGGCAACGCCTCCTGTCATGTGTGTCGCCTTTACCGGGTGGTCGCTCACCTCTCGTTGGGTACAGATAGCGGTGTCCAGATCGGTGAAGCGCCGGCGTGTCCTGCTATATTCTTTCCGCTCGTCGCGCTGAGGCCTCTATCTCCGTCACTGCGCACGGAGCTTGCGTACAGGTCGCGTCCTTCTACGCGCCTCCGCAGCCGCAGGGCCGCCTCTCGGTTGGGATTGGTATGGAGGTATTCACCGTGTTTCGGGTGATATTCGGCTATGGAAGCATCATTGGAGCAGGTACGCCGCTGCCAGCTGTTCTTGTAATTTTAGTGATTTGGTCGGTTATAAATGCAGGATCATTTCAGGATAGTGACTCGATCAGAGGAGCACGCTCACAACGCGGCCATCTCCTGGTGTGGCTAGCTCCGCCTCCTCCCACTCTCACTGTTAGGGAGCCAATCCGCCTTCTTGCCTTGGCCCCGGCCAAACCACGGTGGAGGCCTGCCGCTGCTGCTGAGAGACCTCACTGCCATCTTACCCAGGCGGACTCTGCATCTCCCTTTTCTACTGCGGCTGCAGCGGGCCTGCCTAGCTGGCTCTCCCTGACCCAAGCCTAGCGGAGAGGACTGCCCCCGTCGTCCGTGGTTGGGGCCGCTCCGCTGCTGACCCACGCAGCTCTCGCGGAGCCTGCTGGAGGTGGTGGACAGTGGATAGAGGCATTGGAGGTGTGTGGGTGCTCTCCTCTCCATGGGCCCACATGCTCATTGGCCTTCCAGATGTCTGGAAGAGATCCCCGCTGCAGCTGCGTGGGGGAGGACACCCGGACACTGAACATCCCATCCTGAAACCTTGCTGTGCGGGTGTGACCTGGCTCGCCCGCTCGTCCCTGGCCTGTGAATCGCCTATCTGCACCTCCGCCCCGAGAAAGTAACCAGAGGTGAGGTGCGACTGCAAGGGCTGCGTGGAACCCCTACTGAGTGGGAGGCCCCGGGGGCTCAGCTTTGCTCCCTACCTGGGGCCTGCCCTAGCCACAGCGGTTGGTGGTGGGACCGAGGGCCCTGTGCCAGCCTGGGCACCTCCGGTTCCATGGCCGACATCAGGGGGCAGACTGTGCTGCGGCTATCTGCGAGGGCACATTTTGGTGACAAACTCCCTACCTTCCAGCTTGCAGCCTCCCCTGTCTGACCGGCCCCGTCTGCTCGCCTCCGGCCTGCGTCTGCGGCACCGCCTCCCAACGTGCAGCCGGAGGCCGGGAGTTGCCCGAGACATCCACAGTGCAGGCGGCTTTCTTCCCTGTTTGGTGCCTACACTAGTGTGGGCCCGGAGGCCACATTACTGTTTACATCCAACCTTTCTGGGAGCGTGCTGGCCGGGGCCTTCCTGGGGAGGCCTGAGGAGTAAGTACACTGTTCTTTACTGGGGCCATGACTGGCGCCGCCCCCCACACATTGGACACAAGTGGCAGGTGCGACCTCCCTGGATGCTGTGGGAGCGTTCTGGACGGGCGGAGACCGGGCTCCTGGGAGACTCAGCTGACCATCCCTACTGGAGTCACCCATGTAAAGCCTGACTGCAGTACTGGACTCTCTTTGCACCGCACAGGGTGTAGGCGCTCCCACTCTCACCTTTGTGGCCCAGCTGCCTTGGGGACCTCCCTGGATGCCCTGGGAGCATTTTGGACTGGCGTGAACCGGGCCCCTGGGGGACTCAGCTGACCTTACCCACGGGAATCACACATGTATGGCCTGATCACAGCTCTGGACTCTCTATGCATTACGTGGGGTAAAGGCTTTCCCACTCTCACCTCTATGGGCCAGTTGCCTTTGGGGCAAACAGCTGTCCGGACCTTCCTCTCTCACCTGCAGTGATCCATGCACCGACTGGTGGGCCCCAGGTGGAGACTGGCCCACGCTCTCCCTTGGTCAGCCGCAGCCTGGGCCTCCTATCCCAGAGAAGACAACTGCGGACAATTCATTTGCTATCTGATGGAGTGGTGGTGGGGTGACTGGGCCCGCAGGCACCTTGTGGCACTAAAACTTTGGTGCGGGAACCTCCATTGCCCTTCGGTTTTGCATTCTGCTCGCTAAATGTCCACCGTCCTTGTTGGATAGAACCCCGCTGTGACCTTCCGCACACACCTGCTTGCAACACCTTCCATGGCTTTTACCGGACTGCACTGGTAAATACGACTCCACTACTTATATAACTGGTGGCAGGTGGCAGAGAGGCAAGTTCCTGATAGCCTTACTTGCCTCGTACTGGACCTGACACTTTGCACCATTATGCCACACACTAAAACTGCGAAGGACAACCCAGTGATGTCTCTCTGGAACAAGGCTTCTTTGGCGGACTCTGAAGCGATGCCCCCCCTTCGGCATCAGAGACGGAGTCTGCATCCTCTGCCCCTATTATGCAGGGTTATATGGACCGCTTCCTGCAAGAAAGCAGCTCTGACATCAGCTCACTCAAAGACGAGTTTAAATCCTGCCTACGTGACATCCAGAGAGATGTCTCTAAAATCGGTGAGCATGTAGACGATCTTGAACGCACAGTCGATGCTAGGTCTGAGGACTAGGAGATGCTGTGGCGGCGAGTAATGGCTCTTGAAGAACAAAACATTGATCTGCAAACCAAACAAGAAGATTTGGAAAATAGAAGCCGCCGTAACAATATGCGCATCCGGTGGGTGCCTAGGGAGGAGGAGGGCAGCGATTTAATGCCCTTTACGGCAGATCTTCTATAGGCAATCCGTAGAGAGGATGACGCTTCCCCGCCCGTCCTTGACAGAGCCCACGGGTGGCCACCACCTCGAGGTGCACAGATGTAGTGCCCGACATTCTGACCAGAGTGCACTTCTTCATGGAGAAAGAAGCGATACTACGAGCATCTAGGGGCAAGACTGATGTAGTCTTTCGGGGACATACAATACAACTCTACTAGGATCTCTCCTGATTATGTTGTGAAAGCGGCGTGATTTCAAGCCTGTCACCACTAAGCTCCATGACCTTGGGATATGCTATCAATGGGGCCACCCCTTTGCTCTTCTGTTCACTTGGGAAGGAAAACTTCGCTCGCTAAGATTGCTAACGGAAGGGAAGCACTTGTTGTGACTCGCTGTTGACTCTCAGAATCTCGATTCCTCTCCATCCCGGGGCCCCCCTGGGAAAGATCTCTGGCCCATCTGGACTACGGTGAAATCAGAACGCCTCGATAAACGACAGGGAGGAGGCCAAGCGAGATATCATCCATCATCTCCGCAGCCTTCGAGGGGGTGCCTCCTTTTCCCGCTCTGCTACAGGATCCCTTTGAGCACAGGTGCCTCCCTGCACTACCATGCACCAACACACACGTAATGACACTCCCCGGTCCATTCCTCTTCCTACTACTAGCGGCGCTGAGCCTCGGGCCTAAGAGAGACCCTCCATTTCATTAACTACTACTAACTCTGATCTTCATCCGATGGCCATCCCCTGACGACTTACTTCCCAGGAGGGTGACTCCTCTAGCGGGTCTGAAGCATTCTGGTGCCGGCCTCCGCAAAACATGGACGTCGCTGTTGGACCCTGTTGGTCCGTTGTTTCTACTTGTTATACCCTGTTTTTCTAACAGGTCACTTTACTTTGACAGTGGGGTCTGCTGCTTATTATAGTCGCTGTTTCCTGCTTTAGGGGTGGCGGATGGGGCACTGGTGTCTGTCTTATAGCCTTCTACTTCACAGCTCCTGTAGTAGACTCTCAACGCTAAGGGCTCAATTTGATTTCTGATTTGGCTGTTTCCTCTGGGTACAGGCTGGGTAATGATGAGTCCCTCCCTTGCTTGCATGAAGCGCCCCTTTGTAACATTGCCTCTTCACATGGAGAACAGTGTACACACATACCTGTACTGGTAGACACTAAATTGATATCTCTGAATGTGCGGGGCTTAAATTCTTCAAACAAACGCAAGCAAATCTGGTGATACATACTACAACACGACCCTGATCTCATCAAACTGCAGGAGACCCATCTGTCGGGGCCGATCGCCACCGCATGGCGCACCCGAAATACCCTAGGTGCCAGTGCGCATACACAAATACTAAAACACTTGGTGGGCATTCTCTGTAAAGCGGGCTTCTACACATCTGTCGCTAGGGTGGTCCGGGACAGAGACGGTCAATTTCTGACGTTACACCTCCTGCGGGGACAGCAGAAGCTCACAATACTCAGCATCTATGCTCTGAATGCTTCACAGGATGCTTAACTTAGACGCATCTTGCGGGAACAATTAGAGGGGGTGGAAGGCAACATTATAGTGTGCAGGGATTTCAATCTGGTATGGGATCCCGCTCTAGACTGAAGCGGACCACTTTACAGAATACAGGGGCCATGTCCTCATGCCATAAGCAGGATATAGAGGACCTGAGCCTAATAGACACGTGGCGCTATAAACACCCCAAAATGCTGGATTACTCTTTCTACTCGGATGTATGATGATGCAACGCAAACAAAAACAACGCACACCATTACATCGCATTTCTCACATTGCATGCACCGTTACATCGCATGCATTCACCACGCAAACCATTACATCGCACTCTGCCCTCACATGCATGCAAAAGACCTTTACAACGCAGACAAAGACCACGCATTCTATTACACAGCAAAATTCTCCCTAACGGCCCCCCCACACATACTACAACGCCCTGACACTACCCTCAACCCTAAGGCGTAAACAGTAAAGCCAAAAACAGTACCATACACTAATATTAACCCTAAGCCCTAACCCTAAAGCCTAAAACACTACCATATACGACTCTTAACCCTAAGCCCTAACCCTAAAGCCTAAAACACTACCATATACGACTCTTAACCCTAAGCCCTAACCCTAAAGCCTAAAACACTACCATAGACTAAGCCTGGGCGGTGAACTACGCTACGCTCGCGAAGCTTGCGAAGTTGCGGTAACTTCGCGATTCGCGTAGAACGCGAAGTTACCGTGCACTACGCAATTTGCGGCGTAGCGTAGCTGTTTTTCTTCTTCGCGCGCTCAATATACGTTCTCGCGCGCGCAGTAACGACCTACCGTGATTCTGCGTTCGCCGACGCGACTTCCTATCCGTTCGCGGGCGCCACGAGATTTGGAATCCGGCCGCACGATCCCGCGAGAGTGTGCGACCGCGAACACGTCATTCGGACGCGCGATCTGACTTCCGGCGGCAGTGTTGGTAAGATCGCGATCCCGAACACGAAGAAACTACAATCTGGCGAAGAATATATCTCGAGCATCATAAAACCTTCTCGAAAATGATGAATTAGTTCATTTTGCACAAAAAACTCCTCAGGTTGTCATTTAGAGATGTAGTTTGGTGAGCAAGGAGTCCTTTTTCTTTTTTTCCAAGAGGAAGGAAGTGCCCCTGATTCTCAAACTTCCTGTTCCTGTCCAGCAGGCTCCTCCCAGTGTTTTGTCCATGTGCTGTTCACTTTCATTTGGATTTGGAGCTGGAAGGATCACTTT
Source organism: Calotriton arnoldi (assembly GCA_963921515.1). Lineage (NCBI taxonomy): Eukaryota > Metazoa > Chordata > Amphibia > Caudata > Salamandridae > Calotriton > Calotriton arnoldi. The sequence goes on from CAWUFW010007184.1 coordinate 513,725, forward strand.
TTGTGTCTGTCTGCTGCATCATATCATTGGATTGGATTTGAGGACTCTTGGATTTGAGATTTTACAAGTAAGTTGGAGAATTGGTGTACTTGTTTGTTTGATTGGGGCTTGTTTGTACCTACATTTTTTGGGGGATTTCCATATTTTTTAAAATGTATTGTTGTGGCCTGTAGTTTCGGCAGGGGCCTAGTTGTTTTTCTTTGATTGGAATTTCAGCCAGTAGGCCCAGACTAGAGCCAGAGGTACCCATGGGTGCATGTTTCTGTGGTGTCTGTTGAATTTAAAGTTTAAACATCATGTAGGCCGGGCATCCATGGATGGCATTGTTTTGAATTGGTAAAAGTGGTTTTTGGGGCGTATTTTATTTTTTTGGGTGTTTGTTAAATAAATAGGCCTTTTCAGCCAGTAGGTAACCCTGGGCGTTCAGCTCGCGGACTTTGGGCAAGTCCGCACTGCGCGACAACGCGGACTTACACTTTTTATCTTCTTCGCGCGCTCAATGTACGTTTTGCGCGCGCGATAACGACAATTTGTGACGATCGCGATGCCGAACACGCAGAATTTACAATCTGGCGAACAATATCTCTCGAGCATCATTAAACCTTCTCGAAAATGTTGATTTAGTTCATTTTGCACAAAAAACTCCTCAGGTTGTCATTTAGATGTAGTTTGGTGATCAAGGAGTCATTTTTTTTTTGTTTTACAATTTTTTCCAAGAGGTAGCAAGTTTCCCAGAGTCTCCAACTGCCTGGTCCTGTCCTTTGTCTTCACTTTTTGTTATTTTGGGTGGCCTGGCCATGTGGGTGGCGGCCATTTTGTAAAGCCAGGCATTGTGCTTTTGCCATAGGCCTGCATTGTCTGTCTTGTGTTCCTTTTCTTGTTGTTCTGGGTGGCCTGTCCATGTGTTGGCGGCCATTTTGTGTGAACAGCCACTGTGCTTTTGCCATAGGCCTCAAAGCTTGCGGCCTAGTGTGCCAGTAGGCCCGGCGGTAGTCATCCTCATGGGTGCATAAAAACTGTTTGTGTTGTCTGTTGAATTGTAACATAATTGAGGCCATGGATGGCATTTGATTGATTTGCAAAATGTGGCTTTTGGGGCGTATTTTATTTTTTGGGGTGTTTGTTAAATAAATAGGCCTTTTCAGCCAGTAGGTAACCCTGGGCGTTCAGCTCGCGGACTTTGGGCAAGTCCGCACTGCGCGACAACGCGGACTTACACTTTTTATCTTCTTCGCGCGCTCAATGTACGTTTTCGCGCGCGCGATAACGACAATTTGTGACGATCGCGATGCCGAACACGCAGAATTTACAATCTGGCGAACAATATCTCTCGAGCATCATTAAACCTTCTCGAAAATGTTGATTTAGTTCATTTTGCACAAAAAACTCCTCAGGTTGTCATTTAGATGTAGTTTGGTGATCAAGGAGTCATTTTTTTTTGTTTTACAATTTTTTCCAAGAGGTAGCAAGTTTCCCAGAGTCTCCAACTGCCTGGTCCTGTCCTTTGTCTTCACTTTTTGTTATTTTGGGTGGCCTGGCCATGTGGGTGGCGGCCATTTTGTAAAGCCAGGCATTGTGCTTTTGCCATAGGCCTGCATTGTCTGTCTTGTGTTCCTTTTCTTGTTGTTCTGGGTGGCCTGTCCATGTGTTGGCGGCCATTTTGTGTGAACAGCCACTGTGCTTTTGCCATAGGCCTCCAAGCTTGCGGCCTAGTGTGCCAGTAGGCCCGGAGGTAGTCATCCTCATGGGTGCATAAAAACTGTTTCTGTGTTGTCTGTTGAATTGTAACATAATTTAGGCCATGGATGGCATTGGATTGATTTTCAAAATGTGGCTTTTGGGGCGTATTTTATTTTTTTGGGTGTTTGTTAAATAAATAGGCCTTTTCAGCCAGTAAGTAACCCTGGGCGTTCAGCTCGCGGACTTTGGGCAAGTCCGCACTGCGCGACAACGCGGACTTACACTTTTTATCTTCTTCGCGCGCTCAATGTACGTTCGCGCGCGATAACGACATTTTGTGACGATCGCGATGCCGAACACGCAGAATTTACAATCTGCCGAACAATATCTCTCGAGCATCATTAAACCTTCTCGAAAATGTTGATTTAGTTCATTTTGCACCAAAAACTCCTCAGGTTGTCATTTAGATGTAGTTTGGTGAGCAAGGAGTCATTTTTTTTTTGTTTTACAATTTTTTCCAAGAGGTAGCAAGTTGCCCAGAGTCTCCAACTGCCTGGTCCTGTCCTTTGTCTTCACTTTTTTGTTATTTTTGGTGGCCTGGCCATGTGGGCGGCGGCCATTTTGTTAAACCAGCCACTGTGCTTTTGCCATAGGCCTCCAAGCTTGCGGCCCAGTATGCCAGTAGGCCCAGAGGTAGTCACTATGGGTGCATAAAACTGTTTCTGTGTAGTCTGTGGAATTGTGGCATCATTTAGGCCATGGATGGCATTGAATAGATTCAATTGAATTGCGAAATGTGGTTTTTTTTGGAGGGTCTGACTATTTCACTTATTGGGTGTGGTAAATAAATGCCTTTTTTGCGTGTGTACTGTGTCATTATAATTGTGTTGTTGTAGTGGTTGTCTAACTTTCCAAAGTGTTTTTAGCCATGTGGATTTTAGTTTTTGCATTAAAGCTGTGTGTGTTTTATAAGGCATCCTTTGTCTGCCCATATATAGGCCTGCTTGAGTTCATTGTTTGCCGTGCCTTGTGCCTGTGAGTCACCATGTTTCTGGGGGCCATTTTGTTGTGGTAGTTATTAGTGTGCTGTTTTTGCCACATAGGCCTGCGTGTCTTTCCATTTTTCCTCTTGTTTTACTGCTTCCAAATCCATCCCCATTGCCAGCTGCAGCTCCCTGATGCTGCTATATAATACATCCCACGTGATGCACAAATTTAGGCCAAACATGCTCCAGTACATTTTAGTTTTTGTTCTTTAATATTCTTATTCTTCCAGAGTGTACAGTAGCCAGGAAAGCCCTGGCCTTGTTGTCAACGTCTCATAAATGGCTACACTGTGTGTTGTTGTTGGCAGAGTTTCTGAAATTTAATAATTGAGGCCACCACACACTAAGTTCTATATTCTATTTGTTTGATTTGTGCTATGTTTGACTGATGTTCTGGCTTTTTTGCTTTTAGGTGCACAAAGACTGAGGAGGAGGTGTGTCTCTCATCATTGCCTGTTGCACTTCCAGACAGACATCCTGCTGCTGGACACACAACGTGACGTGTGACCTGACCAGACATCTCTGCAACTGAGTGCTGCTGACATCTGAAGAAGATGGGCCCAAAGAAAGCAGGTACCAGGTCCTCCAGTACCAAGAAAGTTGCTATTGAGAAGAAGAAGGAACAGAAGAAGCAAGTGACACTGAAGTCTGGTGTGCCGGCCAGTACCTTTTTTGGGAAAAAAAAATTGCGCCTGCAGCAGCGGTGTCCGGGGGCAAGCTGGGGGCAGCACATCCGCATCAGTGGACCCAACCCACCAACCCAGGGCCAAGCACATGAGTGGGGAAGAGGTAGCCAGCCTAATGGTGGAAAGCAGTGATGCTGAGCCGGAGATAAACTTATCGCTATCTCAAAGTAGTACCCAATCAACGCAGGAGGAAACACAGCAGATAAGTGGTCAACAACAACAGCCGCAACCACCGCCCGCAATAGTAGTTGTTGTTCCTCCTGAAGTAGGGGCAGTTCAGGAAATTGAGCCTCATGCAGAGGTAGAAGAAGAAGCCACTCATTCAGAAGATCCATTGTCTTCCAAATCCCCAGCAAGGAAAAGGAGGGGTAGTCCATCGAGTTCTTCGCCAAGCCCCCTTCTGATGATCTAGATGCCACTTGGAAGCCACAAACTGAGTCTGAGAGGGAGCCACGTTCCAAGACCAAGCTAGGGAAAAGGAAGGTTCCAGAAAGCCTTACACTTATGGAGGTCGATGTAGAACAGCAAGATGATGATGATGATGACGACGAGCCAGTCATCACGAACATCACTCCCGGCCCCGAGGAGATGGAGACCAACATTCTTACTCTATCCAAAATCGCTGCGAGGGATGTAGCACGCATACCTCCACAGGTAACACCAACACGACCTACAGCTTCCATATTTGCATTAGCAAAGGCCCGGCAGCGACCTACATCCAGCACAACCACCACCTCTGTAGGAGTAGGTAGTGGTACAGCAGCACAGAGTCAAATTCAACACACACCCTACAGATCATCCGGCATTGGAAGTGGCACCTCCAGCAGGAGGCCAAAGTTAAGCTCCCCAGTTTGGGACTTCTTTACGGTTAGCGAAAAGGAGGAGAACATTGCTATATGCTCCATTTGTAATACCTCTGTTAGTCGTGGTAAGCTTGGTACAAACTATGGTACCGGAGGCCAAATGACCCATCTGAAAAAACACCACTTGATCAGCTGGGAGGACCACCTTCGCGACAGAAAAAAACTGCAACCATTGGTGTTGGTGGGGATAAAGGAGTAGAAGAAGAAGATCCGATCACGGTGGAAGAGGAAGGACAGGGAGACATTCTCTCTGGTAGTGGTACACAAGGTGTCCCTGACCCCAGCAGTGCAGTCTTAACGTTGCACACATCTTCAGCAACATCTCAGTGGCACAAGAGTAAGAGTCAGCCGGAGACACCAAGAAGTACCAGGTCCGCACTACCAAAAAGTGCGTTGAGCCTAAGAGAAAGGAAAACCATGCAGCCTACCATTATCAGCATGTTTGGGGGTGAGGGGCAGTACGAACGCAACCACCCAATAGCACGTTTGTACAATGCGAAGCTGGCTAAAATGTTAGCACTGGACCTTCTCCCTTTTTCTTTTGTTGAAGGGTTGGGTTTTGTGGAATTTGTGTCAACCATCTGCCCAAAATGGCATGTTCCCAGCCGCTACTATTTTGCCAGAGTTGCAGTTCCAGCACTACATCACGACGTGCTGGAATTGCTAGGAAAGGCCTTGAAGCAGAGTGCTGTTCACAGTATCCACCTGACTACAGACATGTGGACCAGTTGCCAAGCCACAGATTACATGTGCATCACTGCACACTGGATCAGTTTTGTGGGTGTTAGAGAACAGCTATCTGCTGGTGTTGATACTGCAGAGATTTTTCATGCCACTCGCAAACATGCAACTGTAGCCATGTTTGCCATGGAGAAATCTCATACTGCTGCAAACATTTTGGAAGAGTTTAACACCAAGGTCTTTGAGTGGCTGCGCCCAAGAGGGCTTACGATTGGTTTTGTTGCCACGGACAACGGCAGTAATGTAGTTTTGGCCATGCGCAATGGTGGCTATTTCAGGGTCCCGTGTTTGGCACACTGCATTAACATTGTTGTTCAAGACTTTTTGAAAAATGAATCAAAAGTCAGCAACTTACTGGTCACCTGCAGAAGAATATGCACACATTTCAGCCATTCTTTTAAAGCCCGGAAGCAGCTGAGGGTCATTCAACGTGAGCATAAACTGCCAGTCAAAGCGCTCATCCAGGAGGTGCCAACACGTTGGAACTCAACTTATTACATGCTTGATCGTCTGTTTGAACTGTACATACCACTCAATGCTTATGTCATGCAAAGAATAGGGGAACCTACTGTGAGAGGCATGACCGTTGAGATGGCTCAATGGGACCTCATTAAATGCCTGACTGAGATGCTACTTCCTTTTGAGATCTTCACACGTGAAGTCAGCAGGGAGGACTGTACTATGGGCCAAGCTATCCCATTGTTGCACATGCTAGAGCAACAGCTGAAGGATGTGTCTGAAACGTACGCAGGTGTGGATGACAAACAAGACGCATATCATTTGGCGGAGACCTTAGCCGCTCGCTTATCGGAAAATACAAGGATTAAAAATAAAATTTTGTCACAACCACATTACATTAGTGCCACAATTTTGGATCCACGGTACAAAGTATTTCTGAACAGCAAGGCAGTAATTCCTTTTTCGGAAGTGGATGTTGCCAACTACAAAACTTTGATAGCTAAGGAAGCAACTATTTTCGAAAGCGAACGGCTGTTAATTACAGGCCCCCCACCCCAGGCCATAACCAGTACTACAGGGCATCCAGAGTCAAGTTATACTTCGGAGCCTGAGGGCAGTGCATTTGCCTCCCAGCAGTCACCTACACCAACAATAACATCAAGAACAGGATCATCCACAGCACAATGTGCAACTGATTGGTTTCTACAGCAGGGGTATGGTAAGTCCAGTGCTGATGCAAAGGCAAACCGGCCGAGCACATCCGAGCACCCCTTAACATTGAGCGGATGGTCCAGGCCTATCTGGATGACCCAACAGAGGTCTTCATGGATGGAAACCCATTGGTGTATTGGTATGGGAAAAGAAGCCAATGGACAGTGCTCAGCAGGCTGGCGATAAAGTATCTCGCTTCCCCTATCGCAAGTGTCTCTTCTGAGCGTGTTTTCAGTGCTGCTGGTGCCATTGTAACTTCGAAAAGGACCAGTCTCTCGGCCCAAAGCGTGGAGAGGTTAACCATGATCAAAATGAATCAGCACTTTATACCACCGGATTACAAAATACGTGAATCACAGCAGGAAGAGCAGAGCGACTTGGATGACGTAAATAGTGCGTTACAGGACCTACTTCTGTCCGAACCACCAGAGTTTGAGGACGAGCTCCTCTTCCCTGACAACTAGGCTTTCAAATTGTTGCTTTCTTCCTTCCTTTATGTGTCTGTGTATCTGTCTTTCTGGTTCAAATCAAATCACAACAAAACCATCACCACCGTCTTCTTTTTATTTCCCTATTGGAGTTGCACGTCTGTGCATTTAACTGTCCACTCTTCAGAGTCCTGCTTCATCTTCCTGTCTCGCACAAGTACATTTCCATCAAGCCAGACATTAGTACAAGAAATGTTGCCTTTACCAGTCCCGCCTCCATTAGAAGTGAAACGTGACTACTATAGCTATCCTCCGTTTTGTTTTCGAGCCGAAACTCATCAGTGTCCGAAGGCTACAGCCTCAGCAGGCATCCAAAGGTCCTCACTGTCAGGACAGAAGGTACTTGGCAGAGAAAGACAAGAGACTCTTCGAAGAAACTTGCTGACATTTGTGCAAACTCAAATGACCAGCAATGAGCACTACACAGGCCGCGGCCCATCATCACAGTGCTGACCATGGGAAGCAACTTAAACTGTGACAAAGAAGTGCCACAGATGAATAAGACGAAAACCGAAACAGCGCCTAACACTCAAAATGAATGTGGACTGGAGTAATGATGAGGCCACTGCCCCGCAAAAAAAAAAAAAAATGTCAGAACTAGGCATCTGATGATCTGACAGCCAAAGAGAAGAGCAAGACAGGTAATGATGGAATGCATTGGATGTTTGCAGACTCTGAGCGATTGCTGTTGTTTGTTGTTGATGTTGTGCATGAAGTCGAACTCTACTCTACTAGTTAATCTACAAAGTGACTCAAGTAAGTCAGTGACAGTCAATGTTTCCCTTCTTGTTGTTTAATAACCAAATTGTACTCCTACTACTGCAGGTGCAGGCCAATATCTGTTGCAATTTTTTAATATGGAATATGGACTTAATCGGAGTCAATACAGACTGAGTTGTAGTTGGACAACACGTACCACACCATGATGATGACCATACTATCTTTTCGCGCGCAGTCATTCAGTTGGATCGGAGATGATTCAAGGACTAACTGCATTTCATGAAGTGGCATAAGGTAAACATAAACACAACAATTCAACAAGAAAGTAGTAAACACAGCAGACCTACATGTCCATGTAGTGGTCTAGTCGAGTGTAGTGATGACTGACAGCGGCGCATTGATTTTGTCACTTAATTAGGAAAATGCTAAGTTGCTGTGTATGCCTTTTGTCTGGCTATGTCAAAAATTAAGGTAAATGGAGGTTGGGTCACGGGCTGGTGCTGTGGTGGGCCTGTTCTGTCCTGTTGTTGTTGTAGCTTAATGCTGTAAACAGAATCTACACGATATATCCAAGCCGCCTCACTCTGAAAGTGTTCTCTCTTCTCTTCTTGGACTCCACCGTAAATGATGGTTTTTTTTTATTCATTGATTTCTCAATACCCCTTTTGTTTTTCCATCTAGACGTTACAGGCCGGCCTTTACCCTGTGCTTGCTATACTGGGAGACACAACTCACATTTACCTTACCAATCGGCATCAGGAAGGCCACCAAGATTGATGTGCGGAGCGTCCATGGAAGATAGGACCAAGAGGAAGGACGAGATTCAACTCCACAATTTTAGCATGATAATACAGTAACTTTAGTATCATTCATCATTCATCTTTTAATTAATTTGAATCCTTTTTTCTCTGCAATCATTAGGACTGTGTGTTGTGTGTTTGTTTGCTAATTGATCCCTACAAATGTTTTTTAATTGTCTTTGCTATCTTTACAAGTAAGCCCAGTACAACATGGAATTTGGGTCTCTGAGGGCATATTACAGGCAAGGCAAATTGCATAGAATATACTGGTGCCCTGTACTGTCTAATTGTCTAGTAGGAGTTATTAAGTACTACTCATTAACCATCAAGTTATCTAATCTTCATCATCATTAACGCATGCATTTCCCTTTTCTCGCTTTATTGATTTTTTGGATAAGATCATGGTCGTCTGCCAAGATTGCGCTTTGCTTTTGTTGTCCATGCGTACTGTTTTTCATTTTCAAACCTTTCCCCAAACCCCCTTCCCATCCATTCATCAAACCCTAACCCTCTTCCCCGGGCTGTGATTTATATTGAGGTGTGATGTGACTACATAAAATGTACACCAATTGATCACACGCTTGCTGGGGCAGATGTGGTGAAAGCAACACTAATTCAATTGCAAGGCAGGGCGAGGAGCTTCTTCTGCTTGGCCACCCATGCTCAGTCTATGTGCATTGTGCAAGCCGTCACCGGCTAATAGTAGTACATCATAATTAATTGCCGTCATTGATTGGATTAATCATCAAACTCCTACCACACAGCAGTAAAGGTTACGAATTACGATTGTGTTAAGTTAAGTGACTCACTCGACAGCACAACTGCAGTTTATAACTTCTTGTACTAGGCTGTCCCCGCCACCATTATGTTTAATTTGACTTTAGCAGTTGCAACTGCAATATTGTTTGTTTGGCAGTCGTCTTCTGTACTGTATTTTACTTCGTTCGACTACTCCTCCCACAGTTTTTCTCAGGCAAGTGACTGTCTCTTTTTTTAATTTTTTTAGCAAATGCTACTGCCAGTGTCTTCTCTACTACTACCACCACAACCATGGCATCTTCTACATTCTCTATGGAAACCATGCAGCCATCGCTGTGCCGAACGTAGTCATCATCAATCACAGGTAAGATAAGTTTGGTGGGAGGTAGAATACTAGTAGGACAAATAACTCAGTGAGGGGTACCGCATCTATCTGTTTGTTATACATCATCGGCAGATTATTTAAATCAAACACTGGCTGCGGCCCTGCAGCAGCAAGGAAACCAATGTGACGTTAATTCGTAAAACAGTAACCCCCCACAAAACATTAACATTGTATGTTTAAGTATAAATATAATTTATTACCCTAACAAAAATAAACTATCCCACACCTGACCCACCCCTCTCCCTAACCCCAACCAATGTCCAAAACGAAAAAAGTCCAAAGAATGTCCCGAAACCCCAACGCCCAATTCCCACCCACCAAAACAAGGAATAAAAAGGGGCAAAGCAACAGGGTCCTCGATGTTATAATCGGCGGGCTTTGAGGTGTTTGTCCACCAGGATTTTCACCCGCTCCTCCATTTGCTCCTCTTGCCGTGCCATCCGGAGGAGAATCTTCCTGCGGAATGCCCTGCAGTGGCATCCACAATGGGGGACAGCAGTGCTGGCTGCTAATGAATTGCGGCGGGTGGCTATCAGACCGCGGCGCCGTACCGCTGGAGTTGGGGCCTGGCTGGGGCCCGGGGCATCGGACGAGGCTGCAGCTGCTGCCGCCTCCTCCTCCTCCTCCGCCAGAGCCACCAGCCGCCGGTACTCCCGGCATATGGCCTCCAGTTTCCGGCGCCGGGCCCTGACTGCCAACTCCTTCCGCGATGGTTTGTCTTGGGAAAAGAAAGAAAAAAAATATTGTTGTAACCAGTACTCTTACCTAAACAGTAACACAAAATTAATTCAACACATAATGGCACAGTAGCACTAGCAAGAAGCACAGTACATAACATTTGTGGTAATAATCTATCTATCCTCCCACTTCCTCGGCCTCTAACATTTGTGGGAGTTTCAGGCATTATACTAGCACTATGGACTCCAACCAGTACACAGTACACCAGTGTTCTTCTTATCTCTAGTTTAGGGAAATGACATAACCTGGTTGTAGCCGGCATTGCCAGCTCGGTCATCTATGCTTGAACCCAAGACAAACATACGAGTCATGACGCAGAGTCACATTAGTTTGATTTACTACTGTTTGCAGGTGGGGAAGCTCGTATTTTTCTATTACGGGTGGCACTGGCCATACTCTCTCTGTTACATGGAGGGCAATTGCTCAATTTCACAGTGCCTTGGCTACTACAAAAAGGCAGATTATATATCTGATCCAATGATCGTTGCTTTTATATGGGACAACGACATAAGGTCAGTAGCGGTCGTTGGTGGGACTCGGGGAGTTTGGCCGGGCGGTGACGTGGGTAGGGGCAGGATGGGGGTAGTAAACTATGGATTACGGCCAATTACAGGTAAGTAAACATATAAATAAATGAAACTAATTTTGTTGCGCACACTGCATCGCATTTGGCGGTGCAGTGCGCACAATGAAATTCACTTTATTTATTTGTATGTTACAGTAAAGTTACCTGTATTTGCCCGCGTAATACATTGTTTACTACTACCCCCCACCCTGCCCCTCCCCACATCGGCTTTGGTACGCTGGAGCGGTTTCTTTAACATTCCCTAAAACTGTGCATCCCGTGACAGTCTCCACCTATGCTGTCTATGATGAATACATACAGGCATCCATCCATTCTAAGTAAATGTCAATCATTCTTCTTAATCTCTCCACAAACGTTACTTTGTTTCACCAACAACAACGCATGCGTCCACTCACTCCGTTGCTTGCCTTGGCTTTGAGTTTCACCCAAACACCGCTGATGATTCTTGCTATCCACAGTATCCACCCATACTGTGTCTTCCACCCAGGCAGGCATCCATTCTTCTTTCACCTCCCACCCATCCTTCAACAACACATGCATCTGATTCCTATCAGCCACCTATCCATGCTTCCAACGTATCCTTCTCTGCCAGTCGTCATATTAAATCTCGCCCGCCCTTCCTCCTTCCACCCTTCTTTCCCTTTTTGTTCAACACATCCATCAAGGTCATCTGATCTGACTTTTAGTCTCCTCCATAAAACTTTCACAGCTGAGTTGGAGTCAGATATAAGAGGCCATTGGTTAATGAAGTCACGCTGGTAATGCTATTGCTACTGCATTGCTCATGCTAAGTAAAGGGTGTCTTCTTTATTAACCGTTGTATAATGTTCACTACAACTTCATACCTAATAAGTCTCAACAACAGTACAGTGAGTGAAGTCCACTCCACACACCCTTCCAGCTAGTGCAATGTCAATAAGTCATGAATATAACTTACCACCGCCCGCCACTGCTGCTGGCTCACCCCCTGTATCTCCTGCAGGTGCTGCATCTCCTGCCCCCTCCGGAATGGCCGCAACGCCATCGCCGCTGGCCCCACCGGCACTGGTGGTCGGTAGTACGCCTAGAAAAAACATGACACATTTTTAGATGCCTGTACACCTCCCCCTATTTATTCTTTTTCACTAGCAAGATTGAAAAAAAGTTAATACATATTATTATTATAAATCACATTCAATAGTCCAAATCGGGTACTAGAGTACAGTCAGTAGACAGACACTAGTAGTGTTATTATGGTCCCTAGGGTCATTATTATACTATACTCTACTCTTTGCAAAGTTAGCCTGAGCCATGCAACCATTTTTCGCTTCATGTCTTTTGCGCATGTTACCTCGCAGCTTGTTGTGCAGTAACAGTAAGACGCCTTTTTGAGCCCACATGAGCACATACAGCTACTGTCTGAGCGTTGCGTACAAGAGGTCGGAAAACAAGCCACTTTGTTATGGAGTTCCGTTAGTCCGTATTACTTAGCCATAGGTAACATGTTACAGTTTTTTGGCAGGACTGACAAATGCTTGCATTAACACGCACCATTTTTCTCAGGCAGAGGATTCCCTTCTACGAACCAGAGATTTGCAGAGCTTATGAATGATGCATGTAACCAGTAATTCTACGTTCTACGGTGAGGAGTCGCCCAGAATTCACACAGATCTTTTGTCTTATATCATCATGCACTTGTTGCAACAATTTTTATTGTTTTAATCTTATGCATTTTGCTGTTGGAGCTGGCTGGAGTACACTGAATTTTATAGAACAACAACATACAGAGGTTGTCATTTGAAAATAAACCTTTTGAACTTACACATAGACTCTGTGGTATTTGGTGTGGTGGTGGTGGTGGACTTACACGAGTGAGTGAGCGAAAGTGTGTTATGTTCTGGGTTGTGGAATCATAATCATTGGGTATCTTCGGGTGGGGGTTCGGGGACCTAATGAGACACTAGCTAGTCGTTCAGGGGATTGTGGGTTCACTTCTGACTGAGGTGTGAGGAACGTCCAAGTTCCAAACTCTCATCACCAACATCCTATTTCATTGTGCATAGTTCTGCATGGGGCTGTGCAGAATCCAAGTAGTATGTACTATATCCTATCAAAAATAGTCAAATATCTGGTTGTGCATTTTGTTTGTGGTAATTGTCAAAGCCTCAAGATTAAGAAGCCTAGAAGAGGACAACCGAAAGGACTGGACTCAGTGGCTAGAGCTATTAGTATTGGTCAATCTGAGTTTTATTCAAAACCGTACAATAAAGAGTGGCAATGCAAACTGGGCAAGCTTAGCGACAGACTAATAGTAGTAGTACAGAGTACAGACATTCATAGCAGAGGCAGTTACAACTTAGAGGCAGGGATAACCAGAATTTAGAAACAGATAGTCAAGTCAAGATCAAAGAATCTTTTGTAAAAAATATAATTAGGGAGTGGAGCCAGAATTAATAGTTCTGAAAAAATAAGGTCCAGTAAAAGTTAGGGCAATATAATTGTTAATATAACCACTGGAGGACTTACTGGGACCAGCAGCAGGGCCCTCGGTAGAGGAGCGGTCCTCTGGTGGTTGTCCCGCCGACTCGGACCCCGTCTTCTTGCCCCTGGGTGCTGCAGATCAGTGATCATGTAAGATATAATAAAGAAAAAGAAAGACACAAACATTAATGATTGCTGTGAAACAAATAAATTATCTAAAAAAAACGCTCAAAAAACGTTTTAGGAAACAAAAATTGCAATAAAATTGACCTATCTAATCCGATCGCCTACTGGCTTGCGGGATTCACGGACAGTCTACTTATTTGGGAACACTAATTCAGTGTTCCATTCTGATTGATTCAAATAAAATCCAGAACACTAACTAAGCCTAAGTACCACCTGACCTAGCCCACCTATTCCAGGCGGGCCAATTGTTCATTAAGCCTGCATTTCCATTTTTTTTTCCATCAAAAAAGCATAGATGAGAAGGAGGACACATGCATAAAGTCAGTGCATAATGCATACACCAAATTGTTGGTTGGTTGCGTCTGATGTTCTGCAGCTGACTGACACTGCTAAGCTAAGCTTACCAGTACCACTCACTAAACAAACTACAAAAGGTTCTACTAAGGACTGGGGTAAGCAGCACTCAGTGACAGAGGATGCGTCACGCAGACCGCTCAAAAATTATCAACTAATAGTAACTAAACCTAGTATCAAATCCATCCACCACTATTTGACAGGAGGACAAAGGAAGGACTACAGTCTCTCTAGCAATAGCATTACCTAACTGAAGTTCTCTAAAGTAAACTCTTACATAATAATGATAAGCGAGCGCAAAGTTGCAAAAAAGTAAGAGTACCGCCCAGCACCTGTGTCCTACAATCACAGAAGATTTTGAAACGTAATTTACCTGCAATGTAAGCAGCATTATTCTTGTTATTTGTAAAAAATGTATACACAAATCACAATACTTATACTACTATATATATTGGCTACTCACCAAGCCCCACGACCTCGACACCTAGCAGGTCCAACAGGTCCTGCTCCCGGTCAAGAATGTCTGACCACCGGTGGGCCAGCTGGTTATGGGTGCGCCGGACCGCGGAGCAGCGAAACACTGCCCGACGCACCTTCGCCCACCGGCGGTGACGCTCCTGGGTCGGGTAACCGGAGCCTGGCCTGCCGCCTGCTGCCAAGGTCAAGGGGAGGTGGCGCTGAATAAAAAAACAAGGGCGGCCACCTCCTCCTCCGTAAACAGCTGGCGGGCTTGCACCCCTGCGGGGCGCAGTCTGCCGCAAGGCAGGTGGCGATTGGGCGCACGCGCCTTGCCCTTTGACCCGCTGCTGCTACCCTTCGCCATGGTTCTGGGGTGGGAGGAGGTGAAAAAGAAAAGTTAGAAGGGAAAAATAAAGTTAGGGGAAGAAGTAGGAGCTTAAAGAAGAAAGTTATATAAAACAGTTGAAAAGTAAAAAAAACACAGTAAAAAGTAGAACAAAATGCAAAATATAGACTTAGGCAGAGAGAGAGATAGGTAAGAAATAAAGAAAAATTGAAAAACAGTGTAAAAAACTAAGGATTGCAAAGATTGAGGGAGGATAGAAAAGCAGGCCCAGAACCATAGCATAGAGTGGTAAAACAAGATGGCCGCGCCCATCGCGACCGCATGGGTAAGTTCGCGCGATATTTCTCCCCGAGCACGCAAAACGTCGCGAACACGTACAACGCGTTCCCGAACATGGAATGCGCATCGCGAGCACGCTATACGCGACCCGGAACAGGAAATAAGGGATCGCGAACGGGCGGGACAAGTGAAAACCAAAATGGCCACGCCCATAGGCGACCGCATGGGTAAGTTCGCGCCCCCGAGCACGCAAACAGCGTCCCGAACACGAACAACGCGTTCCCGAGCAAGAAAAACGCATCGCGAACGGGCGCGCCAAGCAGCTACGCACGCTCGCGAAGCTACGCGAAGCTCGCGTAGCGCTTCGACGTCTTCGCGTAGCTTCACGTAGCTTCGCGTAGCGCGACTACGCGAACTACGCCCAGGGTTACCATAGACTACTATTAACCCTAAGCCCTAAACCCTAAGCCTAAAACACTACCATATACGACTCTTAACCCTAAGCCCTAACCCTAAAGCCTAAAACACTACCATATACGACTCTTAACCCTAATCCCTAACCCTAAAGCCTAAAACACTACCATATACTACTATTAACCCTAAGCCCTAAAGCCTAAAACCCTCCCCTCCACTACACTCCCCATAAATTACCCTAAACCCTAAAACAGTCCCCTCCACTACACTCCCCACCAACTACCCTAAACCCTAAAACACTACGAGTACAGCGTCGTCCTTACCTGTCTCTCGTCGTGGTTCCAGCGTTGTCTCCCCGCCATCCTTGTCCCTGCGCCTGCATTCGAAAAGCGCCCGCGATGTAATGGCGCCTGCGATGTAATGTCGTGCGTAGTGAACGCACGCGTCATAACGTCGCGTGCGTTGTAACGGCACGCGACGTAAACGCATGCGATGTAACGCATGCGTTGCGATGGTCGTTCGCCTTCTACTCACACGTACATATCTCCTACTCCCACATAGACTATGCCTTCATCACTCACTCCCTCCTCCGTCATTTAGACACAGTGGAGCTCTCTGACATCTCTATCTCTGAACACACACACCTAGAGCTGTCATGGACGGGCAGTACATTCCCTCCTGGAAGTCCACCGCGCTGGCGCCTGCCCCCCACACCTCCTTCGTGACCCAGTGGATGTAGTTGAGATACGCAGAGGTACTACCGATGACTTCACTCTTAACGCACTTCCTGAAACCCCCTCCATACTCTCTGGGATGGGTTTAAGGCCACCATCCGGGGTGCGATCACATCGATTGCCATTGCGTGGGAACAGGAGGCTAGACTGGTGGAATACAACTTGACATCGGAAATTAAGCAGCTAAAGCAATTGGATAAAGCCACCCCCTTCCGCCGAACCAAACGGCAGCTGGCCATGCTGTGTGGCCAGTTGCAAACCCACCGGACGGGAAAGCCTGAGCGGGTGCTCCTGGTGCTACAACAGCGTTACTACGAGGGGGGGTGACAAGGTGGGCAGGCTTAAAGCTCGCAGACTTCATTATGCACGGCCTAAACACACATTGCTAAGCTACAGACGAGTGACGTGCGGTGGGCGATTGCAGAACCGGACAAACTCAAGGCCTTTCATGATTACTATCTAATGATGTACTCCCGGGTCAATCCGCCCTCTGAGCTGATCAAATCATACTTAGATGCTTGTGAATGGGAACCTCTACACCCGTGCCATGAAGCTCTTCTTGATGAACCGATCACTATTGAGGAACTGTAGGCCACAGTTTGGGCCCTACCCCTGGGTAAGACGCCAGGGCCTGATGGACTACTTTTATCGGCTCTTTCTACCTCATTTTCAAGACCACCTATTGCAGCTCTTTAATTCCTTCACACAAGATACTGGTATTACACCCACGATGGCTACTGCCGAAATCTCTCACATACCTAAAGCAGGCAAAGACCCAACCTTGTGCTCCTCCTATCGCCCCATAGCCCTACTTAATACGGATGCTATGCTTTTCACTAAAATACTGGCCTCTAGGCTTGAACCCTATCTCCCGGGCCTCATTAACCCGGATCAGGTAGGCATCATCCGCCATAGATAGGGAGCGGACATTTGGTGGAAAAGTCGTACTGCTATGATATGCCAGCATGCCTTCTCTCGCTTGATGCGGAGAAGGCCTTTGGAAGGGTGATTTGGTCATACCTCCGAGCAGTGCTGGCTAATACCTGGCTGGGACCGGGCTTGATCTTCAAAATAATGGCCTCATATGTGGCAACCGTGGCCAATGTCCGTGTGAATGGACAAATCACGAGGCCTGTGACCATCCTTCAGGGTTACGCTTCAAGGGTGTCCACTATCACCTTTACTATTTGCCCTGGCAGTTGAACCTTTTGCTATCACAATCCACAGCACGGACACAGTGAAAGGCATTCTCTTCATTGGCCAGCCACACAAGATTAGCCTGTTTGCAGATGATCTCCTCCTCACACTCTCCCAACCTGATGTCTCCCTACCAAGCGTTGTGGCCTGATTGCAGGCCTAAGAGGTGGTCTCTGGCTTTAAGATCAATATGGCCAAGTCGTCTGTGCTCAATCTAGCCATCCCTGCCCAAGACCTGCCAGCCCTGCAAAGCCTTGCACCCTTTCAATGGTCACAGGACACCATCAAATACCTGGGCCTCAATATCACCCCTACGCTCGCCTTCTGTGCCCGAGCTAACTGGCCTCATCTCCACCGCTCCATGTTGGCTGATTTTCAGAGGTGGAAGCCCCTTCATATCTCCTGGCTGGTGTGCGTGAATGTCATAAAAATGAACATTCTCCCACTGGTCCTTTATCTGTTCCAGACCCTGCCTACGTTGATCCCGCAGGATGATATTCTGCACCTACAGCGTGACATCCGAACCTTCGTCTGGAATCGGAAGCGACCCCGGGTATCCAATGCATTGCTAATGCTTCCGCAAGATAGAGGTGGCCTAGCGTGTCCCAATCTCTTTGAGTATTACTGGGCGGCTCATCTGCAATATGTCTCCAAGTGGGTGGTTCGGGAAAGCGAGTAGCCATTGATTCCACATGGACCGTGCAGTGGCGCGTCGGCCCCTGTGGGACCTGGCTTGGCTGCCCAAGCATGCCCAGCCACACAACGCATACACTGCCCCCCCCTACTAGAACGGTACTCGATATCTGGGACAAGGTGGCCTTTAAGAAAGGTCTAACTACTTTCCCCTCTCTCAACACACCTATCGCTCGTAACCCAGACTTTCTCCTAGGGCTTGCACCCCTTTCTTTCCGCTGCTGGAGCGACAGGGACTGTCGGATGCTTCAAGACCTCTTTACGGGGGATGCTTTGCTGGCGCTGTAGGGAGGAGGTGGGGGACTTTCGCCATATTTGGTGGTCATGTAGAGTGATTGCCACTTATTGGAAGGAGATACTGGGCCATATCAAAGACAACATAGGCTACCCGTTTCCTTCGTCTTATCTTACGGTTATCCTAGGCATTCAACCCCCGGCCCTAGTCGCAATGACCCATGTGGACTGGAAACTCATCAGCTTCTTGCTTTCAGCAGTGCGACTACTCATAGCACTCACGTGGAAAGAGACAGCCCCTCCCTCAATGGCACAATGGTTCACCCGTATTTGGCACATCCTAGCAATGGAACAGATATCCCAAAATGTATCTAAAATGGGGACTAAATTCCAATGTCTGTGGAAGCCCCTAATCCACTACGTTATGCATATAGAGTTCACTTGCTTTAGCCCGACAAAGCTTCAGACGCTGCAGCTCTTTCAGTGACACTGCCTTTAGTGCCTTGCTTCAATGTATTAAACCCTATTATGTCAACGAGAACACCACAACCTTTCCCACTGCACGATGTTACTGCCCCTGCTCATGCCCAACCTTCGGCAGACTCTCACCTGTGCTTGTTGTGTTTGTTTTAGTTCCCTATGTTCTTATACAACTGTTTCCTCCTTTTTTATTTGGGTACTGTGTCATGAGATGTGGCAATATATCTTACATGTATCAGATGTTGTTTCATTTCTTTTTAAACTTGATCGCAAATATGTATTCCATTGCTCTGTTGTCCTGTCAGGACTGCCTATTGCTCAAGCGCCACTGACGGCTTTGCCATGTACATGTTTTGCTATTTTGATGCACAATAAATAGAAATTGAGTTAAAAAAAACTCGAATTCACAATAAAACTCTATAAACGAACTTAGAGAACAACAGCCAATCCCAGTGCAGCTCTGTCAAACGTCAACCTAAGACAACACGACTATGCCAGTGACCAATCAGACCCCGACTTTGTGATGACATCTCACCAATCCCATTGTGGCTCCCTGGCTCAGCAACCAATCACAGCGCAACTTCTTTGTGAACAGGAAAACAATTACAGAACCACATTAAAACACAATAAATCAATAAACCTATGTTTACTCTGGAAAGGAAATAAAAGTCAGTATTTTGCAAAAAATAACTCAATCACAAATCATAGAGTCTCAAATTCAACAATAAAAAAGTAAGAGTCACAACAATCCTGCAAAAAAATCTCGCTAGGCAAATCCTGACCTGCAAAAATCAACCTCTGTTATTGTACTTCACCCCATGTACTCAGGGTAAGCACAGCAACTCCAATTTAACTCTCAAGCCTGAAAATAAAATGTGTTAATTCAGAATCCCTACTGATGTGTAAGCAGCACCTCGCTCTCCATAACACAATAAATACACATAATCAATATCTTGAGATCTTGGATTTACTACGAACCTGATAGCCAACTCTATTCCTTCTACTAAAGCATTAATCTTCAAATGGGATTACAAATGTGAATGATATATCATCACAACAGTAATCAATGCATCAATAGAACCCAAATATCCAAACAAATCAACATAGAAACAGAAATCTATCATTACAACTCATATCTCAAAAAGCTATCCCAAACTCAACTTCCCCCTTTTTTATGCATTCACTGCATATCCAGAAGCCTTGTCAAAGTCTGGGGATATCTGCAAGATAACAGGTAGGGCACAGCAAGATCAAACATGAAAACCATAAGGTCATCTGCATATAATGAGACCTTCTTTTCCAAACCCTTGTCGCAGAAAGGAGTGATAGTGGATGCAGCTCTAAGTTTAGTTGCTAAGGGTTCTATATAGAGATTAAACAGTAGGGGTGATAGGAGACAGCCTTGTCTTGTTCCTCTAGATATTTTAAAGGAAGAGGTTAGATTTCCATTCACTAATATTTTCGCCAAGGGATCCTGATAAATTAGATGTATCACTCTACAAAGGTTATCGCCGAGTTTATGTTGTTTTAAGATGGTAGTCAAATAAGACCAATTTACCTTATTGAAGGCCTTTGTTGCATCTAACGTTACCACTGCTAAGGGAATAGTATGAGCAGTTGCAAGGTCAATAGACCCTATAAGGCCATACGTTAGCTCATGTAAATATCTTCCCCTAAGAAACCCCTTCTGATCACTGTGTAATAACCCTCCGACTACTTTGCTAAATCTCTCTGCCAGAACTTTTGCAAAAATGTTGTAGTCGTTATTAAGAAGCGATATTGGCCTGTACAATTCACAACAAGCAGGATTTTTCCCTGGTTTCAAAATAAGTGTCACTATCACCTAATTCCAGGATTTTGGCAACTGCATAACTTGCTCTAAGATCTTCCCAAACCTAAACGTCATGTAAGGGATAAATGAATCTCCAAGAATTTTATATGGCTCTACTGGTATACCATCTGGGCCCACCGCTTTAACCCCTTTGCTTGACAGAATGGCCCTTCTGACCTCATCTTGAGTAGGAGCCTGATTTTAAAAAGCCTGCTCATTTGGTTCAAGACTTTTTTTACTTCCCGCTCCCACCCAGCGGTTAACCTCTTCTTCCGTGACTATACCCTCTTCAGAATATAAAGCTTGAAAGTATCTCTTAAAGGCATCCTCTTTCTCTGCCCCACTGGTCAATCTGACTCCTGACTGCCCACACTCAATTTCATTAATCAGATTTCTATTTTGGTCAGCTTTTATTTTCCAAGCTAACTGCTTCCCCGCTCCTTCCCTATATTCGAAATGGGCAAGCTTGCTAGCATCGCACCGCTTTTTAATCAGAGTTTTGAGAATATCTTCCAACTGCTCTTTCAATGTGCACAGCCTTTTTTCTAAAAAAAAAAAAGCCTGCTGTCTTCCTCTATGCTTTTAATCAGCTCTTGCTCTAGATTCCTTATTTACTCTTCTAAACAGCTCACCTCATTTCTGTAACTCGTGTTTCTAAAGCAAGTAACACTGGGTATTTTCCCTCTTATGAAGGATTCAAATGCATCCCAAACTACTGCTGTGGGAGCTGAACCTAAATTAATCTTAAGAAATTCTTCAATCTCTATTTTTAATGAGTTCATTACATCCTTGTCTGTTAATATAGTACGATCTATGGTCCATCTTCTTTCAGGGGGCTTGGTGTCATGTTTGATCGTTAATACTATTGTCAAGTGGTCTGACAGATGGGCCGCCAGACTTTTGCAAGGTTTCTGGATTTGCAGTGAATGCAGAAAAAACTGAGATCATGATGTGGAATCAGGGGAAGGATAACCCTCTGATTAAGAAGGATATGAGATACTTGGGTTTAAAGATCATGCAGGACATCAAGAAAATCCCTGAAGTAAACCTTGGGAAAGTGTTAATGGAAATCAAAGTCTTAATGAAGGGGTGGACACATCTACCCTAACTATTTTCTGGAGGGTTAATTTAGTAAAGATGGTGATATTGCCAAAAATTACTTTTCTCTTTGTTAGAAATAGGGGGCTCTAGTTGACAGGTTGTTACCCTGTCCAAGTAGGGACCCTTCTTCCTAGTCAGTATAAGGGGGATACACTAGTGAAATAACCCCTGCTCACCCCCTTGGTAGCTTGGCACGAGCAGTCAGGCTTATCTCAGAGGCAGTGTATAAAGCATTTGCACATAACCAACAGTAATACAGTGAAAACAAACACTACAAAAGAACACCACACCAGTTTTAGAAAAATAACCAATATTTTATCTGTGCAAACCAAAAACGATAAAAATCCACAATACATTTCTCAGAATTCTCGATAATCAAAAATCGGCTTAAAATACAGTTCCTTGAAGTCGATAGCTCCATCCGGGGCTATCACGGCGTCGTGAACAACAAATCCAAACAGTTCTGGCTGACCATGGCGTCGTGGGCCAGCTACGGTGTCAGAAGACCCGCAAAACAGTACATTTAGAAATGCAGGGCATCAGCAACCTCTCGTTGAGCTACGAAGAGCCGGTGTCGGCAAGCATCGGTTCCGGAGCTCGGTGCAGGAGTCGTCAGTCCCTTGAAGTCACACACGTAGATCAAACTCCTCGCAGTTGAAGTTGGGAGTGCCGTCGTCGGCAGGCGTCGGGGCTGCTGTGTGCAGTGCAGCGGTGTGGCATGCGGTGCCCTCAGGTTGCGGTGCAGGCAGCGGCTCGGTGACGGTCGTCCAGCGGTGTCAGTGAGCCTAGGGCTGCAGTGCGAAGTGATGTGGTGCTCGTCGCAGTGTTGGCAGGTCACGGTGCAAGCAGCGTTGTCGTCAGTGCTGAAGTTCTGTCGTTGACTGACGAACTGGAGTCAATGACGCCGGCGTCGGTAGGCCAAGGCTGCGGTGCGGGATGAGGACGGTACGTAGTGTAACTTACGAGCGGTGCCCTTAAACCACGGTGCAAGCAGCGGCGTTGATGTCGGCATGGAGCGTCGTTGTCAGGGATACCAGGGCAGCATTGTGAAGCGAGGCGGTGTGAAGTGCAGTGCCCACAGCTCGGGATGCAAGCAGCGGTTCAGTGGCGGAGGCGAACTGTGTCGTCGGTGAGACCAGGGTTGTGGTGCGAAGTGCAGCAGCCTTGTTGTCAGCGTCGGGTTGCTTTTTCTTCTGTTGCCGCACAAGATGCACAGTTCCCAGTTCTGAGAGCAGATAAAGTTGAAGTCTTTGCAGTTCCTGAGACTTCTTGAACAGGGAGCAAGCTCTACCTCAAGCCCTTGGAGAAACTCACACAAAGAAGTTGCAGAAAGTTCAGTCCAGTCCTTTCACTGCCCATGACAGAAGCAGCCACTGCAGGCCAACACAGCAAAGCAGACAGCAAAGTGGTGGTTCCTCCTCACAGCTTCTCCAGCTCTTCTTCTTGGCATTCTTCTTGGTCCAAAAGAGTTATAAACTCCTGGGGTCTGGGCCCCAATATTTATACCACATTTCCCTTTGTTCTCTTGTGGCAGAGAGTGTCTGTGCACAGTCCAAACCAGTTCTGTCCTCTCTGGCCCAGCTTCCTGGTAGGAGGTGGAGACGGAAAGTCGTCACCCAAAAGGAGGAGACCTGGTAGCCCATTGGATAGTGACTGCGTGGTCACATCAGGGCACTTTAACAGGATAAAAAGGGCACCCTGGACCCTCGGATCTCGTTGGATTTGGAAAGAAGACTGAAGAAGGGCTGTCTGCTGTCCTTGGAATTGCACAAAGAGAGGCTGCACCATCTGCTAGACTGCACCTGCTGCACTTTGGGTTAGCAAAGTTTGGACTGTGCGTGTGGCTCCTAGCTCGGGGAAATGTTGATCCCCAGACCAAAGCAGTGACTCAAAGGATCAGTTTGCTGATTTCCGGGAACCAGCTCCAGGGACAAAAGATCTGAAGTAGCACAAACCGGCAAGGTGCTAGCCAACGGAGAAGATTTGATGCTAGCTGCCACTGGGAACCTTGAGAGACCGATCTTTGATGGCCAAAAGTTGCACACAAGTCCACTGAACCCTAGAGTGTCATCAACATCCAGATTGGTCACTCCAGAGGGACACTAGCCCCCACTAAAGGATTTTGCACCAACCATTGTACCCAGAGATGCTGATGCTGACCTTCGACCTTTGGAAAGAGGACTTCATGAGACCCCGACATCGGTGGCCAAAGTCAAGTCACATCACCTGTGGACAGAGGAACCACCACAAAGGCAGCCCCGTAGAGCGCATCACAACCAAAGCATCCTTCAGCATCTTTTCATCCTGCATCCCCAGTATCAGGACCATTCTATTAACTGTAAACGCTGGAACTGGACTGAAAAACTCTCTAGTGGCCAAGTAACTGTCCAGACCTACCCCCATTGGACCCCTAGACCTCCATCCTGTCAGATTTGTTCGCCCAAGCGGAGTGGAGTAGTCAAACTAACTTTTACAAACTTTTGAAAGGTTTGCAAGCTTTTTGTTGACCAATGCTTATTTGCAGTTGGAATTAAAAGTGATAAAATCTATGAAAAATCAAATCTCCGGGATCCTCTGGTTAATTTTGCTCATTTTGCTATAAATTCATAAATATACACTCTATTTTTATAAATTGGTGTTGTGTTTCTTTCATGTTTTGTGGCTTTTTTATTTGGTTGTTTGGTAATGGTAATGCCTTATAATAAGTTCCTTTCTTCAAGTCTTGCTGCTCAAAAGCCATAGCTACCCAGGGTTGAGCTTAAGGTTGTTCAAATGTACATGACTGGACCCAGTAAAGGTTTTTCAAGTGCACTCCATGATAAGGCCCCACAGCCATATCATATAATACACTCAGATACTCACATTGGTGGCTGCAATGGAATTCAGAACTTGTGTTTAGCTAGGATCATTGACAGAACATCAGAAACATAAATATGATGTAGACATAATATCATGTCAAAAAAATCGAGGACGAAAATATCAAGAAGGTAAGTGCAAATAAGTAAGTTTAGATTTACTATTCTTCACTCCACATCTACGTACCTTGAAGATATATATATTGTTAAGGTACATATATGTGGAGTTAAATATATTAAAACTTTGCTTAAACATAGAAACTTACCTTCATGATATTTGTGTTCTCAATATTCTTGACACAATATTTTGGTCCATTTCTGTTTCTGATACTCTGTCTAAATACCATTTAGCTGTACCAGACAATTAAAAAGTTAGCAACTATCAAGAGAGCCTGCCAAGTCAACAAGTGATTGAAAGGTTTCACAAGTGCCAAGTTCTCAAAATTCCAAGGACACTCGTTTCTGAAGTTGCAAAGTCTGCAAAGAGCCTTCAAATATAGAGAACAGGGGAGTTGATTGGCCAACCTACCCACACTCAAGATTAGTGAGCTAAGGCAGCTGTGTAGGGATAGACTTTTTTTTTCCAGGAGTCACTGTCTAAAAAGAGGGTCTCAAGAAAGCCCTCAGAGCCTGGGAAAAAGGTCAGGAAAGCTCAGGCTCAGATGCAGGAGGCAATCACCCTTGACAGTGGGGATGAGAAGAATGGCAGTGATCTTTCTGAAACAGAGGGTGACCAGGAGAGTGTAGTCTCCACACCTCGTTCAAGGAAGAACTCTCTGTCTGGGAGTGAAAGGAGCCACTTCTGGGAGAAGACCTAAGGATTTGGGAGCCCAGCTCAGCCTCTAGGAGATTCAGGAGATGAAGTTGGCCCTGGGAGAAAGGAGACTGGCCCTGGAAGAGAAGAGAAGAGGGTCAAGCTGAGAATGAAACTCCAAGGACATGGTGGCAGCAACAAAGATCCAGAGGTGACTGCAGAGGGTGCCTATAATCTCAGGTTGCCAAAAATGGTTGTGCCTAAGTATATAGAGGGAAACAACATAGATAAGTGGCTTGCATCCTACGAGAGAGCTCTCAGGATGAGATGGGTGGGTGCACAACATTGAGGGTCTTTACTGTGGGAACTGATACCAACAGTAGGGAAAGATAGACTGCTGACACTAGAAGATGAGGTGGCAGAGTCATAACCCTACATGAGAGAGGCGCTCATTGAGCTATTTGGACTCCCCCCAGGGGAGTATGGACTCACACTTAGGAACACACACAAAGGAGCAACACAAACCTGGGTGGATTTTGTAGATACCTCTGTGAAGTCACAGGAATGCTTGATCAAACGTAACAGAGTAGATACCTATGAGGGGCTTTATAATTTGGTGGTAAAAGAGCATATACTAACATTGTACCTCAGAGAAGTTACACCGCCATCTGGTAGATTCAAAGCTCACTAGCCCTAGAGAGCTGGGCAAGAGAGCTGATGAGTGGGTTAGTTCAAGAGTACCCAAGAAGACCCAGGTGGGTGATCCCAAGAAGGGGGGTTAGGCCGACAGAAGGGAAAGAAGGGAGGTAGAAAACCTGACAAAGAAGTTCCTTCAGAACCCTAAGGAGAGGATCAAGACAAGTCCCACCTCTAGCAAGCAGAGTAGTGGGGACCTAGGTCTAAAGAAACTCTTGAACAAAAGGCTGTGCTTTAACTGTCAGCAGCCAGGGCACTACATAGAAAGGCAGTCTGCCCCAAGACAAGGGTTACCACTGGGCTGGCCAGTGTAGCCTTAGAAGAGGATACCTCAGATGAGGAGGTCCTAATAGCTTTGCACTGGGAAAAGGGTTCAGATGGTAAGCTGGTGATCCCTGGGGGTGGTAGCAAGCACTTCCACTTCCTTAAGGTGAATGGGAGCCCCACCACTGCCATTAGAGACACAGGTGCCAGCCACACCAGAGTGGTGGGCAGGTTAGCGTTCCCAGACCAGTATTTGCGAGGGGAGATAAGGAGAGTAAGGGCAATCCCAGGGGAGGTCACAAACAGACCTGTGGCCTTAGTCGCTCTAGAAGTAGGGGGTACCCTTCGCTGGCAAAGTGTGGTAGTCAGTTCTGACCCCCTCTAGATTGCATCCTGGGCAGTGACCTCCCAGAGGTTGGTCTGAACCCAGATGGAGCAGCTGCCCTGGACAATGCTCAACCCCAGGATCCTAGAGGCCCTGTCCCTAAGGTTAGGACACACTCAGGCCCCAGAAGAAGAGTGAAAATGGTAACAGTAGGAAAGGAAGGCCACTCTTGGCAAAAGACCCAGGAAGCCAAGGGAATTCTATCCCAGTAAGGGAGAACCCCAAAGCTGGCACTGTCAAGGCCTCTCCTGACCCACAAGAAGTCCTGGAGAAATAAGGCACGTGTTCAGAACCAGGGTGCCACAACAGAAGAAAGGGTGAAGAAGGATTTCTGCCACATGAGTTGGTAACTCCACACTCTGAAATGTTAGAGAGGCCCCAGGAACCCTCAGTAGCTCCTGAAATAGCCCATCCATCAGTCAGTGGAGAGCTCAGGATGTGGTTCTGGACACTGACAGCTGTCAGTGGCCTCTAATGTGTGCTTGCCTTTATGGCAGCACTGTTCTTGGGATGGAGGTCAGACCCCACGATAGTTAGTTAGGCCCCCTGACCCTGTTGGCCATGGTGGAGTTGCTCAAGTGTTGGGTGACCTCTTTGGGCCAGCTAGGTGTTGTCCTAGCTAAGGTGGGGTTAGAGGGAGTAGGCACCTCACAACCCAAGACAAAAGATAAGAATGACAAAAATATAGTTTCAGCTAAGGTCCAGTTTAGATTGGGACCTGTCATAGTTGAGGTGGGTCCATTTCCCAGGGAGAATGACCGAGACAGAAGGATGTGAGGCAGATTAGGTCTTGTAATAGTCAGCCAGTTTCCTTACATCCTTCCTAGCAGACTGGTCAAGTACACTCGCCTATAGTGGGGTTGAGTTCTACTGGACATATTAGCCGGGTGGCTGTTGTGCAAGGAAACAGACTTTTTGCAGGTTTCCTCCCACTTTTTGCCCCATTTGAACTTATAATGCTGGCTTTTCAGCTCTGAGAGTGCACTGAGGCATGCTCCACAGACCTCAGTGCCAGTGTTCTTACCTATTACAAAGTGTATATTGAATTGGCTATACCCAATTTGCAAGTACTGACTTACTTATAAGCCCCTAGTATATGGTACCCAGGGTACCAAGGGCATGTAAGGCAGAGTGTCCAGGGCTGCAGCACTGATTGCACCACCCTGAGTGTGTCAAAGGTACAAATTGGCTCCCAGCCTGCCACTGCAGACTACAAGGGTTGTGTCGCACTGCTAGTTCACCTTTGCCAATGGCAAAGCCACCTCTTCCCTTAACAATCTATGTGCATCTTCCCTATGGAAAGCCTATAGAGCCCTATGGCAGGGAGTTGTATATTGTTAAGTTGGACATATCTACTGATATACGTCTTAACAGCAAAACCTCCAAATTGTCATTTTGCTGGGGAAAAGCTACATGCCCCATTGGCTAATACAGGGTTACCGGCTGGCAATCCAGCCTGACTAACTACTGAATCGACTGGATCACTGACATAATATCGACGACAACAATATCGACCTACCAGAATATCGTGTCAAGAATATCGATGGACAAAATATCGACATCCTATCTCTACAAAGGTAAGTACAGAAATATCTAAACCAAAATATCAATGTTTAAAATATCGTTGTTCAAAATATCGTTTTTTTAAATGTCTTAAAAATAATATTAAATAAATTAAATAATAAATATAATTAATAAAAACATAGTTAGAATTATTTAAAAATGTTAAAAATTATAAATAATAAATGTAATATAAAAATAAATTAAACATACATATATAAAAAAATATATATATATTTACTTAATAATATTAATAAATAATTATTTTATTAAATTATAAAATGTTACAAACATAATAAAAATTATAAATACGTATATATATATATATATATATATATACATAAACCTGTAAGATAAATATAAAAATAAATTATATATATACTAAAATAAAATATTAAGGGGCACATTACGATGGCGGGCGGAAGCACCACCGCCGTGCTGGCGGATGCAAAAAGCACCAGTTACCGCCGGCACGCAGCAGTCCACACGCCCGCCCAATTACGATGCGAAAAGTAGGCCAAACACCGCCGGCAAGCCAGCAACACCGTCCGCCATCAAAGTGCGCCCGTACACGTAGCGGCGCAGCCCAACTGACACACACCGTCCGACGAAACACGTCCCGCCCGGCGCATAAATTACGATGCCGCAAACAAACGGCTCCCACGGCCAAGAGATACCGTACGACAAACCGAAGCGGTAACACGGATGCCGAGCACGGACAACGAAGAAGCGGCTCCCCGAGCATGAATCCAGCACTGCAGGCACTCCCCATGCTTCTGCTGATGCACCACCAAGGACGCAACGTACCGCGGAGACGCAGGTAGGCACACACACAACAAGTGCACGCAAACAGCGCACACAGTGCAAGGGCGGAAAAGCGGACAACCCCCACCAGCGCGTGTACACAACACATCCACCATTGCATCCACATATGACACACAGGCCAAATCGTAACATCGCGGAACACATGTGTACACACCACCTGGGACTAGGAACCAACCACCCCGTCACGGCCCCAAAGCGCCGATGACGCCGCCACACATGCGCACAACGCAGAGGCCAACCGCAGCGCCATGCATGCGTCGCACACAGACACAGGGACACAACCAAGCAGCACACACATCAGCCCCACCCCGAACGCACATGACACGTGACAGGCCTGCCACAGACATGTCCCCAACGCCCAATTCACGGACAACACCCAACGCCACACAACCGACGCACACATGTCAGTGAAGTCACGCAACAGCAGGACACACCCCAGTGTAACAAACATGGCGAAGCACACAGCGGCGGCAACACCAACTAGGAGAAGCAGGGCCCCTTCGGGAAGAGGAACGCCAGTACCACACAGAAACACCCATACCACCCTGCACATATGAACAAGACATATAAAACGGAACACCAAAGATCCCGGGGACCGACAACAGGTGGCCCAAGAATAACATTCACACACAAGGCCCAACGCAGAGCGGAAAGGCAGCCTGCCGCCCACACAAGGGAGAGCAGACAGCACTGAATGACCTTCCATTCCAACTCCGAAACCACAGCCCTATGACAGAAGCCGGTGAATACAGCCATTGTCCAAGAATAGACCAACACAGGCATGCCGAGGAGACCGACCACAGGGCAGATAGCGCATATCACAGAAGCACACAACGGACGGGGAAGAAAGAAGAAAACACTCCCCCATGTCGGCCACATGCAAGTTAATTGGAAGGAGTCACACATCACTGACCTTGAACTGTCTGAGAAGCATGTGGGAAGAGGGCCCGTGTCCTCCAAACAAGCAAACAGAACACAAGTCCTGTCTCCCTACGACTACACAGAGCTCACAGCAACCTCGGAGCGTGCACATTGCAGACTGCACACACAGCCGGAGCACGCCACCACAACGCACCGCTGGGAAATGGCAACCGCAACACACCTACCCAACTACGCCGAACAGCTCAAGCTGTACAAAACCAACCTGTTCCATACATTGGGATGCGATCTCCTGTCCCTGCTGAACGTAAGTTACCGACTGACTTACCGCATCACATTGTTCAGCTGCGTCATGCCCGTCTTCTACTGTCGGAGGTGTCCATACCAGCATCCCGTCGAGATATGCCTCTCCAACCCGGCATGTCTGAAGGCGGACCTGCTACCACTACTCCTCCCTCTGGACGCACACGACAGGGCCTGCTCTGCCTATGGGGGCATGGCGTATGTGGCCAACATCGCACCCGCACTGAAATGGGACCACTGTGCCTCCACACGACGGATCATCGAGAACAGCTACATCGAATGTCACCCAGCATGCCCCATCATGGTCCTCCAAGGGACAACTTACGAACAACACCTTGACAGCCACCATCCGCTACATTGGCTGGCAAACATGTACACCACCAATGACATGGAAGCCCTGCTGGACGGCATCGCATACCTGACAACCTGTCAATTCGTCGGACCACAACGCAGGTTCCCCGAGTGACCTATGATGTCCAACCCCGCACCCATGCTTAGCTTCCGCACGGACTGGCCAGTCACCACCACAACAGCCATACCAAACGACCGGCAACTGTAACCACACCATCAACGACATCGCCATGACATCGGATATGACCGGGACATGCACACTGTTCCCCATCACATCCAGGAACACCGCATGCATCGTGGGAGGCAGTGGCATGGGCTCTGTGTATCGCACCCACATGGACGGAACTGCACGAACAACCAGGACACAACATGGATCCAGCGCCCATGGACACACACACCGCTCAGTGGACATGAATAGGTCGCCTGGAGTCTGTGGGTGCTGCACCCCTCCCACCCCCGCCCCGGGAATCCCATACCAGGACCTTTGCATGGACGACAAGTGCATACAACAACAACACGACCCCAGTGACTGTGACATGTCCAGTAACCATCACAGTGCAACAACAAGTGGCACGCCGCTGCATGCACGCAAGCACATGCCCTGATGTCATCTCACATGCACGCGTGCATGAGGAACAACCGCAGCAAACCTGTCACATGGAACTGAGATGGACTGTGCCCATGATGCCAAGCGGTCTGGTAGGCTACATGTATACCGTCTGTGTCAAAGTCCGCAGCTCCGCAGCTATACGTAAATGTACATTAGCACAGCCTTGGCCAAGCAGATGTCACTCTGAAGCCCACATCCCACATGCAACAGCCAATCACATGTAACCCCACACCCTATCCCATTTGCAATCATGCTCAGTATATCCTCAACATGTATTCCGCTGCCAGTAGTGTCCACTATACTGCATCACAGAGGACAGAAGACTCAATATAATGTTTGAAACCAAAACTGTCTCCGCTGACTCATTTCACAAGTACGAATGAGAGAGGATGAGAGTATGTGAAGTACACGGCAGTCGTGACATGACCATGTAGTCCACTGGTATTGGATGTCAACGCAAATGAGTAGCACTACTGTGGAAGACACACATGTGTCGTGTGAAGTCGTATGGACGCAGTGCTCAGGTGGGTGGGTGCGACGGGTAGATGCGCACATGCCAAGTTGGAGCACGCCATGTTGGGAGGGGTCATGAACAGTACACCACCGCTTCCCTGGGCATCGTGAGAGGACACCTGTCGGGGGGAGTGAACACGTGTGTGCACAGCAGCCGGGCACACGTACAAAGCGGTACCAGGCGCACCTCAGCCCACCCTCTGTGGACAAGCTGGATCCTGTTGTGCGCCCGCCATGCCCCTTGACAAGGCACACACAGCCCCAGTCGACCAGGTGTAACCCCAACATAGTCAATCCGCACAGGCGATACAGGGCACGGCATGGCAGTGGAGCATGGTGTGTGAGAGGTCTCCTCGCGCTCCTCCTGCTCATATCACGCAGGCCATAGAACCTCAACGTCTAGCATGGCACAAGTCAAATGGAAGTGTAGGGGGACGCACCACAGCACGAGCAGCACTGACGTCACGGGAGGTGGCTCGCACCATCCCATCCATTGCCCATCATACCAACCACGCCACATGCCATTGCGACTAAGTGCAAGCGCGTGCGCCACCACCCCCGAGCCCTCCCCAGAGAGGCCAAAGAGTGAATGTGTGGGCCATCAGCCACAGACGGACGCGGCCTGGCCGCAAGGGCAGCCACAGCCACTGGGTGTCGCAGGTGGCGGATCCGGAAGGCGAAGACTGTGATGCATAGTCCATGCAGGCCGGGTCTCCATTTGGGGCACCACGCAGGTGGACGGCGTCCCGCCACACATCATACCCTGAGACAGCCCACTCGTGCAACTGGACCCACACATACACTCCTTGCCCTCTCTGGTGCGAGCTTGGGGCTGCCTGTGCAAGCGCTAGCCTCGCAGGTGAGCATGCATATTGGGGGAGCGAGGGGAGGACATGAGGGCTGGGGCGAAGATGACTGTATCACTGTCAGTTAGTACAAGGGATGACCCAGATGTGGAAAGGAAGAGACGTGTCCCGTGTGTACTGCAACTAGTCGCCAATCCAACTACCCCCCATGTCCGGAATGTAAGCCCGCACCTAGGCCCGCCCATCCACCACATCGAACATACCACCAGCACGACAACCTTCCCATTCAAAACACTGACTGGGGGTGGCGACCAGTGTACAATCATGTGTAGCCTACCCACGCGTACATGTGGGCCCTCCATGATCCATGTCACCTGCGGCAAAGTCATGACATGCGCAATGAGGGAAGTGAGGAGAGCTGTCCGCCCCACGCGCAGAAGGTGCATCAGCTCCACAGACCCAGCAGCGAGTCCAGCAGGGGTCACATGTGCAGGGGCAGCTGTGCCTGGTGTGAAGGCACATGCATATAGACAGCACATCGACCAATGTGTAGTCTGCCCACATCTACAGTCCATCATCATGCGGACATAGGAATTGAACACAGGGCAACACATCTTAGTTGGTGCACCCACCGTGACCAACAATGCGCTATCATCGACGTACCCGCCCTGTGCATGGCCCCCCACCCAACGGAGGCACATCCAGTGCCACCATCCCACACACACAAGCCTTCCACGGAACATGCTGTGTCCAATGGTCAGTACAGAGTCAGCGCCCATCTGGTGGAACCTGAACAGGAGACACATGCACACACATGCCAGCTCCCACTATGTACGTCTGCCACCTGGCACGTGCAATGTAACCTCTCACCTGTGACGTGTGACTGCAAGCACACAGCCGTCTTGGCATGGGGCTGTCAATGTGGACACCTGTCAATGTTTCGGGAGGTGTGATCCGTACAGTGCTGTACATAGGGTGCAGTGCTGACACCTACTACTGTCTCATATCCCCTCGTGCCACAGGTCCCACTTGTTTTGGCCGCTCAGCCTGTGCCCACATCGTTGTCGTCGTGTGCCATACTCATCCAGCCGCGGAAGCAGTTCCATGCTCAGCAGACATTCATGTTGCCGTGGCGTTGCCGCTTGACGGATATGCAGTCAGTCCCCATCAGCACGCCCCGCAAGTCATTGGGGCCTAGATCCCCATGTGCATGCACATGGCAGTGGTTTGTATCACTAGCCATTGCCATTGTTGGGAGACCTGTGTAAGCGTATTGTGGCCGTGCCGTCCCAGCTTGACAGCTGGGCTGTGGCTCATGTGCTTGCTCAGTCATGTCAGTGATGTGTATGCGAAATTGCCATGTGTCGTGTTGCTTTGACATGTGTCCTCTGCCATTGTCCCTAGGCGGAGACCGAACATTGACCGCCCATACCAATTGCTGGCGGACATGGACGATACAGAGGTTATTAGGAAGTTTCGGCTGGACAGGCCAACCCTGCATCGACTGTGTGCCATGTTAGAACCCCATCTCCGTCCCCGCAGGGTGTATCCGACTGCTGTCACCCCCACGGCTAAGGTGATGGCCGCCATGCATTTCTTCGCCACTGGGTCATTCCAGCACACAGTGGGCATTGGAGGAGGGATGTCCCAGCCCATGTTCAGCAAGGTGCTGAGGGATGTACTGGCAGCCATGATGCTGTACCGGAACAGGTACATCCGCTTCCCCAGGGCTCGTGAATTGGCGGCAGTGAAGGGTGCATTCTATGCCCTTGGCAGAATCCCACACGTCGTTGGAGCCATTGACTGCACACATGTCGGCCTTGTTCCACCACAGGCCACTGAGCACCTGTACCGCAACAGGAAGCACACGCACTCCCTGAATGTGCAAATGGTGTGCCTTGCGGACATGGTGATCACCCACGTGTGTGCAAAGTTCCCAGGCTCGGCCCATGACGCACACATAATGCGCAACAGCATCTTGCCACGACTGATGTCCAATATGCAACAGGATCGTGCCTGTATTGTCGGTGAGTATGTGGAGTGGTGTAGCGTGCTGGCTGTGCGATGCTGTCCCCTGTCCAGTTGGATTAGCAACGGTTCTCTGTGTCCCTCACACCCAGGTGACTCTGCGTACCCGAATGGGGCATGGCTGCTCAGTCCATTGAGGAATCCTCGCACCCCAGCAGACGATCGCTACAATGAGGCACATGGGAGGACCAGACGTGTGGTCGAGCGTACCTTTGGCCTCCTCAAGTCCAGGTTCAGGTGCCTGGACCGCACCGGGGGTGCGCTGGCGTACTCCCCACAGAAGGTGTGCCAGATAGTGGTGGCGTGCTGCATGCTGCACAATCTGGCCATTCGGAAGCAGATCCCCCTCATCGTGGATGACGGAGATCAACCAGGGCCCCAGCCCGCAGACCAGGACAGCTCGAGTGAGGAGGACAGCAGAGAGGAGGAAGCTGGTAATGTGCGGCAGCAGCTCATCGCCCGCTACTTCACTTGACGGTGAGTGTCCATGTACGACGGCTGATGTGGCTGTATCTGTGCAGGTGTGTGTGTGCTGTGTCAGGGTGGCCGTTTGTTCACTGCGTGCTGTGTGTCAACGCTCCATGGCCAGGGTAGTATGCCACTGTTGGTGGCTGTGGCATTGTGCCCTATTGCTCTGTGCGATGTGTGTACATTGCTTGTAGTTACTGACATGTACTGTGTGATGGGTGTGTGACACACTCATTGAATGTGCTCCTGTTCTGTCTCCCACCCCTAGGTCCCTACAGGCCCTCCGGATTCAATTGCCATGCCACGCATCAGGTGCCTTTCCGCCCAAGGTGGCCGTTGTATTCCGTACAAATAAAACACAGGGCACAAACAGCAGTTAGTGAAAAAGGTGCATTTATTACAAACTGTGACATGTGATTGTGTGTAAGGTGATGACAAAAGTGGTGCGTGCAGTGACAATGAGCTGTCGGTCATGGCTGCGTGATGATCAGGGTGTACCCACTGGTTCTATGTCCATAGTCCAACACACACATGCCATCCAGATGGCTGTGTGGAGTGGGATCGTAGTCCAAGTCAATGCAGTGGCTGGTCAAGGAAGGCTGGCGGAAGGCTGGCTGGCTGGCTGCCTCACTTGCGTTTGGAGCGTGCGAAGTCCTCCCGGGAGATCTGTTTCCACTTCGGACGGCCCCTTCCACGTTTGCGAGGGGGTGCCTGCTTGCGACATGCTGGTGGTTGAGGTGTGCTCACTGGCTGTGGACGCAGGGGAACTGGACACTGCTGCTCCACCCTGCGCCCCGGCAGGTGGTGGCGGAGGGGAGCTGCTGTCCCTGGCTGTGACCTCACCGCCACCACCAGCTGGCCCATGAGGTCCACGATTTGGCCCATACGGGCGTCCATGGACCTCAGCACCCCCAGCACCTCACGCGTGTCTGAAGCAGACCGGACCCATTGTCCTTGGGCCTCTTCATAGGCCCCAAGGACTCTGGCCATTTGAGGCAGGGCATGGCTCCCAGGGGAGGCTGGCGTTTCCCTGACCCTGCTCCTCCTACCAGTCCTGCTGCCACCGGCCTGCCCACTAGCCACATTGCTCACCACGGTCCTCGCTGTGGCTCCCAGGGTGGATCCAGTCGGCCGGGCCACCACCTGCGCTGGGGCTGGTGCCAGCGAAGACGTGGTGGTGGTGGCGGCGGTGGTGGTCGGTGCGGCGATGGTGGCGGTTGCGGCAATGGTAGTGGCCGCAATGACCGTGGGTGTGGCCACAATGACCGTGGGTGTGGCCGCAACGACAGTGGCAGCAGGGGGCTGGGAATGTTCAGCAGCCCTGGATGATGGGTTGGTGGGTAGGAGGGGTCCTGGGGAGCGGCTGGGCCCTGCCACACCAGATGGGCCTGCTTGGTGGTCCGTGTCCGAAGAGGAGGACAGATCCTCCAGATCCGTGTGTCCTCGTTGGGGGCTTGTAGGCTGGCTGTGCTGGCTGCTGGCTCCATCCCCAGCATCCAGCAGTTCGTCACCTGTGGAGAGAATGAGATTTGTTATTGTGTTGCACCTGGCGAAGTATGTAGTTGTCGTCTGACATTAACAGTTCGTGCAATCTCGTACATGGGTTTCCCGGAGGCGTGTGTGTGGCTGTAGCATCTGTAGTTGTGTGTGCTTGGCAATGGGACTGTGTGCTGTGCACATGTGGCATGGGACGGATTGGCCATGCCGATGGGTGTGTTGCTGTGCCCCTACTTATTGTGACTCTGGTGTATGCGGGCTCCTGGCCCATCCTGGGTCTGGTTTGTACTTTGCTTTTGGTCTTCAGATGGGACGCTTAGGAACGCATATGGCAACATGGGGGCCATGCCCCAGATTGGCATTTGGGAGGGAATATGCTTTTGGGGTTCAAATGGAACGCTTAGGAACGCATATGGCAACATGGGGGCCATGCCCCAGATTCGCATTTGGGAGGGAATATGCTTTTGGGGTTCAAATGGAACGCTTAGGAACGCATATGGCAACATGGGGGCCATGCCCCAGATTGGCATTTGGGAGGGAATATGCTTTTGGGGTTCAAATGGAACGCTTAGGAACGCATATGGCAACATGGGGGCCATGCCCCAGATTCGCATTTGGGAGGGAATATGCTTTTGGGGTTCAAATGGAACGCTTAGGAACGCATATGGCAACATGGGGGCCATGCCCCAGATTGGCATTTGGGAGGGAATATGCTTTTGGGGTTCAAATGGAACGCTTAGGAACGCATATGGCAACATGGGGGCCATGCCCCAGATTGGCATTTGGGAGGGAATATGCTTTTGGGGTTCAAATGGAACGCTTAGGAACGCATATGGCAACATGGGGGCCATGCCCCAGATTGGCATTTGGGAGGGAATATGCTTTTGGGGTTCAAATGGAACGCTTAGGAACGCATATGGCAACATGGGGGCCATGCCCCAGATTCGCATTTGGGAGGGGATATGCTTTTGGGGTACATGCTGTGAGCCATGGGTGCCGAACGTGACATGTGTTGTGGCAGCATGACAGTGCATGGTTTGAGGTGTGTGCATGCTTGACATGGCCTGCATATTTGCTGTCTGTTGTGATTACTGGACATGGCATTGGACGCATCGTTATGTGTGAGTGATGGTTGTGTGCCAGCCAACGTATTGCAGTTGTCCCATCTCCTTGGTGTGCGTGCTGCCCTGTGCCATGTGCATCACTGCAGTGCTCGGGGGGGTGTGGCCCATGTTGTGTGTTGTTGCTCACAGTGTGTCGTGCGCTTCATTGACTTCTGGCACATGGTTGGTCATGGGCATGTATCTTAGCGTGACTGCTGTATGTGTGGCAGCTGTGCGGATGACATGCCTTTCATGTGACTGGGGCTGACGGATGGGATGGATGGTATGTTGTATGTGCATGGTGTGTCTGTGAGTTTGATGGGTTCAGTGGTGTTCGTGTGCATTTATGTTGTTCCGCTCTGTTGCGTCTAGTGTTGTTTGTCTTACATAGGCGTAGTTGTGGGGTGTGTGGTTGACAGGCAGTAGGGGCTACATGGACAGGACTTCAATGGTGTTTCGGTTGTGTGTGATGAGTTGCACAGTGGCTGCCGTGTGGGACTATATTCAGTGTGGCTTGTGCATGCAGACGTGGCTCCTTGGGTGTTGCTATGTCTGTGATGGGTCATGTGGGGTGTGAGTCTGTTGTTCATGTCCGTGTGCACATTGTTCACTTGTTCGTGACGGTGGGCGGTGCTGCGTGTTCGTCTGCTACGTGACATGTCCCATGTGTTGGTCGTGTTATGGTCCTCATGCCTCCAGTAATCCAGCCCTGTCCAGTTTCCCACCTGCAAGTTGTTCGTGCGTGCACTGTACTGGATGCCACATGGCTCTAAGCGGGGGTGCTCCATGTTGCAGGTCTGTGGGGGTGGGGGGGTGTTGTGGGTCGTGGGGGTGGCTGGACACCCACTGACACCGATTGCTGTGGACCGTGATGTCTGCCTTTCGGCTGTCGTTGTGCACTGCGGTGGCTGACACGTGGCTGTGGGGTGTGGGGGATGCTCCTCCTTGCTGTGCTGTGGGACTGGGGCCTGGTGTGTGTTGTACTTGGGCTGTCCACCCTCCCACCCACTGCACTTTGTGTTCCTGCCACTTACCTGTTACTTGTCGGTTAGTGCAGCTGTGGCGGACACATGGGTGTGGTGGGTGCTCGTTGTGGCGCTTCTGGCATGTTTGGGGACCTGTTGGTGGTTACGTGGCTGGCTGAGTGTACACATGTCCCCACGCATCTTACAGTTGTTCGGTTTGGGCTGTGTGTGGTGGTGTCTGTTGCATGTGTGTGTGATGTGTTGTGTATTGTGTGCTGGACATGGGGGTGTTTGTCCCTGGGAGCTGTGGCATGGTAGTTGCGCATGTGAGTACATAGCGGTGTGCTGGTATACATTAGTTTGTACTTACCAGCCTCCACTCCCCCTGCTAATCCGGCGAGGATCTCCGGATGTATTACGACTCGCACCTTCTCCTCCCACGCTTTGAAGGTCTTAAAGAGCGCGGGATTCCCTCCGCCAGTGACGGCAGCCAGCTCTCTGTTTTTGCCCTCCTTCTTCTTGACCAGGCTCTTTACGTCATTCCAACGTTTGTTTATTTCACCTCTGTTCCTGGGCAGGGTCCCGACTGCATTGACCTGGTCTACGATCCGGTTCCACATTCTGTTTCTGGTGGCTAGTGGTGTGTGCTGGACCATGTTCCCATAGATTTGTGGGTACACCTTGATGATCTCGTCGACCATGACCGTCAGCTCAATGGGCGTGTACTTGGGCATTCTTTGTGGTGCCATGGTGTTTGTGGTGCTGGTGCGGTGTGTGTTGTGTAATGTGCAGGGGGTTTGTGGTGCCGGTGTTTGGTGGTGGTGGTGGTGGTGGTGGTTGTGATGTGTGCGTTTCTGTGGTGTGCTGCTGTCCTTGCTGTGTCACTGTGTCCTCTCCTCTCCTCTCTGGTTTGCAATGTAGCAAGGGGTTGTGGTCTGTGGGAGTGCTGCTTTTGTACTCACCTATGTGGGTGTGTCCTCATGGTCTGTTGTTTTCAGGTGTGTTGTGTCTGGGGTTCTGGCCTTTGTATTTTTTGTTTGTCCGGGGGGTGTTTTCGGGATGTGTACTGTGCTTGTGTATTTTTGCGTGCCTTGCTGTGTGGACTTGTTGGCCATGTTGTGTGCTATTGGTTTTGTGTGCGGATGGTTTCTGTGCAGGTACGTTGGCGCCATGGCTTCTGCCGTGTCGATTCTCATCGGCGTTGTTTGCGCTGGCGGGCGGTATATTTGTGGTTTTTCCGCGCTCATGTCGGTGCGATCGTAATTTCACGTGCGGTGTGTCGGCCGTGAGGGCGGGCGGTTTTGTGTTGTCGTGCGTGTTTCCGTCCGTGGCGAGCGGTTTGACTCCGACTCGGACGTTGGCGGGCGGTATTTTGTGTGATTTTTCCGCCGATGACGGTTTTCGGTTTGTGAAATCGTAATGGCGTGGTCGGTGTTCAGGCGGTGTGTGCGGGCGGATTTTTGCCGCTTCCATGCCTGGCGGATTTATTTACGCCGGGTATCGTAATGGGCCCCTAAAATATTTATCTTTAAAACAACATTTTACACTACATTAACTAAAACAGTAGGGAAAATATTGGATAGCGTAGGGCATAAAATTACTATTCCCACTCCAAGGAGTGCAACAGTAGGGAAAGTGTTGGATAGCGGAGAGGAATAATTTACTATTCCCACTCCAGCAAGTGCAACAGTAGAGAAAGTGTTGGAAAGCGGAGAGGAATAATTTACTATTCCCACTCCACAGAGTGCAACAGTAGGGAAAGTGTTGGATAGCGGAGGAGATAACATTTCTATTCCCACTCCAGCGAGTGCAACAGTAGGGAAAGTGTTGGATAGCGGAGGGGAATAATTTACTATTCCCACTCCAGCAAGTGCAACAGTAGGGAAAGTGTTGGATAGCGGATGGGAATAATTTACTATTCCCACTCCAGGGAGTGCAACAGTAGGGAAAGTGTTGGATAGCGGAGGGGAATAATTTACTATTCCCACTCCAGCAAGGGCAACAGTAGGGAAAGTGTTGGATAGCGGATGGGAATAATTTACTATTCCCACTCCAGGGAATGCAACAGTAGGGCAAATGTTGGATAGCAGAGGGGAATAATTTACTATTCCCACTCCAGCAACTGCAACAGTAGGGAAAGTGTTGGATAGCGGAGGGGATAAAATTACTATTCCCA
The DNA here is from genome assembly GCA_963921515.1 of Calotriton arnoldi. Classification (NCBI taxonomy): domain Eukaryota; kingdom Metazoa; phylum Chordata; class Amphibia; order Caudata; family Salamandridae; genus Calotriton; species Calotriton arnoldi. Next base: position 554,193 of record CAWUFW010007184.1, read on the forward strand.
CTCCAACGAATGCAACAGTAGTGAAAGTGTTGGAAAGCGGAGGGGATAAAATTACTATTCCCACTCCAGCAAGTGCAACAGTAGGGAAAGTGTTGGATAGCGGAGGGGAATAATTTACTATTCCAACTCCAGGAAGTGCAACAGTAGGGAAAGTGTTGGATAGCGGAGGGGAATAATTTACTATTCCCACTCCACAGAGTGCAACAGTAGGGAAAGTGTTGGATAGCGGAGGGGATAAAATTACTATTCCCACTCCAGGAAGTGCAACAGTAGGGAAAGTGTTGGATAGCGGAGGGGAATAATTTACTATTCCCACTCCACAGAGTGCAACAGTAGGGAAAGTGTTGGATAGCATAGGGGATAAAATTACTATTCCCACTCCAACGAATGCAACAGTAGGGAAAGTGTTGGATAGCGGAGGGGAGTAATTTACTATTCCCACTCCAGTAAAATAATAAACATTAATTAACAAATACTTAAATAATAAAAAATAATTTACCTCTGACCAAATACCCCTATAAATAACACCACCACTATTGTTAAACATGACACAATTAACATAATTGCTTAACAATTAATTAATTAACTAATAACAATATACAAAAAAATTAAAAACAATGAGTAATAAATTAATTCATACTATTAAGACCATAAAATAACAATAAATAAATATTATCTGAAAAAATTAAAAATTATATTAATTTTTAATTACTTGCCACACTACTCCCCTCTAAATACACAACTCACTCATAAAAAATTGACACAATTTACAAATTAATTCTTAATAATTAATAACCAATTAATAATTCATAAATAACAAAAAAATTAACACAATTAACAATATGAAATATTAAATACACAAATAGTAATTAATAAAAATGATTAATTAATGAATTATAATTAAATTACTTCCCACCCTACTCCCCTATAAACCCACAACCCGCTCCTAAAAAAATAACACAATTAACATATTTGGCAATTAATTATTAATAATTAATAACCAATTAATAACTAATTAATAACTAATTAATTAACACAACAATATAAATTATTAAATACAAAAATATTAATTACTTAACATTATTAATTTTAATTAAATTACTTCCCACCCTATTCCCCTATAAACCCACAACCCGCTACGGAACTAAAATGCAATATTTAATTTCTTAAAAAATTAATAATTTCAAAAAATGTATTAATAAATATATTATAATTAAATTACTTCCCACCCTATTCCCCTATAAACCCACAACCCGCTACGGAACTAAAATACGCAAAAATTACTTAACATAAAATTAATTACTTCAAAAATTTCAAACATACATTAGAAAAAAAACTATACTTTTAACACATATACTAAAATACAGAACACTAAAATAAATTTCGATATTAACAACGATATTTTGACTAACAATATTACTAACTTCGATATTAACAAAAACGATATTTCTTACCTGCATGTCGATATTCTGGTCGACGATATTCTTGCAGGTCGATATTGTGTCACATCGATATTTAAACATCGATATTATGGCATATCGATATTTAAACATCGATATTATGACTCTATACAGAATCGACTACCTAAATGGGTACTGTAAGGTATCAAATTAATTGTGGCATTAAACCCGACCTGATTCCTAATTTAATGCCACTTTTAAAGTTAGGGAACTTTTAGAAAGTTGCCACTCTGCTCCCCAGTGGGCCAGTAGCCTCACATGGGCTGGGATCCACAGCCAGTTTTCTGCTTGCGTGGGGAGTGATGTTAACGACTCCCAGGCTTAGGATCAAACACTGCCTGCCACTGGGGGGAGTGGTCACCTCCCCTTTGCAGGAAGCCACTCGGGGTGTTAGCCCAAAAGGAGAGCTTCAAAGGGAAATCCACCTTTGATAGGCAAAGGGCGATAACATTCCCGAGTGGCTGCCCATTGTTTAGGCAGACAAGCTGAAGACAGGGACAGAGAGGGAAGACGAGTGCCCAAACCAGTTTTCCCTGGTAGCCCCCAGGTAGCCACACCTAGCTCCTTACATTCAAGGAAGGAAGGGACATCTTGAGAGTGGCCAGAATAGTGCACTCTGGGATTGCCAGCTGCCACACATCACCAGAAAGTCATCACCCAATGAGAGGGGACCTGGTAGCTTATTGGCTAGTGATTGTGTGGTCCCCTCAGGGCACCTTAACAGGATAAAAAGGGCACCCTGGGCACCTTGGACCCTCAGATTATGCTGGATTTGGAAAGAGGACTGAAGAAGGACTGTCCTGCTGCCCTTGGAATCGCACAAAGAGAGGCTGCACGTCTGCTGGACTGCACCTGCTGCACTTTGGGCTAGCAAAATTTGGACTGTGCCTGTGGCGCCTAGCTTGGGGATAAGCTAATCCCCAGCCCCAGACCAAAGCAGTGACTCAAAGGATTAGTCTGCTGATCTCCTGGAACCAGCTCCAAGAACAAAAGAGCTGAAATAGCACAAACCGGCAAAGTGCTAGCTACCGGAGAAGATTCACTGCTAGCTGCCGCTGGGAACCTTGAGAGACCGATCTTCGATGGCAAAAAGTTGGACACAAAAGTGTCGTCAAAGTCTGGATTGGTCACTCCAGAGAGACACTAGCCCCCACTAAAGGATTTTACACGAACCATTGTACCCGGAGACCAGAAGCCTAGCTGCTTCTAACCTTCAACCCCTGGAAAGAGGACTTTGTGAGACCCTGACCTCTATGGTCAAAGTCACCCCACATCACCTATGGACCGAGGAACCACCACAAAGGCACCCCCTTCAACTGCTTCACAACTGGAGCTTTCTACGCATCTTTTCATCCTGCATCCCCAGCATCAAGACCACTTCATTAAAGTCTATGGCGATCGTGCTGTAAAGGCTGGAACTGGACTGAAAAACACTCTAGTGGCCAAGTAACTGTCTAAATCTACCCCATTGGACCCCTAGATCTCCATCCTGTCTGATTTGCTCGCCCACACCGGGACAAAGTAGTCAAATTAACTTTTACAACCTTTTGAAAAGTTTGCAAACTTTTTGCTGACCAATGCTTGCTTGAGGTTAAAATTAAAAGTGATATCGGGCCCGATTCACAGAACTAACTTACGACAAAATCCTAAACTTACTACCATTTTGGTATTCACAGAATGAACTTACTCATTTTGGTATTCACAGAATGAACTTACTCATTTTGGTATTCACAGAATGAACTTACTCATTTTGGTATTCACAGAAGGCACTTACACATTTTGTGTGAACTTACACATTTTGTGTAACTTACTCATTTTGTGTAACTTACACATTTTGTGTAACTTACTCATTTTGTGTAACTTACACATTTTGGTATTCACAGAAGGCACTCACTCATTGATGAGTAAGTGCCTTCTGTGAATACCAAATGAGTAAGTTCATTCTGCGAATACCAAAATGGTAGTAAGTTCATTCTGTGAATACCAAAATGGTAGTAAGTTCATTCTGTGAATACCAAAATGAGTAAGTTCATTCTGTGAATGCCAAAATGAGTAAGTTCATTCTGTGAATACCAAAATGAGTAAGTTCATTCTGTGAATACCAAAATGGTAGTAAGTTTAGGATTTTGTCGTAAGTTAGTTCTGTGAATCAGGCCCAACATCTTTGAAAAATTTAGCTCCAGAACCTCCTGTCGATTTTGCTCATCTTACACTCTAAAAATCATAAAATACACTCTATTTTTATAAATTGGTGCTGTGTTTCTTTCGTGTTTTGAGGCTTCCTTATTTGGTTGTTTGATACTGTTAAGTGCTTTACACTAAGTTCCTTTGTTCATGCCTTGTTACTCGAAGACATAGCTACCCAGGGTAGAGTCTAAGGTTGTTCAAACAAGCCTGCCTGGACTATATAAAGCTTTTTCAAGAGTAGTCCATGATAAAGCCCCCCAGCCATATCATATAACACACCCAGATCTCACAGACTGCACCTCATTTGAACTGATATACACCATGTTTCCTGGCTCCTGCTTCTCCATCAATGCTCCCAGGCTCTTCCCTCCCCATCGAACCTCACAGAGGCTCTGAGAGAATGCCATAGAAGACTCAGACCCTGCCCAAACTTCAACATCCCCTGTCTTTGTCCCTAGACAGGAAATTAACAGGAAGTTGAGGGTGAGCTCAGCATTCCTGTTTTTTACTATCTCTGAGGTGTGAATTACCTCACGTTTATGACTAGGCAGAGAATGAGGGATGTGGAGGCAATTGGTAGTCACGATTGTGGTAGAGCTGCCCAATACTTCGGCTGCCTAATCAGTGTCAGACTGGGACAGAAAATAGACTTGGGCACCAAAATAAAAGTGGCCCCATTAGTGAATTACAAAGCTAAAGAAGTGGTCCATGTTTGCAAATGGGGGCAGTTTTGAACTTCTTATACACATTGTATAAGTGTTTTGCAAGAAATGGAAGTCTGCATCATTTTAAGCTTGCTGCAGGCAATGTTTGCATTATTATCAGGGAAATCAACAGTAAAAACCGGAACAGCAGACTGTAAAATAATGTGAGTTAGCAATGAAGGATCTCTTTTTGATCCTAATGGACTCCTTGGAACTGTGATGTAAGTGTTAGAGTTTAGTGAAGTGAATACAGGTTTAGAATGTTGGGTTTGCAGTTACACGCAGACAAATATTGATGTGTAATACCAAGCATCATCTGTGGCGTAGTCATTGATGGGTACCCAGGCTGGGGAAGACGCTAAAACTGACGACGAGATAGGGGATAAATAACCTCAAGATCGACAGTGCTCTCCCAGAGAGTTTGCTTTGGTCCAGCAAACTGCTTGTGTATGCCACGTGTGCTTCAGTCGAAGTGCAGAATCAACGTTTGACGTATGTTGAGTCAAAGTGCAACTCCAGTCAGTGTGAAGTATTTGAAGATAATGATAGCTTCACTGAGAAGTCTACACATCGTTGGCCAAGAACCTGCTGGTAAGGCCGTAAACAGAGGTACTGCGCTACTACGCAACCTAAAGCTATACATCATATGGAGTCATAACCTTAAAGGCAGATGCAATAAGGTTTTGAAAGAGCAGCAAATAGTAAGAGCAAATTGCTAGATAATGCTGGGATCAGAAGCGCTGTGAGGCAGAGATCAACCAGTTGTCAGACAGTACAAAGAGATGCCTAAAAGCAAAGCGATTCAGGTACAAGACACAGTCATCTGCTTACCAGAAAAGTGAAGGCTCCAATGGAAACAGACTGTCCAAGATGACCCAGAGGCCAGCACTGCACAGAGCCTTAGAGATGGCATGGAGGAAGAGGGTCCTGGTGGATAGCAGACAGAGTCGGAGAGAATTCCAATCTTAGTGTCAGCCAATCTCATAAATGGTTACAATGCCACTTCCTTCCTGAAACCACCACCACCATTCGATAACGCCAAAAAGCAAAATATTGGCAACAGATGGACTGCTTGGATAGAGACATTTGATGATTTCATTGATACATTATAAGAAACAGATAACAAGAAGATTATCAAATACCTTAAGAATCTTGTTGGTGAAGGTGCAATAGAAATCATAAAGAAAATGCCGCAAGTTGACGAAATTACATACCGTCAAATCAAAAAAACCTTGAATCTTAAGTTCAATCCAATGCCAAATGTAGATTGTGAAAGGTACATTTTCAGTCAAGAATGACAGAAATATGGTGAAATAATCGATGAATTTGTTGAAAGACTGGATTCGCTCATCAAACACGTAAGTTCAATGAATTTAATGATGAAAGAAGCTATACGTCTCAGATTAATTCAGATGACGAATGTTGAGAGAAACTCTTAGTCTGTCGCAAGTTCTCATGGCTGCCAGAACTGAAGAGCATGCTATCGACAAGCTGCTGACATGGAGGCCAGAGATGGCCAGAGTGAGTCAGTCATGAACATGAAAAGCAAGTAAAAGAACAAGGCAGAACGACAAAGAGATGTCTCCACGGAAAAAGAAGTTGTGCTTCAGGTGTGGATTTTCATTTCCCCATGAAGATAAATGTCTCACCATTGGACAGATTTGCAAAGGCTGTGGGTAAGAGAACAATTTTGTAACAGTTTGCAAGGAGAAGGAAACAGTTCGTTCGTCATCTGGGGAAGACAAAATGGCCGCCCGAACAGTCCAGAAGAGACTTTCGATGCACGTCCACAAGGCCAAGCGACAACACCAGTTGAGGCAAATCAACACCAAACAAAGTCAATTGTCATCGAAATCATCGTCAAAACGTTCTTCAGCATCAGTTGTGCAATGTCGATGTTTACCTCAGAAAAACGTGCGCATGTTGGACTGGCCGCATGTGAAGAAGAATACAGGTCAAAGAAAAGCCAACATGAAAACGCACCAAAGTCATTCAAACATTGTCCGAAGATTACACTAAAAGTAAATGGTTGCTCAATACCTTTTATTATTGACAGTGGTGCGTCGATAAACATTATGCCTGAGGAGAACTACAAGGAACTATCTCCATTGCCACGACTTACGCCATTGAAAACTAAAGTGTATACATGGGCTGCATCGACACCATCAAAAAGTCAAGGTTCATTTGAAGCAACGATGAAACACAAGAAAACAAGCACCCATTCATGTACTTCAAGGTACTGCGTCAAGTGCCTGTTTACTCAGCTTCAGCACAGATGCTGATATGGGACTGATATCAGTGAACTATAACATGAATGCTCATCATGAAATAATAAGCCAGTTCCCTTTGTTGTTTCATGGGCTACGAAAACACAAGACTATGAAATACAATCACACATTAATGAGGACATCCATCCTGTTGCTTAAAGACACAGACAAATTGCATTTCATTTACAAGAAGCTGCTGAAAAAAGAACTTGTATCATTACTCAAACATGATATCATTGAGAGTTCCACTGGTCTGCCATGGGTTTCTCCCATTGTGGTAGTACCCACAAAGGACAGTGAAGAAGCTGTATGTATCTGTGTTGATATGCATCAAGCGAACAAGGCAATTGAAAGAGAGTGACATCCAGGTTTGAATATTGCCGACATGATAACACAATTAAATTGGTGCAAAGGTCTTCTCTCGCCTTGATTTGAATAAAGGATATCATCAGTTGGAACTAGAGGAGAATTGCAGGTACAGTGCAACCTTTTCTCTTAATATTGGTCTGTTTCAGTATAAAAGACTACGTTTTGATGTGTTATCACCTGCAGAGCTTTTTCAAAATGTTACTCGACATATCATACAGCCTGTCATGAATGCTTTCAATTATAGTGATGATATCTTGGTTTTCAGAGCTACACAGAAGGAGCACGATAAAGCGTTCACGCAAGTGTGTCATTTACTTGTTGATGCAGGATAGACTTTGAATGCTGAGAAATGTGAGTTCCATAAGACAAAGCTAAAATTCTTTGGCCATATCTTTTCTGGTGGGGGTATAATACCCAAACCAGCTAAAGTGCAAGTGTTGTCAACTTCCAATCCCCCACAAGATGTTTCCATGTTACATTCATTCCTTGGCATGTTTAATTTCATTGGTCATGTGAGTGCGAGCAAATCTTCAAGAAAATCAAACAAGCTATCGAGAACGCTACTGAAATGGCATACTTTGATCCAAACCTTCATACAGAGGTTGCTGTTGACGCTAGCCCTCTTGGGTTAAGTGTAATCCTTGCACAGCACAGCAGACACCCAAATGCTCGAAGACCTATTATGACAGTGATACTTAAAGTACGCCCCGGGGGCGCATGTGGCCCTCCTGACCTTTACATGCGGCCCCCTGCTCAACAGCAGCACTGGACTGCTGTTTACTCAACTGAGCACTAATATTAAAAATAGATTAAATAAACTGGCAAGTATTTAGTTAAAGGTTAATTGATGTTAAACAAAATAAGTAACTAGGGTGTCTTGTACTGCTTATAGTTTTCAAACAAGTATTTAGAAACATTTGTGCTTCCCCCCCAACCTGAAAACAATGTAAATAGTGAACTAAGAGGCAAGTCCGTTGTTATGTGGACCCTTTGGGTGGCCTGGGTTGCTATTATACATGAACAACACTATAGTTTATTAAATCAAATACAGGAGAAGGTTTTATACAGCGCACATCCTGAAGGCATGTATTTCGAGGTCTTCCTAGATGTGATAACGAAGAAAAAGGAGGGGGAGTGAAATAAAGCAATTGCCTAGGATCACAGAATTTGGTCAAGTGGGGAAGCCGGGACTGAGCCCAGGTTTTCTGGTTTCACATTGTTCAATTTAGCCACTAGATGTACATGCTGCCGTCCCCTACTATCAACCCCCCATCAAACCACCACTCTGCTGCCATCAATATGGCCCTCAGTCACAGCACAGACCAAACTTTGTGGCACCTCTGACAATGTTTGTGAGTACCCATGTATTATGACATGTGCAAGCAGAAGTTTGTCCCAAACTGAATGTACTTATTGACAACCTGAGAAAGAAAGAATAGCAGTGGTGTGAACTAGTGAACATTTCCACATATTCCTATATGGAAAGCCTATTATGCTTGTGATGGATCATCAAGCATTGTTGACCACCTTTGGCAATCCAAAGCCCAAGATGCCTCCTTGCATTGAATGTTGGGGTCTACGATTACAAGGCTACAACTACACAATCATGCACCTTCCACAGAAAGATCAAAACCCTGCTGATTACTTCTCAAGAGTGCCTCTACAGTGCCATGGTAACCTTTCCAAGACGGCAGTCTTAGATTTTCCATTTTGGCCCTGATGGTTGGAGAGTTCCGTGCACAGTAAGTTGAGGTGGATTAGTGAGACACTGATTCCAGGAAGCAGGAAACTGTGGAGGAAAGGCGGGGCCAAAGATCGAGACCGTCTCGAGACCGCCGGGGTACGCCCTTAGGCAAATTTTCCCGGTATCTGCCCCACCGACGGCCCTTGACAGCCCCTGACAGCCCTTTTGTCAGCGGCCACCCTGGACACCGCAGTCGTGGTCAAGGGGCGCACCGGCTGGAGCAGAGCAGAGCCAGTCACATGGTCATTGTCCCCGGAGGTGCAGAGAGACGCGGAGACGCCGAAGGATGCCGAGGGCACTGGTGCGGGACACAGTGAGTAACACACTGCCTGCACTTATTAGACCCCTGCTGCCTCCCTTGGACTGCCCCACGGCCCGTGCTGTCATCGCGCCCACCCCCCACCTGCACACCTTGCAGCACAGAAAGTGGAAGAATGAGCACAGAGGCGGCTGCTGAAAGAGGCTCTGGGTGTGTCGCGGAGGTGGCCCGGTTAGTCCCGGGTGCATTCTGCTGTGCCCCCACAGAGGCCCCACTCGCACAGACAGCCTAGCGCCAACCCTCTCTCACTCCACCCCACCCATTCCTCAAACAAAGCCAAGAACAGGAGCAGGTAGCAGCTCGATGATCCACAAGAGAGCTGAGAGCGTCCAAGGACTAAGGCTGAGGCGAGTTGGGTGAGCGAGGCAAGGCAAGTGCTCGCACATGTCAGCGGAGCCCCAGTGCGGCACTGGAGAGGGCCCTGAAGGTGGCAGAGGGGATCACAGAGCTGTTGTAGTGAGTTTGAAAGGTCGGCAACCGAGCACGGCGGCTGGACATAGTACAAAAACTCAGTGTATAAGTGCAGAATAGCACTGAATGGTCATAGAAAGGGCATCAAAAAGTTAAAGCAATCTTACACCCAGCTCGAGCCATTATGAGATCAGGCAGGACCCGGGAGACCACTAAAATTACAAAAAACGTTCCTCAAAGTCAAAACTCAAGTTGCCAGTCCAAGCAGCCCAAAAAACAAAATGTGACACACCGCCAGCAGTTGAACCATTCATACCACCTCCGTTGGATCACGCCTCAAAAAGAAATACCTCTAGGTACCTCAAAATCATGGACTTTATGAAATCTCCAAAAATTCAAGCCATGTCCACAATGAGATCACCACAATCAATCCCGTCAGAATCTTCAACAGATAACCTTATAAAAACATTCACTAACCAAACAACAGTGAAAGTTCAAGTGCACACTACCGAACATGACCAGCAAAACTGGACCTCAATTAAAGGCTCACCACCAGTTATAACCCCCGGGAATTGTCAACCGATACTTCACTCACCCCCTCTCAACTCCCCCAATCCCAGTCATAAAGATCTTGATACCACACAGCTAGCAAAATTACTGAAGTCATCAGCAGAGTGGCAGGAATTGTTACTTAGCCCATTTAAAGAGAAAAAGGAGGAAGAGGTTTATCCAAACATATCCACAAACTCCGGCGTCAAGCATGACTATAATGTCCTGCTCTCTCCAATTAGACTCCAATGTGAAAATGGCTCCACTAGTCCTAATAACTCCCATGAAGAAACCTTCAAAGACATGCTTAAAAACAATAAGCCCCAAGCAAGCAATGCATCTTCATTTTCAACACAAAGCAAGCCAGTTCGGCACTCTGCATCGTCCCCATTGTCCTCAGCACCCCTGTGGACTCCATTTATAAATACAATGGAGGCGATTTCAATGCCCTTAAAATTCCACTCAGAAAAACTCGAAATCCAAGTGGTCTTATTGAACATCTTGGCCACCCATATCTCTGGCATAGAACAAAACCTACAGGACTGAAACAACTTAACAAAACGAGTGCAAAAAGATCCCAATACAGAATACCACTCTTGCAAATGTTCTTCCACCTTGGACCATCTAACAACAATTCCAAATATTTTGTCTTAAATACTCATGGAAGTAAAGTCTTCAAAACTGCCTGTAGCACTAACATCCCTCACAGCAAGCCCGGAAAGATCCACACTACCATCACCAAGATTACCCTCAAGATTATCCCCAACACTGAAGAACGACCTTAAGGCTACGTGGGGCCCTGAGGTAAATCTCCTTTCTCCGAAAGAAAGTCGCTAACCAGGATCATCAATAAACAAATTGCAAGGTGGGACTTCTTCCCTAGCTGAGGACTTCGACCGACACCAGCGACCATCCCTAACCAAAAGGGAACGCAAACACCTCAGGAAAGCCAGGAATAACCAACCAAAAACATTGCCATCCCAACCAGTGCCTCAAACAACTCAACATCTTATTGACCACACAATGGTCAGTGATACTCACCGTGGGCCAGATGTGTACCCAATTTTAAAAAAACGTAAAGTGCAGCTCAATAAACCAAACCAAAAAAACAGTAAAGGTCACAGTGATCTTGAACCAGCAATTCAAATGGATCATCCCTTGTATCAACCGAAAGCCCACCTTGGGCATCTCAACACACCAGCCTGCCATGGCAGTTCACCCATCGGAGAACTCAGGCCCCAGAGTACGGCCTCAAAAGTCCACGGTCCTACTCACTGGGAGACAAATTTAGCCGGTGCGAGCTCACAGAGGCAACTAACCACCACAGCACAGGCTATTTACCCAAGTGACCAACTTCTTTCACAGCAAACAAAGCTAGCACCAAAACAGATAGAGGCCTCGTTCAATCATGGGACCACAATAGATCTTTGTAAGCCCCAACCTAAAGCAAGGCCACCCAGTACAGCTACCACACAAAATGCCCTAGTTCCTGCCACCAACCAGAGTGACCACAATCCTCCTCCTCAAACGACTGAATACAAAACACACTCGGATCCTGGGGATAACCGACGGGCCCACTCACCCCATGATTCCCCCACTTTAGATCACACTCAGCACCCGCTCCGCTCTGAGTCACATGGTGATTCCTCTTTGAGAATAGAAATGATCCCCCTCTACAGGTCTAGAGGTTGTCACGACACACTGAATAAAAGTGCAATTTTGAAACTCGTCTATTCAATAGAATCCTTGAACCATGTGACAACCCATGACATAGAAGGCATTGAGTTCAAACCAAATCAAGAAAGGACAGGGCACGTAACCACGGTGGTCACCTGGTCAAACACAAAAACAGCTATGATGGTTTGGCAACAAAGAGGTCGCTTTTTAAACTGGCAAACACAAGGAGATGATGGCCGGAGCGCTGAAACCTTTCAGACACTCACCCCCTGTCACAGATCTGGGTTGAATCCATCATCGTTCTTTAGCTCACTTCGCCACCCCAGTTCAGACACAGCTATATGCAAATCAGTCTTGACCCTGTGCCTCATGGGAACAGTCCAGCCCGAACTGCCAAGCCATGTCTTCCCTGGACTGGAAACAAGCATCCTGGGACCGGTTTCGGGCTAACAGCCCTCATCAGCCAGTCTAGCTTGAATCCAGTGGCAAAGTGAGCAAGGGACCCACGTCTGGGCATACCCTGCCAACTTAGGGCGAACAAAGCAAACACAAGGAGATGATGGATGGAGCGCTGAAACCTTTCAGACACTCACCCCCAGTCACAGATCTGGGTTGAATCCATCATCGTTCTTTAGCTCACTTCGCCACCCCAGTTCAGACACAGCTATATGCAAATCAGTCTTGACCCTGTGCCTCATGGGAACAGTCCAGCCCGAACTGCCAACTGGGGCATTGAATTATAGAGAAATGAGCCAGAGAGGTATCCCAGCCCATTCCAGCTACAACAAAGACATCATCGGAAAACTGGCACCGTACTAGCAAGTACCCTCAAGGGCGCAATAGGCCCAGCAGGAAAATATCCCACTATCAATACAGAAAACTTGTGCATCACCCACATTGCAGTGCCCGGCACCCCGAATTACATGAGACAGGGCTCTGTACAAAGCTCACAGGTTTGCACTCCACCGAGGAGAGTGGCATGATTACAACTGGGACAAATAAGGTCGCCTCCCACTCAATCATTGAAACTTTTCTCTTGGAATGTGAACAGCCTCAAAAATAAGGTGGGCGAGCCAGACTTTATTTCTTTTTTACAAGAGTCTAATATCCTTCTTTTTCAAGAAACCTGGGCTGAGGACCCCACACCAATTATAGGCTTCAAAGAGTACCAACAAGAAGCGAAAAAGAAATCCACAGAGGGTAGAGCAGCAGGAGGCCTCTCAATTTACATAGCAACTGACCTTTAGCTCCTTCAAGATGGCGTAGATTTTGGGCTGGCATGGTTACAATGCCTCAAACTTTCATCACATCAGGACTCAGGACCACAAACCAGTCCTGCTTCACGTTAATATACTACTTTGCAATGTTTATATTCATCCATGTCAGAAGAACAAACAGGATCACATCGTCTCATTAGTATCTATCTTAAAAACCCTCCAGAAGACACTTCCTCAATACAAAATAATATTGTCTGGAGATTTCAACATGCACTTACTACAAACAAACTTCCACCAAATCCATCACCAGTTCTTTGGGTTGGCCATGAAGCAATTACCTCTGGTGATAACAAAACGTCAAAAAAACGATTACCATGGGAAATCATGTACAACTGCCCTAGAGAAAATTGGCTTATGTTCCCTAAATGGCTGCCTTCCACAAGATCAACCAGCCGCGTTCACAAAGATCTCAAACAAAACTACCTCCACCTTAGACTATACATTTGTGGACCTAGAGCTTTTTGACAAAATCTTGTCTTTCTCCATAACAACTAGAGTAGAGAGCGACCATTTCCCCCAGCAGGTCGAGTTCCTAATACATCCGAAAAGAACCCCCAAAAGCAACAACCTAATGGCCCATCCTTGTGCCCATAATCTAAAACGTTTGGCCTGGAAAGGAAGGATGGCACCCGAAATAATGAACCACATAACCACATTTACTTCTCACATTACCTCAGTTCAATAGGTGACGTGGACTAATTGGGAACTCCTCATAGCGGGACTCGTCACCAACTGGCCAGCCAATTCTCCACAAACCCTCAACTTAACAACCAAAGGGGCCCCTTGGTTCACCGCAGCCCTTCGAAACGAAAAATGAGCCATTTATAAGGAAATTAGGCATTTGCGAAAAAACAACCTCATGCCTAGCCACTCCATCATAGCGCAAACAGCGGCACTGAGGCGCACCTACAAAAAGGCAATCTGGCTAGCTAAAAAAGCATATCAGGAAAATATATGGATAAAATTGTTACACACTAGCAAAACCAAAAACAGTAAAAAGTTCTGGGCAGAAATCAATACACTTGCAAATGGCAGCTTTTCTCATCACAATACCGGAATTCCAGAATTGGACTGGATAGAGTACATCGAGGCAGCCTGCCTAGATCAATCCACCCACAGTGCCATACCAAAAGATGTAACCACCAAAGGCCTAGCTCTTACAGCAAGTTCGCCAGAGGTAAACTGGCCGAAAGAACTGCAGGTTGGGCAATCCTTGAAGAAACTGAGGTCAGATGGGGCACCGGGACCGAATGGTCTCCCCAATGCTGTATTCAAGTACGACCAGGCCTTTTGGTCACCCCTATTTAACTTGGCATTCACTACTAACACAATCCCACCATCATGGAGAGGCAGTGTTCTCCACCCTATCTTCAAATCAGGCTCATGGACAAATCCCGCGAACTATAGATTAATTGCTCTGATCGATGTAGACGCCCAACTTTACGCTGCCAATCTTCTGAAAGACCTGGAAGCATGGGTATCAGCCAAAAACATCATCCCGGCCACTCAAACAGGGTTCAGGGCCGGCATGAGTACAACCGCCAATCTCCTGGCCCTTACTCTCATGACTGAAAAAGTAACCCATAAGGCCTCCAACTTATATTCCTGTTTTGTCGACTTAAAATCAGCATTCAACACGGTCCCGAGGGGCCTTCTATGGGCAAAAATGACAAGATGGGGAGTACCCCTAAACCTTCTCAAGGCCAACATCGATCTACATACAGATACTTGGGTACAAGTCAAAATAGGCAAGGGCGATAGAACGACCAGAAAGATCCCAACATCCATTGGCCTCAAACAGGGATATGTCCTCGCCCCTTGCCTCTTCAATATTTATTCAGCAGACCTGGAAACCCTGTTATCAGAAGTCTCGAGCGATCCACCAAAACGCGCACACAGACCAGTGCGTAGTTTACAATATGCAGACGATATTGTCCTATGTAGCCAGACTCATATTGGCCTGCAGCACCAAATAACAGCCCTCCACAGTATTATCGAATCTTCAGGGATGAAGTTAAATTACACTAAAACTAAAGTCATCTGCTTTCTCCCAAAATACAGACACCAAAATTAAAATTTTAAATGGAAAGCTGCCAGGAACAAGATTGAACAGGTCAGCACTTATAAATATTTAGGGGTGGAAATCGATTCAAGACTAAATTTCAAAAGGTATTTCACACAACGGAGGGCCCAAGCAAATAAGCTATTCTTTGCCCTTAATCTAATTTAAAAAAAGATGGGGAGTTCATCTCAATCATATCTATTGCAAATTATTGGAGCAAAATTTCTACCTTCATTGACCTACGGCTCAGAACTCCTAAAGGGCAAAGACGTAATGACCCTCAACAATTTACAGTCCACATTGTTTAAGAGCCTCTTCAACTTACCTCGATACACCTGCCAAGCACAAGTACCCCTGGAATTCGGGCTTCTGCACCAGCTCCCAGTGAGGACGGCGACTTTAATAAAATTGTGCTGGAAGATGAGAGCCGCTCCACCTGAGTTCCTGGCCGCTATGTGTTGGTCCGAAATGGAAAGCCAGCATACTAACAAAAATGACTAGCCAACTGTGCTTCACCAAGCCTTGACATCTCTTAATCTATATGAGGACTGGGAGCTAAATATCAGCTTTACAGCATTTAAAAATATTACCAACAAAGCCGCCAAGTTAAAATCCTGGTCCCTCGATAAAGCGGAACTGGCAGGAAAAAAACATGGCTGGACAGTTTTACAATCATATAGCATCTGGGGGCCACAACCATACCTTACGTGTCATATTTCTCAAACAATTCAGCACTTCTATTTAATAACACGAGTGGGAGTCTATCCTTCAAAAGACCAGGTTCCGCCCTGGAAACAGAGATGGCCGAATACTCTTTGCCGTTTATGCGGTCGATATGACAAAAGCCTACTACATTTCCTGTGTATTTGCCCTGCCGTAAAGCAATTAAGACAGAAATTACTATGCCCTGCTTTTCGGGCACTTGAGTTAAGATCCTGCCGTAGCGCAGTGCTGACATTATTGAACAGCAAATCAATACAGCTCTCCTGTAAGGCCGCTAAGTTCTTACTACACGTGAACAAACTATTAACAGCAAACTCGAGCACCTGAGGCAAATAATGGCCATCGCGGGGCAGGGAACTTTTTAGCCAGAGTTTTTCGCACTTTAACCAATTTGGGCGTTCATTATCTACCACCACTGAAAAACTTAACCATCAATTAGGAGGACTCAGCACCCAACCCAGTCCGGCTAAACTTACCTCCGCCAAGACCGCAAATTACTTGAGCTTCCCCAAGTAGAAACTGGAAAACCCTCATGGGAGCATCTGCGCACGAAGCACTTTATGGACTACTGGTTGTAATGCACGAGGATCCCTTTTTTGGTTTAGCACAATGCCACAATAATTAATTTCTTTTAGCTTATATGGTGTCTCTCAACTGCCTTTTTAAACAGAAGTTGGCACAAAATCACTTGTAAAAACCTGGTCATGGAGCACTTATTGAACTTTCAGTCATAAAGTCTTTTTAGATCACTGTTCTCGCATCGTAAGATGCTTTAATTTATGAACCCTCTTTTAACCAATAATGTAATTTTCTTTTAGTAATAACTTTCAATCTAATTTTTCTTTTTTTTCTTTGTACAGCTTAAATTGCAATGATTTTAATTAACCTGCAAATAAACGTACTTACTTACTTACCTTTCTAAGGCGGCTGAAGCCTACATAAATTTTATTGTGAAATCAAGCACGCCAGCTGCCATTTTGTTGGAACAAAACATCACTGCCACAAGTCAAGATAGTAAAATGTTAAAACTAAAAGACATTTTTACACATCACTCTTGGAACCAGCACACTCGACCTTTTTCCAGTGACTGTGACTACCAGAAATTTTAAAATGTCAAAGATGAACTGTCCATTTCTCAAGAAGGGCATTATCCTGAGCAGTTTGAGAATTGTTACTCAGGAGACAACAGATAATTGAAGTGGCCCATGAAGAACATTGTGGAATCGTTGCCACAAAACGAGCTCTCCGAGACTGAGTCTGGTTTCCTCACCTTGATGAGAGGGTTGAAACAGAATTGAAGGCCTGTCGTCTATGCAACTGTCTTTCATCCCCACTCAACACACCTTAAATATGTCAGATTTGCCAAAGCATGTATGGGAAATAATTGCCATTGACTTCTTTGGTCCTCTTGACAATGGACATCACCTGATCGTGATTGTTGATGAATACTCCCGTTTTCCATTGATAGAAGATCTCTCATCTATCACTCAAGAAAGAGTCATCGAGAGCTTAGACGGCATCTTTGCGAAATGGGGTGCTCCTGTGATCTTAAAAGCTATCAATGGCCCACCTTTCAATAGTCGAGAATTCAGAGACTTTCTCAGTCATCTTAATGTGAAGCCTCAGAAGAGAACACCTCTTTGGCTACAGGCCAATGGCCTTGTCGAAAATTTCATGAGTACTCTGAAGAAAGCTGTTCAGCGTGCTGTATTGGAAAAGCTCGACCTTAAAACTGTCTTGAATTATACTCTTCGAGCCTACTGATCGACCCCTCACTCAACCACAGGTGAAAGCCCTGCAACCTGATGTTTGGGAGAGCCATGACAATCAAGTTACCTCAATGGACCAATGGATCAAGTACTGAAGAAGAAACCTTGGTAAATGTTTTCACAATATTAGGAGGGCAGCCTAATTTCCCTTGTTCACATTGAACTTTCCAATTCAAATTGCATGTATCTGTAATCACTCTTTTGTTTTCAATTACTCTCCATATCTTGTTTTTTAATTAATTTTCAGACGTTGCTGTCTTTTTCCATAAAGTTCTTTTTATTAAGTATCCAATTCCATCACACTTAAAACAGACCCAGCCAATGCGTTTCATCCGTTATAGGGACTTCATCAGGGCAATTTGATTTATCCTTTATCTCAAAATTGTTCTTTTCCATTCATTCCCTGTTTAAATGTCGGGGCTCCTTTTGAGCAGCCTTTCGGCGTGTGTGTCCTAGTCCTATCCAATCAATCTAGGACTAGAACACACACGCCAAAAGGCTGCTCAAAAGGAGCCCAGACATTTAAACGGGAATGAATGGAAAAGAAGAATTTTGAGAAAAAGGAAATTCAAATTGCCCTGATGAAGTCCCTATAAGGGATGAAACGCATTGGCTGGATCTGTTTTAAGTGTGCTGGATTTGGATACTTAATGGAAAGAACTTTATGGTAAAAGACACCAAGGTCTGGAAATTTATTGAAAAACAAGATATGGAAAGTAATTGAAAACAAAAGAGTTATTACAGATACATGCAATTCGAATTGGAATGTTCAATGTGAACAAGGAAATTAGGTTGCCCTCCTAATATTGTGAAAACATTTACCAAGGATTTAGTTTTGTGGGCAGTCAGAACTCCAGGAGTGGGCATAAGAGAACTATAAGATTGGGATATTTGACCAATGCCATCCAAAAACACCACTGCTGGCTGTCTTTTGGAAACTGAAGAAGAAACCTGTATAAAAGACTTGGATCATAAAAGAAAAATGAGAGCCGGTGCAGACAAGCGCTGACATGCAAAAGATGTTACTCTCACTAGAGGAGATCTAGTGCTTGTCCGTCGGTCTAGAAAACGAAAATCCGATGCTCCCAAGCCAATGCTCCCTTCGATGCCGAGCCATTTCATGTTGTGACCAGCAAAGGACACATGGTGACTGCCCAACGTCCTGGGAAGTACATTACGTGAGATTCCTCACATTTCTGACATTTGGCTCATCGCTCATCAGCACTGATGTCAATGTAGAGACTGGGGCTGAAAGGACAGTTAAAAACCTCTGACTGCTGTTGTTCCTACTTCGCCAATGCAGATCATGGGCACTTCTACTGACTGTCCCCAGTTGCTGATGGCATGATCAGGACGTGTGATAAGAGTGCCACGAAGACTTATCGAAGAACTATGATGTATATATATATTTTTTTTGTTATTTTATGCATTTTGAATTAATTATGTATAAATCTGTTAATTTAGAGAACTTGTGACAGTGTAACTCATAATAAGATGTATTATTATGAAGTGAACCAGTAACTGACAGTGTACCAGAGTATTATAATGCACTGACATATTCTGTGGATGAAGAGTTATTTCAGTACTTGCCAGGGGTTCTCTTGCACCAGCACTTTATTGCATCAGTTATGAGATTGGCAATGTATTTTTAGTATACTTATTAACCAAAGGATTGCAATGTAAAGTATGACCTCGTGATTGTGAAGTACGAGCCCCGAGTATGGAAATTTGAAAGAATGAATGACAATGTCGTTTTAATTGTCATCGTATTAGCA
Organism: Calotriton arnoldi; assembly: GCA_963921515.1. NCBI lineage: Eukaryota > Metazoa > Chordata > Amphibia > Caudata > Salamandridae > Calotriton > Calotriton arnoldi. Next base: position 573,486 of record CAWUFW010007184.1, read on the forward strand.
AATTAAATTTTAAACAAATTAAGAATGAAATATTCAATTTCTAATATTAGATTGTATTGGGGATGTTTTGTTACCCACGTTAGTCTATTTTCAGCAACCGGCATTATGTTTAAGTCTGCCTTCCATGTTCATTTAGAATTACGAACCATGTGACCGTTTGACTCTGCTTTTTAATGGTGCAGGAAGATGACGATTGTTGTGTGAGCAAGGCAGGAAGTGCCGAAACGCGTTACAGCATATATTGAATAAACCAAGACCGAATCGTTGATCCTACCTCCATGTCGGTGTCCGTCTCTTGATCAAGGGAATCGGAAGTGGAGTTGATATATATATATATATATTTGTAAAAATTTGATTTTTTTTTTCTTTAACAGAGGGGGAGATGTAGTGTTGTGTGAGTTAGCAATGACTGAACCCTTTTGGTTCCTGATGGACTCCATAGAACTGTGACATAAGTGTTAGAGCGAAGTGAAGTGAATGCAGGTTTAGAATGTTGGGTTTGCGGTTACACGCAGACAAATATTGACGTGTAATACCAAGCTCCGTATGTGGCGTAGTCATTGGTGGGTATCCATGCTGGGGAGCACACTACACAGACAAAAAACAGGCCCCCAGACAGGCACAAAAAAGCCCATACTGTGACCGGTGAGACCAGCGCCTGGGGCTCTACCTGATTGCCCAATAGTCCAGTTTGACCTGCTGCGTACTTTGATTCTACCTCATTCCTCTTTCCTCCACACCCTACACTTCCTACATTGTTATCCCACTCTTTAAGGTTCTTTTTTCATCTCTGACTTGTTTCTTTGTCACACTAAAGTATACAAAAAAATGATGAATGGAATGCTCAAATTAATTTCAGCCACTGGTAATTACTCGGGCCGCATCTCAGTCCCTCTGTATTTTGCCCACCATGCCATCTCCAGCCGCGGTCCGCGCAGGTAACAGCGGTGGGGCTGCTTGGGGGGGATTTCGAGGGGCGATGCAGAGGGAAAATTAAATAAATAATTAATTTTCCCTCTGCATCGTTCCTCGAAATCCCCCCACGCGGCCCCATCGCCCCACTGCTCTTACCTTCACGGACCACGGCTGGCCATCCCACGTTGGACCCAGCCATATGCAAATCAGCCTTGACCCTGCTCCTCATGGGAACAGTGCAACCAGGGACGTCCAGGCCAGGTCCTCCATGAACCAGAACACAAGCAACCGAGGTAGCATTGTGCACAAAATAATGGTGGATTGGGATGCGGCCTCGAGTGATTACCAGTGGCTGAGATTAATTCAAGCATTCCATCCATCACATTTTGTATACTTTAGTCTGTCACACTAACTGGGACGCAGGGCCGTTTCTAGGTGTTTTGCCGCCCTAGGCGAGAATTGAAAAATGCCGCCCCCTCCCTTTTACTACCATCACTCTCTCCCCCTGTCATCCAGGCTAGAGAGGCACACCCTCTACTGCCGAACCCTTCTATGTTACTCTCATTTACTATCAGGAAACACGATCACAACAGTCAGTCCTGCAAACGACCTCAACGAAAGGGCCAGGCCGTTATGGTAGCCATACACTCACAGAACTATGTACACGGATGCCCAATAGAGCCTTGTGTTTAAATACCACCGAGGCGTCAATTGCACCTCGTTTTCAAAACCATAAACAACAAAAATAGTAACTTTCATTGCTCACTCACCCAGTACCTGTCCTCAGTACCCATCAGTGAACACAGTCTTCTGTGCTCACTCGGCCAGTACCTGTCCTCAGTACCCCTCGATGAATACCCCTCGATGAACACAGTTTTCAAAGTCACTGTCAGTACCTGTCCTCAATACCCCTCAGTGAACACAGTTTTCAATGCTCAGTCGGCCAGTACCTGTCCTCAATACCCCTCAGTGAACACAGTCGCCAATGCTCACTGTCAGTACCTGTCTTCAGTACCCCTCAATGAACACAGTCGTCAATGCTCCCTCGGTAGGTACCTGTCTTCAGTACCCCTCAGTGAACACAGTCTTCAATGCTCACTCGGTCAGTACCTGCTCTCAGTACCCCACAGTGAACACAGTCGTCAATGCTCCCTCGGTAGGTTCCTGTCTTCAGTACCCATCAGTGAACACAGTCTTCAATGCTCACTCGGTCAGTACCTGCCCTCAGTACCCCTTAGTGAACACAGTCTTCTGGGCTCACTCGGTTAGTACCTGCCCTCAGTACTTCACAGTGAACACAGTCTTCAGGGTCACTTGGTCAGTACCTGTCCTCTGTACCCCTCACTCAACACAGTCTTCAATGCTCAATTGGATTAGTCCTGAGAGACCCTCGGTGAGTACCAATTCTCAGTGCCAGTCCTTAATACCCCTCCCTATTGTGCCAGTCCTCAGTGCTCCTCGCTCAATGCCAGTCTCAGTTCCCCTCAGTGCCAGTCCTCAATGACCTTCACAAATACTAGTCCTCGGACCCCTACCCCCTCCCCTCGTTAGTAGTAGTCTTCAGTACTTCTTGTTCAGGGTCAGTCCTCTTTAAGCACCAGTCCTCAGTACTGCTCGCTCAGTAACAGTCCTCAGTGGCCCTGCGTGAGTACCAATCCTCAGTGCCCTTCGCTCAGTGCCAGTCTGCATAATCCCTCTCCAGTGACAGTCCTCAGTGCCCCTCTGATAGTAGCAGTCCTCAGCGCCAGTCTTCGGTACACCTCGCTCAGTACCAGTCCTCAGTGCGCCTCTGTGAGTACCAATCCTCGGTGCCAGTCCTCAGTGCTCCTCACTATCATTCAATCAGTGCCAGTCCTCAGTGCCTCTCCGTGGGTAGCACCCTCAGCACCTCTCGCTCAGTGACAGTCCTCAGTAGTGTCCTTGCTCTCGCGTCACCGGTGCCCCTTCCCTCTTGCATGGATCATTGAACTCTCTGTCCTCGTGCCCTTCTCATCTCACATGCCGATGCCGGCACTCCCACCTTCACCTGGCAGCTCTCTCTTCTCCCACGGCGCCTCCCGCTTACCCTGGAGCGCTCCCTGCTTCCTCCTACCTTTCACTTCTTCTCCTGCGCTCCCTTCTTATCCCCGCAACCTCGGTGTTCGGCGCCTCTCTCCCAGGAGGCCTCCTTCCGGATCTCTCTCTCCTCTGCAGGGCTCTCTGCACCAGTCACTGCCCCTCGTGCATGGCTCCCTCTGACCCTCACATGTCACCCCGTGCGCCTCTCCTCCCGCGGGTCTTTCTCTTCACCCCTCGCGTCTCCTGCACGCTTCCCTCAGCTCTTCTCACGCCTCGGTTTGCAGTTGTTCCTCTGCACCTCTCTCTCCCTTTGGTCCTCCACTCCTCCTCTGCACCTCTCCTCTCTGAACTCCCCAGTCTTATCACCTCCTCTCTCCTCATTAAACTCCGCAGTGAATTGTTGCAGGACCGGGACGAGCAGTCTGGTGGAGATCAACAACATGCAGCACTGATCTGCGGGACAGAAAAATCATGCAGAGCACACAGGGCACGACGTAGGAAGCCGTCGTGCAGAAAAATCTACAGGCCAGGCAAAAACGCATAACGAGGAATGACGGCACCATAGCCTGTCCCTGGGGATATGAACAGTGAAAACGAGAGCTGTTCGCTGCAGCTCACCCACTTCTTCATGGAAAAATTACAGACAAGACACTTCCAGGAAATCTATCCACACGTTGACCGCACCTGGTGGCTGATCTCTCAACCCCTTATTTGTGTTCCTGCTTACAGAGCGTTAGTCCGTCCGGTGCAGTGAAAGGACGCTTCTCTAGGTCAGGCGTGGAATCAACCGTGCTGGTGAGTCAGTCGTGGTGCGCATACGCACCCTAAGCCCTTAAGACTGGATGGAAATTCATAGTTTTCCATAGTTTTGAGGGTTCTGGCGATGTAACAGGTTCTTCTTCTTTTTAATTTAGGAAGAGGAGGGGTTATTTTTGTTCAAAAGTCGGCGTATTTGAGTACGTATCCACTATGCGGTTGGATTACCGAAATACATTTTGTTTAGATGCGAAATGTGCGTGTTTGTGAGATGTCTTGTATCACCAATACTTTATTCGAGTTTATCAATTGAGCGTGCTAAAGCACACTTCCTCTCTGACCCATTAGGTAGTGGTAGTCAGCAGCGTGCATGCAGGGCCGTTTCTACCATTAGGCAAGACTAGGCAGCCGCCTAGCATTACTTTCGTAGGTTCAAATTAAAAAAAATTCCCCCCTTTTGCCACCCTAGTCATTTTGCTGCCCTAGGCGGCCGCCTAGTCTTGCCTCATGGTAGAAACGGCCCTGCTGGGACGGGTATGGCCAGACGTGTGTCCCGTGCACACTGTGCCACCGGAATAAAGCTATACCTGGCTGATAAGCTCTAATAAGAGCAAAACCAGTCCTGTGCTGCTTGTGTTCCTGGCAGTTCGGCCTGGACTGTTCCAATTGGAGCACGGTCAAGGCTAATTAGCATATGTCTGGAGTATTGCTCTAGGCGTGGTGGAACCTTGGCCATTAGCTAGTGGGCCTCAGTAGGGAGGAAACGCAGGCCACACTTGCATCTCAGTATTGACTCCGCCTGAGCGGTTGGCAGTCCCTTTATTTATACCTGAGGCCACACCTGGCCTCAGGTTGCGTACTACAACGTGGGTTAGCGGGACTGCTAACCTACTTCCAAGGTACTATGATGCAGTCCGAGTCGTTACCAGTGGCTGAGATTAATTAAAGCATTAATTACATCCATCGCTTTATGTATACTTCATTGCCTCTTTGTCAAGGTTTTCCTATCTTTCCCTTTCCCCCTTTTCTTTCTTTTCCCCCTTCTCGCTCGAGGTCAAAGTCTGATGGAAAATATATCCTCCTGATCCCCTAAAATGCGTGTTCGTGCTCGCCGCCTGCAACCATTAAGTACAGAGAGGGCGAAAAGGTCTGTAATTTGAAACTATACCCTTTTTAGCCACTAGATGTCAATGCAACTTTACAGGTCGCTTCTCCTCACTCTCAGCGAATGGAACTCGTGTGGCTTGCTTTATTTGGCACGTCGCTTTGCACACATTCGAGATTTCAGTCGTGCTCTTAAAATAATGTTGATGAGTAGTCAGGAAAGACAACAGTGTTGCCTTTAAACGTGTTTTTCATAGACTCTGATGCCCTTTCGAAATCGGGATGCGTTCCGAGTTCGCACATACCAGAGCTTCCGGACCAGTGGGAGTAACACAAAGTGATCGGGCCCCCACTGCAGGATGTGACGAGGCCGTGATGCCCCTGAGAGTCCTGTATCTTGCATATATATTCATCCTTAGGCTGGTTGTGAGCTCATGAAGGCACTGGCAGGTGCCCCCTGTAGCGTCCCGGTGCGGCTAACATTACACCCCCCTCTGCTCCACAAGGGCTGCAGGGGCTTGTGATACGCCCAGGAAGTGCCTGTGCAGTCATGGGATTAGTGAGTGCCACCTCAGGCAGGCAAACTGGCCTGACTTCCCCGCCTCTACCTCGAGCTTACCAGCCTTTCAGAGACGCTAGGCTAGCGTGACGTGTTGTTCCGATTTTAGCATGTACCATTTGACCTATGGTTCGGTATTAATTATTCTCAGTCGGTTTTTGGATGGTGCATATTAGAAGAAAACAGTCGATATAAGACGGGCTCACGGTGCACTAAGGCTTGTTCGGTTGGGCACCTGCTGTAGAGAAGTTTATGCATCCTGCAGCTTGTAGGTTCCAGTCTCGATGGAGCTGACGCACTCAGCCTTTTACACTTTCAAAGTTGACAGCTGGAGAACCATTGATTTCGGTTATGAAGAGACTCGGATTGTACTGTATGACGCTGTGTGTAGTGTCCTGATGGACATGTAACGAGGCAGCCCCTCCCTCTGGGCTGTGCCTACACCCACCTCATATCCATGGTTCACAGGCGTTACCAATCAGGCGATCATGTCAATGAAAGAAGCGGGCGCACGTGCCCATAGCCAGTTCTACACCCACATCCCTGGTGTCTGTGTTAGTTATTATTCTAACATGTGGGCCTTGGGCCCACAAAACCACATTGGCGAGGAGACGGACCGGCCCTGCCTGCCACCTCAGGCTGGACCACGACGAGGCACAAACTGAAGTGCAGCCAGGGCACAAGTCCTAAAACAAGCATTTGCAATGCAATAGGTCTCGCATTTACGCGAGTTTAAGCTATTGCCATTGTAAATGACAATGTCTTTTATTTATGTTTTAAAAACCAAAACCAAAATAAAAGGCATAGCCATTTACAATGCCATTAGCTCAAACTTGCGTAACTGCGAGACCTGTTGCATTGCAAATGCTTGTTTTGGTTGGCACGGGGAGATTACGTGATTTGCCCAGAATCACAGGATGTGGAGTCGCCCCGAGGCTCGAACCTTGGTTTCCCAGCTCCAAAGTCGGCAGTCTAGCCATGAGAGCACATCCTCTCCCCATGTTTGTTTCTATCTCACATGCAGGAAGAAGTTCATTGAATGCATTAACGTTAGGAGACCAGTGCTCTCAGTTATAAAGCTGATGGCCAACGTATTGATGTCTTGAAAACACAGTGTAGCCGATCCCCTTGCTAATATGTTGTGTATCAATGTAGGCATTGTTAATGTTAAAAAAACAAGTGTTGTGGGCATTGCAGTGTTAAAAATCATGGGAACAACAACCTTTCTCTGCAAAATGTATGTAATGGGTGCCCATCAATCACACCTTCCTTGAAAAAAATAAAACTTTTATATATATTTAGAATCTGCTTATCGGATAGGTGTTGCCGAAGAACACACCGCGAGGCATTATTACCCAGTTGCCCTTTTTGTGCAGTTTTATATAGCGCAAACTCAACTCAGTTTCCATTGCTTCCTCATTCGGGCAAGACGAAGTTCAAATTAAAACGTGAACAATGTAGGAGGTCACGTGACTGCGGCCGTGTCGGCTGGTTGAAATTTAACTCATGTTCTTCTCTCCAAAACACGACCGCCGAGGCTGATAAAAAGCGAAAGCTGATAAGATCAGTGGCGTAACGGATTTCACAGCGAGCAAAAGGCATCAACCCCTTCAGCATAGAGGCCGCGCGCACGCTGGTTCTTGCTGGGAGAGTTAACACACCAATGCCGCAACTGTGAGCCTCCGTGAAGCTGAAACTGTGGTCTTCACACTGAAGAAACCGTGAAAAGCAGCGAAAGGAAAATGCAGTGCATTTCGTCTAATTTCGACATTCGCCTGGCGCAGACAAAAGACCAGGAATCGCGCTGAAAAATCAGTATGGCAATATTTAACTCTTTCATTTGTAGAACCTGCCCTAATTAAAATGTCAGATGCTGGACTTTAGAATTACTTTCTGATCAGGATGGCCAGACCCGCCTTCAGGATCCTGAGCGGTCGTGAAGAAGCATGGGTGGGCGGGGGGTCAAAGAGGTGCATGGGTGAGCAAATAGGACTGTTTATTAATAGACGAAAGAAACGGACACACGTTCTTTTGATTTGCATTTATTTTCTATCTTATCCAACTATTGTTCATGACAGTGACCACTAGATGGCAGTGAGTCAAAGGGAAATCCACCACATTAAAAAACAATCAGTCTTCACTTTTCAAGCACTGTGCTCGTGCTTGTGGCGCGCCGCTGCTCGCTCCCGCAAGGTGGATGCCGCCACAAGCACGAGTGCAGTGCTTGAAAAGTGAAGACCGATGGCTAAAGGCCCTCCTAGAGCAGCGCATGCGCGCTGCCTAGGCGAGACCTAACAAGAAGTGGGGGGACTAACCAGGTTAGGCAGTATGTAAGTGAAATCTTGACGCGTGCCATCACAGCTTGAACTGTTGACATCAACTACAAATCATCCTGAGCGTCAGCAGAGTGGACCAACTAGATATCATGGAATTGACTCCAGTCGGTGTGCTGCCAGAAGGTCTTGGACTTAATTGTACCCCCGTTCATGTTCTGACTCACCCAGGTTAAATTATGAATTCCAGCTGGGATGTTCTTCCGAGCCAGCTTCATCAGTCCATGCATCCACCGCTGTCCTGCTGAGTTGACTTTACTTTAGACACTGATAAACTACAAGGTATCCAGTTTGTTTTATTTCCACAGATTGGTTTTGTTGACCTTTGTTTTGTATTTTGGGCGGAATGTAGTGTCCTGCTGGACGTGTAATGAGGCAGCCCCTCCCTATGGGCTGTACCTGCGCTCACTCCACACCCATCCTTTACAGGCGTCACTGGTCATGTGACTCTGTCAATAAAAGAGTTCTTCAGTCAAACTACTGGTGACTGTGTCAGTTATTATTTTAGCATGTGGCCTAGGGCCCACAACAACACTTTGTACAGGGAGTAGCCAGATATCTCCCCCCCCCAAATACTGACCCATATCTCTAAGGTATGTGCAAGAAAAATTAGTTTGACTGTCGCTAAAAAGTGTACTGTTGGAAATAATTTGGGGTATTGGGGCTGTTCCCTCCTTAAAACCTGTTTTTTCAAGAATCAAATGGAGCTTTTTACAGTACTACCTATTATTGGGTGGGTGTTGTTCCTTCTTACTCACTTTCATATCCTCTTTCTTCTACCTTTGTTATTTTTTGTTCCCTTCTATCTTTTTGTTCATTTTGCTTTTCTTTCTTGCTTTCTTTCTTCTTCACTCTTAAGTCCCCCTTCCTTGTTTACCCTTTATGTTTTTTCCTTATTTTCACTCACTTCTTTCTCTTTGATTCCTATCTCTCTCTCCCTCACTCTATTTGTTTCTCTCTATTTCTCTCTGTTCTACCCAATGTTCATAATTTCTTTTTCCTTGTCACCATTGCTTTAATTAGTTCATTTGCTAGCCCTTTACTCCAACCTCTCAGCTTGATCATGGCATTCCTGTGAATTATTATTCTTGAGTTTCAGGGCGTGATTTAGAGTTTTGCAGATAGAATACTCTGTCACAAACTGGACGGATGTACTGTCCACCGTATTGCAAGTGCGTTATAGCCTGTGGCCCTTCTAATAGGACAGACGGGATATCCATCACGTTTTGGCGGTGTATCCCATCCGTCAAACTTTAAATAAGGTGCTCTGTCTCCAGACCTGCAGAAAGGAGACCAATTAAGCGCTAATGAGAATTTTAGTGTAACCCTCATCTACCGTGAGTGTCTGCGAAGTAGGGGCCTTCCCAACACCACAGATGCAGTGATTCTGGGTTCAACATCCCAGGTGAAACTGTTTCAATCTCATTGGTGAGGCGAAGTCACACAAGTGGTTTGCTCACTTTTGTGTGGCAGGAAAAGACTTCTGTGCAATAAATTCCACTTAGAACCTGTGGCAGTTGGTGAAATGCAGCTATTATTTGTGAACATGCCATCCCATCCTACAAAGATCTCGACTCCAGAATATCGAGAACCACATTGTCATGAAGGTAAATATATATGGGTAAGCATGCATTTACTACTCTTGACTCCACTGCTTAGTACAATGTGTCTTCAAAGCACATAGCTGTGAAGTTGCAATGTATGAAATAAAGGGCAAATGTATACACCTGATCACCTGATTTGCAAATAAATGTCAAATGAATGAATGCAGAGAGAATGAACATATGTCATACATATCTTCCTACCTGAAGCTGAGCTGGTAGGATCTATGTAACTTGGAAGTAGCTCTGTTGCCATAGCCCTCTGCCTGTAGCACATGTGTAAGATAGGGGTCTTGTCAGATGTCCGATTCTGTAAGAACTGTGAAATATGAATGCTAGTTCTGCTGAAAAACGTGTCAGCCTGTAAAATCTTAGTGATCTGTAGGACTGTTTTGTCAACTACCTATAGAAGTAATGCGCTTGTACCTTAGTGGATCACTTTGCTGTCTGAAAACTGAGTCTGTGACGTCTGGATATCATAGGATATATCTGCTACCTGAAGGCTGAATCTGTACAATCAGTAGTATAATCTGGGACAAGATCTCCATCACATTGGAGATTATTGAATGAACCTGTAACCTTTGTAAAATATCTTTACAGTGTGATGCCTCAGCCAGTATTAAAATCTGAGTAATTGAGAGAATGTCCTGCTTTTGAAAGCTTGAACGAAAATGAGTTATGTTACTAGAGAATAACTTTATTTTTTAAGGTCCGAGCCTGTATTTTCTAAAGTAAGAGAATATGGCATTTGTGTTGACCCCCAACTTGTTCAACCTGGAACAGAATAAGAGTATCCATTATGTGCTTGAAATGTATAAAGAATAACGTGGTCATAAAAAGCTTAAGAGCCCACAACTTGCTTCAATGAATTAAACAGAAAACCTAACTATCTGCCATTCTACACGTATTTGAGCAGATGGACATTCAGCTGTGATTACTTCATGAGGGTGAAGGCGCGTTTCCCCCCCCCTCCCCCTCCGGCTGCAAGCCACACATAAATGTGAAAAATAAAATGCCAATTAAATCATTTCTTTGACATTTTATTTTCCACAGATTCGCGCCGCAGACGCCAGCCTGCCCCCGAGCTGGGAGAAATGTGGGGCGTGTCTTCTGCTGCCGATTGGCAGCATGGGGAACTGGAGCAGTGGCTGGCCAGACACTCCAAAGTGTGCATGTCAGTTTGGCCGGCTATCTTAGGACCCGAGCTGTCCTTAGACAGCTGGGTGGAGAGCAAGTACCGGCCTCAAGGGCCTGATGGGCGTCCAGCCAACCCGCTCCATACAATCCTGCAGCTTTTTTCATGCTAGTTAATAGCATGAGAGCAGCGTCTGGATTGGTTAGGGGAGCTCTTCATGTCACAGACTGCAGAAGAGCTCCAAGGAGGACGTGCAGCACGTGGGTATGTACCATTTTATTTTATTTTATTTATTACAAATGTTAGTGTAATGCATGTCAGTGTAATGATTTAGTTTGTGTTTATGTGGCATGATGCTTGTTTTATTTTGGGCTTTTTGAGGGAGAAGTTGTTTTATTTTGGGCTTTTGGAGGGTTGTTTAATTTTGTTTTTTGGGAAGCGGTGGGGCACTTCACTTACCCCACCACTTTCAAAGTTTACCAGCTGCCCCTGATTCCAGGTTGTCATTTATGTTGATGGACCTCCATTTATAACCTTTATTTCATTTAGGAGCTTACAAATAAGAGTTCTTATTCCCTACCTTGTAATTCTGGTTAGGGTATTGGGACATGGAGCTGCATAAGTTCTACGCTTAATAAATATCACAATCATTTAGACCTGAGTGCTTGGAATAAAATGGTTGCTAATGTAATTTGCACTCATTTTATCACTAGGACCAATTAAGAGTTTATCGCTAGTTGTGTTCTTTCCTTTGTTTGAATGGGCTATTACCACAATTACCATGATAAACCAGTGCTGTGTGAGCAACAATGGATGCAAAACTGGTTCAAATACCATTTGTGCATGTTAATTCACATTTTTTGCACACATGTAATAACCAGGTCCAAAAACACATCCAGTAAATAGTGCAACTGTTGCTTGAGCTAGAGCATGGGTACTCGCAAACATTTCCCTGGGGGCCACAAAATACCGTCTGTGGCTTCCCGAGGGCCGCAACGAGGCTAGCAGGGCGAGGGTCGGGGTATTGAAAGGTGGGCATAAGGGCCCACAAAGCAGATGCATGCTAAAGATAAGTTATCTAGGAAACATTCTTTGCTTCGTTACCTTAAGTGCAAATAAAGTATGCCAGTTTCACATCTTTCTGAATGTTCCTGCTCTGTCAAGTGAGCAACATCCCAGTGCTGCTGTTCAGCAGGGGGCCGCAATTAAAGGTCAGGAGGGCCGCATGCGGCGGCCCTCAGGCCGTACTTTGAGTATCCCTGAGCTAGAGGGTTTTTGCACCTGTCCTTACCATGTAGATCTAAATGAACCCATAGATGTTTTAGACAGGGGGCTCCAAACATACCATTAAGATGCCACTGATTTGGATTTGCTTTTGGGGTGAAGGGCTTGGTTTAGTGAAGATCGAATCTGCTGGGTATCTTTACTGCCCTTTGAGTGGCACACACTTTGGCATTCAGTCCCTTTGCTCAGCAGCATTTTTTCCTATTTGGCAAACTTAGTATTCTAATAGTATGCCATATACAGGGCCACTAGAATTGTGCGATTCAGCGGCCACTGCATTTTCCACATACTTATGGCTATGCCTCATTTGCCACATAATCTATCATCTCCTGCACAATCTGCAGATTTTAACAAAAAATGTGTTTCAAGCTCAAGGATCCAAAATTACTTAATACGTGGCTACATGGGTCCCAGGGTGTGGGAATCCCGTCGCAAAGGGTGATAAGTCATTGTTCAATTGCTTATTCCTGTATTTAGTTGTCAAACTGGTACTAATAAGGTGAAATCTTTGCCCAGGCAGTGTTACCATGTTTAAACATGAAACAATAATGAAGTAATACTATCACAAAATTAGTTGCATAATTTGCCATTTCTTGCCGCATACTTTGCCTTTTCTTGACTCATAATTTAGGTAACTCCGTCGCATAATTTGGTCCTTCCATGTCGCATAATTCCGATGGCCCTGACCTTATGATAAGTACTGCAAGAGCATAAAAAGAGAAAGGGAAGTGCTGAGACACATTTAGGAGCATGATTTGAATTTGAAAGCAACAAAGTGTAGTCTTGGTGAATTGTAAATAAAATATTTTGGATATCAAATCACTGGTGAGCAGACAAAACCAAAGAAAGGCTTGGTTAGGAACACTGTACAAATGCTGTCTCTTAAAAGTAAAGAGGAGCTGTGAACCATTTTAGGGATGGCAGAATTTTAAAGCAAGTCCATTGAGATTTGAGATTTTGCCAGGTAAACTATGAGCCTGAAAACACTTTTAAAGAAAGGGATTCATTTTTGTTGAGATGAAGAGCCCTGTAAGAAATTTGGAGAGCTATAAATGACCTGAATCATACCGAGTTTACAATGTTTTGATACCAGGGATGTCATTTTTATTGTCACAGATGTGAAAAAAATTGATAAGACATATATTTAATTACCATGGGACATACGCAACAGCTCACAAGGTAAATTTAAAAGTAAGCAGTCATAATTTGGTTATTCAAGTGAAAAGAAGTGGTTTCTTACGCTTTGGGATACTAATGATAAATGAGAGTATCCATTGTGTTGCTTCGTCCCCGTCTCAAAAATTGAACTTTTGGTAATTGTTAGGCCTGACACCCTTGGGTGGGAGTCCCCAAACATTTTGCCTCCACCCCTCCTGTTTTGCTGCATTTGTGTTTGTTGGATTTCGGACTTTGAGCACTTAACACTGCTAACCAGCGCTAAAATGCATCCTCTCTATAAAACATAGTTCTATTTGCCTACACCTATTTGGCCAGTTTAAGTTACTTGTAAGTCCTTAGTAAATGGTACTGCACTTACCCAGGACCTGTAAATTAAATGCTACTAGTGATCCGACAGCAATCATTGTGCCACCAACCAAAGTAGCCTTTTAATACATGTCTCAGGCCTGCCACTGCAGCCTGTAGTGCAGCTGTAAACTGCCATTTCGACATGGGAAGATAAACCTTTTGCCATGCCTAAACCTTCCTTTTAATACATATATGTCACTTCTATGGTAGGCCCCAAAAGCTCATAAGGGAGGGTCAATTGTATTTAAAAAGTAGGGCTTGTGAGTTTGGGTTTTACATGTCCTGGTAGTGAAAAACTCCTAAAGTTGTTCTGCAGTATTGCAAGGCCTACCTCTCCCACAGGATATTATTGAGCTACCTTATTACACTTAAGTAGTGATAACTTAAGTTTGGGAGCAGAAATGAAAATGATGTTTCCACTCAAGGGAATTGTGGTTTAAACCCCTCTTTAATGGGAAAGTCGGATTTTAAGTCACAGTTCTAAAAACGACACTTTTAGAAAGTTGGCATTTTCTTGTCTTAACAATTTGTGCTTTCTGCCTCTATTTGGGGCACATAACTATGAATAGTTTGGCAGTTGGCCATTCTGTATTCCTCCCAGACAGTGAGACAAAGGGGGACTGGGTGTTGGCAATATGGCTGTGGTGGAGTTGTTCCCTGTCCCACTTACATTTCAAAGGGCTGCCTCCAGCACACATACTAAGGAACTTGACACTAGTCTTCCATCACCCTAGACTACATGGAGCCTTGGCAGGGGAAGAAATGAACTTTCCAGAACCATAGGGGGGTACTACAGGGTGTCCCCCCATTTCAAAGGCTGGCAACAGGTATACGTATTGAACCTCTTGAACCACTCATCAGATCACTTATGGACATGTGGAACACTCAAAAAAAGTGCTGCCCTGCTGCTTAAAGGACTGCCCTGCTGCCTGAGGAGGGAAGCCTGCACCTGCTCCTTGACACCAGAACCACAAGAGGAACTCCAAGGGCTAGCTGGCTGGCCTCCTGTTCTGTGCTACAGGGACAAAACAAGCTCCAAAGGCCTCCCTGCACCTGCCCAGCTGGCCTCCTACATTGGACCTGCCTGGGCATGAAAAAGGACCTGCCTGAGCCCTGCTGGCCTCTGCTGGGGCGAGTCCCTGACCCCCATGAGGTGCCTTGGCTGACATTAGAGAAAACTCATCCATGCCTCACTGAAGGTTTTATCAAATCCAGTGTGAAGCCCCAGCTGCCAGCTTCATCGGAACCGACACCTAGCAACTCAAAGCACCACAAAGCCTCGCCACACTGCTGAAAGTTCACCTGAACTAATGCTGAGTGGCGCAAAGCCTCGCTGCATAGCTGAAAGCTTATCAGAAATAATGCAGCGTGACCCAACTCGATGCAGGACCTCGCATCGCATCGCAGCTCCTGATCGGCGGCCTCTTTGAACTCTGTCCAGAACCCAGTCTGCCCTCGTTCGCAATAAGCCTGAACTCTTGATTTTGTCTAAGTCCCACACAATGAGATAAACTCACTTGGCACTTTTTGGTACTACTTTTACCTAAGACTTTGAAATTGCATATCTTTGTTCTACTGATTGGATTTTTGTCTTTCTGGTATCATTTTATTATTAAAATGTATTCTATTTTTCTAGATTGGGGTGGGATTTTTCTTGTGTTGCGTTTTCACTTTATTACTGTTTGTGTGCTGCATAAATACTTTATATATTGCCTCAAAGTTAAGCATGACTGCTTTTGTGCCAAGCTACCAGAGGGGTAAGCACAGGTTAATTTAGTGACTTTTTGTGATTCACCCTGACAAGGATTGTGGTTGCTGCTTGAGAACAACCCCCCACCACCAATAATCCAATTTCCTACATTGGTGCTGTTATACCTGACAACCTTGTATGATAGTCCCCTAATGCTTTTGGCGTCACCCCTCCTGTTTTGTTGAATACATTTTTCTTGGCATTAGGACTCTGGTCACTTTTACCACTGCTAACCAGTGCTAAAGTGCTTGTGCTCACTCCCTAAAACATGGTCAAATTGGCTTATACCTGATTGGCATATTTAATTTACTTATAAGTCCCTAATAAAGTGGTATACCATATACCCAGGGTTGGTAAATCAAATGCTACTAGTGGCGCCTGCAGCACTTATTGTGTCACTGTAGCGGGTCGTCAATAACAGGCCAGAGACGGGGTAGGGGTAACGGGGATTTTATTGGCTTTATAACACGCTTCTTTGTGGCCGCCTGTCTGTAGTATGGAAGGGGGGACCGATGGGTCTTCTCCTGGGTCCCTCGGTCCCTCGTAGAGGTCCGGCCTCTTCTCCTTGCCTCCAGCTCGGACCCGTCCGTTGCGGAGAGGTAGAAGATGTAAAACAAAAGAAGGGTCTACAGTCAGTATAGCGTTCCTGCTTGTAGTGAAGGGAGGGTAGTGATGGGAACGCCCGGTGCACAACACTTCTACACGAGTGAGGGAAAAGTGCTCGGGGAAGGGTACTCCAGGTGTAGGGGTTCCCCACGGGTTAACCCTCTAGTCTGTCTCTTTTTCCCACCCAGCCCGCAAAACGCTCGCGTACCTGCGAGAGCCACGCTCCTCCTGGAGCGTGGCTGGGCGAACCACGGGAACGTTGGCCTCCTGGCTCTCCTCCGCCTCGTAGACTCACTGGCTCCTTCCCGCTGCTCGATCCCGCTTCCTCCGCTCTGCTTTCTCCTCCGTCTCCCTCCTCGTCGCCTCCGGTGAACATGCACACCGACTTCCGTCTTCCTCCGTCCTTTGTGGGCCAGGCTTCTCCGACGTCATCACTGGGGGCGTGACATGCCGACCAGTTGTCCCAATTAAAGGGCCGGTACTCCATTTCGCCTTCACCTCTCCCTCCTCTTCTTTCGATGTAGTCCCACTCGTCCTGCTGTGGAGAAAGGGGAGGGGGAGAGGGGGTTTTCTTCTTCTCCGGGTTAACAGGTCCATCACCCCCTACCAAGTCAGGGCGTCCCTCGTTACACACCACCCCCCTTGGATTCTCCCGATCGGGGAGAGGGTACCTGGACAGAAAATCCGCACTGCCATTGTCCTTGCCTTTACGGTGTTTCATGGTGAAGGAAAAGGGCTGGAGAGACAAAAACCAGCGCAGGACCCTGGGGTTAAGAGCGATGTTTCGGCTCATCCACTGGAGGGGGGCATGGTCTGTGTACAGGGTGAACAGGTGGCCCTCAAGATAATAGCGCAGTTTGTCGACAGCCCATTTAACAGCCAGGCATTCCTTCTCAACTGTGGGGTATTTAAGCTCTCTGGGAAACAACTTACGGCTAATGTACAATATGGGATGGTCCACGCCCTCGGGTGATAACTGAGAGAGGACGGCCCCTATCCCATAGTCTGAGGCGTCTGTGTGAAGGAGAAAGGGTCTGGAAAAGTCGGGGGAGGACAACACGGGATTGGTAGTGATGGCTCGCTTTAAAGTGTTAAAGGCTTTCCACATTTGTGGAGTGGGGTGTGAAAGAAGTTGGGTTTTTATTTCTTGTCTAAGGGTGTCAGTGAGTGGGGCAGCTACGTCTGAGAATTGAGGGATGAAGCGACGATAGTAGCCGATTAACCCCAGAAAGGCTCTCATGTCTCTCTTGGTACTGGGAAAGGGGGTCTCTGCTACGGCTCTGACCTTCTCGATTTGTGGTTCGATCATCCCATGACCTAGCACGTACCCTAAGTACTTGACTTTCTGGTATCCCACCCGGGACTTTTTCGAGTTTATGTGTAGCCCTGCTTGTTGTAAGGCCCTTAGTATGGTCCTCAGATGGCCTAAATGTGACTCCCAACTGGGGCTGAAGATCACGATGTCATCCAGGTACGCAGAGGAAAACATGGGGTATTGGTGGAGCACCGTGTTCATAAGGCGCTGAAAAGTCGCTGGGGCCCCATGTAGCCCAAAGGGGAGCACTGTGAACTCAAACAGCCCATCAGGGGTGGCGAAGGCGGTTTTCTTACGGTCTTCTTCTCTTAGAGGGACTTGCCAGTACCCCTTTGTGAGGTCCAACGTGGTGATATATCTGGCTTCACCCAGTTTCTCGATCAGTTCGTCGATACGCGGGATGGGGTATGCGTCAAAGGAGGAGATGTTGTTAAGAGCTCTAAAGTCCATACAGAACCTGGTGCTTCCGTCGGGTTTGGGTACCATGACAATGGGAGATGACCATTCGCTTTTTAAGGGTCTGATGACTCCCAGTTTTAGCATGTCCTTTACCTCTTTTTGTACTGCCGCCCGCTTAGCTGCGGGTATTCTGTATGGGCGTTGTTTGACGATCTTCCCTGGGAGGGTCTCAATGCAGTGTTCTGCCAGGAATGTTTTTCCCGGCACGTCGGAGAAGAGGGAGGAGAAGGGGGATAAAGTATCCCTAAGCTCGCGTTTCTCTTGTGTCCTTAGGTCCTCATTGACCACCAGCTGTTCGAGGGTGCTGGAAGAAGAGGCATGTGTTGGTAGGGTAAGGTGTGCGGTCCTCGGTCGGGGCCCTAGCCATTTCTTTAGAATGTTTATGTGGTATGTCTGGCATCTCCTTGTCATTATTTGCACGCAGTAGCTGGTCTTACCGATCGTTCCAACGACCCTGTAGGGCCCCCGCCACTCGGCTTGGAACTTCTTCGTAGACGAGGGTAATAACACCAGTACCCAATCGTTGACCTCCAACCTTCTCCATCGTTTCCCTTTATCGTATACCGCTTTCTGTTTCTCTTGATTCTTCTCCAGGTTCGAATACGCCAGATCCCTCAACTTCCCTATTTTGGATTTCAGGGCCTGGGTGTATTCCAGCATTCCCCTTGCTTCGTTGGCGTCCTCTTTCTCCCATGCCTCTTTCGTCATTTCTAGCAGGGACCGGGGCTGTCGTCCGTACAACATTTCGAAGGACGAGCAACCCAGACTGCTCTGCCGTTGGCCACGAATGACATACAAAGCGAGGGGTAGCATCTGATCCCATTCTCTACCGTTTACGGTGAGCATCTTCTTTAAAGTAGACTTGAGCGTCCCGTTGTATCGTTCTACGAGGCCGTCAGTCTGGGGGTGATATACTGAGGTTCTGATTTGTCGTAGATCCAGCATCCCACAGACCTCCTTCATCAATCTAGACACAAACGGGGTCCCTTGGTCTGTTAGTATTTCCTTGGGAAAGCCCACACGGGAGAACAACTCTAGGAACTTCTCTGATATAATGCGAGTGTTTGGGGTTTTTAGAGGGAAGGCTTCAGGGTATCGGGTAGCATAGTCCACTATAACAAGAGCATATTGATTCCCCCTCTGGGTTTTTGGTAGGGGTCCTATCAGGTCCATCCCTACCCTCTCGAAAGGAGTGCCTATGATCGGAAGGGGCTGCAAGGGCACTGAGGGTGGTCGATGGGTGTTTCGTCTCTGGCATACCTCGCAGGTCTGGCAGTGGGTCTTGATGTCTTTGTACACCCCGGGCCAAAAGAAGTGTCGTAAGACGTTTTGTGTTGTCTTTTCACTACCTATGTGTCCTGCGGTCAAATGTGAATGCGAAAAGAACATTATCTGTTCCCTAAAAGCCAGGGGGACTAGCAACTGATGTGGCGCTTCCCGAGTACCCTGTCGATACAGCATTCCGTCTTTTATAAGGAACCTGGGATACGTGGGGGAGGGGGTGTCCTGTTCTCTGTGCGCTTGTTCCCATGCATTGAACAGGGAGGCGTCATTGGCCTGGGCGAATTTAAAGCTCCTGTCCAGTGTCCAGGGTTCTGGTGTTATCAAAGTGGTGGCGGGACGGTCAGCTGTCTTCCCCAGGCAGCTCTTTTGTTTTTGGGTTTGTAATGTATGTAGGAACATGTCTAGGAACTCAGGATTGTCGGTCCCTATGATCAGGTCCTCTGGTAAGCTGTCCAAGACCCCCACCCGGACGACATGGATTCTACCGTTGGAATGGGACAGGGTCACTACGGCTATGGGATACGGTTTGACGTCTCCATGGACACAGCGGATGTGTACCAGGGCATCGGGGATGACCAGTTGGGACTGTACTAAGACCTTCTGTATAACGGACTGTCTACAACCTGAGTCGAGTAGGGCTCTTACCACCTTCCCATTCACCTGTACACTTACGTGATATGCGCTCCCCATCTCAGCAGTGTAGAGGATCGATTTAGGGAGGTATCCCACCTCCATGGGTTCTTCTGTGGGTTTCCTACGAGGGCACGTTCGGGCGATGTGGCACCAGTCGCCACATTCAAAGCATTGGGGTCCTTTGAACGTTGGTGCCTCTGGTTTGCTATAACGCGGTCTCATCGGCTCTGGGGGTGCTCGTGGTCTTTTATCGTTTTTGCTTGTGGTGGGCCGATTAGATTTCTCGGGTTCCCACCTCTGAGTTACAGGCTGTGCACGCGAGAAGGTGGTAGCCATCTCCACGGCTTGCTCGGTTGTCAGGTGAGGATGTTGCGTAGCCACTTCTGCGTATGTGGCGGAAGTGCCTCTAGATACTGCTCGAGGTAGATTCTGTCCATAATCTCCTCTTTCGTGCTCACCCCGGGGTTTAGCCATTTGTCGGCAGCCATCTTTAGGCGGTAAAACAAGGTCTTTGGGTTTTCGCCGGGGGTGCCTCTTTCCTTCCTGAAGCGTACCCTGTAGGCTTCCGCATCCAGCCCCAGATGGTCTAGGATCACTGTTTTAATGGTGGCGTAAGGGCTATTACCTGCGGCGTTGGCCACCTGATACGCGGCCTGCGCCTCGCCTATCAAAAGGGGAGCCAGAAAGAATGGCCATTTCTCCAAGGGCCAGCCGCACGCCAACGCGGCTCGCTCAAAATTAAGGAGGAAGGCATCGGGTTCCTCTCCTGGCACGTATTTCTGTAGAGAGACTCCTGAGGGTCCGGGGTTGGGGCTCCTGGGCTCCCGCCCGGTAGGAAGGGGCTGGTCGGCCATCACCTTCTGTAGTCCCTCTATCTGGGCTGAGATGGTGTCCCTGAAGGTGTCCCTGTCCGCCTGGGCCGACGTCATCTGCCGTTCCACGGCCCATTCCAGCTTCTCTTGGCCTTTGACGAGGTGTTGTATCAATGCGTCCATCGTGGGTGTACAGATGGGGGCGTCTATGCCCGCATTCTCCACCACTTGTAGCGGGTCGTCAATAACAGGCCAGAGACGGGGTAGGGGTAACAGGGATTTTATTGGCTTTATAACACGCTTCTTTGTGGCCGCCTGTCTGTAGTATGGAAGGGGGGACCGATGGGTCTTCTCCTGGGGGTCTCGGTCCCTCGTAGAGGTCCGGCCTCTTCTCCTTGCCTCCAGCTCGGACCCGTCCGTTGTGGAGAGGTAGAAGATGTAAAACAAAAGAAGGGTCTACAGTCAGTATAGCGGTTCCTGCTTGCAGTGAAGGGAGGGTAGTGATGGGAACGCCCGGTGCACAACACTTCTACACGAGTGAGGGAAAAGTGCTCGGGGAAGGGTACTCCAGGTGTAGGGGTTCCCCACGAGTTAACCCTCTGGTCTGTCCCTTTTTCCCACCCAGCCCGCAAAACGCTCGCGTACCTGCAAGAGCCACGCTCCTCCTGGAGCGTGGCTGGGCGAACCACGGGAACGTTGGCCTCCTGGCTCTCCTCCGCCTCGTAGACTCACTGGCTCCTTCCCGCTGCTCGATCCCGCTTCCTCCGCTCTGCTTTCTCCTCCGTCTCCCTCCTCGTCGCCTCCGGTGAACATGCACACCGACTTCCATCTTCCTCTGTCCTTTGTGGGCCAGGCTTCTCCGACGTCATCACTGGGGGCGTGACATGCCGACCAGTCGTCCCAATTAAAGGGCCGGTACTCCATTTCGCCTTCACCTCTCCCTCCTCTTCTTTCGATGTAGTCCCACTCGTCCTGCTGTGGAGAAAGGGGAGGGGGAGAGGGGGTTTTCTTCTTCTCCGGGTTAACAGGTCCATCACCCCCTACCAAGTCAGGGCGTCCCTCGTTACAGTCACTCACTTACGTAGCCCATATAACACATCTTATACCTTCCTCTGAAGCCTTTTTGCAGGTTTAAACTGCTAATTAGACTGGCAAAATAACCCCCTTGCTAGGCCTAAAACTCAATTTTTAATACATATAGGTCACCCCTATAGTAGGCCCTAAACAACACATATGGCATGGCCACTGTATTTGAAAAGTTGGACGTGTACTTTTAAGTTTTGCATGTCCTGGAAGTGAAAAACTCCCAAATTAGTTTTCCACTACTGTCAGGCCTTCCTCTCCCATAGGATAACATTGGAATACATTTTTACATTTAATAAGTGATAACTTTTATTTGGAAATGGGTGGAAATGTCATGTTTCGTTTCTAAAGAATTGTAATTTAAAATCTTCTTTAATGCTAAAGTTGGATTTTAAGCCACAAAATGTCACTTTTAGAAAGTTGGCATTTTCTTGTCCCACCCATTTGTTGCCTACATCTTGTTTCCTGGGTCACTTCCTTGGGTCAGTTGTATTTGGCAGATGGCCTGTCTGTAATCCTCCCAGACAGCCCCACAATAGAGTGACTGAGTGCTGGCAGGATGCGCCTTCTGAGCAGGGTGGGGGCGGAGCTGTGCACAGCTGCACTTGCACTTCAAAGACACTGCCTCAGCACACACACAAAGAACATGACACTAGCGTATTATGCCCCCAAACATCCTGGGACCAGGCCAGGGAGGCAGAAAATTCCATACACTTGGGGGTGCCGGAGGGGGCGGAGGGCCCTGGTGTGGAGCTTTTCCTAGAGGACTTCATAATTAACAGACTGAAACCCAAAAGGCTGTCCAAGTTTTTTATGGTGGAGAGGGCCCATCGTGCCCCGGTTCCCCAGCCCATCCCGGGAGCACCTCCAAGAACCCTAATCGCACGATTTTTTAACTATCGTGACCGGGATTCCATATTACAGGCGGCTAGAGCAGCAGGTGACATTCAATTTGAAAATACGCACATCATGTTCTTCCCGGATTTCACGTACTAGTACAGCGACAAAGAAGGAGCTTTGAAGCGGCAAAAAGAGAACTCCGCGAGAAGGGTCTTAAATATATGATTCTGTTTCCGGCCAAATTAAGAGTTATAGTAGACGGCAAGACCTGGCACTTCGAGGATCCGGACGCTGTATGGAAGTGGCTGGAGGAACACTATCCTGGAGTAAATAATAGTGGAAGAGGATCAAAGCAGAGCCGCAATGACTATGTACGAGGACAGAAGCTGGGAGAAACCTCGGGCCCTCGGGGGGAGGAGGAGGCAGAGAGTTGCCCGCTGGCCGTGACAGATGCAGCAAGCTGAGAACTCGGGCCAGTATCCTTTACAAACGCAATGGGGAAGGGGGAGGGATGAGAGTGGGGCAGCAATGGGACAAGTGCTTTTCAAGATCCTTGGAAATGCTGCAGGAAACTTAGTGAGTGAGTTGGGGATCCAAGCTGAGAATGGTAAAGGGTTGAAACCCTTTTTTCTAAAACTACTAACCGCGCTCGCGTGGCCGAACACCCCCGCACAGTGTGTTGTCAAAGTTTAGGGTTGTGGGCAATAGGCGCTCTGCAAGTTGACAAGTTGGGTATGGGCAACCTATCTAGCAGGGTAGCAGGGAGGGGGGTGGAGGGAGACAGGGGGCAGTTAGAGAACTTTAGTTATGAGGTTTAATTAGTTCAGGTTGACGCTCAGAGACAGGCAAGTAGCGGGTCTAGCAATGCCAAAGACTCAGTCCAGGTAGGCCCCCACTCCAAAGGGAGCAGGAGAAGAGAGGGTATCACAGATAGTCTCAACGACGCCCATTGATACACAGCCAGGATCAGTTAAAATATGGTCCTGGAATGTAAATGGCCTCAACAGTGGGATAAAACGCACAATGGTGCTACAGTTCATCAAAAAACATTCTCCAGATTTGGTAATGATACAGGAAACCCACCTCCTGGGCAATCAATTTAGGGCACTGAACACATATGGTTATAAGCTTCTGGCTCAGGCGGGCTAGACCTCGGGCTCCAGGGGTTTGGGATACTGTGCAAAACATCCTTCCTGTACTTGCAAACACAACAATGGTCTGACCGATTAGGCAGATACGTAGCAGTAAGTGGCAAATGGGAAGGGAGGACCTTGAATCTATGCTGGGTGTATGCCCCTCCGGGCTTACAGGCCGCGACCCTTGATTTGGTGGGTCCACTACTGCTAAAGCTCCGGGAGGGTACAATAGTCTTGGGAGGAGACATGAATGATGTCGTTCCAACAGAGGTTGATACACTGAGGAAAGTCGCATCCGAAAGGAAAACGGGCCCTCTGGGGGAGTTTATTCGAACCTTGGGACTCAGTGACATATGGAGGCACCAACACCCCGGAGTTAGGCAATACACACACGTGTCGGCATCCCATGGGAGTCTCTCCAGACTAGACTATATCCTGACACAGGCCAATCAGCTGAGAGATGTCCGGAGGGCGACTCATATAGCTCGAGGGGTGTCTGATCACTCCCTAGTGGAGGTGGTATTGGAAGGCCCCCCAAGAGATCACTCTCTTTCCCCCAGGGTTGACCCATGGTACCTGTTGGAAATGGCCCTTTTTGCAGGGTCACCCCTAAACTTTTTGCCTGCCTCCTGTATTTTTGCTGACCTGTTTCTGTTGGTTTTATGACTCTGGGCACTTTACCACTGCTGTTCAGTGCTAAAGTGCATATGCTCTCCCTTTGTAAATATGTCTATGGGAATTGGTATATCCCTGATTGGCTTATTTGGTTTACCTGTTAGTCCCTAGTAGTGTGGCCTATGTGTGCCCAGGGCTGGTAAACCAAATGCTGCTGGTGGGCCTGCAGCACTGATGTGTGCCACCCACAGAAGCAGCTTGTAAAGTGTGTCTCAGACCTGCCACTGCAGTGTCTGTGTGCAGTCCAGAATTGCCATCTTGGCTGTGAAGTGCACCCACTTCCCAGCCCCTGAACCTTCCCTTGGCATCTTGTAAGTCACCCCTATGGTAGGGGTGCATTGTATGTGTAAGGTAGGACATGCCTTGGTGTGTGTAGCATGTCCTGGTAGTGAATGATGCCCCATTTCGTTTTTCACTACTGTAAGGCTACCTGTTCCTCATAGGCTAGAATGGGCAGTTTGACTATTACATTCTATAGTCCTAACTGACCCCAGGAACATGGTAGAAAAACGAATTTAGTATGCCTGAGCTCAGAATATTAAAATACATCTTTTAGTGAAGTTTATTTTTATATTCTGTGTTTGAAAATACCACTTTTAGAAAGTAGGTATTTTCTTGCCTAAGCCTTCCAGTGTGCTCTGCTGTTATGTGTATTGGCTGTCTGGTTTTAGAGGGGCAGGGCAGGCTGAGTCAGACCTGGGTTGAATAGAGAGATCTGCATTTAGAGTGTGGGGAGGGGTGGCTCCTTGACCTGAATAGGGCTGTGCCTTGCAAGGTGAATGCTGGCTCCACCTCCTACTGTGTGTCTGCTAGCAGACCCCTCTTTCTGAAAGGAAGGATGCAGCCTGGTAAACAAAGTGCTCCAGGCCTGAGCAGAACTGGTTCTGGCTAGGTTCAGTGACTTGTAGCTTCTGAGAACAAAGACTTTTGGGGTATAAATATCTGTGCTCAAACCCCTACAATTTGTATTGCTTTTGGATCTGGAGAGGAAACTCTGTCCGTGCCACTGGAGGAATCTGCAGGAAGTGACTGTCCTTGTGCTTGTGTGTTGTTTCTTGCACTGGCCTGCAGCAGTGACCACTGGACCTTGAAGAAGAGGAAAAGGAACTTTGAGAGAACTTTTATTTTTGTTACAGCAATTACCCAAGGGCTAGGAAAAGAGCTAGCCTCCTGCTGGAGTCTCAGGCACATCTGACTCCACCACCAACCTCCTGCTTCCTCCCTGCGAGGATTGCTATCTGCTGATGAGGCTCCTGTGAGTTCCAGGGCCTCTAGTTTTGCTTCAGAGAAAAGAGTGCTGGAAATCGTCGCTAACGCACGTTTGCGAGCTGCTGCAGCCGAGAGCGCTGGAAAAATCATCGCGCTGCTGCCGCTGGGTGCTCGCAACTCGAAACCATCGCTAACGCCCCTTTGCGAGCCGCTGCAGCTGAGACGCGTTGGAAAAATCATCGCGCTGCTGTCGTTGAGTGCTCGCAACCCCTAAAGAAATCATCGCTTCAAGACATCGCTTTGCGGATGCCGTGCGTCCGCCATTTTCATCGCATCGCACCGGATTTCGTCGCTCCCTCGCGGAGCGTCATCTCTTCGCATCGCAACACAATCGCACAGCGCAACAGGATCGTCGCATCGACTTCTCCCTCGCGGCAAGAAAGTCATCGCATCGGCGGCCTAGCGTGCAGAAGTTGGTCGCAGTGTCTCCGCACGCATCACGCAGATCGGCGCATCATCCTCCCTTGCGGCAAGGATTTCAACGCATCGCCGGCCTCGCGTGCCGAGAATCATCGCTACCACTTCTTTGCGACATTTTGTTGGTTTTGCTACTAAATCCAGGTACTTTGTGAGAGAAAGGGTCGCAGAGACCACTGCTTTGAATTTGAACTTTATTTTTGCAACCTTTGAACTATTTTTTGACAGTCCTTCAACAGCCATCCTATTTTTTGACAGTCTTATGAGAGAAAGGGTCGCAGAGACCACTGCCTTGAATTTGAACCTTATTCTTGCAACCTTTGAACAATCTTTGACAGCCCTTCAACAGCTATCCTATTTTTGACAGTATTGTGGCTTTTACAGTTATTGGTCTTGTGATAAATCTGCCTTTATATAAAGATACTTTTTTTTATAACTACTTGTGTGGTGTCCTCTGTAGTGTTCCTCACTGTGTTACTGTGTATGGTCATAAATGCTTCACACCCTGCCTCTGAGATAAGCCTACCTGCTCGTGCTACGTTACCACAGGGTTGAGCAGGGGTATTAAAGAGGGTAGCCCTCTCACTCTGACTTAGGAAGAAGGGTCCCTACTTGGACAGTGGCCAGCCATTGCCAACTAGAGACCCCCATTTCTAACATTGGTGGTCAGCGGTGAGGATCTGGACTTGCATTTATGATCGCATACAATAATTATAGTGTACACTACTAGTGAGTGCAGACCATAACGTACCGCATACATTTTTTGAGAGTTTTTTTGGATCCTATATTGTAATTGATATTGCCGGTGATTTTTCACCTGCGCACATTTTTTGAGAGTTTTGGATCCCATATTGTAATTGATATTGCCGGTGATTTTTCACCCGCACACATTTCTGAGAGTTTTTGGATCCTATATTGTGATTGATATTGCCGGTGATTTTTCACCCGCATACATTTTTTGAGA